>OY288275.1:79670790-80873029 GCA_958450335.1 Hibiscus tridactylites | reverse complement strand
TATCACCGTATATAATCACAAGTCTCCAATTAATAATGACAAGTAATATAACAACACCATAATAAAAAAGAAGGGCACCTACCGATCATATGAGTTCATATCAACTGAAAAATCACCTGATGGAACAGAATACAAAATTTAAAATAGTTATCTCAAAATGGGATAGAACTAAATTAACAAATAAAAAATAGATGGATACTAACTGCAGCTAGAGTATGAACGATCACTGCTAGACAATGAAGAAGCTGGACTGATCAATGGTGTTGAATACGGAGTATTACCATCACGTTTTACAAATTCTCTTCCTTGCCTCTCCCAATATAATTTACACGGCCGAATTGGGTCTCCACTACAAGAGATTAAAACATTACTGTTCTCCAGTTTCCTCTTGTCCTCGCTGGATTTTAAAAGTTCAGCACCACAGTAATGACACATGCTACACATCTGATTAGATAATATCTCCAGAAAATTCAATCACCTACTGATAAGAAGGGGAGATATGTTTGTTATGCAAAATAATATAAATTGTTCTAAATCACAAAACTCCATCTAGACATTTAGATCATCTTATTGGGTAAACCAAACACTTCAGTAAGGCACTGAGGTTCACATTTACTTACAAAGGTTAAAATTATTTCTCTAAGAGAAATCTTTAAATGAAGTCCATTTGTTCAAACATTAGATAATCAGATTACAAGTTTTGAATTCAAAAAAAAAAAACGTTAAGCTAATTGCATGTCAATATTTATCTGAAAAGTATCAATTTTACATTTTCATCATATTGCATAAAAAATAATCCTTATTATTATGTCCTACCATATCTGTCATGGTATCCATGTTGTGCCATGCTCAACCTATGTGTCTCTATCCGTGTTCCCTAGAGACATAAACTAAAAACTGCATTAATTCTTCTATCATAGTTCACAAGTAAACCTGCAATTCTACATACGTTTCAAAAGTATCCCAAAAGAATCAGGAATTTTGAAAGAGTATTTCCCCTTTCGAAGTATTTATGCTATGAACACAAGGAATCCTTCAAATTATAGAGATCAGAAGGAACATAAAGCGTGGGGATAAATTCCCAGAAATTCAAGAGAAAAAACAAGTTAATAATCTACCAAAGAATAGTGATGATCATACACTAAATCCATGTTTACAATCAGAAAAAAAAATCCCTTTAGTCATATCAAAAAGAAATCAGAGTCCAGAACCTGAAATTATTGATGTTTCTAAAACAATCAAATACAATGAAACAAAAAAGAGTAAACAGAGAACATAGTATCAGATCAAACATTGTTCTTCATTGGAAACAGTGACGACACACTGCAATTTCAAATAGGATCAAAAAAGTCAAAAAAAAATATACATACACCAGAACAAGAAGAAAACGATGATACAAACATCCAAAACTGAATTGCAATCTTCAACAAAAGAAAAGCAAAAAGGATTGATTTTCAAAACCGGTTGATCTGGAAAATGGAAAAAATCAAAAAAACATCACCTTTTGAATTTCCAAAAACTGGAACTGTTTTAAATGTTCTCCGAAAAAAACAAAGCTACTATACGTCAGGTGAATTAAACAAATATAAAAAGGGAAAATGATAATTAAGTCGAACTAAAAACAATTCAATGAACCCAGAGATTAAGGCAACAGATATGGAAAGAATGAATCAAAATTACAAATACTTACTGTTAAAGCAATCCAAAGAACAAAGATTTGGGAATCATGGCCTCTAATCCAATCCCAAGCATAATGATTTTCTCTTTCTCTACCCAGAAAGCAATAATATTTTTTCAGAAATAAACAAATAGAAGCAAAGAATACGCAGAAATGAATTGAAGAAAAAAAAGGAGAGAGAAAGGAAACAATGAAGAGAAGGATTTAGAAAGAATGAGAATTAAAAAGAAAGGGAAATGAAGTTGAAGAAAGGTATGTATTTAAGAGTGGGATCCACTCCCTATTGTTGTTTTTCACACTGTTAAAAGTTTTTTTTTTGAATTTGGAACTTTTAAAAAGATATTATTAAAGGGGTAGATTTGGATTAGTGTATAAATAAGGGGGTTTGATGGGATATAAATCATCTATTCTTTTTTGTGTTTTTATTTATGTTTCATGTTCAAAATTAGATTTAAGGGTTAGGGTTTAAGGTTTTAAGTTAGGGTTTATGGTTAGGATTTAAAAAATCTAGGGTATATGGTGTAGGGTTTATGATTTAAAATTTAAGGTTAAAGCTTGAAATTTAATTTTGTAATATTTTTTTAATGTTGAGGTATAAATAAGAACACCGAAAAGGGACATAAAAGTTTTATCGTTTGATGGATAGATATGTACATATTTAGTCAATGTTTTTGAAATTAAGCATGATGTGTGATTGTTGATGAACTAAGCATGTGTCACAAAATTTCGCTACATAAGTTGATTAATTAATTAATTAACTAATCCCATTCCTATATATTAATTATTCCATTGTAAAGTTCGTAAAAACTAATATTATGGATTTTAATAAATAAAAAAACGTAAGTCATATTTAATTAATTTATTAAGGCATTGTTTGATAAAGAGTCGTTTAGGTAAAAATTAGAGGTTTGACCAGTCAAATCTGGTAATAATGTTGTTTGGTGAACAGCGGATTGAAAGACTAGATTGAGGTGAAACCGCTAATTTTGAAAGATCTCCTAATAGGAGCTTTTTGAGATTAGAGGATTGATATTAGAGTTGTAAAGATTATTTTACCCTTTTACCCGTTACCAAAAATCTCCAAATAACCTAAAATTTTTATGAATATTTATCTATGTGGATGTCTATCATGATAAGAACTTTATCAAGGAGATTTGATTTGCTTTATCGTTAATTAGAGTTTAATTTATTATGTACTTCTTATGCATATAAATAGATGATCTAATGAAGGCATTGTATACACTTGAATATTGAGAATAATATAAATCTTCATCTTCCTCTCATCTCTTTGTTCTTCCATTCTTGTTCTTTGTTCTTATTATTGTTCTTCGTTATTTTATTCACAACACGTTATCAGCATGAGACTCTAATCAACTGAGGTCTTCATCGTTCGAATTCAAAAGAAGTTACCGGGAAGAATTCGATTATAGAATGAACCAAAGATAATTTTTTTTTCTCCTTATTTTTTAGTTACCGATTGTCTTCCTCTTTATATTTTAACTTGGTTTTAATTTTTGAAATGTCTGAAAGCATGTTTGATTGTCTTTCTCATTCGATTTGAGTTAACAAAAAACCTCATCCATGTTGTGGAGAAGTAAAGTCAAAGACCACATCTTGCTAAAAGACGTAGAATGCATCAAAGCTAATGGTACTTGCATTATCTTCACATAATGGTTCCAAAGCCTATTATATTCCAACACACACCGTCAATGTTTCTTGAATTGTCTTCCAATCCTCACTGAAAATGCTTTGCATTAAAGGCGAGAGAGGTTAGCAAGTTTTGCATGCGGATGTTTCATTGTTTCTAGCATATTATATTTCACATGTTGATTTTATTATTTGACTTTAATTATGGGTAAGCAAATTATCGATATAGACTAAATTTTTTTAATTAAAAATCAAAATATATTTATGCTATTATATCGATGAGAGCATATGTTTTTAATCGTGTTTTGAATTTTTGCATGATATAATAACTTGGAAAAAGACATGGCATTATGAGAAGATGTCTTGGTCATTTGCTACGTCTCCATTGTCCTTAAGAGGAAAATCAATATCGGTAAATTCTGATTTTATTTTTATTCTTTAAATTATGATTTTAAAGTGTGAGAAATCATGGTGATTTTGCTCAAAAGCAATAACTTTTATGTGTCGAAAAACTTGACTATTTCTCCCAAGTTCAAGTTATGAAAATTCATCTTGATCTAAAAAATTTTATGGGAGGCATTCCCTAAAGTGAATGCAAAGCATGATGTTTATTCCATGCGATTATCAACGATGGGGCATTCTCTGAAGTGAATGCAAGCATGATGTTTATTCCATGTGATTATTGGAACAGTTTCCTTCCCTGAAGTGAATGCAAACATGGTAAATTATTATTCAATTAGAGACATAATTTTGATATAATCCAAATATATTGGTTGGGCCTCCCGTTCTGCGAGGCTACTGGTCTCAAAGGAGATTTTTAAAGGACCTTGTGGACTGATTTAACAATGCCGCGTACGAGGATTAAATCTTTGTTCTCTATGATAAGGATATGTTAATAAAAACATACTCTATTTTTCACGACAAATAATATTGTCCTCGGACATAATATCATGAAAAAGATTTCAAAGGCCCACTGACTCTACTCCATTCCCTGAAGTGAATGTGAGATTATATTTTAGAAAGAATAAAAGCCACATTAGAAGTTGTGGTCATGGTCGAGACATGAACATAGATATTATGGTCATTTTAAGAATACTTCTACCCACTGGTAGTAAGGTTATAAGGATGACAAGAGTGATAAAGACCATTCTAAGAAAGTGGAATCTTTTATTATTACCAATTTGATGTTATAAGCCATTGGTCTCGTACTTATCGTACGTTGAAAAAATCAACAATGATTGAATAATAAATGAAAGAAAATAAAAGGAAATTTTGTTTGCGAAAAATGACAAAGATGATATTGGTCCAACTTATTTGGACATTGTTAGTCCAACTCATTTGGACGTTGTTGATTTCCTTATAACCCTCAAATGGAATAAATCATATTCTAATTATTCTCATAACTTTGAAGAGAGTTAATTATCTTTTTATTTATTTTGTTTTATGTTTATTTACTTTATCATTAATTATTTATATTTTATATTTATATTCATGTTAATATTTATATTTATATATATTATATATTTATTTATTTTGTTTAACATAATTACTTATCAAATACAATTTATGGTGACGATTTATGCTTAGCAAAAGCATAAGGTATATTTTTTTATTTAAATGTAAGGGGAAAATGTGAGTACTATATCTCAAAGTACTAAAAGTATTGATGCACCAGAAGAGCAATATGTTCTTGAGAGAAAGCACATTATGAAAAGTGCATAATTGTGAATATTGCAATAATTACCGCTAATGGTAATAATATCGTCACCACTAGAAGTGAAAATTTTAAGTGAGCAATATGAGTTCACAAAATATTCTTTTAAAATTATAGATAATATATGTTATCAATTGGCATTTGAAATAAGTCAACGTGAATATAAGTTTTGGTAGCTAAAAAGTCAGTTGAAAGCTCTAGAAGAGCTATATATTGATATCAAAAGATAATTTCTATTAAAAATTTTGAAAGAGCTAAATATTCCTATTCAAAGGAACAATTTTGATGGTTGTACTAAATGTCTACGAGTGAGATAAAATCACATGTTCTAGTTTACCAAATTCAGAAATGTATATACACACTTGTATATAGTTGGCATGATCGGTTAGACCATCCTGATCAATAATGATGCGAAAGCTATTGAGATTTATATGCACATTTATGAAAAGAACCTGAAGTTTTTGTGGTACTTGTTTTTAAAGGAATTGATTAAATTCCATTTACTATAAGAACGCGAAGTTCTTGTGTTGCTTGTTCTCAAAGGAAATGATTAAGATCCCACTTAGCAAAAAAACTTGAAGTTCTTGTACTAAAGTTGAGACTGCATGTCTTGCATATCTGAATGAAATATGTGCCCATTTATCCACAAATGTGGAAAGTTTTATATGATTTTAGTAGATGCATCTACATTGTTTTATCAACTTACAACCAAACGTTTGTGAGATTGGTTATAAAAGGATTCAAATTATGCAGTTAGATTGTTCGTCTTGAAAAGCTAGTGGTTTATATTTTAAGCTATATCAGTTGTTACAAAACCTATTGATTATGAAAAATATAGTTTAGCAAAATATCAATCGGATGCCTATTATTTAATAGCTAAACTATGAGAACAAAAGAGTTATTATTTATATGGTGTTTTCATATAACAACATTTATACGCATCAAGCCAACGAGTTATAATAAACTTCCCGTTATGATTGTTTTGGTCAGAAGCCATACATTTCCCATTTTATAATTTTTGAATGTGCGATATGAATTGCTCCACCATAATGCACAAAATGGGTAAATAAAAAGGGTTGAAAATATATATTGAGTATGAGTCTCCTTTTATGTATAAACTTTTAAACATTAATTGGAGAATCACTTATGACATGATTTTTCTCAACATCAAGGGGAGATAATAATTAGCTGGATAAAAGAAAATGAATTATCGTTATCTAGATCCTCGTATATGAACCAGAAGTTTATAAGATAATTCATATTATTACATGTCAACTGCCAGATATATTTACTGACTCAATGAGAGTAACTAAGTCTCATATACTAGCTGAAATGCTCTAAGTTTAAATTACATGTTAGAGTGAGAGGATGTAAATCATGACTGAAGCATGATAGTTGAAATGGTTCCAATGATCAAAATTCTCGTAAATGAAAAATAATATGAGATGGTCATATATTGGAGGCGGGTGCTCCTGAAGAGACCCAAGACATAACTAATAATAAAACTCTTGAAGAGTTTCAGGTACCTGAAATAAAAATTGAAATCTTGAAGAGATCTCGATGAGTTATGTCACTACGAGAATGGAACCAGAAAATTAAAAAGTTGTCGACAACAATTTTACAAATAGTTTTAAATAGAATACTTCTATAGAAGTAAAGAAAGAAAACGATGATCTTGTATATAAATCTATCAAGAAGTATAGATATTGAATTGACCAATATATAAAGACGCTTTGAACTTCTAAAAGAGAAGTATTTGGACCAACAGTCCAAACACCTAAAGGTGTAATGCAAGTGAGGCACAGATAAGTAGTCGTAAATTCGACTTGAATTATGATTTATGAAGAGTTTTAATTACTTCATGGTGGATGCAATTACCTTGACAGTATGAAATATATTACACGCGTCTAATTATTTATGGATCCCTATTTATCCTTAAAGGATTTAAAATGCTAAAAGCATTTATAAATTTTTGAGAAAATTTATTTAGACATGTCTCATTGAATATTTTGGCGCATTTGATATAACCGCCTTAGTGAGTACTAATTGAGAAAATACTATAAGAATGATAAGATTTCCTTATGTATTTTATAAAGGAATTTAAATCAAGATTCATTATATTATTAGAACTCCTGAAGAGCTTTCAAAACATTTAGTTATTTAAAGAAAGGATTTGAAAAAAAAAGAATCTTGAGATGTGGTTTTGTCTCGACCTAAAGATCGAGCACTTAAATATGCGTTTTTGCCTATGAATGGATATAAGTTGAAAGAATCTTAAAGAAGATTCAATATGGATAAAACATATCTATTGTAAGATTGTTGGATGTGAATAAAAATAATTATATCTTTTCTTGGTCTTGAAGCACTATATATTAGTTGGTCAAGAAATATCCATGGATATACAAAGATCATTACCTTTAGATCTTTAAACATTCGTTGATGCCTTCTCAAATGTCATAGAAATAATTGTTATGCACGAGGCAAGACAAAAATTTGTTTGGCTAAGACCATTGACCCAACATATTCAAAAGATATGTGGATTTACTTTCACAAGATATGATAAAAGCTATCTTGTGTGAAGATAATGCAAGATGTATATCTCAGTTTGAAAGTGGATACATAATGGAACATATTACTTCAAAGTTCCATCCCTCACGATCTTTAGAAAATAATATTTAAGATTGAATTATGAAGATTCAAAGATCTTCTGTGATGTTTTCATGAGGGGTAGTAAATACGCGTTGCACTCTTTTCCCCTTAAACGAGGTTTTGTCCCAATGGGTTTTCCTGGTAAGGTTTTTAATGAGACAACATGTTATGTGTATCAAAGATGTGTGTACTCTTTTTCCTTCACTAAAGAAATTTTTTCCCACTGGGTTTTTATCTTAGTAAGGTTTTAACGAGGAACATTATCTTTATAGACATCCAAGGGGGAGTGTTATGAATATTTATCTATGCGGATGTCTATCATGATAAGAACTTTATCAAGGAGATTTGATTTACTTTATCATTAGGAATATTATCTTCATTAATTAGAGTTTAATGTATTATGTACTTCTTATGCCTATAAATAGATGATCTAATGAAGGCATTGTATACACTTGAATATTGAGAATAATATAAATCTCTCTCTTCCTCTCATCTCTTTGTTCTTCCATTCTTGTTCGTTGTTCTTATTATTGTTCTTCGTTATTTTATTCGCAACAAAATTAAATATTTTCTCACACTATTTATAAGCTAATCATATTTATTTTTTCTTTTTATTATCACATATTTATATGTGTATTTAAATTTATTAATTAATTAAATTATATTAAAATAATTATATAAACAATAAATTAATATATAAATCATTCAAATATGTTTAGAAAAACTATATTAAAAATATTTTTTATAAATCTAATTAATATTAATTAGATACAAAATATTGATAACTAATAAAATATTCAAACATGTATTGAATATAATCATGTCCTTATATATCATTTTGCTTGTTTAAATAATTTAACAGCTATCAGCTATCAGTTAAATTTATCAAACACTTTTATACAATCAGTTAATACAATCCGCTAGTCAAATCAGCTAATGCAATCAGCTATCAACTATCAGCTAATGTAATCCGCTATCAGCTATCAACTATTCGTTATTTGCCAAACAAGGCTTAAATTAGATAAATTCTTTTCAACAGAAAAAAATGAATATCGGAATTTGGACTTTAAATTTATTAGATATTATAAGAAAGTAATTATATAAATCATTTTTGCTAAAATTAAAATTCCAAAAAAAAGATAATAAAGATTTTCTTAAAAAAATAAAGTTCGACGCATGTATATATGGATTAAAAAATTTGGATTGATTTTTTTTTTGAAAGATTTAATTGCATTAATATGTCGACCATGCTTAACCATGTGCCTCGTTAAAAAACCTCCCTAAGCCTATGTGGAGGAAAAAGAGTGCACCATGACTAAGCAATCTTACAACTCACAATGTCTGGTTTACATCTGACGGATTTACATTCACATCTTCTCCTTACAAAACAAAACACTCAGGCATTAGCTGCAAGAAAACAGATTACTAACAGAAACATCCAAGCTTAAATCGACCAAAACCTTATAGCAGAAAGGAGGGAAGGATAACAGCCCCTGTAGGCTAAATCTTCGAGCGAAGGCCGAGAAGAACACAACACAGCAGTGTAGTGAAACGAAAACCGGTTGTACCTGTATCTGCACCTGCAGCCTCCTTCCAAAGCAATTTGGATTGATTGACGAGTGTAAATGTATTATTTAAATTGTTTTTCTCGTAAGACTTTTTCATTTCCTAGTGATCTCAATCACCCTTTTGTGCTCCTTCAACGATCTAAAAATATGAATAGATATTACCTTGTAATAATCACCTTAAGATTATTAAAAAATTTCAATCGGTTAATAAATATTGTAATCCACAATGGGGAGCCAAAACTTTGAAAAAGTAATTTGCAAGATTGAACTATAAAATATTAAATTTGCATGTCTAGAATACATAGAATGTGGATCTTAATCTTATGGGTTTTTTTTGTTTCTTTTCGTTCATGATCTTAATCTTATGTTTGAAACAATGAACATGGAAACGTGTATGCTTATCGGTCGTCAACTTGAAGGGTTTTGCATTTATGGCAACCAAACTCAGTTTTTTTTTTCCAACATTAATTTGAGCAGTAATTACGTTATAAGTAATTAAGTATTTTTCATGATTTCTTGCTCACACGCTGCCTAAATATTTATTATCATTAGTTATATTAAAATATACTTTATCTGATGCAAGGCGGAGCCATGTTTAGCCAAAAAAAAATTATATAATTACATTTAATGTCTTTTTAGTTTACATAAGGTTTTTGTCTTTTTCAGTTTGTATATTTGAAGGTTTAATAACTTTTTTGTCTCTCTCAATATTTAATTTTAAATTCATCTCTAGATATAATACTGGCACTTGTATCAATTATGATTTTTATATAACTATCAATATTATTTTATTGGTCGATTAATTTAAATCACGTACTGCGACGGTTTTTTTTATTTTTATTTATTTCATTAACAACGTCATAATTTAAATTTATGGTAATTTTTTAAAAAATACAACAAGTCATCGCGTTAAATTATTAATTTATCTTTCATCGATTATTTTTAATGATACATTTTGATCTCATAGTTCGATCCTATTGGAATAATAATATGGATTAATTGCAATCATAAAGTAATAAATACTATATAAATATTGTTTTCAATATTTCAATTTCATAAATTTAATTTTCAAGTTAGGTGATAAATAAATTATTCACCAAATACTAATTAATGGCGAAGGGTGCCCATATTGAAACAAGGATCCAAACCGAATCAATCAATTAATTTCTTTAAAAAAAAAAACTAGTGTACGACAAAAGGAAACAAATAATATGTGCGTGTATGTATATAAAAAGCGACAACAGAGCAAAATGCTTGAAAGTTGTCCTAAAATGAAAAGGTAGGCGGCTGTCTCGTTTTCATCAAAAATTCCAAGAAGGGTAACCTGATTTGCTGGGAGTGCTGAGTTAACAGACTGTTGCCGTCACCGTCATCCACGTGGACAATGATCAAAAGTCGAATGCCTTTACCCACATGACGTGGCGATCAGCTATTGGGTGGGCAGTTGACGTCTCCATAAACGGATCCTTGTATTAGACGGTAAGCAATGATAGCCTACTCATCATAGAACAATTGTCTTCCCAAAAATCTTAGAAAGGTTTTTGTTAAATTAATCTTTTAATTGTTTTTTTTAAATTAGCTTTTATATTAGGCTTAATTATAAAATAGCTGCCCAAATTATATATTTTTTTGTAACAAGTAACTAAACTATTTTTTGGTTAAAATAGGTGTCCAACGTTTTATTTTTGTCTGTTTCAAAGTTAATTTGTCAAAAAAAATTGCACCACCCAATTATAGCTTGACACGTAGCTTTTATTTTTTTCATAAACAAATTGAAAAATTAAAAAATTAAAAATTTCCCAAATTTAAGAAAAAATACAAAACAGTCCCAAAATTTCTAAAGCCCAAACCCTAAAACTGACGCCAATATCGGCGCTGGTAGCCTCGCTAAACATCACCACCGCCGTTGCCGGAGTTCCCCCTATTTCCCTCAACCACCCATCGTCGGTAACCGGTGGGAAGCACGTCAATCGGACGACAAATGACGAACGTGAAAAGCTCCAATCGTTCGACGTCTGATCGACACGCCTCCTGTCGATTACCGACAAAAGGTGGTTGAGGGAAATGAGTGTGAGACTCCAACGACGACGGTGGTGAAGTCCGGCGAGACTACCGACGCCGATAGTGGTGTCAATTTTAGGATTTGGAGTTTAGGGCTTTAAGGATTTTGAGATTGTTTTTAAAATTTTGAGAAGTTTTATATTTTAAAAAAGCTATGTTCTTTTTATCATTGTTTTTGAAAAAAAATAAAAAAACACGTGTCAATTTTTTATTGGATGTTAAAAAAATTAACGGCGTTACCTTAAAACAGTATCAAAATGAAACTTTAGGCATCTATTTCAGACAAAAAAGAAATGTTAGACACTTATTTCAACTAAAAATTAGTTTAGGCACCGATTATAAAAAATAATATAGTTTGGGCACCTCTTTTATAGTTAAGCCTTTAAATTTGTGTAGTGTAAAATTTGTGTAGCCTAAAAAGATTATATATATATATATAATTGCTACACTTTATGCAAGATAAATTTAAAAAAAATAATATACATAAATTATGATTCAAAGTGTCATTTAATGTTGTGCTTGTCTCATTCAACATGTTCAATAATTTTTTGTCAATACTTTTTTAAATTTTACTCGTTATTATTTTAAATTTATTATTAATGAAAATGAAAATAATATGTTTTAAAACCTTCAATTAAGTACTTTAAATATATATATATATATATATATATATTTTTTAAATTTTAATTAATTAAAATATTTAAAACAATTATGGTCAAAGTTAAAAAACTTTAACTTTTAAAAAATTAATACGAAACATATTGATTTTTTTGTATATATTTTATAGGCTAGTATTCATCCTTCCCTTTGTATAATTATATGTATAATTTGGTTTTGGTTTAATTTTCAAATATATTTGTCATCACGGTAAAAGTAATAGATTTTTTTGAATAGAAAACTAATAGAATTCTATCATGCTCACAAAGGTTTTTTTAATAATTAACAAAATATTATTAATTATTTAAATTAAATTAAAGGTGTGAATTCAATCATTTTTATCATTGATAATTATTTATTATTATGTAAACAAATTATCATTATTATAATTTATAACACGTATTTGTAATATATATTTTGATTTTTGCATGCTTTACCAAATAAATGATAAAATTAAATAAACAAGTAAAATACTTATTCATAGAGAAAAAAACAATTATATATATTCAAATTTCAAAAAATAAAATTTAGTTATCTCAAGTTTGGAATAGAATATCTGATAAGACTTAAGAGAAGGGGTAGATACGATTGAAGCGGTGGCATGTTTACGCGGCTAATCACACCAAACTCCTATAATTCTTCTCGCTTTGTTTTCACATTTGACTAATCTGATAAATTATATCATAGTTACGTTTGATCACGTTTTTTATAGTCTTAATTAATAAAAAAATATTTATTTAATTAATTTTTACGTTATGTTTTTACTGAGTGAATTTTTACTTAAATTTGATTAATTTAATTTACAGTAAATATAGGTGAATATTCACTTGATAAAAAAATAACATAAAAATTAATAAAATAAATAAATTTTATTGGTTAAAATTATAAATAATGTTGTAGGACGAACATATAATATAATTTCTCATTGTCATGATTCCAACTTTTGCTCTCTCCTTTTCTTTCCATTTCCCACCTTATCTTTTCAAGTAATTGATGATTTTGTTTTTCAAGATGCGACGTGATGTTATTTAAATCATTGGGTAAAGTTTACAAGTGGCCACTAAAGTATGCCTCAATGTTCATTTTGGTCACCAAGCTTTGAGATTATTACAAAATGGTCACTAAAGTATCACTTTTTTACAATCTGGGTATAACTGTTTAATAGTACAATTGGTCCTCCATATTTATATATTCGTTTAATTGGTAAAAATATAAAATGAAAAAATTAATGAAATTGATGTATTTTATTGGTTGGTCCCATAAATGACGTGGTGAGAATGATTCATGATATAATTTCTCGTTTATGAGCCATTTTAATTAACTAATAATATTTTTTTTGAAATAAAACTAAAAAACCCAAATTATGTAAATTAAAATAAAATAATTGGGTCTCAATTTTGAACCTGATAGAAAAATAAAACTATAATTTAACATCTATAAACAAAATCAACTTATAAATTAATAAAATTCTGTCACGCTCGACAAACACCGATGAACATCACTAACAACGAGCACCATTAATTTAATTTATAAAGATTAAAAATTTAAAAAGGCTCAGCGTATAATTATAAATTATTTAAGAATCAAAAGGTAAATTAATTAAAATGTATTATTTTATTTTTCATTTTCTTTTAAACATAAATCAAAATATCTATCTACCCTAAATTATAAAACGCTATTTTTTTTTGTTCATTTGAAATTCAAGCCGCCACCGTTCCCCACTGATGAACAACATTTGAATAGCGTAAATTAATTCATGGATTTAATCCATTTAAAATCCAATTAACTAACGATATACACCAAGGTTGGGGTAGATTGAAAAAAAATTCTATTCGAATTAACAGCATATAAATGGTTGCCGTTCCCCGCCGGACATAAATTCTAAGCACCATCCCGATTTTAGTATACAAAAATGAAAACTCATTAGTAAAAGATGAAGATTTTTCATTCTGGTAAAAATCATGCATTAGGGTTTAACAAAAATGGTTGTCGTTTCCCGCAGCAGGGATGTAGATTTTTCATTCGAATGGATTTTTGGTTCTTGATTTTAAAAAGAAGTAGATTTTCAAAAGCATAGATTTTTTATTCTGGTAAAAAAGCATATAAATGGTTGTCGTTTCCCGCGGCATGACGGCGGCGGCAACAATAATTACTTAAATTTCAAATAAACAAAAATTAAAATTTTGTAATTTAATTTTTAAAAATTAATATACAAAAATAGTTGCCGTTCCCCGCGGCAGGGCAACAGATTTTTCATTCTAATGGATTTTTGGTTCTTGATTTTTAAAAGTATTGATTTTTCATTTTGGTAAAAAGCATATAAATGGTTGCCGTTCACCGCAACATGGCAGTGGCGGCGACAGCGGCGGCAACGACGATTTAAATTTCAAATGAACAAAAAATAGAGTTTTGTAATTTAGGGATAGATATGTATTTTGATCTATGTTTAAAAGGAAATTAAAAATAAAATAATATATTTTAATTAATTAATTTTTTAATTTTAAAATAATTTATAATCATACTACGAGTCCTTTAAATTTTTAATCTTTATAAATTAAATTAATATTGTTTATCGGTATTTATCGTTAATAGTACTCATCGGTGCTCATCGAGCGTGTCAAACTCATCCTATAAATTAAGTTATCAACAGATTTAGCAAGTTGGGGCAAATTTGTTTTGTAGCTTGTGTTTTTATTATTCAGATTTCTTGGTGATAATACCTGATTAAATAATCTTATTGTTGGATTAGAATTTTCTATTATTTTGAAATTCTGGTGACAATGAAAACGTTTGTGGCGGGGAAAACACTTCAAAAGTCAGCTTTGATAGATAAGGTTGATTTAGGCATGCATTGTATTGTTTTTTAAGTGTTTTTGGAGACGGAAGTATTTTTAGGATAAAAAATATTTGTTTTGTTAAAAATATTTGTTCGAGTAAAATTGTTTATTTGTACTCATTTATATCACAAATTATTTTATATATTTGAAAACAATGTTTAAATGATTAGGCTAAACTATAAAATAAGTGCTAAAATTATGTTTTTTAATAGATGTCTAAAGTATTTTTTTGATTGAAATAGGTGCTTAAACTTTTATTTTGATTGAAATAGGTGCCTAAACTTTTATTTTTTGCTTATTGTAAAGTCAATTTTGGCACCTACTTGGACACCTATTTCAACCAAAAATGAAAGTTTAGGCACCTATTTCAGCCAAAAACGAAACTTCATACACTTATTTCAGCCAAAAAATATTTTAGGCATCTATTACAAAAAGAGGCATAGTTTGGGCACTTATTTTGTAGTTAAGTCAAATGATTATTTTAAGTATTTAAAAGTGTTTCTTAATAACAACATTAGATACTTAAATTCTAAACCAATAACCAGAAAATGCTTTTCCACCGCGCTTTTTCAAAAATAATAGTAAATTGACCTTAAATTATACTCAATATAATGCCACCTCACCTTAAATCACATACAATATCAACTCGAAATTTTAAGGGGTCGTGTGAAATTTATTAAAATGAATTGTTCAATTTTAATTTTTTTTCTAAAGAGTCGTTTTTTCAACAACAAAAAAATTCTTCTTTTAACCTAGCCGCTCTCTCTCAAATTTATGCCGCCTGCAACTACTCTTAGTATTGGTTGTCGACCATCAGATCTATTTTTTTGTTTTTTTATATTTTAATAAAAAATTATGCCTTTGTGGCACGCGTTCCTTTGTCATTGTGACATGTTTTCTTTGTTTTTGTGGTTCGTTTCATTTGTACTTGTGGCATGATTTCAACATACCTTAGCGATTGGTTGGTGTTCGTACAGAGATCTTCACGACGCTAAACTTTAACTATGGTTTTGTTTGTGGTCTTAAAAAGATGGGGCACCACTCGGTTGATGATTGGTTGCCGATGTAATCAGACCTGAGTAGCGGAGCAATCTGCTTGATAGCTTGGTTCTCTCATTACTCCTTTTCACCCCATAAAGCAATTCGTTCGGATAGAGATAACGAGATTCATGAAGGTTTTTGAATTTTGGTATGTTAATCTCAATGGAAGTGTCTGTTTTTCTTTGCACCATTGTAAGAGACTTTTAGTGGATTTATCACATTTTTCTTTTTTTTTTATGCATTGTATCGTGTTATCTTTCATGATGATTAATTAAATTTCAGATGCCATTATTAAAAAAATACATGTTTATTGACTTATCATGTACGTAATATATCAACTTTAAATAAAAATGAGCTTAACATGACTCAAAATTAATAAAGTATAACATCATTTTGTTTTTCTTACGTAGTTTTTCACTAGTTCATAACTGTATTTTTCAAACATTTAACTAAATTTATTTAAAAAAAATCTTAAGAGTTATGTTCGCTCCTATATATTTTCAGAACCACCTCTGGTTATACATGCTTCGATGTAGTCAAATAATAGGGTTATTAAGAGTGCTAAATTTCCCTCCAAGAGACAATTATTGAAGAATATTATATAAAACTTAATGTAAGATTTGGATTGCTGTCTCAATTTTATAATGAGCAAGGCCGTGACCACAAGCAAGTTGAACGTCAGACGAATAAAATTTGGGTGCGTATTTTATTAACAAAGAAGTGATCATATGGATTGAAAAATCATAATTATGTTGACATTTTCTACGGTTTGAATTTTAAATTAAGCCATGCATGTTGCTGACTTGCTGCTACCTTAAATGATTCCCTCCATTTATTGGAAATAAGACAAAAGTCTCACCTTTTTTTTTTTTTAAATTTTAAAACTGGCTCCAAGCTCCACATCTTGATTTGTATAGCACAAATCATCATTTATTTGGGGTATTAGTTTATGTTGGACCTACACATCAATCACATGATTTTTATTTATTTTATTTGTAAATTTTCATTTGAGGCCAAAACCCAAAAATGGTACATTTGTCTGTATAATTGATTTGTTTTTACTTCGATAATTTAATGAATTTTAAATCTGATTATTATTAATTTGGTCGATTTTATGTGTAGGTTTGACTTGATAAGCAAAGTAATATATTTTGTGCACGGTATGATTCAAATAATTACTTTTTGAACAAAAAAATACAAAGCATCAGGTATGTTTTATTTCAAATCATTATCATATTAAATATTTAGGTTTTATTTTTACTCGTTGTTAAAATAATTATAGTTTTTAATGTTTTCTATAAAAGAGAATGAAGAACAATTCTTAGTGGCGTCTTTCAACTTTTCGATTTGTAATTCACGTCGACCTTGAAAAGTCGAAGTTTGAGTCAAAAGTTGTGAGATTTGAAATCTTCTTAATATTTTGTTTAAAGTATTGATTTATTTTTTGATTTATTAAAAATGTGTTATTGAGTCGTCCATAATATATATTTTTGTATCAAATTGAGTAAGATCCGTTGTTTGATTGACGAGGATTAATTGGTAACACAATTTCCACAAAAACGATATATAATCCAAGGGAAGATTAATAGTTTGAGGCTCAAACTAATATCACTTTGATTAATAATTTATGATCGATTCTGATGTTAAAATTAAAATTATTTCTAAGGTTATATCTGTCGTCAGTCAATTTTCCTTCTTAACTATTAATTTTAATATATTTTAATCGTACAATTTAAATTTTTATGGATCCGACACCCGTCACAATCTCTGTAAAAATAACAAATTATATATTTATCCTTGAAAATTCAAAATTTAATAAGATTTTCTGACTTCTTCCCAATCGTTATACACTCAGGGAAATTCTTGTATAGGTTTGGACGGGCCTTATACTTATTGCAAATGGGCTAATTTTATTTTTTTTGGGTACATAATGGGCTGATTTTATATTTTGCTGCAAAGCTTGTTTTACATTTATTCAAGCGAAAGCCCTCCTAACACCTTTTCTTATCCTAAACAATTGATAAGACTCTGGATTAACGGTCTGGGCAGGTCCAAGGGTAGCATTTAGCTGCCCAAATTCAATATGAATATATGGGAAACACCATTGTGACATGTATGACACTCCTTTTACTAACTGAAATATGTTTCATACTGATTTAAGTATCAAGGAATGCATTGAAATGTAACAAGGGGCTCGAGCGAAAAAAAAGAGATGATAGTCATTTTGAGAGATATGGATTCGAGTATTTATATGTGTAAAGAGAGTGTATTTTGTTAAAAGATTAAAAAAAATGAACAAATATTACTATGTAAGCACACCAATATATAAAAAATTGGATGAGACATTTAGATCCTTCATATAAGGTTAGATTTTAACGTTGTAAATAAAATAAATTGAATTATAAAAATAGCATCTATGATAAATTTTTATAAAATTTCATTCAAATTAGTCGAGTAATGAATTTGATACTGATGATTAAAAAAAATTCTTTAAAACAAAAGGCTGATATCTTTTTGGTAACTTTTATTTTGCAGATTTGACATCCTATTTAACCCATTTCAACTAAAACCCAACTCGCTACAAAGAGGCGTGAACAATGTTTTTTCTTTTTTTTCTTTTTAATACATTGGATCTAAGTATTTCATGTAATAGGTCTACAATGGCCCTGTTTGATAAAAGAAAAGTTTGAGTCAAAATTAGAAGTTTGAACTAAAATTAGAAATTTGACCAGTTAAATTCGCTAATTTAAGTGAAACTTTTAATTTTAAAAAAAGCTGCTAATAATAGTTTTTTTGGATTAGAGATTTTGATATAAGAGTTATAAAGACTCTTTGTAACACCCACATTTCTGTCCTAGAATTTAAAGCCGTAAAAGTTAAATTATTTATTTATTCTTAGAAGCAAATTGAGTTTACAAATTTGTGAATTATGCAATTTGGTCCCTAAAGTTCTTAATTGGGCAAATAGTGCACCAATTCGGATTAGAAAGAAAATTAGATTTGAATTAAGTAGTTTAGCCGATTGGTAAATTAGTGAATTTGAGTTAGTGATAACAATATCGATAGTATGATATTAAAAGAATAAAAAAAAGATAACATTACATCTCCTTGAGAAATCGGATGAAATTGAGAAAAATTCAAGAAAGCATGTAACAAGGGAATTTGATGACCAAATTAAAATGTTTATAAAAAATGGAATTTGCATGTTAAGGATAAAATATCATTGGGGCTGCCCTTAGTAAATTAAAATAAAAGAGATAGACAAAAGGACTCTTGGGTAATTTAGTAAGCCATCAAATCACCTAGATTAAGGAAGCTTGTCTTCCTTCATCATTTTCCTCTCCTTTGCCGTGAAGAAAAGAGAAAAATAGGGGGGAGAGAAGTTCTAAAGTCTGAAAACTTGAGAGCTAAAGATGGCGAGGTTTTGCTTGCATGGTGGAAGATTTAAGCTAGGAAATTGAAGAAGATAGCTAGTGTTGTCAAGAAATTAAAAAGTAAGTTTCCTACTCCTTGTAACTATTCGGTTGAGTTTAAAACCATGCATGCAAACCTAAAACTTGTATGAACATGAAACTATATGAATCTTGAAAGAAATAACAAGATGAACTAATGAAATATGTGAAAACTTATTAAGAAAATATGAATAGAGTCATGAGGGGGCTATTTTGGAAGAAAATGCAAAATCTTGAACATTTGGAAAATTTCTATACTTAGGAATTAAAATCTTAAAATTCTCACTAGGAGAAAGTTGTGAAGAAATGAATATGAATAGAGTCATTAAGATCGAAATTGCGAAGAAACTTTGGAGGAAGCTAGGATCGATCACTCGAAGGGAAAAAACAAAGACATCTCAATTCGAGATCAAGCTTAAGGATTCGTGAGTGTAATTTTGTATTAGGGTTGTGACTAGTGTCCGAACCACTTTATTATTTTAATTTATGTTTTATATGCATGAAATTGGACTAATTGATATTCGGTAATGTGTTTAGTAAGGGGAGGAGATAAAAAGGAAATTGGATGCATGATTTGAAACTTGTGATTTATGTTTGATTGTGTGCAATATGTGGGCTGCTTTATGTGATGTTAATTACCATGAATTATATGTTCGATTTGGATTTTGATAATGTTTGAGTATGCGCAAATGTGGACTGCCCATGTGGTTAATTGTATGATGAATATGCATGAATTGGATTCTTGATAATATTTGATAAAATGAATACGTGGACTGCCCTATGGTAAGTTTATGCTATTCTTAAAAATGCATGTGATTATGTATGCATGATGTTGCTACCATGCATGATGTTATGATCGAATGAGCATGCAAAGTGAATTTTGAAAAATGTATATGTTAAATGAAATAACGAATTAATTAATTAACAAGAATACACCGTTTGATATTGCTTTGTGCAATCTTTGATAGTACTTTGTGTACTCTTGATTATAAGATATGTGTTCTTGATTGTTGTTCGAGACACATGATGCTATGGGCATCCCTTGATGTTTCTTTGTGCGACTCTTGATGTTGCTTCGAGCAACTATATGCGTTACATGTTACCCTTCCGATGGCTTGAATATTTGATACGACTATTCTACCTTGGGCAAAGAAATTAAATAAAGTGAATGGGCAATGAAATTAAATAAACGTAATGGAATGAATTATAATGTGATATGATTTACATGAATTAAATGGAACTTGCTAAGTTAAATATAGCTTATGAAGTGGATAAGTTGATTGTGTGACTTAAATGATATGATGTGATATGAAATGTTATGCTATGTGGACATTGATCTTTCCGATTATGATATGAAGCATATGAATTGCTTACAAGTTTGATTATGTGAAATTGGGTAATGACCCTATTCGAATACATGGAATTAAGAAATGGAAAATTCTGATTTTTGGATGATATTTTGAGATCATTCGAATTACATGCCTATGATGAAATTGTGATTTTGTTTTGATAAGTTAATAATGCTATGTATGGTTTCGCATGAAATTTTGATTAATTCAATTGTTAAGCATGAGATTGAGTATGCTGAAATTGAATTGAGTTATGATATTGAATGAATTATATGCAAGCATATGATAAATCATCGTGGTATGTTATGTAATCGAGCATGTGCTATGAATGTTGATATGATATGAATGGTGCTATGTGTATGAATTCTTACATGAGCTTAGTTGGGTGCAATTTGATTGTTAATAAACCTAGCTAAGTAAACTCAATGCTTGATCACATTAAAGCTCAAGAATGAATTAGATTTAACATTACCTCGCTAAGTACTATTTGTACTTATCGCTCCGTTGTTTTCTTCTTCCCAACCTTAGCAGGATAGCTCGGACCTTAAAGCTAGCATTCGTTCGGATCAAGCTCACAGTTCTGAAATATGTACGATCTAAGTCTTATCTTTAGACTCCTAGATGGTGGCTTTGAAGTCTGTTTAAGGATTCGTTTTGTTGTGTTTGGTCGTAACTTAAGTTTGAAATGGTGTTTGAAATTATATGCTCCGTAATGCTTGGTTAGGAGGCTAGAATCATGTTTTGTATTTAAGTAGGTAGCCTCATTATTTTGTTGTATAAAATGTAAGTCAAGCTAGTGGTTGTGTCGATTCTTTTTGTTGTCCATAGTCGATAGCTTGACATGGTTTAGGGGCATATAAATCACGATATTTTGTAAGGTTCTAAGTTAAGGAAATCGAATACCATGAAATTGAAATCAATTATGTGTTGCATGAAGTTGAATTGATTAATTATTGGTAATTTAGATTAATTCAAAATCACCTAGACCATTTAATTAAGGGTTTCGAATGACATGAATTTGAATAGTTAAGTATTCGACTTGTTTGACCTATTTGTAATAGTAATTGATAATGATAATAAAATTTTTAAATTGGCTTGTAATTTGGTAACATTAATTATAGAAATTGTTTCTAAGTTTTTGTATGGTCATAAGAAGTTAAGAAAAGTTTTTGTTAGCCCATTTTCCGCGTGCGCATTAATATGAAATACTGTTTAAAAATGATATCTTGTTTTCCGAAATGCTTCCGCTTTTGTCTGATAAGTTCAGTTTGTCCGCCTTTTCTGTTACGACAACACCCTCGGCTCCCGGCCCGAGTTGGGGGTGTTACATTTGTTTGGTATCAGAGCTTTTTAGGTAACAGGTCCTATAGACCTCGAATGTGTTCTGTGTGCATCATTAGTTGAGTCAAGCCACCTAGGGATCATACATATTGTTACTTATGACTTGATCCTAACTTTGAATTCTGTTTGATCTGAATTAGAATGAAAGAGACACATTCAGCTCGAGACGATGAAAGTCCTCGAGAATCCTCAAGTGAAGGGGATAGTGTCCGTATGAAAGAAAACCCTCCGGATAAGGAGAACACTCCTGTACCAGATAACACTCGACAACAATCTCCTGTTCAGCCTCGGACGAACACTAATAATCCGACTCTTCAGAATGTTCAAAGAGATTGTCTTCTGAGCATGAAAGAAAGGTTCGATCAGCTTTTGACGAACATGAGACATGAACAACCTGCTTCGGTAGCTGCTGCCCCTAGCAGAGCTCCTATTGAAAAGCTTGCTCAGCATCGAGCCTATACTTTTGCAGGCTCTATTGAAGAGAAGCCTGAAGAAGCTGAGTATTGGTTAGAAAGAACTACTCAGATATTGCCTAAGCAACTTCAGTGCTCTGATGAGCACAAGCTCGAATGTGTTGTTGCCTTACTTGCTGATGAAGCCTTGAACTGGTGGGAAACTACAACACTAACTGCTCCAGTTGAATCGGTGAACTGGAAATTCTTCGTAGACGAATTTAAGAAGAAATACATCAGTGAACAGTGCCTGGCCGATCGAAGAAAGCGTTTCTTGCATCTGAAGCAAGCGGGTCGACCAATAGAGCAGTACGTGGCTGATTTTTGTAAGTACTGCAAGTATGGTTCTGAGTACAACAAGTTAGAGAAAGAAAAGTGCCGTATGTTCATTGACGGTCTGAACGATGAGCTGAGTCCGATGTTTACCGCCCTGGATATCAGGGACTTTCAAACTCTCGTAAATCGAGCTATTGCTACGGAATCCAAGTTTCGGACTGCAGAAAAGAGGAAAAGCGGTTACCGTCATGATAAGAAGCGTAAGAGTGACGACAAGTCTCACTGGAAATCAAAGAAGTCTAGAAGCCATAAAGAAGGTACTTCTTCGTATAATCCAGCACCTCGTAGTAACTTTACACTGAAGCCTCATTCTGTGAGTAGAATTTCTGTCCCGATCATATCTGTTAATATCCCTGGGAATTCAGAGAAGGTTGCCGTTTGTCAGCATTGTCAGAAACCACATTCTGGTCAGTGCCGAAAGCAGGCTAACTTATGTTTTGCTTGTGGCGGAAGTGACCACTATATCAGAGACTGTCCAGTGATGAGAGATCAAGCTCCTGCTCAAAACTTTGCTAATCCGAGTCATGTGCAATCCAATCGAAACAAAAAATATTAGACAAGCTCAGTCTGGGAATCAGGGCAGAGGCAGAAGCAATCAGTCGAAAGCCACCACACATCAGGAATCACGAGCTCCAGCTCGAGTCTATCATATTCGTGGCAAGGATGAGGAAGAGTCTCCGGATGTTATTGCGAGTACGGTTGAACTAAACCTTACTCCTGTTTATGCTTTAATTGATTCGGGATCAACTCATTCTTTTGTGTGTTCTCACCTGATCGACAAGTTACAGTTAAAGCCTGAAATTGTTAAAATTGGGTTAATTGTTTCAAACCCTATAAGAGGTGACTTACCAATCAACCTGATCTGTAAGAATAGCCTTGTGTCCATTCGAAACGTACCTTTTCCCCGTGATCTGTATGTTCTACCTAAATGTGAGTTTGACCTAGTATTAGGGTTAGACTGGCTGGGTAGACATGAAGCCTGGATCAACTGTCAGAATAAAAGACTATACTTGAGAGGATTAGGAAAAGAGTCAATTCTGCTAATCGACAAGAAACCAACATCTATTTTTGCTGCTATGGCTTTGCAAGATGAATTAAATTTTGGCTTAGCAGAAATGCCTGTTGTATCTGAATTTGTTGATGTTTTTCCTGAAGAACTCCCTGGACTCCCTCCAATTCGAGAAGTTGAGTTCAAAATTGAAGTTCAACCTGGAACTAATCCAATGTCCATTACGCCCTATCGTATGGCACCTATTGAATTGCAAGAATTAAAGAAGCAAATTCAAGAATTAGAAGATAAGAGTTTCATTCGACCCAGCACTTCTCCCTGGGGTGCTCCAGTTCTCTTTGTGAAAAAGAAAGATGGAACGATGCGACTTTGCATTGATTACCGGCAATTGAAAAGAGTCACTATCAAGAACAAGTATCCATTGCCCCGAATTGAAGATCTGTTTGATCAGCTGAAAGATGCTGGTGTATTCTCTAAAATTGACCTTCGATCTGGATATTATCAAATGAGGGTGAAAGATGAAGATATACCCAAAACTGCTTTCAGAACTCGTTATGGTCATTACGAATTTCTGGTGATGCCATTCGGGTTAACGAATGCCCCTGCTGCATTCATGGATTTGATGAACCGAGTATTCAAGCCTCATCTTGACAAGCTTGTTGTCGTATTCATCGACGATATTCTGGTCTATTCTCATAACAGAGAAGAACATGCTCAACATCTTCAGATTGTACTCCAGACACTCCGAGAAAATCAACTATTTGCTAAGTTCACTAAATGTGAATTCTGGCTTTCAGAAGTATCTTTCCTCGGACATGTTATTTCAGCCGAAGGAATCAAAGTTGACTCTAAGAAAATTCAGTCAATTCTAGAATGACGACCTCCGAGCAATGTAAGCGAGGTTCGAAGTTTCCTTGGTTTAGCTGGGTATTATCGGAGATTTGTGAAAGGATTTTCGGTAATTGCTGCACCGCTAACCAAATTGCTCAGAAAGAGTGAACCGTTTAAATGGTCCGAAGGACAACAAAGAAGTTTTGACCAGCTTAAACAAGACTTGACTTGTGCTCCAGTTCTTATTCAGCCTGAGTCTGAAAAAGAATTTGTTGTTTACAGTGATGCGTCACATTCCGGCCTTGGATGTGTTTTGATGCAGGAAGGTAATGTGATTGCATACACTTCTCGACAACTTAAGCCTCACGAGCTAAACTATCCAACTCATGATCTTGAATTCTTTTTCACTGTAAACAACGAATTCTTTTTCAGACTCAGGCTGAATAAGAATAGGGGCACAAGTCAAGGCTTGTTTAAGCTGATCAAAACTTCTTTGTTGTCCTTCGGACCACTTAAACGGTTCACTCTTTTTGAGCAATTTGGTTAGCGGTGCAGCAATTACCGAAAATCCTTTCACAAACCTCCGATAATACCCAGCTAAACCAAGGAAACTTCAGACCTCGCTTACATTGCTCGGAGGTCGCCATTCAAGAATCGACTGAATTTTCTTAGAGTCAACTTTGATTCCTTCGGCTGAGATAACATGTCCGAGGAAAGACACTTCTGAAAGCCAGAATTCACATTTAGTGAACTTAGCAAACATCTGATTTTCTCGGAGTGTCTGGAGTACAATCCGAAGATGTTGAGCATGTTCTTCTCTGTTACGGGAATAGACCAGAATATCATCGATGAATACGACAACAAACTTGTGAAGATGAGGCTTGAATACTCGGTTCATCAAATCCATGAATGCAGCAAGGGCATTCGTTAACCCGAATGGCATCACCAGAAATTCGTAATGACCATAACGAGTTCTAAAAGCAGTTTTGGGTATATCTTCATCTTTCACCCTCATTTGATAATATCCGGATCGAAGGTCAATTTTAGAGAATACACCAGTATCTTTCAGCTAATCAAACAGATCTTCAATTCGGGGCAATGGATACTTGTTCTTGACAGTGACTCTGTTCAATTGCCGGTAATCAATGCAAAGTCGCATCGTTCCGTCTTTCTTTTTCACAAAGAGAACTGGAGCACCCCAGGGAGAAGTGCTGGGTCGAATGAAACCCTTATCTTCTAATTCTTGATTTCGCTTCTTTAATTCTTGCAATTCAATAGGTGCCATACGATAGGGCGTAATGGACACCAGATTAGTTCCAGGCTGAACTTCAATTTTGAACTCAACTTCTTGAATTGGATAGAGTCCAGGGAGTTCCTCAGGAAAAACATCAACAAATTCAGATACAACAGGCATTTCTGTTAAGCCAAAATCTAATTCATCGTGCAAAGCCATTACAGCAAAAATAGATGTTGGTTTCTTGTAGATTAGTAGAATTGACTCTTTTCCTAATCCCCTCAAGTATAGTCTTTTATTCTGACAGTCAATCCAGGCTTCATGTCTACCCAACCAGTCTAAACCTAATACTAGGTCAAACTCACATTTAGGTAGAACATACAGGTCACAGGGAAAAGGTACATTTCGAATAGATACGAGACTATTCTTACAAATCAGGTTGATTGGTAAGTCACCTTCTATAGGGTTTGAAACAATTAACCCAGTTTTAACAAATTCGGGCTTTAGCTGTAACTTGTCGATCAGGTGAGAACACACAAAAGAATGAGTTGATCCCGAATCAATTAAAGAATAAATAGGAGTAAGGTTTAGTTCAACCGTACCCGCAATAACATCCGGAGACTCTTCCTCATCCTTACCACGGATATGATAGACTCGAGCTGGAGCTCGTGATTCCTGATGTGTGGTAGCTTTCGACTGATTACTTCTGCCTCTACCCTGATTCCTAGACTGAGCTTGTCTAATATTTTTGCTCCGATTGGATTGCACATGACTCGGATTAGCAGAGTTTTGAGCAGGAGCTTGATCTCTCATCACTGGACAGTCTCTGATATAGTGGTCACTTCCGCCACAAGCAAAACATAAGTTAGCCTGCTTTCGGCACTGACCAAAATGTGGTTTCTGACAATGCTGACAAACGAAAGCCTTCTCTAAATTCCCAGGGCTATTAACAGATATAACCGGGACAGAAAGTCTACTCACAAAATGAGGCTTCGGTGTGAAGTTACTACGAGGTGCTGGATTATACGAAGAAGTACCTTCTTTATGGCTTCTAGACTTCTTTGATTTCCAGTGAGACTTGTCATCACTCTTACGCTTCTTATCATGACGGTAACCGCTTTTCCTCTTTTCTGCGGTCTGAAACTTGGATTCCGTAGCAATAGCTCGATTTACGAGAGTTTGGAAGTTCGTTATATCTAGGGCGGTAAACATCGGACTCAGCTCATCATTCAGACCGTCAATGAACATACGGCACTTTTCTTTCTCTGACTTGATGTACTCAGAACCATACTTGCAGTACTTACAAAAATCAGCCACGTACTGCTCTATTGGTCGACCCGCTTGCTTCAGATGCAAGAAACGCTTTCTTCGATCGGCCAGGTACTGTTCACTAATGTATTTCTTCTTGAATTCGTCTACAAAGAATTTCCAGTTCACAGATTCAACTGGAGCAGTTAGTGTTGTAGTTTCCCACCAATTCAAGGCTTCATCAGCAAGTAAGGCTACAACGCATTCGAGCTTATGCTCATCGGAGCACTGAAGTTGCTTAGTCAATATCTGAGTAGTTCTTTCTAACCAATACTCAGCTTCTTTAGGCTTCTCTTCAATAGAGCCTGCAAAAGTATAGGCTCGGTGCTGAGCAAGCTCTTCAATAAGAGCTCTGCTAGGGGCAGCAGCTACCGGAGCAGGTTGTTCATGTCTCATGTTCGTCAAAAGCTGATCGAACATTTCTTTCATGCTCAGAAGACAATCTCTTTGAACATTCTGAACAGTCAGATTGTCAGTGTTCGTCCAAGGTTGAACATGAGATTGTTGTCGAGTGTTATCTGGTACAGGAGGGTTCTCCTTATCCGGAGGGTTTTCTTTCATACGGACACTATCCCCTTCACTTGAGGATTCTCGAGGACTTTCATCGTCTCAAGCTAAATGTGTCTCTTTCATTCTAATTCAAATCAAACAAAATTCAAGTTAGGATCAAGTCACAAGTAACAATATGTATGATCCCTAGGTGGCTTAACTCAACTAATGACGCACACAGAACACATTCGAGGTCTGTAGGACCTATTACCTAAAAACCTCTGATGCCAACAAATGTAACACCCCCAACCCAGGCCGGGAGCCGGGGGCGTTGCCGGAGGTCGGAAAACGGACAAACGGAACTTATCAGACAAAAGCGGAAGCATTTCGGAAACATGATATCATTTTTAACAGTATTTCATATTAATGCGCACGCGGAAGATGGGCTAACAAAAACTTAGACATACTTTCTTTTAATCTTGCTACTAATTTACGAGCCAATTTAAAACTTTTATTTTTATTTTCATATTACTAATACAAATAGGTCATAATGTCGAACACTTAATTAATCGATTACATGCCATTCGAAAACCCTTAATTAAATGATCTAGGTGATTTCGAATTAATCCAAATTACCAATAATTAATCAATTCAATTTCATGCAACACATAATAGATTTCAATTTCATGGCATTCTGTAAAACCGAAATTGATTTTGATATAACACATAAACTTAAGGACCAATTTGCAAAACAATAAATTTTTAAGTACTCTTTAAAGTTTCACAATTGACAAGTATTTTTAAACAAAATAATATTTAAAGACCTGCTCTTAAATCATATATATTTCTCTAAGTCTTTTCCTATGTTTTCCAAACCTAAGTATGCAAAAACGCCCAGGCGTATCGATACCCTTAGTGTATCGATACCCTATTTTGTCACTAGAATTTTATTAAACATACCGTACCGATACGCCCTGAAACCGTATTGATACCATATGCATCTGGGCAACTGTTTTCATGAAACCGTACCGATACGCCTTACAGACGTATCGATACGATGTTCATCTGGGAAAATGTTTTTCATGAAACCGTACCGATACGCCTAGCAACCGTATCGATACGATAAGCATATCTTTGAAAAATCCGAGCATTTAATTATTTGACCGTTACTTGTCAGTTGGTTGGTTTCCCAATTTTAAAAAGGTCGTTATACCGTACCGATACGCTTGGTATGCGTATCGATACACTTTTGATACAAACATAACTTGGGATTCCAGTAACTTTGCACCGTATCGATACTGCCCTACGTATCTGTTACAGATTCTTAGGCTAAAATCTAGGCTATTTATTAGGCCAGAATATATTGTAATTAATGTTATATATTATGTTACCTAGTTTAGGTAAATTAGATTTGTATATATAGCCTATATGTTCTATGAATAAAACACAAGGAATTATTTTCTACATGGTATCAGTTGTCCTAGGTTCTTTTGAATACAATAAAAAATTTTTTTGGGCTGTTAAGGTTTTGACCTAAAGTCAATTTTTTGGTCGTTCTTCACCGGCCACCTTCGGAGGCCTTTTTTGTCGACATCGCCCGTACCACAAGGGCCGCCGTCCGCCGATCTGCCGATCTGGAGTTTCCGGTCACCGGATTCCTTGCGCGTGAGCCTCACGCGCCGCCACAAGCTTCCGCCCGTCCTTCACGCGCCGGCGCGTGAGAGCGCGTGGTGGCCCCTTTTCGCCGCCGATTTTTCCACCGCCGTCGCTGCTTCACTCCGATCACACCCCTGCCGCCGGTCCTTGCTTTCGGATTGTTTTGGGTTGGGTGTTCTATCTTTTAGATTTATTAGGGTTTTGTGTTTTGGTTCTTTGCTTCTTTGACTTCATGGCTGATAAAAAGGTTGACTTTATGTCTGATATCGTTCCGATTACGTCTAAGATTACTGATCATAAATTGAATGGCTTTAATTTTCTCGATTGGAACCATACAATTGAGTTGTATTTGTTAAGCCTTTTTATGGACAGACATTTGACTGATGATCCTCCGACGGATGATTCTCGCCTTCCTTGGATGAGAGAAGATGCTCGCCTCTATATTCAGATTCGTAATTCTATTGACAATGAGGTGGTAGGTTTGGTTAATCATTGCAAGACGGTGAAACAGTTGATGAGCTATTTGCAATTCTTATATTCTGGCAAAGGAAATTTTTCTCGTATCTATGATGTTTGTCAGCATTTTTACAGGGCTGACAAAGAAGACCGGACTTTAACTAGTTATTTTATGGATTTCAAGAAAACGTATGAAGAGCTTAATATGTTGCTTCCTTTTAGTGCTGATATTGAGATCCAACGTAGTCAGCGAGAGCAAATGGCGGTTATGAGTTTTCTTGTTGGTCTTCCACCGGAATTTGAGACAGCTAAATCTCAGATTCTCTTTGGTTCCGAGATCTCCAGCCTCGATGATGTTTTTCGAAGAGTCCGTCGTACTGAGAATTCTTTGCCTACTCCATCCCCACAACATGGCAGTGTTTTGCTTAGTCGTGCTCTTCCTTCTGACTCCGGCAAGCAACATTTCAAGAGTAGTGGTCCTGGTCGTTCTATGGGGTCGAGGTCTACCAAAAGTGATCCACAGTTTGGGGTTCGTGGTCCGGATCACAGTGCGGTTATCTGTCATTATTGTCACAAACCGGGACATACCAAGCGTGATTGCCAGAAGCTGCAGTTTAAGAAAACTTCGTCTGCTAATGTTGCTTCTAGTGTAGACACTTCTTCATCGGCTGTTACGATATCTGCGGATGAGTATGCCAAGCTTCTTCACCTTCAAGACACTGTCAAGCATCCTTCCGGTCCTGTTTCTGCCCTTGTTGAGTCAGGTAAATCCAATACATGTCTTTTTTCCACCTCTTCCAAATGGGTCATTGATTCTGGTGCCACAGACCACATGACAGGTAACCCCAATCTTCTTTCTCATTTTACCACACATCCTTCTACCAATCCTGTTACTTTAGCCGATGGTTCCACATCTTCTGTTATTGGCTCTGGCACTTCGTACCCCACTCCCTCTCTTACTTTGTCCTCTGTTTTGAGTTCACCACATTTATCCTTTAACTTGATGTCAGTTAGTAAACTTACAAAAACCCTTAATTGTTGTGTCTCATTTTTTCCTGGTTATTGTGTGTTTCAGGATCTTTTGACGAAGAAGATTATTGGTAAAGGGCATGAGTCTGATGGCCTCTACATCCTTGACACCCATGTTCCAGAACCTGTTGCTTACACTGGAATTGTCAGTCCTTTTGAAGAACATTGTCGATTGGGTCATCCTTCTCTACCTTCTTTGAAGAAACTTTGTCCTCAATTTTCTAGTTTAAAATCCTTAGATTGTGAGTCTTGTCAGTTTGCTAAACACCATCGCCTTAGTTCCAGTCCTAGAGTCAATAACCGAGCTTCTGCTCCATTTGAGTTAGTTCACTCTGATGTTGCTTGCACTGGAATTGTCAGTCCTTTTGAAGAACTTGTCGATTGGGTCATCCTTCTCTACCTTCTTTGAAGAAACTTTGTCCTCAATTTTCTAGTTTAAAATCCTTAGATTGTGAGTCTTGTCAGTTTGCTAAACACCATCGCCTTAGTTCCAGTCCTAGAGTCAATAACCGAGCTTCTGCTCCATTTGAGTTAGTTCACTCTGATGTTTTGGGTCCTAGTCCTGTTACTTCTAAACCTGGTTTTCGTTATTTTGTTACTTTTGTTGATGATTATTCTCGAATGACATGGCTTTATTTAATGAAATCCCGCTCAGAATTATTTACTCATTTCTCTTCTTTTTGTGCTGAGATTCGAACCCAATTTGGCACACCTGTCCGAAACTTGAGAAGTGATAATGCAAAAGAGTATGTTTCAGGTCCTTTTCAGAAATATATGCTTGAGCACGGTATTCTCCATCAAACTTCTTGTGTTGACACCCCTTCTCAAAACGGTGTTGCTGAACGCAAAAATAGACATCTTCTTGAAACAGCCCGAGCTTTGCTATTTCAAATGCAGGTTCTAAAATGTTTTTGGGCTGATGCCATCTCCACAGCTTGTTTTTTGATCAATCGTATGCCCTCTTCGGTTTTGTTGGGTAACATCCCTTTTCATACTCTTTTCCCCACTAAAAATTTGTTTCCCCTCTCCCCGGAAATTTTTGGTTGTATTTGTTTTGTTCGGGATGTCCGTCCTCAAGTTACAAAACTTGATCCTAAGTCTTTGAGATGTGTGTTTTTGGGGTATTCACGTGGTCAAAAAAGGTATCGTTGTTATTGTCCGGGTCTAGGTAGGTATCTTGTGTCTGCTGATGTTACTTTTTTGGAACACAAACCTTTTCTGTTTTCTTCAGGGTCTATATCGGTAAATTAAACTATCTCACGGTGACGCGTCCTGATATATCTTTTCCAGTGAGTGTTTTGAGTCAATACATGTCGTCACCGACTGTTGATCATTGGAAAGCAGTAGAGCAAGTTTTATGTTATCTGAAAAGTGCTCCTGGGCGTGGAATTCTATATGGCAATCATGGTCATACTAGAATTGAATGTTTTTCCGACTCGGATTGGGCAGGATGCAAGGAGGATAGAAGATCCACCTCAGGATATTGTGTGTTTGTTGGAGGAAACTTAATTTCTTGGAAGAGTAAAAAGCAGAACGTAGTTTCACGATCTAGTGCAGAAGCCGAATATAGAGCAATGGCCAAGTCCGTATGTGAGATTATATGGGTATATCAGCTCCTCGGTGAGATTGGAATTAAAGCCTCAATACCTGCAAAACTTTGGTGTGATAATCAAGTTGCATTACACATTGCTTCTAATCCAGTTTTTCATGAAAGAACGAAACACATTGAGATTGATTGTCACTTCATTCGCGAAAAGATACAACAAGGTTTGATATCTACTGGTTATGTGAAAACCGGAGAACAACTAGGAGACATCTTCACCAAAGCTCTCAATGGAATTCGAATCAATTATCTATGTAACAAGTTGGGCATGATTAATATCTATGATCCAACTTGAGGGGGAGTGTTATAGATTTTTAGGCTAAAATCTAGGCTATTTATTAGGCTAGAATATATTGTAATTAATGTTATATATTATGTTACCTAGTTTAGGTAAATTAGATTTGTATATATAGCCTATATGTTCTATGAATAAAACACAAGGAATTATTTTCTACAGTATCGATACGCCCCTTAAAACCGTACCGGTACGCCTTCTATGAGTATCGATACGCTATATTTTCAGGCACAACGGCTCTTTCCTCTTTGATGCACGTATCGATACCCCCTTCCCGAGTACCGATACGGTAGGCTGCAGAGCTGCATTTAATGCGGGAAAAATGTCCACAACGGCTCTATTGATGATCCCAACCACCCAAACGGATAGAAATCAATGCAAGGGTATAAAAACAAGCTTCAATTGACCAAGCAACAACTATTGAACATTCAAGCATCATCAAAGCAAAAATCCAAACCCTTGAGCTATTCAAAGTCATATTCTTGTACCCAACTCTATTGTCTTTCAATTTGTCAAATTGTATTGTGAGTTTGGGGTTGTTCAAATTGTAATTGGGTAGACAAATATCCTTTGAGAGGAAACATTTGAGTTTACCAAATTCTTTCTTTGTTTTTGAGTGGATTAAGCTTTGGGTATAAAGCTTAATCGAAATTGTAAGGTTTCCTCCTCATCCAAGAAAAGGGGACGAATTCAATTAGTGAATTGTTTGAAAATCCTTAGTGGGAGCTAAGGTAGTGGATGTAGAGTTCATTTGGAGAACTTGAACCACTATAACCCCTTTTTGTCATTTTTATATTCAATCTTTCTCTTCACCAAAATTTTAATTGCCAATTCACCCCCCTCTTGGCCATTTGCAAGTGTTCGATCAACTCAACACATTCAATTCCCTTTACTTAGGACCTTACAACATAACATGATTTATATGCCCCTAAACATGTCAAGCTATCGACCATGGACAACAAAAAGAATCGACACAACCACTAGCTTGACTTACATTTTTATACACAAAATAATGAGGCTACCTACTTAAATACAAAACATGATTCTAGCCTCCTAACCAAGCATCACGGAGCATATAATTTCAAACACCATTTCAAACTTAAGTTACGACCAAACATGACAAAACGAATCCTTAAACAGACTTTAAAGCCACCATCTAGGAGTCTAAAGATAATACTTAGATCGTACATATTTCAGAACTGTGAACTTGAGAACTTGATAACTTTGATCCAACGAAAGCTAGCTTTAGGGTCCGAGCTATCCTGCTAAGGTTGGGAAGAAGAAAACAACGGAGCGATAAGTACAAAAAGTACTTAGCGAGGTAATGCTAAAACTAATTCATTCTTGAGCTTTAGCGTGTTCAAGCATTGAGTTTACTTAGCTAGGTTTATTAACAATTCAATTTCACCCAACTAAGCTCATGTAAAATTCATACACATAGCATCATACATATCATATCAACATTCATAGCACATGCTCGAATACATAACATAACACAATAATTTATCACATGCTTGCATATAATTCGAGCAATAACATAATTCAATCCAATTTCAGCATACTCAATATCATGCTTAGCAATTGAATAAATCAAGATCTCATGCTAATCCATACATAGAATTTTTAACTTATCAAGTCGAAACCACAAATTCATCATAGGCATGTCATTCGAATGATCTCAAATTATCATTAAAAAATCAGAATCTCTCATTTCTTAATTACATATATTCGAATAGGGTCATTACCCAAATTTCACATAATCGGACTTATAAGCAATTCATATGCTTCATATCATATTCGAAAAGGACCAAATGTCCACATAGCATAGCACTTCATTTCATATCATAATCGGAAAGGATCAATGTCCACATAGCATAGCATTTCATATCATATCATATCATGCTAAGTCACACAATCTTTTATCCACTTCATAAGCTTATTTAACTTAGCAAGTTCCATTCAATTCATGCACTTCATGTCACATGGTAATTCATTTCATTCCTTTAATTTGGTTTCATAGCCCAAGCATTTTATTTAATGTTTTTGCCCATGGTAGAATAGTCGTAACAGAAATTCGAGCTATCGGAAGGGTAACATGTAACGCATATAGTTGCCCGCGGCAACATCAAGTATTGAACAAAGCAACATCAAATGGGATGCCCATAGCATCGTATGTCTCGAACAACAATCAAGAACACACATCATATCAAGAGTACACAAAGTACTATCAAGATTGCACAAAGCAATATCAAACGGTGAGCTCAGACTCTAGGCATGCCGTTCTTATCTAGAACGTCCAATCGACCAAGGGCGTAATCTTGTTAAGTGATTAGTTCATTATTTCATTTAACATGTACATTTTTCAGAATTTACTTTGCATGCTCATTCGATCATAACATCATGCATGGCAGCAACATCATTCATACATAATCATATGCATTTTCAAGCATAGCATAATCATACCATAGGGCAGTCCACATATTCATTTTATCAAATATCATCAAGAATCCAATTCATGCATATTCATCATACAATTAACCACATGGGCAGTCCACATTTGCGCATACTTAAACAATTATCAAAATCAAAATCGAACATATAATTCATGGCAATTAACATCATATATACAGCCCACATATCGCACACAATCAAACATATATCACAAGTTTCAATCATGCATCCAATTTCCTTTATATCTCCTTCCCTTACTAAACACATTATCGAATATCATTTAGTCCAATTTCATGCATATAAAACATAAATTACAGAAAATTAAAGTGGTTCGGACACTAGTCCCAACCCTAAGACAAAATTACACTCACGAAATTACACTCACGATCCTTAAGCTTGATCTCGAATTGAGATGCCTTTGCTTCTTCCTTTCGAACGATCGATCCTAGCTTCCACCGAAATTTCTTCGCTATTCAGATCTTAACTCTCAACATTAAACAAATACACACTATATATTAGGAAGCAATTCAACCATAATTACCTTACAATTTCAAGCATGAACTCCTAATTTCAATTCTGACTTTTCATTAAGCTAGTTCGAGGACTAGTTAGCGTTTTAATCATAACTTTTTAATTACTAATTCAAAATTAACTTATCATATACCGTTGGAAAGGTATTAAACTCAATTTTACAGTCACGTAAACCTCATATTTTTATCTTATTCGAATTAATATAGTTTATTACTTCATTATACTCATTTCGGTAAATCTGGACAGCATGCACTGCCCAACTTTAAAAATTCATATCTTTTAATTTACATACTGAAATTGAGTTACGTTTTCTCTCAATGATTCTAGACATATCAAAGTTTATACAGTATAAATTTCAGCTTCAAATACCTTATATCCGACTTTTGGTGAATTTTCAAAGTTACTGTTTTTACATTAAACACCACTGGACAGTTTTCTTAACTTATACTTTAGATTAAAAATACATTTAATCACACACTTGAATCTAAAATTCCTTCATGGTATGACTTATTCTATTTTTCCATGATATTTTACAGTCCACATAAATTTCCAATTTCAACATTTAAGCATTCAATTTACCAATTTCTCCAAATCAGTCCCCAATCTCCATAACTTTTGATTTCATGACCATTTTTAGTTCTAATCAAAATAACATCTTTTTAACTTATTTTTCCAGCAACCAATAAGCTTTTATGACAAAATATTCCTTCCTTCACAAATTTCTCCTAGTGAGAATTTTCAGATTTTTAATCCCTAGCAAACTTTCCAAATGCTCAAGATCTTTACATTTTCTTTCAAAACAACCCTTTTTTTATTCTATTCATATATTCTCAATAAGTTTTCACATATTTCAGCATTTCATCTTGTTATTACATTCAAGATTCATATATTTTCATGTTCATACAAGTTTTAGGTTTGAATGCATGGTTTTTAACTCAACCGAAAACTACAAAGAGTAGGAAACTTACTTTCTTTAATTTCTTGACAACACTAGCTACCTTCTTCAATTTCCTAGCTTAATCCTCCACCATGCAACCGAAAATTTCACTATTTTTAGCTCTCAAAATGGCTGACTATTGAGCTTCTCTCCTCCCCCATATTTTCCTTTTCTTCACGACAAAGGAGAGCAAAATGAGGAAGGAAGACAAGCTTCCATCATTTGGATGATTTGATAGCTCTCTAAATTACCTATGAGCCCTTTTTACTAACTCTTTTACTTTTAATTTACTAAGGGCAGCCCCAAGGATATTTTATCCTTAACATGCATTTTTACTATTTATAAATCTTTTAATTTAATCACCAAATTGCCTTGTTACAAGCTTTATTGAATTTTATCAATTTCATCCGATTTTCAAGGAGTGCAATGTTATTTAATTTCTTTTTGTATTCTTTTAATTCCACACTTTAGATCTTGATATCACTAACTCAATTTCATTAGTTTATCAATCGGCTAAACTATTTAATTCGAATCTAATTTTCTTTCTAATCCGAATTGGTGCACTAATTGCCCAATTGAGAACTTTTGGGACCAAATTGCATAATTCACAAATTTGCAAGCTCAATTTGCTTCTAAGAATAAATAAAATAATTAAATTCTACGGCTTTAAATTCTAGGACGGAAATGTGGGTGTTACAATTCCCTCCTCCTTAAAGAAAGAATTCGTCCTCGAATTCTTACCTGAACTGAATAAATAAGGATATTGCTTCCGCATCGTATCCTCGGGTTCCCAAGTTGGTTCTGTAACATTATGATTCTTCCAGAGAATTTTAACAAGAGGGACGCTCTTGTTACGAAGCCTTTTAATTTCTCGATCGAGAATCTGGACAGGTTCCTCTTCATAGGAGAGGTCAGGATTAAGTTCAACTTCTTCTGGTTCGAGAATGTGAGACGGATCGGATCGATAACGCCTTAACATAGAAACATGAAAGACATTATGAATCTTATCGAATTCAGGAGGTAGTGTAAGGCGATAAGCTACAGGACCAATTCTCTCAATTACTTCGAACAGTCCAATGAAACGCGGACTAAGCTTTCCTTTCTTGCCGAAACAAAAAACTTTCTTCCACGGAGAAACTTTGAGAAATACTTTATCTCCGATCTCATATTGGATGTCCCTACGCTTCAGATCAGCGTATGACTTCTGCCTATCAAAAGCTTGTTTCAATCGGGAATGAATAACTTGAACTTGTTCTTCGGTTTCCTGAAGCAGTTGAGGTCCTAAAACCTTATTGTCTCCGAGTTCAGACCAACACAAAGGAGTTCGACATTTTCTTCCATACAGTGCTTCAAAAGGAGCCATCTGAATAGAAGACTGATAGCTATTGTTATAAGCGAACTCGATTAACGATAGTGATTTCTCCCAATTCTTACCGAAATCGATAATACAAGCTCTAAGCATATCTTCAAGAATTTGAATTACTCGTTCAGATTGCCCATCACTTTGAGGATGAAATGCTGTGCTAACATTCAGCTTAGTTCCAAGAGCCTTATGTAGAGTTTTCCAGAATCGAGCTGTAAATCGAGGATCTCTATCTGAAACAATAGAAGTTGGAACTCCCTGTAAACGGATAACTTCTCGAACATACAGTTCTGCTAAGGTCTCAAGACTATAATTCATCCGTACCGGAATGAAATGTGCTGATTTAGTGAAACGATCAACGATCACCCAAACAACATCACACTTTCTAGGAGAGTCAGGAAGACCGGTTACAAAATCCATCGTAATCTGTTCCCATTTCCATTACGGAAATTCAAGAGGTTGAAGTAATCCAGTAGGAGCACGATGTTCAGCTTTGACTCGCTGACAATTCAGACATCTCGATACAAAGTCATTAATAGCCGATTTCATTCCAGACCACCAATAAAAGGGCTTGAGATCCTTGTACATCTTAACAGATCCAGGGTGAATTGAAAAAGAACTTTGATGTGCCTCTTGCAGAATTTCAGCTTGTAATTCCTTGTTATTAGGAACACAAATCCGATCTTTGAAATACAGAAGACCATTTGACTTGACAGAAAAGTCAGGATTAGATTCAAGCTTAGACAAGATTCTCTGAAGTTCTGGATCAACTTGCTGGAGTTCTTTGATTCTAGAGATCAGAAAAGATTGAACTTGGAGTTCGTTCAGATAATTCCGAGCTTTACATAGTCGGAAATGAGCATTGATGGCCAAAGAAGCTATGAACAAACAAATCAAAGATATTACTTGGAAAGCAAGACATTATTCGAATGGTTTAGAGAATTTTCAAGATTGAACATGTTTAGATTTTGACAATTTCGAGAAACGTACCGAGGTTCGGTTTCCGACTCAGAGCATCGGCAACCACGTTAGCTTTTCCAGGATGGTAATCGATGGTCAGATCATAATCTTTGAGTAATTCCAACCACCTTCTTTGTATAAGATTGAGATCTTTCTGAGTAAGCAAGTACTTCAGACTTTTGTGATCGGTGAATAGCTTACACTTCTCACCGTACAAATAATGCCGCCAAATTTTCAGTGCAAAAACAATGGCTGCTAGCTCAAGATCATGAGTTGGATAGTTTAGCTCGTGAGGCTTAAGTTGTCGAGAAGCGTATGCAATCACATTACCTTCCTGCATCAAAACACATCCAAGGCCGGAATGTGATGTATCACTGTAAACAATGAATTCTTTTTCAGACTCAGGCTGAATAAGAACAGGGGCACAAGTCAAGGCTTGTTTAAGCTGATCAAAACTTCTTTGTTGTCCTTCGGACCACTTAAACGGTTCACTCTTTTTGAGCAATTTGGTTAGCGGTGCAGCAATTACCGAAAATCCTTTCACAAACCTTCGATAATACCCAGCTAAACTAAGGAAACTTCGGACCTCGCTTACATTGCTCGGAGGTCGCCATTCAAGAATCGACTGAATTTTCTTAGAGTCAACTTTGATTCCTTCGGCTGAGATAACATGTCCGAGGAAAGACACTTCTGAAAGCCAGAATTCACATTTAGTGAACTTAGCAAACATCTGATTTTCTCGAAGTATCTGGAGTACAATCCGAAGATGTTGAGCATGTTCTTCTCTGTTACGGGAATAGACCAGAATATCGTCGATGAATACGACAAAAAACTTGTCAAGATGAGGCTTGAATACTCGGTTCATCAAATCCATGAATGCAGCAGGGGCATTCGTTAACCCGAATGGCATCACCAGAAATTCGTAATGACCATAACGAGTTCTAAAAGCAGTTTTGGGTATATCTTCATCTTTCACCCTCATTTGATAATATCCGGATCGAATGTCAATTTTAGAGAATACACCAGCATCTTTCAGCTGATCAAACAGATCTTCAATTCGGGGCAATGGATACTTGTTCTTGATAGTGACTCTGTTCAATTGCCGGTAATCAATGCAAAGTCGCATTGTTCCGTCTTTCTTTTTCACAAAGAGAACTGGAGCACCCCAGGGAAAAGTGTTGGGTCGAATAAAACCCTTATCTTCTAATTCTTGATTTTGCTTCTTTAATTCTTGCAATTCAATAGGTGCCATACGATAGGGCGTAATGGACACCGGATTAGTTCCAGGCTGAACTTCAATTTTGAACTCAACTTCTCGAATTGGATGGAGTCCAGGGAGTTCCTCAGGAAAAACATCAACAAATTCAGATACAACAGGCATTTCTGTTAAGCCAAAATCTAATTCATCTTGCAAAGCCATAGTAGCAAAAATAGATGTTGGTTTCTTGTAGATTAGCATAATTGACTATTTTCCTAATCCCCTCAAGTATAGTCTTTTATTCTGACAGTCAATCCAGGCTTCATGTCTACCCAACTAGTCTAAACCTAATACTAGGTCAAACTCACATTTAGGTAGAACATACAGGTCACAGGGAAAAGGTACATTTCGAATAGATACGAGACTATTCTTACAAATCAGGTTGATTGGTAAGTCACCTCCTATAGGGTTTGAAACAATTAACCCAAATTTAACAAATTCGGGCTTTAGCTGTAACTTGTCGATCAGGTGAGAACACACAAAAGAATGAGTTGATCCCGAATCAATTAAATCATAAACAGGAGTAAGGTTTAGTTCAACCTACCTGCAATAACATCCGGAGAGTCTTCCTCATCCTTACCACGGATATGATAGACTCGAGCTGGAGCTCGTGATTCCTGATGTGTGGTAGCTTTCGACTGATTACTTTTGCCTCTACCCTGATTCCCAGACTGAGCTTGTCTAATATTTTTGCTCCGATTGGATTGCACATGACTCGGATTAGCAGAGTTTTGAGCAGGAGCTTGATCTCTCATCACTGGACAGTCTCTGATATAATGGTCACTTCCGCCACAAGCAAAACATAAGTTAGCCTACTTTCGGCACTGACCAAAATGTGGTTTCTGACAATGCTGACAAACTGAAGCCTTCTCTAAATTCCCAGGGCTATTAACAGATATAACCGGGACATAAAGTCTACTCACAGAATGAGGCTTCGGTGTGAAGTTACTACGAGGTGCTGGATTATACGAATAAGTACCTTCTTTATGGCTTCTAGACTTCTTTGATTTCCAATGAGACTTGTCATCACTCTTACGCTTCTTATCATGACGGTAACCGCTTTTCCTCTTTTCTGCGGTCCAAAACTTGGATTCCGTAGCAATAGCTCGATTTACGAGAGTTTGGAAGTTCGTGATATCTAGGGCGGTAAACATCGGACTCAGCTCATCCTTCAGACCGTCAATGAACATACGGCACTTTTCTTTCTCTGACTTGATGTACTCAGAACCATACTTGCAGTACTTACAGAAATCAGCCACGTACTGCTCTATTGGTCGACCCGCTTGCTTTAGATGCAAGAAACGCTTTCTTCGATCGGCCAGGTACTGTTCAGTAATGTATTTCTTCTTGAATTCGTCTACAAAGAATTTCCAGTTCACAGATTCAACTGGAGCAGTTAGTGTTGTAGTTTCCCACCAGTTCAAGGCTTCATCAGCAAGTAAGGCTACAACGCATTCGAGCTTATGCTCATCGGAGAACTTAAGTTGCTTAGTCAATATCTGAGTAGTTCTTTCTAACCAATACTCATCTTCTTCAGGCTTCTCTTCAATAGAGCCTGCAAAAGTATAGGCTCGGTGCTGAGCAAGCTTTTCAATAGGAGCTCTGCTAGGGGCAGCAGCTATCGGAGCAGGTTGTTCATGTCTCATGTTCGTCAAAAGCTGATCTAACATTTCTTTCATGCTCAGAAGACAATCTCTTTGAACATTCTGAACAGTTGGATTATCAGTGTTCGTCCGAGGCTGAACAGGAGATTGTTGTCGAGTGTTATCTGGTACAAGAGGGTTCTCCTTATCCGGAGGGTTTTCTTTCATACGGACACTATCCCCTTCACTTGAGGATTCTCGAGGACTTTCATCGTCTCGAGCTAAATGTGTCTCTTTCATTCTAATTCAGATCAAACAAAATTCAAGTTAGGATCAAGTCACAAGTAACAATATGTATGATCCCTAGGTGGCTTGACTCAACTAATGACGCACACAGAACACATTCGAGGTCTATAGTACCTAAAACCCTCTGATGCCAACAAATGTAACACCCCCAACCCGGGCCGGGAGCCGGGGGCGTTGCCGGAGGTCGGAAAACGGACAAACGGAACTTATCAGACAAAAGCGGAAGCATTTCGGAAACATGATATCATTTTTAACAGTATTTCATATTAATGCGCACGCGGAAGATGGGCTAACAAAAACTTAGACATACTTTCTTTTAATCTTGCTACTAATTTACGAGCCAATTTAAAACTTTTATTTTTATTTTCATATTACTATTAAAAATAGGTCATAATGTCGAACACTTAATTAATCGATTACATGCCATTCGAAAACCCTTAATTAAATGATCTAGGTGATTTCGAATTAATCCAAATTACCAATAATTAATCAATTCAATTTCATGCAACACATAATAGATTTCAATTTCATGGCATTCGATTTCCTTTACTTAGGACCTTACAAAATAACATGATTTATATGCCCCTAAACATGTCAAGCTATCGACCATGGACAACAAAAAGAATCGACACAACCACTAGCTTGACTTACATTTTTATACACAAAATAATGAGGCTACCTAGTTAAATACAAAACATGATTCTAGCCTCCTAACCAAGCATCACGGAGCATATAATTTCAAACACCATTTCAAACTTAAGTTACGACCAAACATGACAAAACGAATCCTTAAACAGACTTCAAAGCCACCATCTAGGAGTCTAAAGATAAGACTTAGATCGTACATATTTCAGAACTGTGAACTTGAGAACTTGATAACTTTGATCCAACGAAAGCTAGCTTTAGGGTCCGAGCTATCCTGCTAAGGTTGGGAAGAAGAAAACAACGGAGTGATAAGTACAAAAAGTACTTAGCGAGGTAATGCTAAAACTAATTCATTCTTGAGCTTTAGCGTGTTCAAGCATTGAGTTTACTTAGCTAGGTTTATTAACAATTCAATTTCACCCAACTAAGCTCATGTAAAATTCATACACATAGCATCATACATATCATATCAACATTCATAGCACATGCTCGAATACATAACATAACACAATAATTTATCACATGCTTGCATATAATTCGAGCAATAACATAATTCAATCCAATTTCAGCATACTCAATATCATGCTTAGCAATTGAATAAATCAAGATCTCATGCTAATCCTTACATAGCATTTTTAACTTATCAAGTCGAAATCACAAATTCATCATAGGCATGTCATTCGAATGATCTCAAATTATCATTCAAAAATCAGAATCTCTCATTTCTTAATTATATATATTCGAATAGGGTCATTACCCAAATTTCACATAATCGGACTTATAAGCAATTCATATGCTTCATATCATATTCGGAAAGGACCAAATGTCCACATAGCATAGCACTTCATTTCATATCATAATCGGAAAGGATCAATGTCCACATAGCATAGCATTTCATATCATATCATATCATATCATGCTAAGTCACACAATCTTTTATCCACTTCATAAGTTTATTTAACTTAGCAAGTTCCATTCAATTCATGCACTTCATGTCACATGGTAATTCATTTCATTCCTTTAATTTGGTTTCATAGCCCAAGCATTTTATTTAATGTTTTTGCCCATGATAGAATAGTCGTAACAGAAATTCAAGCCATCGGAAGGGTAACATGTAACGCATATAGTTGCACGCGGCAACATCAAGTATTGAACAAAGCAACATCAAAGGGGATGCCCATAGCATCGTGTATCTCGAACAGCAATCAAAAACACACATCATATCAAGAGTACACAAAGTACTATCAAGATTGCACAAAGCAATATCAAACGGTGAGCTCAGACTCTAAGCATGCCGTTCTTATCTAGAACGTCCAATCGACCAAGGGCGTAATCTTGTTAAGTGATTAGTTCATTATTTCATTTAACATGTACATTTTTTCAGAATTTACTTTGCATGCTCATTCGATCATAACATCATGCATGGCAGCAACATCATTCATACATAATCATATGCATTTTCAAGCATAGCATAATCAAACCATAGGGCAGTCTACATATTCATTTATTCAAATATCATCAAGAATTCAATTCATGCATATTCATCATACAATTAACCACATGGGCAATCCACATTTGCGCATACTCAAACAATTATCAAAATCAAAATCGAACATATAATTCATGGCAATTAACATCATATATACAGCCCACATATCGCACACAATCAAACATATATCACAAGTTTCAATCATGCATCCAATTTCCTTTATATCTCCTTCCCTTACTAAACACATTACCGAATATCATTTAGTCCAATTTCATGCATATAAAATATAAATTACAGAAAATTAAAGTGGTTCGGACACTAGTCCCAACCCTAAGACAAAATTACACTCACGAAATTACACTCACGATCCTTAAGCTTGATCTCGAATTGAGATGCCTTTGCTTCTTCCTTTCGAACGATCGATCCTAGCTTCCTCCGAAATTTCTTCGCTATTCAGATCTTAACTCTCAACATTAAACAAATACACACTATATATTAGGAAGCAATTCAACCATAATTACCTTACAATTTCAAGCATGAACTCCTAATTTCAATTCTGACTTTTCATTAAGCTAGTTCGAGGACTAGTTAGCGTTTTAATCATAACTTTTTAATTACTAATTCAAAATTAACTTATCATATACCGTTAGAAAGGTATTAAACTCAATTTTACAGTCACGTAAACCTCATATTTTTATCTTATTCGAATTAATATAGTTTATTACTTCATTATACTCATATCGGTAAATCTGGACAGCATGCACTGCCCAACTTTAAAAATTCATATCTTTTAATTTACATACTGAAATTGAGTTCCGTTTTCTCTCAATGATTCTAGACATATCAAAGTTTATACAGTATAAATTTCATCTTCAAATACCTTATATCCGATTTTTGGTAAATTTTCAAAGTTACTGTTTTTACATTAAACACCACTGGACAGTTTTCTTAACTTATACTTTAGATTAAAAATACATTTAATCACACACTTGAATCTAAAATTCCTTCATGGTATGACTTATTCTATTTTTCCATGATATTTTACAGTCCACATAAATTTCCAATTTCAACATTTAAGCATTCAATTTACCAATTTCTCCAAATCAGTCCCCAATCTCCATAACTTTCGATTTCATGACCATTTTTAGTTCTAATCAAAATAACATCTTTTTAACTTATTTTTCCAGCAACCAATAAGCTTTTATGACAAAATATTCCTTCCTTCACAAATTTCTCCTAGTGAGAATTTTCAGATTTTTAATCCCTAGCAAACTTTCCAAATGCTCAAGATCTTTACATTTTCTTTCAAAACAACCCCCTTTTTATTCTATTCATATATTCTCAATAAGTTTTCACATATTTCAACATTTCATCTTGTTATTACATTCAAGATTCATATATTTTCATGTTCATACAAGTTTTAGGTTTGAATGCATGGTTTTTAACTCAACCGAAAACTACAAAGAGTAGGAAACTTACTTTCTTAATTTCTTGACAACACTAGCTACCTTCTTCAATTTCCTAGCTTAATCCTCCACCATGCAACCGAAAATTTCACTATTTTTAGCTCTCAAAATGGCTGACTATTGAGCTTCTCTCCTCCCCCATATTTTCCTTTTCTTCACGACAAAGGAGAGCAAAATGAGGAAGGAAGACAAGCTTCCATCATTTGGATGATTTGATAGCTCTCTAAATTACCTATGAGTCCTTTTTACTAACTCTTTTACTTTTAATTTACTATGGGCAGCCCCAAGGATATTTTATCCTTAACATGCAATTTTTACTATTTATAAATCTTTTAATTTAATCACCAAATTGCCTTGTTACAAGCTTTATTGAATTTTATCAATTTCATCCGATTTTCAAGGAGTGCAATGTTATTTAATTTCTTTTTGTATTCTTTTAATTCCACACTTTAGATCTTGATATCACTAACTCAATTTCATTAGTTTATCAATCGGCTAAACTATTTAATTCGAATATAATTTTCTTTCTAATCCGAATTGGTGCACTAATTGCCCAATTGAGAACTTTAGGGACCAAATTGCATAATTCACAAATTTGCAAGCTCAATTTGCTTCTAAGAATAAATAAAATAATTAAATTCTACGTCTTTAAATTCTAGGACGGAAATGTGGGTGTTACACATGCAAAGTGAATTTTGAAAAATGTATATGTTAAATGAAATAACAAATTAATTAATTAACAAGAATACGCCCTTGGTCGATTGGAAGTTTTAGATAAGAACGGCATGCCTAGAGTCTGAGCTCACCGTTTGATATTGCTTTGTGCAATCTTTGATAGTACTTTGTGCACTCTTGATTATAAGATATGTGTTCTTGATTGATGTTCGAGACACATGATGCTATGGGCATCCCTTGATGTTGCTTTGTGCGACTCTTGATGTTGCTTCGAGCAACTATATGCGTTACATGTTACCCTTCCGATTGCTTGAATATCTGATACGAGTATTCTACCTTGGGCAAAGAAATTAAATAAAGTGAATGGGCAATGAAATTAAACAAAACGTAATGGAATGAATTATAATGTGATATGATTTACATGAATTAAATGGAACTTGCTAAGTTAAATATAGCTTATGAAGTGGATAAGTTGATTGTGTGACTTAGCATGATATGATGTGATATGAAATGTTATGCTATGTGGACATTGATCTTTCCGATTATGATATGAAGCATATGAATTGCTTACAAGTCTGATTATGTGAAATTGGGTAATGACCCTATTCGAATACATGGAATTAAGAAATGGAAAATTCTGATTTTTGGATGATATTTTGAGATCATTCGAATTACATGCCTATGATGAAATTGTGATTTTGTTTTGATAAGTTAATAATGCTATGTATGGTTTCACATTAAATTTTGATTAATTCAATTGTTAAGCATGAGATTGAGTATGCTGAAATTGAATTGAGTTATGATATTGAATGAATTATATGCAAGCATATGATAAATCATCGTGGTATGTTATGTAATCGAGCATGTGCTATGAATGTTGATATGATATGAATTGTGCTATGTGTATGAATTCTTACATGAGCTTAGTTGGGTGCAATTCGATTGTTAATAAACCTAGCTAAGTAAACTCAATGCTTGATCACATTAAAGCTCAAGAATGAATTAGATTTAGCATTACCTCGCTAAGTACTATTTTTACTTATCGCTCCGTTGTTTTCTTCTTCCCAACCTTAGCAGGATAGCTCGGACCTTAAAGCTAGCATTCGTTCGGATCAAGCTCACAGTTCTGAAATATGTACGATATAAATCTTATCTTTAGACTCCTAGATGGTGGCTTTGAAGTCTGTTTAAGGATTCATTTTGTTGTGTTTGGTCGTAACTTAAGTTTGAAATGGTGTTTGAAATTATATGCTCCGTAATGCTTGGTTAGGAGGCTAGAATCATGTTTTGTATTTAAGTAGGTAGCCTCATTATTTTGTTGTATAAAATGTAAGTCAAGCTAGTGGTTGTGTCGATTCTTTTTGTTGTCCATAGTCGATAGCTTGACATGGTTTAGGGGCATATAAATCACGATATTTTGTAAGGTTCTAAGTTAAGGAAATCGAATACCATGAAATTGAAATCTATTATGTGTTGCATGAAGTTGAATTGATTAATTATTGGTAATTTGGATTAATTCAAAATCACCTAGACCATTTAATTAAGGGTTTCGAATGGCATGAATTTGAATAGTTAAGTATTCGACTTGTTTGACCTATTTGTAATAGTAATTGATAATGATAATAAAAGTTTTAAATTGACTTGTAATTTGGTAACATTAATTATAGAAATTGTGTCTAAGTTTTTGTATGATCATAAGAAGTTAATAAAAGTTTTTGTTAGCCCATTTTCCGCGTGCGCATTAATATGAAATACTGTTTAAAAATGATATCTTGTTTTCCGAAATACTTCCGCTTTTGTCTGATAAGTTCAGTTTGTCCGCCTTTTCTGTTCCGGAAACGCCCCCGGCTCCCGGCCCGGGTTGGGGGTGTTACACTCTTTTACCCTTAGCAATTATCAAAAATCTTCAAATAACATAAATTTAACCATTTTTATTTGGGTAATGTTCACAAACAGTCCCTTTCGTTTGGTGTTTGTTCTAGTTTGGTCACCAGATTTCAAAACAGCTTATTGTGATCCCTTACGTTTATAATCTGTTTTATTTTAGTCACTTTGTCGTCATTCTCCGTTAGAGGAGTAACGGCCGGCTGACATGACAATTTTAAAATTAAAAAAATTCCACGTGTATAATACACGTCATTGTCCACTCCACCAATACGCCAACATGAACAATGACGTGGAAACACAAGTTTCTTCCATCAAGGTTTGGGAAACACCACTGTTGCAAATGTTGGCGAACGCACGCATGTGTTTCATGCCGTATTGTGTTAGAGACCCGCAGTGTGTTTCAAACAAGCGGACCTAGAATGAAGATTCGGTTGCCGCTTAATAATCTAGGAGGAATGCAGAGTACTTAAATTTCGAGAGTTTAAGAGAGATTAGTACCATTGATTTCAAGCATTGCCAGTCATCGACAAGGGGCAAACCAGGTTCCCGGACAGATTTGAGAACGGCAGAGCCTTTTGCTAGTCCAAATAAAAATGTTCCAATCAAATCAATGCTGCCATCCAAGTGGATTCTGTGTCTCATTGTCTCGGTAATCTGTTTGAGTACTTGTGTCTTCTTTGATCCATCTGCTGAATTTTTGTACTGTATGGAAAATGAGATGATCAGCATGTATTTCAAGTCGACCGAACAAAATATACTAGCTTATGTAATTTAAAATGTTACAAGTCCAAGCTCACCATCTGCCATAAAAATAGAATATCTGCATCTCTCTGATTAATTGCTTCCATCCGGGTGCGGGTGCCGGTGCCCGAGCTCAGATCATTTGGAGGAAGGTTTAGGGTGGCAGGATCAAAACCTTGATACAAATAAAGCTTTTCTGATTTCATGCTTGTATTCCCATATTCCATCACGTGTGATCCACCATACACATAAGAGTTGAAATTGGAAGTCCGTTCCTTTACCTGCATGAAGAAAATACAAGGATTGAGTTCAGCTGATTATAAGCCCAAAATAATTCAAATTTCGTTGAATTATCTTTTGCACTTACTGCTTCATACTTTTGCTCTACAGTTTCTGTCTTGAGATTATGAGTTTCACTGCCAAAGATAAGAGTATAAAAGAGCTAATGAGCAGAATTCAGTTGCAGTAACAATGAAAATGATGGTGGGAAATGGGAATTGTGTTGAAAAATGCATTCGACTAGAAAATCTCATAAATGTAAGTTGAGATGCATATATACCTGTCTTCCATCCAAGCCACACTGTATAAATCTCCCAAACAAGTGATGAACTCCGGAGGCGGAGGAGGTTCCATCCCCGGACAATAAGTTCCCCAGCTATTCTCTTGAGCATTCGATGCCGTCGTTACATAAATGTTAAGATCTGAGGGCATTATACCTTGAAAGATACTCCCACTTTCACAAGCTTCTACGTATATAACCTAGTGGCATGGAGAAAATAAAGGTAAAAATCGGTACAAATGCAGAGCATGAATGGTTTTTTAAGATGGAAAATATGCTACCATCTCTTTGTAACTTCCTGCTGCATGCTTCTTCTTGTGAGTAGAAACGTAGTGGAATCCATAGTTGACAAGTTGTTCGATTCTGGAATGGAGAAAGTTGTTCGATTTCCACATCGCCTCTTCATTGCTGAGCATGTACTCGAGATGCAGCAATTTAATTGATTCCCGGAAGGTGTTTGATGAAATGCCCGAGAGAAATGTGCGGAAGAGTGCCTTCGAAGGTATCTGTTTCCCTCTCGACCAATACACGTGGATAATGACGTGTATTATACACGTGGAATTTTTTAATTTTAAAATTGCCATGTCAGCCGGCCGTTACTCCTCTAACGGAGAATGACGGCAAAGTGACTAAAATAAAACAGATTATAAACGTAAGGGACCAGAATAAGCTGTTTTGAAATCTGGTGACCAAACTAGAACAAACACCAAATGAAAGGGATTGTTTGTGAATATTACCCTTTTTATTTTTATTCTTTAATCTCACATATTTACATTGTGATCTTTGTAAACTAATACTTTTTGTATTTTTTGGCTAAATGGGTTATTTTGCCCCCAAGTACAACCCAAATTAGCAATGTTGCTCATCGCGCGAAAACACGTTCAATTATGTCCCTCAGTTCGCACATTGCAACAAATTAACACATTGACCAACATTGACTGACGAAACTTTTACGTGAGTCACTGTTAACTCTTTTCAAGTTAATCCTTTGACCTAACTAATGTGCCATGTCACGTGTAATGTGTAAAAAATGATGATGTGGCATAGAATAAAAAATCTCTAATATTTAAATTAATTAAATAAATAATTTTTTCTCCATCGCGTCTTCTTCTTCTTTCATTGTCGTCTCCTTCATATCATTTCTTCTCCTTTTTCTATTGTCTACTTTATCAATGTTTCTTCTCTTTTTTCTTCTTATATTGCCATGTCACGTGTGATGAAAAGTTTAACCATTGTTGTATTTTATGTTCTTTAATGGTGTCGGTGAACACCATTGTTGAATTTCTGGGCTCTTTAAGAAAGGGTACTGGTCTAATGACCCGAAATAGAACCCGAGTTTCGCCATGAACGAGCTAACTGATGGTCTGGTCTATAAAAGGGTACTGGTCTGTATTGGGGATAAATATTTCTTGAGAGAAAGAGGAATGACTTACTATGAAATGGTGAAGAAGAGTGAGTGGAATGGAGATATATAGATGTTGGAGATTCAGGGAGAGGGACATATTTTTTTCTTGTTGAAACTAGATTGCGACAAAGCTGTGGATTTGATGAACATTGTTTCTTCATTTTAGAATCGTTTAAAACTAGAAATTCAACCCATCATACCCCATTAATCAGTCGTTGAAAACTGGAAATAAAAAATGTTAAGGAATCCACTAATCAATCGCTTGACCAAAAAAAACTAGAATGAGCTACGCATGTTGGGGACTGAGAATTGGAACCCAACTGGAAAAGTGTTTTGATATAGGCTTCTTTTCTGTTCCTGCGTGCTATTCAATCACTGTATTCGAGAAGCTCATTACCTGCTTGACAGAATGACTCAAAGAAACAACCATGGTCGTGTTATTCACTTAACTTCTCTTATCTCAAATCTCCCAAGAAATGGCTTTGTTATTGAAGCCAAAATTCTGTTTAAAATTATGCCTAAGAGGAACATTGTCAGCTATAATGCCATGTTGTCGGGTTTTATACAGTGTGGAGGATCGATGAAGAAGCAGCAGCAACACCATGCTAATTTAACGAGGTTATATAACACATTTGGTGTTAATCAACAAGGATAGATGATTGGTTTGGTAACGCTTCACCACCAAACCCAGGTTCAATTCTTAACAATTCCATATGAAAGAGTAATTTTAAAATTTTACTTTAAAACCAATCAGAAGGTGACATGTGGCATCATCAAATTAGTTAAAATTTAATATAAAAATAAATATGAAAAATAAGATTAAAAAAGTAAAATTTTATTTTTTAATTTATTTGCCATGTCAGCACTTAAGCCACGTCAGCACCTTGACTTTTTAATGCTAACATGGCATGCCATGCGGAGCATACGACTGACGCGTTAAAAAGTAACGGTCAGATTAACGGTTCTGTCAGTTAACGTTAGTCAAAGGGCTAATTTGCTGCATTGTGCGAACCGAAGGACCTAATTGAACGCGTTTTTGCACGAGGGGCAACATTGCTAATCTGGGACGAACTCGGGGGCAAAATAACACTTTTAGCCTTTTTCTTTTTATTCTCACACATTTATATTTGTATTTAAATTTAATAATTAATTAATTTTTATTAAAAATAATTATATAAATGATGAATTAATATATAGATCCTTCATATATGCTTAGTAATGTTATATTAAAAAGTATTTTTCATAACCTAATTAATATTAATATATACAAAATATTAATAACTAATAAACTATTCAAATAAGTATAAAATATAATCATGTCCTTATATGTTATTTTGCTTGTTCAAATAATCAAACAACTATTAGCTGTCAGTTAATTTTACCAAACACTTTTATACAATCAACTAATCCAATTCGCTAGTCAAATCATCTAATGCAATAAGATATTAGCTATCATTTAAAATAATATACTATCAGCTATCAGTTATCTGCTAATTGCTAAACATGACCAATATTTAGAACATGATTCACGTTTTTAAATATACTCTTCATCCTATTTAAGCATGCCTTTGACAACCAAGCTAATGAATAATTAAACTAGTAAAAGTATATGTTTGAAATGATTTTAATAGTTTGAGGACTTAGTTATTGAAGTTTGTAAATCAGTTTGAGCAAACACATTTAGACGGTTGGCCAAGCTGTTCATCTTTATTCCCTCATATTTCTTTAAGTTATAAGTTTTAGATACATTAGGAGCGTTCTCCCTCTATCCCATCCACTCTAGCTAGAATTAAGATCAGAATTAAGATTTATAAAAAAAAGTTAAAGGCCTATTTTGCCCCCGAGTTCGACCTCAAAAATCAATTGAGCCCCTCGTCATAAAGCACACCCAATTAGGCCATCCAGTTCACAAATTGTATCAAATTAACCCTTTGACCGTTACATTGTTGATATGGCAGTCCACGATGCTGATGTGGCGGTCAACAATGATGATGTGACAGTACATCGTGGGATGATGACGTGACAGGGATGCTAAACTGATTTTAAAAAAAAAAAACGAATTCAATGGTATAATTGATTTTTTTCCCGAATTCAGGGGCATAATTAATTTTAATAAAAAATTTGATAACTTATTTAATATTTAACTTAAAAAAATAAGAATTTAGGACATTATTAAAATTTTAAAAATATTAAAACTGGATATATATAATTTGTTTAAATTTTAAGTTAATTTAATTGATTTATTTAGTTTTTAAATATAATAGGATAAATAATTTATTTTTTCGAGTTGAACTTTTACGAATAGAATATATGAAAAATTGATTAACAAATTTGTGTAAATATCCTTTGGGTCTCTGATAATTTTAAAAATAAGTAAAGTTAGAACTCTCACAATAAATTAAAATATTTTTCAATTTTTAATAAAAATCCATAAACTTAATAAAAGTAAATGAAATATTAAAAAATTGAAAAAAAACTAATATAAAAAATAAAATGTATTATAAATTATAAAATGATAAAATTTAAATAGAAAAAAATTTAAAATGTTTATAAAGTATTAAAAACGAACATTTTCATGAAAAAATCTCCGACTTTATCAGTTTAAGTATTACCGTTCGTGAAATAAATTTTTAGTGGAATCAATATTGTACTAGAGTAATAATAAAACTTAAATATTCTTTCGCTTTTTTACATCAAATTGATGCTTATTAATATTTGATGTAGAAAAATAATGATAAAATTTGGTTTTATTACTACTCTAAAATAATGATAATTGCATTGAATATATGTTTAAGGAATATTAGTATGCTTAGCATTACTAGAAACAGTCGAAGACTTTTCTGATGGTTTTATGTTTATAACTTTTTGATATTTTTAGTTTTATGTTTTTTACTCAATTTTTAAAATATTTTATATCATTTTTATTTTTATTATTTAAATATTTTTAAAATTTTTAAAATTTTATTATTTTTAACTTAAAGATTTAGTATGCTATTGAACTTTCAATTAAAATTATTTATGCTCATGAATTCGGCAAAAAAAATCAAGAGTTAAAGTACACAGACGGCCACTGAACTTTGGTAAAAAAATAAAATGGTAACCAAACTTTCAAAAATCACAAAATGACAATTAAAATTTATGTTTTATAACAAAATGGTAACTAGACGTTAAATTCTGTTAAGTGTCTATTATAAAATTTGGTATAATAACATATTTAGTCCTTCATATTTATACATTCAATCAATTCAGTCTTAATTCGAAACAATTCACTAAATTTAGCCCTCGTTATTTACACATTCTTTCAATTCATTCCTTAAAGCAAAATTCCAAAGTATGGTAACATGAAAAATAATTACAATTAAATTTTATAGGAACTCGAAAACTCAACTCGACTCGAATCGAAAAAATTTCAAATAGAGTTTGAGTTGTAAAATATGACGAGTCAACTTGTAACCCCCTCGTCCCGGTCTGGCCGGTTGTCCGGTCCGAGAAGGCCACACGGGGAAAATCGAAGCAAAACCCGTTAAGGTTCCCCCTCGGTTAGCAACCCTAATTTTTTTTAAACTTATCTTCTCTAATGGCACAATTAAGTCCTACGCGATCATAACAGCGGAATAAAAAGAATAAGACAATTAACTGAACCCAAAACAACAATTAAACGGCCCAATTTTAATCCATTAGACAGGCCGTTTCGAAACACCATTGAGGCGTATCGAAACGCCCTTGACCCGGTCAACTGCCCCAAGCCCATACGAGGAGGTCGTATCAGAACGGAGGTCAACCGTTCCGAAACACCCTCAATGGTCAACTTCTCGTGGTCAACGAGACTTTGACCGTTTCGAAACCCTTAGACTCGTTTCGAAACGCTTTCATCTCGGCAATTTCTCAGATTTCCAGTAACCAAAATGTTCCGAAACCCGTATCGAAACAGGGGCTTACAGTGGCCAAACCGTATCGAAACGCGTTCCGATACGGGGTCCCTGAAGCCTTACTCGTTCTGAAACGGCCCAGCTCGTTTCGAAACACGGGCTGTCTGCAACCCTCAAATGCCACACTTAGGCATTTCTCAACAAATCTAAAGGGCCTAAACGACCCCAAGAAGCACTCAACATTTACAAATATGAACTAGAGGCATGGATCCTATGGCGAAGCATATTCAAATCATACAAGGCATGAGATGAGGCATCCAACATGGCATTTAAAAAGGACATCAAACTTCAACAAGTCCAACACTTAGGCAAATTAAGATAAACAAATCTAACATGGTTCACAAGCAAAGCATACCACCCAAAAGCCAAATCAATACAACATATGGATGAAGTCTAGCATGCTCCTAACAACCAACATAACATAATTCAAAGGCTCAAATAACGACATCTATCCCATTGCTTTACTATTACAATCTTTCAATTTAAAGTTCATACTTGAGCTACCAAAAGCGACACTTGGAGACATTTCCTTGCCTTTGCCACCCACAAGCTACTGATCTGCATTGTCGACAAAAAGGAGCGTAAGCATAAAAGCTTAGTGAGGGTATGCTCTTAAAACTAACCTTCGACAATGCAGGGTCCAAGCACGAGCTACTACCATGATGAAATGCATGATCTTACCTCCGCTCCGCGTGAGCCCAAACATACATGATGCATGAACATACATTCAACAATATGACATGCTCAACAACTCATAAGCTCAACATACAATGATACATAACTCAATGTATTAACCACATCATATATCGATTCATAATGGGAGTCACATTTCATATCATATAAGCATATGTGTATAATCTCATATTGGCACCTAGTTATGACTCGAATACGCGGATAACATGTTGGAACGCATTTCCAACATAACCATTACCTGCGGTGGGATTACACTCATCACCGGTTCTCGCGGAGGGGATTCCACTCATCATCACGCCCCGTCGATGGGATTCCACTCATCATCGACTAATATAAATATTTCTGGGCGTACCCGTACTCCTCCTTGGTGCCTTAACGCCACCAAGGCCACGCGCGACTTTGACTCTCGTGTGCACACTCATCCTAATGATCGATCATTGTACCCAAGCATACTAGTGCCAATATTAAATAAAATCCACAACCTTTCACAACATCAATTTCAATATAATTTCCGTTTTTAGCACGTACTCACCATGATCCTCAAAATCATGCAACCACCTCATAACCTCATTTCACAAGCCAACACTACATGTATATCATCCAAACAATTATCACATCATATTTCACACATGTGTATATCCACATTATATTTGTCATCAACATGCATATAACAATGCATTTAGCCAAGCCTCAACATACATGTATATCACATTATACATAATCATCATAAGGCATAACATCAATTAAAGAGTTCATCCAAGGTCTCTAACTAAAGCTTAGGATTAGGCTACCACCCTAATCCTAACTCTAGGTGGGTCTATCAAGCCCAACCTAGTCTACATGCTTGAATCAACCACTTAAAAACCAATTTGAAAACATTAACCACTCACCGACAATTCCAAGCTCAACCACACTAGCCGATCAAGCTTCCAACGATTCCGGATTTGTTCCCGAGGCTTCATCAATGCAAAATCTCGCTTCTAATCACCTCAACACAATCAAAACAACCTCAAATCAAATCACCAATTAATGTAGCAAACCCGGAACACCATTCAAGCAACAAACACAATAATTCAAGCCATAAACAACCCCCAAAAACACCAAACCCGAGCAGCCCTAATACCCAGCCCAAAACTTGTGATTTCAACACATTTAACATCTCCAAATGCTTCCAAAAAAGCCCCAACTATTACCCTAACATCAACCCTCAATTTCCAACACAAACCATACCCAAAACTCATCTAAAAACCCTCCTAAAACCCCATCAAAACCCAATTTCGGGAATCCTTATAAAACACTCTAAAAATCACATATGTTGGACCTTATGGTTCATGAACAACATATCTAACATAAATAAACCAAAATCCTTGATAAAAACTCATAAAGTCACAACCTTTAACCAAAAATTTGAAAAACCCAAATTATGAAATACATAGTTTTAGTGAGAATTAGTGGTACCAAAATGAAGAGGAGACCAAGGCCAAGTCAAAAACATATTTACCTTTCAAAAAGCTCCAAGATTGAAGAAGAAAGGAGATGGAATAGTGAATGAGGAGAAGCTCTCCTCTTTGATGTGAAAAAGGGAAAATAGGAGTGAAGAAGATGATGACAAGGCTTGTTTAAAAATAAAGGGGGGGTTTAATTGAAAGTCCCTTTATTTACACTTTTGCCATTAATGAGATGACAATCTCATGTATTTGAAATTTTCATGGAAATTTGATTTCAATTACATTTTGGTCCAACACAAATTGGTTGTTTGAAAATGTGAAGCCCAAAATAATTAAATTATTATTTTAATTATAAAACCGAAACCCGAACCATTATTTAAATATTATTTTCTCCCGGCCCCCAAAACCCGGGTGTTACAACTCTCCCCCACTTAAGGAATTTCGTCCCGGAAATTCATCGAACAGGAAAAGCTACGAAATCTACTCCTCCACACTTACCTTCTCACCACAACATACTCACCAGTTTGTTAAACTAACCGCACAACATTAGCTATCTGACACTAAGATCTCAACTGATTCTTCGTCGCACGGAATTTCAAACTCAACTCAACCTCTTCAACAACATAGCACGGGACAAATCTGACTCACACTTTCGAATCATAGATACACGGAACACCTTACAAACCCTCTTCTGACCCTGGTAGTAACCGCAACAAATAAACAACAGAACTAGCCCGATTCACAATCTCATACAACATTGTTTGAATACTTGACTCATAACTTTCTCTGACTGATCATCTGACTTCAACATGTAACCAAACACTATGCAGACGTTTTTAAAAATCTAGTCGAAGTCTCGAATCTCTATTACCCACTTCCATCAAGAACCTTCCACGGATGTAACAAACTAGAAGAGAAAACTGATGCTCGGTCTTGACACACTGGCAAACTACACACTTACTCTCATGCTGAACCACATCATCCATCAACTCAATCCAGAAGTACTCATCTTCAACCCGCGATATGTCTTCATACTACTCTAATGCAATACAAATGAACTGTCGTGAGCTTCGGCCAAAACAATACGTCTCAAAACACTATGTCAATCGGCACAACTATTTCGTCTCTAAAAATACAAACTCTATCATCTCTGAAACTGTATTCTGAAGGTCTTCTTTCTGCTATGACTTGCACGTGAGGTGCCAAAAATCTGTCTTGCAATTGTTTCTCTTCAAGTATCTGACTCAAGGTAGGTTTAAGGTGAAACTCGGCCACAAAACTACTATCATTCGGTAAACTGAACTCGGAAAAAATAGCTCGCAACTCAATTACTAATCTAACAACAAATATAACTCGGAACATCGGTTACTACGTTAACTCTCTGCGGATGACACACAATCTTGAGATCACAGTCTTCAAGCAGTTCTAACAATCTATGTTGTTCAAGTTTCAACCCTTCCTAAGCCGTCTAATATTTTAAGTTCTGATGATATGCACATATACACTGTGCATTTCTTACTATACAAGCTTTGTCTCTAAGTCTTCGAAGCAAATACAACTGTAATTAACTCTACGTCTCGTGTCGGATAAATCTTCTCTCGGCCTTTCAACTATCTTGATGAATATGCCACAATCTTCTGTCTTGCATTTGGTTAAAATAAACAATTCAGCCCCTCTGCCACATCATCATCGTTGACTATCACGTTAGCATTGTGGATTGCCACGTCAGCATTGTTAACTGCCACATCATCATTGTAACGGTCAACATCGGTCAAAGAGTAAAATTAATGCAATTTTTGAACCGAAGAGCTTAATGAGTGCGTTTTTCGTCGAGAGGTTGAGTTGATTTTTGAGGTCAAACTTAGGTACAAAAATAACTCTTTAACAAAAAAAAAATGTAAATCAATTTAAAATCTAACTATAATTCGAAAACTTCGGTAACCGTAACAATTAACTCTTAATTTCAGGTTGGTTAGATATGACCACATGGGTATTGAATACAGAGGATTGCATCATCACTGAAACACATTGCTGATATCAGTCTTGTTTTGGGTACTTATTTCCTGTTGATATTACCAGTGGGGGTTTTGGACAGGCGCGACAGGAGCGACCGCACAGGGCCCCTAAGAGGGAGGGGCCCCGAAAATAATGAACCTAAATTAAATTAAATATTTTAAAAAAAATAAAATTATATATATAATTATGTGTATATAAAAAAATTATCTAAAACGTAAAGCATGAAAAAATAATGATAATTTTGAAGTGAAAATGTTTGATTTTTAGAGGTTTATAAGTTAATTTTTTGTTGCTCAAGAGGACAATTTAATGATATTTTCTGTATTAAAGTATTTAAAAAAATATTTATATCTCTTACCGATTATAAATTAAAAACTTTGTTTTAATAAATTGCACAGGGCCCCCAAAATCTTTGAACCCCTGGATATTACGGAGATATGTTTTGGAAAGTCAGCACTCAGCAAGCAGATGGTAATACTGTCCTGTAAGAAACACATTTGGGGGATTGCTGCTGCCTGCTGCCTACAAAATAATGACAAAAAGCTTCTGCTTTTTTCTGGGTGGAATGGAAGATGATTGATGGGGGCAGAAAGCAAAGATTGTGCAAAGTCAAAATACATATAATAGTTGGATATGATATGATGCTGCGAATGGGAGGAGAGTTTGATGCAGAAGCATCCTATTCCAAAGAATGAGGTTCTCTTCTCTTCTGTTCTGGTTCTCCCACCCCACCACACAAAATCAAATCAAACCCTGCGTTGACTCTGTTTTATTCATTTATATCCAAATGTCCAAGACCCTTCTCCCCCAAGCCACTCTCCTTTTCTTTCTATTTCCAACATTCAATTCTGAGTTGAAAACAACCAAGAATGTTGAGAAATAAGAGAATCCGAGGGTGTGCCCAATTCCCAACTTTTTTTTTATTCAATACGTTTACTCCTTGCTTCAATTGGTGTAAATCTTGTAATATCCTTTATGATACTATAATCATTTTTAATAAAGTCGAGATATTTACATTTCTCAAGGTTAATGTCAAAATTCGAACTCATATAAGATAAAATAATATGAGTATTATTAATCACTCGGCCAATTATTTGATCTTTATTAAAATCTATTCATTGACGTGATAAGAGATGAGTCAAAAAAATTCTAAATGTCTGCTGACATATCGTGTAAGCAGTAGACCGACTTTTGAATAAAAAACGAGTTTAACAAAACTTATAATTCATGAAGTACAAGAACATATTACTTTCCCGATATACTTTATCATTAGTTCAAAACTAATATTCATCTTTTGTTGGCAAACATCTAACTTGACTCACTCTAACGAATTTTTTTTTAGAACCACGTACAGTTACTCTTATTATACATATGGAGAAGCACCTTTTGATGTGATATATAACTCACCCCTAGAGTTTCACTTTGCTATTCATCTACTAACTACTTTACTTTTACGTTGGATCATGACTTGGATAGATTAAATAATAGAGCGATGGTATTTTTCTTTAATAATTGAGAGAATAATAGAATTCGGACCCTGAATAAAATAGTGTTGAATAACGAAGTACTAAAATCAATTGTATAGATTTGAAGGTAATGTATTATGTTAATCACGATTTAAAAATGAAGATAAAGATGTTAGACATAAAAACGGGATAATCCTTATCCCTTGACACTGCCGAACTAGTGTGTGCCAACTATTAAGCATGGGAATATTCCCACATTTGTTTTTGTCCAAACGATTTCTTTTTCGAAAAAGAAAATATCATTCATTCATAGAAAATTGTTACCCCATATCACATAATAAAATTATTAGATAAACCTGTCTATTCAATGAAATTTTTTTATTTTAATATATTTTTAATAACTAATCACTCCTCAATTACATGTAAGAAAAATGTGAAATTTCATCTTAAAAAAATGAGATAAATTTTTTTATTGGATAAGACCATTGATGACGTGGTGAGCCAGTCATATCTAATATTTTTTCCCATAAAACCACATATTAAAAAGTACTAATATAAAATCCATTAATTAGTCAGTAAGGAAAAATGTTTATGTTGCTCCACTTTATATGAGTTCGAATCTTAATATTTACCTTAAATATATAGTATATCTCTACTTAACTAAAAAATACTGGTAATATTTGTATTTTTTTTAATAGTAGTAATTTTACAACTATAAGGCTAAGAGCAAACGATAGGAAAATTATATTATGAATTTTTTCATCACATTAGTTATTGTAATTATTTTAAGATTATTAAAAAACATACCGGTCCATTGCTTTGTTTATGTATATACTTTTTGTATGGTCTGGTGTATTTTAAAATCTAGAATCTATTCTTTATTGCAGATTAATTTTCAAATAAATCTGCCTCTTTCTATCTATATAATCTACCTCTTGTCAAGTGTAATGATCTACGCACATAGTAATCAAAGGGACAAATATAAGAAGAAAAAAATGGGGGTGGACATACAGAGCAAGCTCCGTCTAGCTCTTGGATCAATGAAGGATCATGCATCCATCGGTAAGGCCATGATATACAACCACGACGGGAAAGCCTTTTCCGATATAGAGATCGCCGTCCTGCGAGCCACCGGCCACGACAACGGTCCAATAGAGGACAAATACATGCACGAAATCCTCTTCCTCGTCTCCAACTCTCCGGGATCAATCCCTTTCCTGGCCGAAAGGATTTCACGTCGTCTCTGCAAGACCCGAGACCGACCCGTTGCCCTCAAAACCCTGTCGCTCATCCATCGTCTCCTGCGCGGAGGGAACCGTTGCTTCGAACGAGAGCTGCGTAGCGCTCATGTCTCCGGTCATCTCCAAATGAGCGCCAACTCTTTCAGCAACTCCTCGTTTTCCTTCCTACGTAGCTACGCGGCTTATCTGGAAGAACGAGTGGGATGGGCCATTAACCAAGCCGGGAAACTCGAACCGGTTATGTTCAACGGCGGCCTGGAGTTCGGATGTTACGAGGAGAAGTCGGTCGACATGGTGTTTCGTAAGTTGCCGAAATGTCAAGCGTTTATAGACAGGGTCTTGGATTGTTCGCCGCCGCGTGATGTCGCAGACAACTTGGCTCAAGCTGCCATGGGGAACACGTTAAAAGAGAGCTTCCAAGTTTACATTATGTACTGCGAAGGCATCGAGATTCTCATCAACATGTTCTTCGATTTGTCGAGACCGGCCAGAACCTTGGCCTGCGACATACTCAAGAGGGCTTCCCGACAAAGCAAAGAGCTTCACGATCTGTACGAAACATGCAAACGAGTCATGGAAAACAGGAATCTCGAGTATCCCAGTGTGCAGATAATCACCATGGACCATGTTCTGGCCTTGGAACAATGCTCCAGCTTTATGTCAACGGGTTCGCCTATAATGTGCAGGACTGGAACCTCGACACCTGTGGGTAAAGAAAACGAAAAGGAAGGGAATGAAGATGTTAGTTCGTCGTCGAATCAGTTCTCATTCACTTTTGAAACCAAAATAAGCAAGGTTTGGGTTGTTTTTGACGAAGATTATGGTGAACTGCAGGTGCCTATTGATATTGTTTAATGGCCAACGCCATTGTTGTTTACACGACACATACATACAAGTCCAATTTTGCAGGCATGGAAATGAACCAACCATTCCTTTTAATCGAAAAAAGAGAGGAAATTCTTGTGTACCGAGCTGGCTAATAATTCAAGGCTGTTCTTTGACAAATTTATAAATATATATACTTGAAAAGAGTAAAATTAAGATATAGTCCACAGCAAAATCCAAAGATTTCTAAATCTGCATGCCTATAAACCAAGGTGCAGCCATGTCTCTTGGGATAATAACAAATACTGGCGTACTCCTAGCACAAGCCAGAAACAAAACTCCATGAATTCTCTGAATCAAATGAAGATGAATTTTAACATATCCCCCAACAGAAGGATAATTCTTGTAGATGATGAAGCCACAGCAAGTAAATCACAGAGAAACTAATCAAACTCTTTGGCAGGTTTTTGGTAGAGAACAATCTTATTGAACTTGATTCGCTACGAGAATTTCATTAAAGTGAAATCGTTGTCAACTTGTCATGTGTTGTGATAGAAAGCCATCTTGTATGGAAAGTATCATGCTTTGGTTTCTACAGGAAATTCCAAATTGGGGTGAATGTGAGTACTGTAAAATTAGAAATTCTCTTTTTTTTTTCCCTATTTATGCCTCACTCTAAAAATAAATTTAGGCTTTATGATTAGGTTTAGGAAATTGGGAGTATGGCGCATGATTTAAGGTTTAAGATTTAAAATTTAGAGTTAGTGCTTAAATTTTAATTTTTTTAGTGTTAAGACATGAAAAGATACACTAAAAGGGGCAGAAAAATTTTGTTCGTATTGTAATGATTCTGGAATAGAATAGACTTGTATAGGCCATAGTTCATAAATAGAACTTCTCATTAGACTTTTTGAGGAATTTTTAGGCTTCATATTTTCTTTAGATTTAGACAGTTGCCACTCAACAGCCATTGGTGTAATTGAGGGTTCAACTTGTAGATCAAGATTTGTGGGGTTTATTCTCAACTTTTATTTGTCATCCTAGATTGAATGGATAGGATTCTTGGGTAGATTCCATGATTTGATGAGTTGAACTGTGAATTTTAGACCTTCAATTTAAACTTTTTTTTAATGAAATTAGATTTAGTGATTGATTTTATCTCATTAGATTTGTATTCTAGAAGAGTTTATGCAAAATCTCACTTGATCTCACAGCAATTATGTAGACAACCATGCAGCTTTGCAATGCACACAAGGTTCCCCAATGGGTGCCCAATATGTCATAAGCAGTCAATCAAATATACTCGATTTATTTCGACTGTTTATTCTATCTACTAATAATGACCTTATTTCCAAAGCATCGGATGTTTACATGTTTTTGACAATTTTACAAATAAAACCAAACAAAATAAAGATGGACACCATATCTGAAAACTGTTATAATCTGAATCCGATCAACACAAATCCGCGGTGGCCTTACTGACTATCAGAATTATGTTTAAAGGAATCACCGGATCCAAAAAGGTTTGGATACAAGTATTCATCATTCATTGAAGGCAATCTCTGCGGCTGCTTTAGATGTTGCTCTTGTTCAACAGCATCGTCTCTGGAAACTGGTGAGTCCCAACCTACTTTTAATTTGCTCACTGAAGGAAGATCTGCTGCTTCTGATCCCTTGTGCTCGTAGTCCGGAGAATATAAGCCATCACCAGGATGGCTAAAGGAGTTTAGATAATCAAAATTCGGGTTTTCCTTACTAACTGGTTGAAGGTGGTTCTCGGAGCTATCCTCACTGACTTGGTCATTCTTTTTCTGCTTAAGTTCCGCAATTCTGACTTGTGCAAGACTAGCGGCTGAGCGAGCTGCAGCTGCTGCACGCTCAGCACTTTCAGCAGCTGACTGAGCAGCAGCTAAAACATCCTCTAGATCAAAGTTGGTCTCACTTTTTGGTTTCAAAATAGCAGGTGTTGGATCGCTTGATCTTGCAGGAATTGATGAGGCAGATACCGATGGAGGAGAAATGAACGGCAGAAACTGTTTATTTTCTTTGGCTGCAGCTGGATCATCGGGCATTTCACTTTCTTTAGTTGTCGTATTTTCTTGCTTCAATATATCGGGCTCCAAAGGGAGCATTTGTAACACATGACTAGAAGCTCTAGAATGATCAATTTCAAGATCAGGAGCAGCTGATGAAGGTGGGTTAGTTACTGGGGCTGTTGCAGCATTGGTGCTTGGCCGCAGTGACACATTTGGAACTTCAGGAAAATCTACCACGTCAAAGTCCGAATCAGAATCAGGCTGTTCGGTTTGGGCATGATCAGTGGCAGAAGTCAATGTTTCACCATGCTTCTCCACCGGAAGGGGTAACTTCGATTCAGTCACAAACCGTGTTGGGCCATTCTGACAAACAAAATAGGCATGTTAATTATATGGGAACAGAGAACAAGAAAACCCAGTCCAAATTTTACTTACCAACAAATCTTCATGTGGTTTGAAAAACTCAGACTCAGTAGAAGCTGGATCCCATTCCAACTCATGCTCTTCAGCAATTTCTTTCAAAATCTTCAATTTTACTTCAGGTGAAGGAGCACGTATAGATAACAATTCTATCAACTGCATTTTGGAGGATGTCAAGTGGAAGAATAAAAACACAAAAATGAAAATACGCCATGAACCTTCGAACTTATAATACCTGACGATTAACACCACAATCTGGCCTCAGCTCAGTTGCAGCTAATACAAACTCCTTCCCGTACTTGGAAGTAAAAAGCATTTGAACCTGCAGCAACTCTGGTAGATCGGCACATCTTGGTGCAGCAAAACAAACACTACTTATTGCTTCCTTTAAATCGAGAGGACATTCCCTGAAAAAGGATGATCCTCAAAATTATTATTCATTGAAATGCAGTGTGTTTTTAAATTGTTTATTTATTTTGAACAACTTAAAAAACTTATCAACTCCCTTTGTGAGGATATAAGAGATCTAAATTAAAAAAAAAAAAACACAACATTGTGCAAAAATGTCATTCATCAAGGCAACAAAGTCATCTCAATAAGTGTGGAGAAATAGACAGAATTGCATTGACAGGAGGGAAAGTGCATCTAGTGAAGAACATCATGGGTACCTTCTACAATATTTAGGTGATATGTGCTGTTATATAACTTAGGCAAAGATTGACCTACCTCCAAAAAGGTGCTAATGCTTCATGTATGGAATTACCAAAGGCGGCCCAAGATTCTAATATTGGCATGGCAATGTATAGGATAAAGATATTATGAGAAGTATAATATTATAGAGAACTATTAAACATCCAACGAAATCATATTGAAGATGATATTGCGGCAGTTCACCAACTCCTAAATAATGAAACCATATCAAACATAAAGATATAATCTTCCATCTAAAGAATTTGGCCAAACTACTTTTCCACTCAACTGCCAAAGCCTTTCTACAAATATTTGTCCCCATCCTTCAACCTAAAGCTGATATCCCCTGCATTGCAAAATTCATCCTACCAAACTGGTTCAGGCCCCAAGCAATTGAGTCAAATTCAAATATATTAATAATAAAAAGTTCAAGCAATAACCTTTGCATCTCTATGATAGGAAGCCGGACGGCAATCAGCTCACAAAATAGCTCAAGGATCTCCTGAGCAGCCATCATGTTTTCTTCCCTTATTATATGCTCCACCTGAAACATAAACCCCAAGCATTGCTTCATACGAAACTATCCACTCATTTTCAAGGAAGCACTCAAAAGAATTACAATAACTTCTAAAAACAGAAAATTCAGAATGCACCAAAAACCTAAAATCACTTCAGTAAATAATACTAAAAACAACATATTTAGAGTATCAACTACAGATATTTGCACTTGAGTAAATAATAAATTTAATAGAAATATGTATTTAAAGAAATCAGGCTAAAGAAGAAGTAATAACATACTCGAATTCGAGCAGTAGCTTCTTGGCCAGTCTCAAGAAGCTTAGCAATTTCGCGGCGCATCTGCTTTATCTGAATCTCTCTCCTGTTCCTTAATAACTTTATCCGCGGAATTGTTAACTTCAGTAAAGTTTTGCTGCATATTCCACCCCAAAAAAAAAAAGAGATCAAACTTGGAACAAATTAACCTAAGTATTCAAAACTGATCGGACTAATAATTATGAAAAAAAATTAAAAAGAAATAATTCGTCAATCAAGATTAAGAAAAACCGATGAATTGAAAAGCAGAGGTAAACATGAATACGAGTATAAAAGAATGAAATTGAGGGGGGAAATACCATTTAGCAGCTTTGAAGCCTTTGCTGAAGAAGGAATCGAGCATAGCCATGATGGTAAGACGAGATCGCACAAACAAAAAAGATGTTGTACAGTTTAAAGGGTTTGGTATTTATGGAAAGCTGGAAGAGGAGGAAATTAATTATATTATTTAAAAACCTAATCTATTTTAATTTGTAATACTAGCATATTCTTAATTAATTAATTAGAATGTATAAAAAGTAAGGGATATGATTGGATTAGAATAGGAAAATTAGATTTTTTTTAAATTTTATTTTTAATGTTATTTTGTTTACGAGGATAAGACGCGTGGTCTCGTCAACGTCGTTGCAACTTGCAAAGCAGCTTGCTTATGCACTAAGGCAGTTATTTTAACGCTTTTATTAATAAAATAAATATCAGCAGAGCAGGTTGAACCGAGGAACATAAATGCTGGAAATCTGCTGTTTCGCGTCAAGAAGGGGTCACAAAACGCTGGCAGCCGCAGATATCACAATAATGGGTTTAATTTTATTTTTTTAAATTCAAAATCACATTCTTTTATTTAATTTCATTATTCATAAATTGAGTCTAATAATCAGTTTGACATTGTTTTTAAAAATTATAAAAATTATAAAATTTTATTTTAAAAAATATATATGTATTGTTTGGTTTTAAATAAAAGTGTATGATATAATTGTTAAAAGTATTTTTAAATAGATAAAATATTTATTTTAGACATTGTTAAAAATACCAATGAATTGATAATATAATCGAGAATAAATAAATAATTATACTGAAAAGTGTTTCGAAAAAGCTAAAGAAAAAAATTTGAGCTTTTAAAAAATAATTTCAAACAAAATTGAAAAATTACATTAAGCTAAAGAACACTTTAAACTTAACCCCCACATCGAAACTCAATGGCGAGTCCTCACCATACATCCAAGCTGCTTTACTTCTTAACTCAATTCCAACATCCAACTCACCCAATCTGTCATCTTCATAACATTTTATCACATCCATCACCATTAGCTAATCAAATTCATAGCCATCATAAGCTTTCAAACCCACACAAACATTCCAGTGCTCCTCATTACTAGTTTACCTGCAAACTTTTTCAGATTGTGTATCAAAAAAAAAATACTATGTGTATCCGGTAGCTGTAAAATATCAAAGCGTTAAGCAGTAAGCACGCTCGTGGATTCATATTGATGCAACGTCTTCATGGTCCGTGACCTTTTACAAAGATGTAAACTGATGTTGGGAAAATTAAAAAATGTCACCAAAAGTACCAATTACATTCCGGAAAGAATAGGCCTCCAAGAAAATGACATTACACGACTGAATTTCCAGTGTCCCACTCCTATGTCCTGCACTTCCATGGATGACAACATAAAGAAAAGTTGTTCACTGTTATATCACATTGAAGATGGTAACAAGTTATGACACAAGTTGTGCAAATACAATGTAACAGGAATTCCTTGATTTCAACAGAATATACATTATAACTTCTATGTTCAAGTAATTAAAAAAAAGAGGAGAAGAAGAAAGAAAGATTTCGATTGGATTTACAGAGCTTTGATTTTCATGTACCAGTGACAAAATATGATCTTTCGAAGTCATCTTTGATGGTTTGAACGACTGCAGTACGATCAATAGCTTATGACCCATCAAAGCCAAGCTCAAGATTTTTCTGGGCAGCTTCTTCAACCTTTGAGGGTGGTCGGAGATTAGAAGCAACAATCCCCATAAGCTCGGAACCATACCAGGCTACCTTGTGTAGGAAAAATGTTTTGTTAAATCGAAAAAGGTTGAAAATAAAACTTGCTTGAGGCGTGCACTAGACACTGTCCTTAAGGATATTTCGCGGTGAAGCGTGCCTTCCAGGATTATTCTACTTTGATATGAATTATGAAGGCATATGTACATGGTATTTATAGTATCACGCATGCCTAAAAAGGGCATCTAAAAATAGCAATTAGTCAAGGGCAAATCGGTCAAAAATAAAATGAATGGTTAAGAATAAAATATTTTTATTTGAAATGAATGGTTAAGATTAATTAGAAAAATGGATGGTTAAAAATGAATATAATTTCATTTTAAAATGGATGGTTAAAAACGAACTTTAAAAATAATAAATAAATAATAAAAATAGATCAAGCCTCTAGTTCATGCACATGGAAAAATTCGCCGGTTTCAACTGAACTGATCTTCTTGACCAAACCTCATGTGCGCGCAACCACCGTTATATTTTTCTCTTACAAGCTCAATACTAAGTCTTTATATTTAAAGACAAAACAAATAATATAAAACAGAGATGTGGGATTCTTTAAAATATACTAAGTAAATTTATATTTTTACAACAATCCCCCACATATTTCAAAGAATGAAAAAAAATTTGGCTGAGTATTCTGACATAACGTATTCATTCTGGTGTCTTTCGGACTATGAACCAGAACTTAGAAAAACGAGACATAACCTATTGAGTAATTGGTGAAACATGTTTCTATGAACCAATAACTCATTATTGTAAGCTAACATTCTCATTAATCACATTATATCTATTTTTTCTCTTTATCGCGGTTGTGCGCTAATAGGCCATGCGCGTGTCTGGTTTTCATAAGTGCTCTAGAGACTTTGCCATATATCTCATAGAAGCGGCCCCACTTCACACTTATATATGTCAAGTCATCAAGTGTATTCTGCAGGTCAATACACCACTTGTAAAAGCTATGAACTTGATTAAGAGTTTTACTCACCCTCTCAATCCTTGCAGTTTTTAGCACTATTTACACCATAGAAATGGACAAAAAAAATAATGTAGTGCTTTCTCTACAAGATCAATCAATGACTTGTTATTACCCATATGAACCTTCTTCATGGGATCGCCAATCACAAAGGTTGGGTTACCATTACTGTTAATTTCTTATATTGGCATATGTCCCTTTTCCCCTCGATGTTTCACATATTAATTTTCTTCCCAGAGGTTTAGCTGAATGATTTGGCCAAAATCATTTCTAACTTCACATAATCAATTGATATCACTTCATCTTTTTGCAGCTGCTTTATTACATCATGTCATTAGACAAGTATGTCTAGTTTAACCTTTAAAAGTTTTTACTCTTTGCAATGTCTATTGCTACTTGGCAATCATAATGCATTGACATTGAATCTATCATTTTTGTGCCTAATAAAATACAGGATAAGGGTTTTTTCAACCGCTCAACTTCAAGTACATGCTAAGAGATCACTTAGTTTTATTATTCAGGTTAATAAGTTTTTCTACCACTTAACTTCTTTACACATGCTAAGAAGTTTTTTTACCACTTAGCTTCATTGTCAGGCTAAGAAGTTGAAGAATCCACTTAGCTTCATTATTAGCCAACTCTAATACACTAAATGCAGATTTCATAGTAAATTTTCTATAAATGTATGTTTAGCTAGTTTTTAAGATAGTGTTCCACCTCTGAGGGTGAATACATAACCACTAGTAGTTCTAGTCTCACGTGAATAAGATATTCAATTATCATTATTGTATTCTTTTAATACAACGAGTATTTCACTAAGTAGAATATCATAACTCATGATATCCTTTTGATATCTTATTAACTTTACTACATCAACTCAACAATAATGATTTGAGTTGTGTATATCAACTCAATTGAGAAATAACATGTGTCATCTCAGGTCTAGTAAAATTCATCAAGTGTATCAAAATTTAATAATTTTGTGCATTCTTGGATTGAGCAACATGATCACATGTATATTTTTCTCATTTGAATATTAACATCATAACGAGTATTCACAGGTTTGGTATCAATATATCCAAACATCTTAAAAATTCAACGTTATGTTCTTGTGATAGCATTTTGCTATCACGCTTCCTCATGATTTAAATACTCAATATGACATTTGCTTCATTCATGTTTTTCATTAAAGCAAGATACCTTTCAGTCTCACATAATAATTACTAAGATAAACATGTAATCAATACATAAATAAATAATCACACAAACATCGTTAATCAGTTTGGTATAAACAAAAAACATTATTAAGATAAACATGCTACCAACACAAACAAATAATCACTCATGTTTTCACTTATCCCTTGATTGAATTTCTCATTCCACAATTTTGGAAGTTTGTTTCAAGACATACAATGATTTGAGAAATTTACAAACTTTGATTTCACGACCTGATACGAAACATTCTTCGGGTTGTTCACTATATCCTTTTTAGTAACCAAAAACATGATTTTAACGTCCATTTGGCTGATAAAAAAATGTGTTAAAACTAGAGCAAAAGATTCCAATAAAAAAATTCTTGTAAATGGAGTAAAATATCAAAACAATCTATATTGTTTTAAGTAAAATATTTTGCAATATATATTTATAAAATAATTATTCTTAAAATTTCTTTGTAAAAGAATTTGTTTACAATCGATAAGTTCTGTTTTATGAAGTAAAAAGAAGTAATTTATAGACGTTGTAAAAATAAGTTACATTCAATATTAACCACTTTTCAAACGAAAAGCATCGTAAGGAGAAATCGATTCAGAAAAATTGTATCATTTTCAGCCAAGTATAAATATAAAAAATAATACTTCCAAAGAATTTGACAGTTCTAGGTCGTTCAGATCTTCTCAAATTATTATGTTCACAATTAAGTTTCAAATAAGTTTGGCTCATAAATTAGAAGAAACAAGCGTGTAACTTTAATGATACATCAATTTATAAGAGGAGATAGATCACAAATTATGATTTCTTTTTCATTATAGTCATTAAGCAAAATAAGCATCTCTTTTATCTTACCCATTCTTTTATTCTTGAAATAAAATATGATATAACTCGAAAACATACTACTAAAATTGTCATAAATTATAGTCATTGTTTGTTTAACAAATTTATTTCAACCAAATATGTTATTGTCCAAAGCATATATGCAACATTGTGAACATGCGATCTAACACTTTAGAAACAATTATTTTTCCTTACGAACTAGAAGCATAAATTTGGCAAAATACCCCCACACTTGAAAATATTTTAAGAACATAAAACTTTTATAAACTTAAGGTGTCTATAATCATTTTCACATAGAAAATCCAACATACACATTTTACAAGTTATGTTAATATTAGCATGTCAAATCAAACATAACAATATAAATTCTCACATTAATATGTCATATAGATCATCATAACATTTAATCATACAAGAAATATAAATAGAATGCCTAATAATTTTGAATAAACATGTTACAAACCCTTTTTCACATAATATATTCTCGATTCGTCATATTTGAAGGAAACTTAGGCTAAAGTTTTTTTTTACTTTGAATAATACCTTGCCTCTTCAAATACTTGTGCAGTTTCAAACGGTGTTTAAGATAGACAATTTCTTTCCCTTCCTTTGTAAGGGGGTATGACATAAATATGTGTCTTGTAGCACCATTGTCTATCATCCACTCTTTTGTATTCGTAAATATATCAACTTTGAGAAATGGTCACAAAAATTATCTCATCTGCTTCAACCAAATTAAAATTTGGCTCAACGGGATCAACGACATCTATTTCAACCAAATTAATGTTTGGCTTAATAGGATTAACGACATTTATTTTGCCCAAATTAATATTTGGCTTAACAAGATAATCATTTCTCATTGAAATTCTGCGCTAAGTTATATGGTGGCTCAATGTGTCATCATAATTGAAGATAAAAATTGTGGGCATAGTCAATGAATAATGCACCAGGTAGGTTCCTATGAAAGAGAGGTGGTGTACAAAGCACTCTTAAATACCAAGTCTTTGATAGGACCAGTCCTAGACATGCACTTTCACATTATACCAACAATCAATTATGAAGTCTGTCACACATAAAATAATTTTCCTTTTCTTTCTTTTTTTTTAAATTTAAGTTTGTAACCAACTTCATTCATGCTTAAAGCTCAACTCACAAAATTCTGTAAGCATAGATATTAGGCATAAGAATAATAATTCAATGTTATAGCATAGATAAATAAAATTATTATCTAAAAGCATCCTCAAAAATTCATAGACAATACATACCTATTTTAGCAGTGGAGTTCAAATTATGATGTCCAGACAACATCGCAACTGTAAAGGGACGCACTAGAGTACTGCACGGACACCGTAACAACAACAACAACACCAACGAAAATCTTTGTAAAGAGGTCGCATGTTTTCGGTTTAAAATAAGAAATGGGGAAAATATCCTTAAGATTGTAGGAAAAATGTTTTGTTAAACCGAAAAAGGGTTGAAAATAAAACTTGCTTGAGGCGTGCACTAGACACTGTCCTTAAGGATATTTCGCGGTGAAGCGTACCCTCCAAGATTCAACAAGCACTTCTGCCGAAGCAGGCAACAGAAAGAGCAAAGAACCAATAAATACTCAGCTTTAAAATGAGAGAGGAGAGAAGAAAGTAAGTAGATGATTATACTTTGATATGAATTATGAAGGCATATGCGCATGGTATTTATAGTATCATGCATGCCTAAAAAGGGCATCTAAAAATAGCAATTAGTCAAGGGCAAATCGGTCGAAAATAAAATGAATGGTTAAGAATAAAGATATTTTTATTTGAAATAAATGGTTAAGATTAATTAAAAAAATAGATGGTTAAAAATGAATATAATTTTATTTTAAAATGAATGGTTAAAAATGAATATAATTTCATTTTAAAATGGATGGTTAAAAACGAACTTTAAAAATAATAAAAATGGATCAAGCCTCTAGTTCATACACATGAGAAAATTCACTGATTTCAATTAGATTGAACTTCTTAACCAAACTTCATGTGCACACAACCACCATTATATTTTTCTCTTACAAGCTTAATACTAAGTCTTTATATTTAAAGACAAAACAAATAATATAAAAGAGAGATGTGGGATTCTTTGAAATATACTAAGTAAATTTATATTTTTACAACACCTTGAGAAGAACATTCTCGCCTTCAGATTCTTGTGTGGTGAGTAAATTGCTCTTGGAATTTTCTCCGTTGCATCTAATTCTGAACATGGTGCAACTGTAGTTTTGCCGGAAAACGATGAACTAATGTGGTGAGTTGACGTGGGGAACGGCAGAAGTGAAGGAAAGAACGACTGCCATTTTAGACTAATAACTAATAAGCAATGAAGCTTAAATAACTAATAAAATTGGGTGCTTTCTTCGTTGATTCTTAAATGGGTCGTTTTATGACCATTGGCTTGGATTTTGTTGCAAGTTTTCTGGTAATTGTATTATTGCAGGGTGTGAGAATTCTATGACTAACAACTCTCCTGCCACAAACAAGCCCACCTCCTTGTGACTCCATTACTTTTACGACCTGCAAATCTGCAACGCCAGGCCAAATTGTTGTGGGGGAACTGTTGATGTTGAAGAAGAAATCCAAATTTCTAAGGGGATTAATTTGAATTTTATTATTAGTTTCATTTCTTATTAGGGCAATATATATTAAATGCAAGTTTTAATGAAAATTTTAGGAAGGTATAGCTTAGCTCAGTGATTAAAGCTCCATTCGGCTGAGCTAGTAAAATAGAGATTTGGATGAAAAAATAACGTTTGGAAGAAGTTAGAAATTTATGTTTTTCAAAAGTTGTGTTTGAGACCAAAATCAAACGCAAAAAAGAGGTGAAAGATGCAAACACGGGGTGTTTAATAGAACTTTTCTGTTCGACAGCTAAAAGCTTTTCCAAAAACTGCATCCAACGGATAGGAAAAAAACATGATATTAACGACATTTTTGATGAAAAAGTGTTTATGACCAAAATAAAAAAGAGAGCATAATTTAGTGAACATTCGAGTAATTTTTCCTAACTTTAAAAAGGTTCGATTCACACATTTATTTGCAAATCAAATTAGATCTATATTTTTCTTGAGCGGAGTTATTTATTTGATCTACCGGTAAAAAATATTTATTTTTTAAAGTGATATATTTAAGGGTGTATTTGGATACTATAATATATTTTAATGAAAATATAATTAATATAAATATGTTTGATTGCATAATATAATTACACTTCAATTTAAAAAAAATAGTACTAGTTTTATTAAATATAAAATACCTAAAATTACAATAAGGGTGTGTTTGGTTCGCATAAAAGATGATTACCAGGGGTAATAATCTTTTCCAGACTTACATTCCCATGTTTGGTTCATGAGAATTCCCACTAAGGGAGCGTTTGGTTCGTGGAAAAGATCATTATCTGGGGGAATGATCTTTTCCGGAATTACATACCCACGTTTGGTTGGAGAGCATTCCCTCCAAGGGGTAATTTTACATTCCCAAAAGTAGCAGTTTTTCATTAAAGGGTGGGGATGTGATTCCCTTGGATTTCTTAGGTATTTGTTAATTCCCTCCCCTTTGGACCATATTACCCCTATGTTAATAGATTTTGTTCATATAGATCCTTTGTAAAATTTAATTAGTTGATTAAATGTGTGTGGTGTAAATTAATTAAATATTTTTATTTGATATTAATTTAATATTTAAATGGTGTTACAAATATTTAATGTATTTTTATTAATATTATATTTATGATGTTTATAAGTTATATGTTGCGATAGCATATTGCTTAAAAATTAATAAGTTTAGAGTTGATGTTTTTAATTTTATTTTTATGTTTATGACCTTGTAAAATATTTTAGTAGGTTAAACTTATTATATAAATTCTTATCAGTATTATACAACTTTTAGATTTATTTTATTATTTACTTTAATTTGCTTGACATGTCACAAGTAATAAAAAAATTAAAATTTTGAACATATTAAATTTCTAGCATTTAAAAATTTACAAAATATTTTAATAGAGGATAACTAGGGTAAGTAAATATAAAATAGTTTTTTAATAGTCTAAAGGTGATTACAAGGTAGTATATACAAAGTGATTGAACCCAGGTCTTCTAGACGAACTTCATCCATTTTTCCACTGAGACCACTTGTTGGATTCTTTTAAAGAATAGTTAATATAACAATTATATTAAATATGATAAATATATAATTTTTACAAATTTTAGATAGTGTAACAAAAATAATTCTATTAATTTTTTGTGCATGTATTTTTAAGTTAATATTGAAAGTTTAACATGTTAAAAAGAAAATATAACATATGGACAATTTAGTAAATTTTACTTCCAGATAACCTTATATACCTCCAGCCAAACACAGTAATCTTACATTCACAAGGTAATGTCACATTCCCAGTAATATGTCAAGTAATGTTAAATTCCGGGAATCTTATTCCCAAAGGTAATCTTACATTCCGTGAACCAAACGCACCCTAAAAGGTATTATTCTTTTCTCAAGAGTTGCTCTTTTCCCCCTAAATGGTGGGAGTGTTATTCCCCTCATTTTCTTAGGTATTAAACAATTTCTTTCCCTTTGGACAATATTACCCTTATAATTATGAATTATGTTCATGTTGATCATTTATTGCATTTTTAATTAGGTAACTAATTATTTATGGTGTAAATTTATTTAATATTTATATTTAACATTAGTTTAATATATAAATGGTGTTGTATATATTTAGATAATGTTGTAATATTTAATAATAGTACATCTTACTAATATTGTATTTACGATGTTTCTAGAGTTATAGGATGAGATTGTATGTTGCTTGAGACTGAATGCGTTAAGACTTAATGTTATTAATTTTATTATTTGATTTATAAGATATTTTTTATCTTAAAAATCAATAGGTTAATTTATTTTTATCATTTTTACTACTTTTATATTTGTTTTATTATTTACCTTAATTTGTTTGATAAATGGTCGAAAGTAATAAAAAAATTAAAAATCTAAGCATATTAAATGTTTAATATTTTGATGTTCAAAAAAAATTAAAAAGGAATAAATGTATATAAATATAAAACATTTTTTAAAAATAATTTAATAATATTAATATATTATAATTTTTTTTTGCAAATTTTAGGTAATGTAACGAAAATAGTTCTATAAATTTTTATGTAAATATTTTTAATTTAATTAAAAATTAAACTTGTTAAAAAGAAAATATATCATAAGGACAAGTTAGTAAATTTTACTTTCAATTAATCTTATATTCCTCCAACCAAACACTACAATCCTATATTCCTACCAAATGAACCAAACAAGGTAATGTAATATTCCCAGTAATATGTCAGGTAATGTTACATTCCGGTAATCTTATTCCCAGAAGTATTCTTACATTCCGTGAACCAAACGCCCCCTAAGGGTTTTACAAACTATCATTGTAAACTAAATACATAATTTGGACTTCCTCCTAAAACTAGCCACTTTAGATCAGACATAAACCATACATGAAAATGTTATAAACTCATCCAAACACTCGATCGAAAATAAATACGAAACTTGACTGCATCGACAAAACGAATCACAAAAGGGGATGAAGCTATTGATAGACCACCGAGAAAATACATATCAGAGCCGGGCACTTGAGAAACTCTTCACAAGCGCAAACCGCGTATCCAAATTCAAACTGAAGGTCCATAGCATGGAAGATCAACATGATTGCAAATAATCGTCATCTTAATCAGTTGTGTCGTCGTCAAATCAACCCTGATAAAAAAATAATAGAAAAACGTGCCAAGAGACAGAAAAACATGCTAAAAAGTAGAAAAACATACCAAACGGTAGAGAAAAGAGTGTTATAAAGACATATTTATTAAATTAAAAATATTAAAAATTAAAATAACGAAACAAATAAATAAAAAATAGTGACCGGCGATCCACAAATAACCCGAAAGCTATTACCGCTGCCGGCCTATATTCAAACTAAAAAGAGATAAATTATAACTTTCAAATTTTAAAATAATATTAATTAAGGTGATAAAATAATATTAATTATATAATTGAAGAGAACAATTTCACGTGTAATCGCACAAATTCTAGTTATTCCTCAAGAATTAAAAAGTATAATTGGAAACCTCTAATTTCACCTAATTTCAAGTCAATTTTATGAACTTCAAGTCCAATTTTTTAAAATTTTTGTACAAATTTAATATGTTTCTCATACCATTATAAGTGTTATGTCTTAGCCTAAAATCACTAACACAACAAAAAAATAGTTAATAATATTTTTTATGGTGTCAGCTATTTATACTAAGGACTAACATCAATGATAGTCTCATGTTGAACATAGTAAATAGACATAAACCATAATTGACCTATAAATTACAACATTCCTAACTTTGGGGTAGCATTTGGAAAGTTTTGTAGGTTGTTTCAATTTCATCCGAGGAAATGTGGGACTCGGAAAGGATCATGCAATCTTTCATTGATTGATAGACTACGTGGATGAGAATAAATAATTTGTAAAGAGTTGTCGTCGAATGACTAAATTGAATAAAATGAAAAGTTAAGAGATTAAATTGCAAAAGAAGGACACTTGTTGTAAAAAAAAAATTGAAGTTACATAGGTATTATACAGTGATTGGGGAGCATGTAGTTCAAATTTAGTCAAAAATAAAGTTAAAATAAATGGAAGAAACAAAAAAATCATACAAAATTGAGTGACTAAATTATAAAATAAGAATTTTGTTAAAAAAAAAAGGAGAAATTGAAGTTACACATGAACTAAGTGGTTGATGAGCATGTTGTTTAAATTTGATAATAAAAATCTACTTAAAACAGATGAAGAATTGAAAAAAACAAGAAAATAAATGACCATATTACAAAACAATAAAATTTAATTTTTGAATTTGATAAACTCTAAACTCGAATAGGATTTAAAAACTGACAATTAATTTGAGTTGATATAATTATCTCGATTTAAATAATATAAAATTAAACAAATTAAAATTTTCGAGTCGAATTAATTTTTTTCCACTCATCCACCTCTCTTGAATGGGCTTTTAAGTGAATAACATCCACATAAAATAGATGTGAGACTGGGATCAAAATGCAAAAAATTAAAGATATTGCTACATCACATGAATGAACATCAGGTGAGATTTGAGATAAAATATGTGATCCAAAACCCAAGCAAGAGCAGGAGCATTTCATTCCACGTCAGCCTCATGATCTGCCATGTCAGCAACGCCCTCCAATCAAATTCCAGCATCAGATTTCACGTTTTCCACTGCCAACCAATGAGAGCACGAGAGCCACAATCCTGAGCGGCGTCTCCACATCCACCAGCTATTGCTTATAGTATCTATCCCCATTCCTCCATTCCCCACGACCATTACATTATCTATCAGTCACCATTGTTCGTAAACCAAGCTTCCAACATGGCCTCCCTAGCAGCCTCCACCGCTGCCGCCTCCCTCGGCGTCTCTGAAATGCTCGGAAACCCTCTCAACTTCAGTGGTGGAGCTAGGTCCTCGGTTCCCACACCATCCAACTCCGGCGCTCTCAAGACCGTCGCTCTTTTCTCCAGGAAGAAGGCCGCACCTCCAAAGCCCAAGGCTGCTGCCGTTGCCCCAGCCGACGAAGAGCTGGCTAAGTGGTACGGTAAGTGCAGCGGAGTGGACTCACCAGAACCAACATTCTTTTCGTTTCTCGTGTATAATTAAGCAAAATTGTACAAAAAATGAAAATGAAAGCATGCATTTATATTTAAACAGGTCCCGACAGAAGGATTTTCTTGCCGGAAGGGCTGTTGGACAGATCGGAGATCCCAGCCTACTTGAACGGAGAAGTGGCCGGAGAGTGAGTACAGATTATAATTAAATCAAGTTACATGACATGCAAAGTGCATTATTATTTGTTGACAAAATAATTAAATTGTTGTTTTGCTTTCATGTGCATATGTTTCAATTTTCATCTAGCTATGGATACGATCCTTTTGGTCTGGGCAAGAAGCCAGAAGACTTTGCAAAGTAAGCTTTGTTTCTGATTTTTTTACAACTCTCATAGAATAAAGAACAAATTGATCAAATCGGAGATTTAATCCCTAACGCTTTGGATTATTCCGAAAAATGAATTGCAGATATCAAGCATTTGAGCTGATACACGCAAGGTGGGCAATGCTTGGTGCTGCAGGGTGCATTATCCCTGAAGCCTTTAATAAATTTGGTGCCAACTGCGGCCCTGAAGCCGTTTGGTTCAAGGTTATAACTCTCCCTTCGAATTCATTCATCGTTACAATTCCGGTTATATAAATTGTGTGATTAATTGATTCGATCTGTTGATAAATTGCAGACCGGAGCTCTTCTCTTGGACGGTAACACCTTGAATTACTTCGGGAAGAACATCCCTATCAACCTTGTGCTTGCTGTGGTCGCCGAGGTTGTTCTTGTTGGTGGTGCTGAATATTACAGAATCATCAATGGCTTGGTATGCCCTCCACTTTATAACATAAATTGTCATATTTTACTGCCAAAACCAGACATTGTATATTATGATCCCTTGTTTACAGGATTTGGAGGACAAGCTTCACCCCGGTGGTCCATTTGACCCACTTGGGCTAGCCAAGGACCCAGACCAGGCTGCTCTGCTGAAGGTGAAAGAGATCAAGAACGGCCGGCTTGCGATGTTTTCTATGTTGGCTTTCTTCATCCAAGCTTATGTGACCGGAGAAGGTCCGGTGGAGAACCTTTCGAAGCACCTCAGCGATCCTTTTGGCAACAACCTGCTCACTGTCATTGCTGGAACTGCTGAAAGAGCTCCCACCCTGTGATTCTATTAGCTTTGTTCCTGAGTTTCTCCACTACTTGCTGTTGCTTTTTATGCATTTTGTTGTACATCAAACTTATCGGACAATTCCCAAGCACTTGAATCTTGAAGGTTTTAACCTCAAATTTGAAGTTTTCAAACATGCAACGACTCGCAATATGTGCTAAAAAAAGAAAATCAAAGAACTAACAGTTATATAAAAACTTAATTAAATTAATTAGTCAATCAATTAATCACAAATATTATGACTCACCAATGTAGAAAGATTTATACAACCTCTCAAGCATAAATATTACTATATTAGTATTCTTAAACTCTCATTTTAAGCTTTGACGAAGAGTGAGCTTCATCCGTTGCGGAGATTTTTGGATTAATCCTTGTGAACTTCAAGAAAAGAAGATTGCTAGAAATTAAAAAAGAAGTACCTATTGAGGAATGTTGTAGATCTTTGATTTATCTTTTGTGGCATGATGTTGCACTAAATTTATAGACTGATTTGTATTTGAATTTTGGGATGAAATCTAACATTAATTAGCTTTATTATTACTATATCTTGCCGACACGTGAGTATTCAATCGAGTCGAGTAAATTTTTTTTGAGTTAGTCGAGTTGTTCGAGTTCCTGTTTAAATTTAATTATAAATATTTATAATGTTATGACACTAATTGGTTCTAATATAAAAGGTTTTTTATAGCTACATACGATGTACATGTATATTTCTTCATATGAGATATACATATATCATGAATAGCCGAGAGACTCAACTCATACTTGAAATCTGATCCACTAATTATTAAAAAAATTCAAGTTATTTGAATCACATTTTATAACTTAAACTTTATTTGATTTTTTTCAAGTAAAGTTTATAAAATTATGTTTCAAGTCAAGTCAAATTTTTCCGCATCAAATTAAATAAAAATTTTGATTTTTTAAATTGAGTCGAATCGATTTTTTCCAACAAGTTTATGACCAGTAAAAAAAAAGAGAGTGAAATGGGATATGGAGTTGGGCCTGCAGCCACATAGCCCAGATCACAGAGCGTATATAAAAGTGTAAACTAATTTGGTTTCGTCGCCATTTTGCCTCCCCTTTGTTTAGATTATCTTCTTTCTATTCAAGGCTTCGTTTCATCCTTATCCTTCTTGCTTTCGTCGCCATTTTGCCTCCCCTTTTCTCCCACTTCAGGCTCCGCCGTTTCCACAGGTTCCAATTCCAATCCTTTATTCTCCCGAATTCGTTTACTTTTGTTCAGAATAGGAGTTCTCTCAATTATTTTTTATTTTATGCACCGATAAATTCAAGATGTGGTTGTTTACGAGCCATTATTTCCATTTGATTTGATTTGTTTTTTTTTAAATTCCTTCCTAGATGACATTGGCGTTGGAAAATGTGAAGGATTTCTGAATTGATTGCATTATTTGATTCGGAACTAATACTACAATAAGGATATGTCTTTCAAATAAAGAAATACTATATTAGCAAGTCCAGGAAATTCCTTCCGAGCTTGTGTCCATTATGTACCCTGGACATGCAGCAAATTTTTTTCTAACTCTTTTTCACTAAGTTGCACAGATACAAATACGGGACAAATACGGGATGAGATAGAAAACGGCAATTTTTAAAATTAGAGGGTACGGGTACGGTAAATATAAAATAAAATTTAATATATATAATAAAAAATATTAAAATTTATAATACAATAAGGACTATAATTATAATTGTATTAAACAATAATTATAATTGTAGTTATTTAAATCCACTTCTAATAATTTTAAATTACTTTTTAACACTTAAATTAAGAGATTACTAAAATTAAATGACTAAATTGAACAAAAATTTAACTTTACATTCTAAATAGAGAGAAAATGAATGACTAAAATAATAAAATTAAAAGATGACATGACTGAAATATATATTTATCCATTCCTATTTAAAGCTTGAGTGATTATACCTTAAAACAGGTTACAAATACAATACACACCTACAGCAGCCTATAAATAGGCATTTATCTCAATCTAGTCTTAGCCTTTTGGCTGAGATTAAGTGTTAAGTTTATAGTTTTTAGGTGGAGTGTTTAATTTAGTAGTATTTTAAGTATAATTTTTTTTAATTATCCTTGAGCTTTTTAAGTTCGGATAAGTTTAATAGTTTTTAAAACTTTGTTCACATAGAAGATGGAGGTTTTATTTTCCATTTTTTCAAGTAAATATATTCGGATATGTTCTCGGGTATGTCCTAATAAGCGTTGACCGTACCCGATATAAGTTTGATTGTCCCCAGTAAAGTTGGGACGTCCCCCAGCCGTCCCCGCATTGTCCCCGTGACGGGGACGTATTGGAGACGCGGGACGCCACCTTAGGGCCGTCCCCTGCTACATAGCTTTTTCATGCTTTTATGGCTTTGTGTTATTTATGATTTGAGTCACTGCTGGTGACTGAACCATCCGAAAATGTTTCCCATGCTATAAATGAAACACACGAGCATATAAATATGTAATTGCTTCAGAAACTAGGTCTATGTTTTATCTTCATTTAGTCATGGTGAAGATGGTGGTAGGTTTTATGGCTAGTGATTTACTTAACAACTGAACTTCATGTTAAATCTAAATACGGAGGTATCAAAGTAAAATAGAGGTTGATACTTGATATAATTGTATGCATGTGCTCTTTCTAAAATTTCTTAGAGGTTATTCTTTCTACTTAGTTGATGTTCGCTATATGATATTATTGGATAGGCTGCTGAATGATTTAAATAAATTTTTTTCTTCTAAATATTCAAGCATGTGGCTTCTGAATACTCTGAGTTAAATATTTTTTTTTACAATTCTAATTATGCCAATTTATTTTATTCCTCGGTGGAAGGGGACACTTGTCACATATATAGGTCCTCAATTACTAGTACGGCTTTATTTTTATCTTGCAGACGCAATTAAGCAGGTGTGGTTGGCTGAACAATCCTCCCATTGTTTGTGCTCATGGTGGTGACTCAACTAATGCCTTCCCAAACACAGTTAGCGTCTCTTCCTTTCTGTAATTGCTTTAGTTAGCTATTTTACGTAGCTTTCAAAAGACACAAACAACAGCTATAAAATTTGATTGCTCATATATCTTAGGGGGATGCAATGGTTTTTGTTTCATACCGCACCTGGTTTCAAGTTTCCTTTGTTTTTTTTTTCTGTCCAACTTCTGTTTTTGTGCCTTAGAACTTGATATCATGGTAATGCTTGGCCAAGGCTAAATTAGTTCAAGTTAAGTCCTTATAACACATGATGAGCTGGCTATGTAGATTACGATGACCTTAAATTGAGCATGCTTTTTCATAACTTTTGGGATCTTATTGTTATTCTTGGTTGATCTGTTTATCATCTTCTCCTTTTCTTTTATTTTGTCCAGATGTCTGCTTATGGTTTTGCTCTTCGTTCTCAAGTAGATTGCATTGAAATTGACATCTCTCGCTCATCAGATGGAGTTTTGTTTGCACTTCATGACAGGTATTTTCATCTCATAATCATATGAGAACTTCCATAAAGGATGTGGTTTTCTCATTCATGTGTACTTCACTTCCCTGAATGGTTTCAATAGTCATTTTTTAAAATATTGTGGTCAGTGTGTTGAGTTATTAGCCGTGTACTCCTGTAACATATATGGATTCCAAAATTTCTTGATGAATTGGAATTATATAGAAATATTTTTAAAAAGCCAATGCATGTGCTGAAATTTTGACATTTAAGGGTGCGATTGTTTCACATTTTTTTTCCAGAAATATAAATTTTTTCCGGAAGAGTAAAGATTTTCTGATGTATGGATCACTAAATATAAATTTTTTCTATTGTTTGATAATTTTCAGGAAAATCTACTTCTTTTACAAAGAATGCCATAAGTTTTAAATTATTTGATGTATTACTAATACAATAACTAGACTTTGATCTCTTTTCTTTTCAGATCATATAATAAGATATCTTTCCATATCCTCTAACCCAATCCGGTTTAGACACAAAGGGTACCAGCCACTTATATTATAAGCATATTGGTTGGAGTTTGAACCAAGGTGTTCTGGTTACTTGATTTGTTCCTTTGTTTGCAACATTATGACTCTTTGTTCTTTTTACAATAGTAGATAGTATGATTTTTAATATATTTTTGACGTATTGGGTGTAGGATGATGCTTTAACATCGGTCAGTGAGTAATGTTGATTGAGATTGTATGTTTTGTTTAGTAGATAAAAGAACTAGATGTCCATCATCAGTCTGGTAATTCAAAAATACCTACAATTGAAGATGCTTTGACGGTATGTTCAGGATAGTGTTTCATTTGCCATACTATATTCTATTATTGGTAGTTGTGAGAATTCTAGCATAATTGCCAGAAAGATGAACGACAGAGAAAAATAAGTAATAAAAGTGAAAAGCTAGAGTTTAACGATATAACCAAAATAGAGATAAAAGTATGAATTTCCTTATATTTCTTGATATTGCTATTGACAGAAGTAAGACTTATTTATAGTTTACAAGGAGTATCTAATCTAGGAAGGTCTTAATAAGATAAGAATAACCGTTGATTTTTGCATTAACTGCAGAGATTTTATTCTTATTTTATGCTTTCATCGACTTAGATATTAGGAAATAATTTTTAAATATCATTAGCCATTTATAAATGGGATATCATTATGAAATCTTCAGTTAACAACTTACACTCCCCTCAGGCTGGTGAGCAAGCGCAATAGAGCACTAACTTGGATCTTGGATGCGATGCCTTGTTGCGGAGCCTAACCAAGGCCGGCAGAGAGGCGAGACCGAACATCGTAGACCAACGATGAGTTCACTCCGGGAAACTTGGTGGTCGAGTACACTCTCTATGAAATCCAAGGGCCGAAAAGATGAAACAACACAGTAGAAGGCAGACATGGCCTTCGATCCAAACGAAAAAAGGCATGGAGCAAATTTGCTCCATTGATGAGCTTCTATGAGATGGAGGTTTGAGATTTTGCATTCAAATGCAAATAGATCGGCATCTGTGCTGAAATAAATCTTTTTGATAGCAACTTAAATTTCATGTGTTGTTGCTTGCTGCCACTTCAATTTATGGCACGCTTGAGATGGTTGATGTGTTAGTTGGAATATTAGGACTGAAAATTGAAGCAGTTTCTGACTAAAAGGTATGATGCGAATGATTTAAGAAGAGATCACATAAATCTACACTCCCCTCAAGCTGGTAGTTACACGTACTAAAGTTTCAACTTGGATCTTTGATGTAGAATTCTTGAAAAAAAATTATCTAGTTTTTTAAGGCTAAACTAGAACCTCTTCTCCTATCTTTTTACATTGGGTAAGATAGAATCATTAAAAAGTCTTGCTGGGATATGAGAATTTTGGTATGGTGATCGAAAGGTGATTAAATGGAGGTGAATATTAGAGAAAGAAATTAGGCAGCTTCATCGGATGGATGCTACAGTGGAAGAGAACGACACACCATATCTGATGTTTTGTCAACAAAGGAAGAAAAACGATTTCATGACCGTCGACGACAACGGAAAAAATCGGCATCAAGATTGTCGGTGGCTCTGATACTATGTGAGAATTCTGGCATAATTGTCAGAAAGATGAATAACAGAGAAAAATAAGCAATAAAAGTGAAAATCTAGAGTTTAATGATATAACCAACATAGAGATAAATGAATGAATTTCCTTGTATTTCTTGATATTGCTATTGACAGAAGTAACACTTATTTATAGTTTACAAAGAGTATCTAATCTAGGAAAGTCTTAATTAAATAAGAATAATCATTGATTTCTGCAGAAATTTTATTCCTATTTTATGCTTGCATTGACTTAGATATTAGAAAATAATTTCCTAAATATCAGTAGCTATTTATAAATGGGATATCATTATGAAATTTTCAGTTGGCAACCTATAGTAGTTTCTTCTATCAAATGGTAAATGAATATCTGAAATTGTTCATCTGAATATTTAGTTGATATCAACATCTATAAGGCAGGTGATTCTAGACACCAAGGTGGGGCCTCAATTATATGTAAAAGGGCTTGCGAAAGATATTCTTTCCATTGTGAGTAATTTTGCCCCTTCTCCCTTTTTCTTGATTTCTTTTAACTTTTGATTTAGAAATGTGTTAATGAGGCATTATGTACTGCACTTCTCTCGTAGTTAGGCCAACATATGATGGAGCAACAAAATATTGCCAAAATAATTTGAATTACTTCTGAGGTTTTCTAGAAGGGAATGCACGAGAAGATTACAGTTTTACCTGCTTGAAAGTTTTCCTTGGAAAATTGTAGGAGATCGTATCCGAGCAAAATTGGGGAAATGAGAGTGTTTTAACTTATTTTTAGTGAAATAGGGCGGGTTTGGGGTATTTTTGGTGAAATAAGCCAGATTTTACAGTGTAAGGTGGAGCTCGCCACTTGTACTTGGTGTTCTCTGGACAACGGCATTTCTAAATGGCGAGGTTCTGTTGGAGTCAGCCTTCTCGGCTCGGACGGCATAGCGTCTCAGCGCAGAGGCTCATGCATGGGGTGCTTGACGTGCTTGCATGGCACATGCAACTGAACAACACCACACCATTTGAAAATGGCGAGGTGCTGTTTAGCTGCATGTGTCATGCAGGCACGCCATGCTTTAGATTAAGGTAAATTTATAGGTTTATGTACGAGCTATTAAAGGGGAGTAGTTTTTTATATTATTTTATGTGTATATATATAGGGTTTAGGAAAAATGAGTGTGTAGGGGTTGAGAAAAATATTAAGAGAGTTTGAGTCGAAAAAGAGAGGAGCTTGTGAATTTTTGAAGAAATATTCGAAGACGGTGATTGAAGAGTTCATAAATGTTAATGAAAATTAAGTGATTTTTGCCTTTTAATATGTTTTTAAATTCTAGAGGCTTTGTATTTTTTTGTATGATTGAAGATATATTCGGATGATAATAATATTTTTAAATTTTAATAAGAAAACCCAAAATTTTAATGTTTTACTTATGTTTTTTAATATTTACAGAAGATGAGTTCATCAACATATTGTGACACCGAACCTACAATTTGTCGTTGGGGAGAATTGCTTGAAGATTTCAGTGAGGATGAAGAAAATATTGTTCCTATTAGTGAAGAAGATGATGTTTAATTACTCAATGCTGATGATATTGATGTTGTTATGACAGATGCGTCTCAGGGCAATGATATTGATGTTGAAGAAGATGTTTGGGCCACGATTGTTTGGGGTTATGTTGCACTGGAGCCCCAACAATCGTAACCTATTTATCCAGCCTATGAAGCTTCAGCAGTTCGTTAACTATACTACAATGCAAGATTGAGAATATCAAGCTAGCGTATTTGGTTTTTCAATATATTTGAACTTTGAAGAATTGTAACTAAAGGCTAAATTTGAAACAAAAGATACCGCAAAGCTTACAGTTCAGGAGCACTGTATCAAACGCCATACGTCATTTTCTGTTGTTGAGTCCAACAAAAGTATCTACTGTGTAAGCTGTTTTCATTTGAAGAGCAACTGTTCGTGGTGGGTAAGAATTTCATACAAGAAGAGGACTGAAATGTGGGAGGTGTCATGGTTTATTGAGCAACGCACCTGTACTAATGTGGCTTTATCACAAGATCATATTAATTTAAACTCTGATCTAACATGTGCTTACACTAGGGTTTTGGTTGAATATGAACCAAGAATTTCGGTTGGTGTGTTAGTAATATTTATCCGGACCTAGCTTGCTTATATTTCGTCTTACTACAAGACGAGGATGGCAAAGCAGAGGGTGATGCCGCAACTCTATGGTGATTGGGATAAATCGTATAATGAGCTACTACGAGCAATGCAACATTTCATCCCAGTGATCGTGGTAGAGTACGAGACTTTGTCGGCGTTCAATTTACAAGGTAAATTAATTTTTGGTAAAAGAGTATTTAGTAAGTTATTTTGGGCGTTCAATGCGTGCATTCAAGGGTTTCCATTCTACAAACGCATGATTCAAGTGGATGGTACATGGTTGTGTGGGAAGTACGCTCATATATTACTTGTGGACGTTGCACAAGATGAAAACAGTAATATATTCTCAATTGCCTTTGCCATAGTTGAAAAGGAAGATGCGGATGGATGAGAATTCTTTTTGAAGCACCTACGCAATCATGTTGTAAAAGAAGACTGAATTTGCATGATTTCTAATAGAGGAACTGTGCTCTTATTAGTAATTGACAGACGTGGGAGTTTATGGAAACCTCCACATGCATATCCAGCATATTGCAGCGAATGCGAAGACGCAGTTCAGAAACAATCAGGTTCGGAAAGAGATTTTAGGCGCGAGTAAGTTGTTATTTGTTGTTTATAAAAAATTTAAATTTTTTTGAGTTCATCTTGTTTTATTTAACTTATTTTTTTTTACAAAATAGGGTATGAACTAGTTCAACCAAAGTTTCAAGAAAGGATTAGAAGGTTGAGGCGACAGGATGCAAATGTAATAAAATTTGTAAATGACATTCCCACAGAAAGATGGTCACAAGTCTATGACGATGGTCTGCATTATTGTCATATGACAACTAACCTTGCAGAGGCTATAAACACAGTTCTTAAAGGAACACGTCATCTCCCAATTGCAAGTATTGTGTAGGAGACTTACTTTAGATTGGGCAAAATATGGTCCGACAAAGGGTAGGAAGCTATCTCTCAAATAAGCAACGGTCAATATTGGTCTAAAATCCTATATGATAAAATAATTGAACTTCAAGCTAAAGCTTCCGCTATGCAAGTAAGATCATTCGACCCACATGAATGGAAATTTTTTATGGAAGCTAAAGTCTGAGGTGAACAAAAAATGTTCACTGTCAAACTTCATCATAGATGGTGTTATTGTGGTGCATTCCAAGCATTTAGATACCATTACTCTCACGCACACACCGCATGTTTGCAGTTTCAACTTGACCCTTACGGTTTTGCGGATGACTATTATAAACTACATAATATTACAAATATATATAGAATTTAGTTTAACACGATCTCAAACCAAGACTATTGGCCGGTAGAGCCAATCTACGAAGAATGGTTAGCAAATCCAGTGCTTCGTAGAAAGCTGAAGGGTTGACCGAAGTCTACTCGTATTAATACGAATATGGATGATCCAAATGATAGAGAGGGAGGAGTTCAAGTTAAACATTGTACTCATTGAACAAAACCGGGTTATTCAAGAAACATGTGTCCAAACAAATTAAATCTTTCCAACTATCGTGCTGGAACCTTTAACCTAAATGCTATGTTTAATGTATGTAATTTTATGGTAATGTAAATAATTTTTTTTCGCGTTAATGTTTGTAATTTTAATTGGAATTTCGAGTATTTAAATTTAATTTATTTTAAATTATTATTCGTTCTTATTTAATATAATTTAATCTATTATTTGTTCTTATTTAATATAATTTAGTTTATTTTAATTTATTATTTGTTCTTATTTAATATAATTTAATTCATTATTTGTTCTTAATTTTTATTTTTATCTATAATATTATTTAATATAATTTCTATTTTAATATGTTCTTTTCATTCATCATTCCATTTTTCGTGTTAATTTAAAGTCTTGATTTGGAATTTTGAATTTGAGTACGGAAATTAACAAAGAACATAAATATCAAAATGCAATCGAAATCGAAAGAAATACATATAACATTAAATATCTGGGGTGCGTAAATGTTTAACTATGGAGACATAAATTACAAATAAATAAACCTTATTTTCGCCTTCTCCTGTGTAATACTTGCTAGTGGAAAGATGATGTTTGATTGTACCGTGGAGCGGGGTGAGTCTCTATACGTGGTCGATTAGGAGCCAGCTTATCGTCATCGAAAAATTGGTTATCTGTTATTTGTATAGTAGATGGTGTAGCAAACATTTCTTCACGATGAAATGATGGGCTGTTAATGGTAGTTGTTGACAACAGAGATGTCATACTACCAACACCAAAACCTTCTCTATATACAGATGATTGAGGATACTAAAAATGTGGTACGTATTTTCATCATGATTGTAAGCCGACTGAGAAGATGAGCTACCACCAGTTGCAAAATTAAAAGGTGATTGTTGCGAAACATGACTAAATCTAAATGTTTGATGACTTTCTTGAAAGGGTAATCTTCACTGATGGCCACTTTTGTTTTGGGTGTGTTTTATTATGGTCACATGAATTCAAAAAAGATTATTCTGGCTACTTACGTTCGAAACCGTTTCTGTTTTAGTCACTGAACTGTTAACCTCCGTTAGTTAAAAATAATAATTTCTAATTTGACGCCCAAACTTTCAAAACTTCATTTTTCACCATCTTCCCCAAAACACAATGAACTTCCCACTGGGAGAACTGCAAAAATCATTGATTGATTTCTTAATCTATTGAACTGCAAAAATGAAATGTCTACATGTTAGACCTCTTGCTGATGAGGTATGCTGATGTCTTTTTTTTTTAATTTAACCTGAGCCAATTGTTTCTTAACATGACTGGTCAAGCCATGGGAAGTGGCTTAGTACACAAACAGCCTATTCGGTTGAGTCAGACCGGGGATTGACGAGAACCAACGATCAAACACGGCAAATTCTTCCACAAGCTTAGCATAAACTGGCACCGCCTCCGGTCAAAACCTTTTCATTACAGTTTCAGACATGTTGGGTGATATCGAAAGTGCTTGTTCAACAAAACCAGACATGGAAGGGAACGAGGTTGAACCGAATACCTGTTGCTCCACGACATCAAACGAGTGACCCGGATCCGGATCCACAAACTCGAAACTGTCGGTGAAACAAATGGATTTCGGGTTCGGGTCTTTCGTCGAAATCAGATTGCATTCATTTTCGGTTACTCCATTGATTCCCGGGTTTATAGTTTTCTTTATCCACCCAATCATATGATCAAATGATATGTTCTCTATAACCAAAACCACTATAGTTTTAATGGCGGACTGTTGTTGCTGGGCCAACAATGGCGACAACACAGTGAGCAACAACAAGAAAACGAAGGGGAATGAGAATGGTGGGTTGGTTTTGGATCCCGCCATTGAAGCTTGGAGATTAAATCAGTTAAATTAAAAAAAGACTCACGCAACGAACCTAGATCATCGCAGTAACTGAGAAGCTTAACGATGTTGTCGTGACGGAGACGGAGCAAGATATCCAGTTCTTGTTTGAACACTTTGTTTAGTCGATTACCACCGACGTGGACCTTAACTGCTCCTTGTTTGGAACCAGACAAGTTAGCCAAGTAGACATTGCTAAACCGTCCTTGACCGATTACAAGTGAGAAATCCTTTGTGACATCCTTAATCTCCTCCCACTTGAATTTCCTGACAAACCCTTCTCCGCCGACCACAGAATCTGTTCCCTTGTTTTGATCAGGAAGATTGTCCGACTCCGACGTGGGCTTACCTCCTCGGAGTTTCCTGAGCTTAAGAAATTTGAACAAAAATCCCATGCCAAACAACAAGGCTAGAAGCAAGACAAAGAGAGAGTGAGGATGATGATGGTTTGAGGGGGAACATGGGGTTGGGTTGTTTTTAAAGAGGGTGTCGGCGGGTCACTCGGAGAGGGGGAAGCAGTGGAAGCGACGCAGAAAGTGAGCGGAGACGATAGAATGAACATTTGTAGTATTAAGTAAATGGGACAAGAACGGCGCCAGTACTATCAGACAAATTTTGAAACGCAGAAAATCCATTCCCTTGACAGATTTGTCAGTGTTCAAACATGTAACCATGGCGACGCACATAGTCCGACAAACCTCTATCTAATAGATTAAGAAATCAATGATTTTTGCATACCTCATCAGCAGGGGTCTAACATGTAGACATTTCATTTTTACAGTTCAATAGATTAAGAAATCAATCAATGATTTTTGCAGTTCTCCCCTGCAGTGGGAAATTCATTGAGTTTTGGGAAAGATGGTGAAAAATAAAGTTTTGAAAGTTTGGGGTCAAATTAGAAATTATTATTTTTAACTAACGGAGGTTAACAGTTCAGTGACTAAAACAGAAACGATTTCGAATGTAAGTAGCCAGAATAATATTTTTTGAATTCAGGTGACCATAATAAAACAAACTCAAAACAAAAGTGACCATCAGTGAAGATTACCCTTCTTGAAATGGTGGTTGCTCCCAAGAATAATTGCTTACATGTTGATTACTGAAAGCTCTGACCAAACTTGGTTGCGAAGTGTACGTGTCTTGAGCACAGCGAATCTTCAAGCCATTTATTTGCTTCTTCGACAGATGCTATGAACGGTTTTCCATTTGTCGGAAATTATGAATAATTTTCTGTTTTAAATTTAAAATTTTTGGCTTGAATTGGAATCAAATTATCAGTCCACCGCGTCCATCTTTCCTCCCACAATTCAATGAAATCGACTTGCTTCACACTCCAATTCTCATTGAATCTACCTCTACAAACACTGTGAATTCGTACATGTGGAGCTCTTGAAATGGGTTGATGAAAGTTAAACCACCTCAACACTCTGTCAGCTCAATGAAACTCAACAATAGAAAAATGGATCAAAGGCACAACCGCACTAAAGAATGATGCACATTCAAGCACAATATCTGACAGACAAGTCTTGATGTTGTCATTCGCGTACGAGTGCCAAATAAATTGTAAAACACAATTATTAATATGAATTTACTCACAATCAAATATATAATTTCTCTTTCAAAAATTGATTATGATACCATAGTTTTTTCTATTGTTTGTATCTTAAATTTTGTATTTCTAACAGTGTTGTGAACCACCCCCGCATTCTTTAACTTATGTCTCCATCTGCAAAGATATATTGAAATTATATTTCAAAGTCATTGAATATAAATATTATATCAATAAATATCTATATACAACTGTAATCACATTATTACCTTCCAGCAAACAGAAATTTCATATGTACTAGTACAGATAAAATGAGCGTTAGATAAGGTAGCTTGTAACACGCCTAGGACTGCACTAAGATTTGACATCCACCCATATTTGAATTGATCTTTTTATCATGCATAATTGTGACCTTGCACATTTCATGGTATAAAAATATCAATACTACGAACCTCTAACTATATGTAGCATTTGTGTCCAAATTAGCCAAAAATGGTAGGTATTGTGTGTGAACTATATTACCAGAAGTATCTAACATCAATACACCACCAATAAGTTACAGTATATAAGCTCGACCTGCACACTCAAGTTCTCAACGACCATATTTATCGGTCACACTAAATTCCTGCTGCAACCATGAAATTTTAAGGCGTAGCTCGTCCACACATGACTCAGGAGGTGTTTTGCCCAGGTACTGCGTGCAAAGGTCATATGCATTGTACTTATTTTCTCCAACCAATGGTTTCACATTTGTTGGATGCTCACATATTTTATTTTCCATTTGGCGAATGCACAATAACTCTAGAGGATGTAGCGGTACAGCTTGGTGTTCCAAAAAATGGGAAATTATTGGTTGGAGGAAATAAGTACAATGCATATGACCTTTGCACGCGGGTACCTAGGCAAAGCTCCTCCTGAGTCATGTGTGGACGAGCTACGCCTTAGAATTTTATGGTTGCAGCAGGAATTAATGTGACTGATGCATATGGTCGTTGAGAACTTGAGTATGCATCTCGAGCTTATATACTGCAACTTATTGGTGGTGTATTGATGTCAGATACTTCTGGTAATATAGTTCACACACAATATCTGTCGTTCTTGGCTAATTTGGATAAAAATGCTACATATAGTTGGAGGTACGCAATATTAGCATTTTTGTACCATGAAGTGTGCAAGATCACAATTATGCATGTTAAAAAAGACAAATTCATATATGGGTGGATGTCAAATCTTACTGTAGTCTTGGGTGTGTTACAGGTTGCCTTATCTAACGCTCATTTTATCTATACCGCTACATAGAGAGTTTCTGTTTGCTGGAAGGTAATAATGTGATTGCAGTTGTATATAGATATTTATCGATATAATATTTATATTCAATGACTTTGATATATAATTTCAATATATCTTTGCATATAGAGACATAAGTTGAAGAATGCGGGGACAGTTCACAACACTGTCAGAGACAAGATTTAAGATCCAAACAATAGGAAAAAATCTGGTATCATAATCAATTTTTGAAAGAGAAATTATATATTTGATTGTAAGTAAATTTATATTAATAAATGTGTTTTTTACAGTTTATTTGACAGTCGTACGCGAATGACAAAATCAGGACTTGCCTACCAGATACTGTGCTTGAATGTGCATCATTCTGGAGTGCAGTTGTGCCTTTGATCCATTTTTCTACTGTTGAGTTTCATTGTGCTGACAAAGTGTTGAGACAGTTTAACTTTCATCAACCCATTTTAAGAGCTCCACATGAACGAATTCACATTGTTTGTAGAGGTAAATTCAATGAGAATTAGAGTGTAAAGCAAGTCGATTTTATTGAATTGTGGGAGGAAAGATGAACACGGTGGGTTGATAATTTGGTACAATTGAAGCCAACAATTTTAAATATAATACATAATACTATTCATAATTTTCGACAAATGAGAAACTGTTCATAGCATCTGTCGAAGAAGCAAATAAATGGCTTGAAGATTCGTTGTGCTTAAGACACGTACACTTCGCAACCGAGTTTGGTCAGAGCTCTCAGTAATCAACATACGAACCAAAATTAAAAGGAATTTCGGGTTAGCATTCTTCGTGGTCGCGATCCGACTCCCCCAATACATGCAAGCAGTAATTCTTGGGAGCAACCACCATTTCAAGAAAGTCATTAAACATTTAGATTTGATCGTGTTCCGCAACAATCACCTTTTAATTTTGCAACTGGTGGTAGCTCATCTTCTCAGCCGGCTTACAATGATGATGAAAATAGGTACCACAATTTTAGTATCCTCAACCATCTGTAAATGGAGAAGGTTTTGGTGTTGGTAGTATGACATCTCTGATGTCAACAACTACCATTAACAGCCCATCATTTCATCTTGAAGAAATGTTTGCTACACCACCTACTATGCAAATAACGGATAACTAATTTTTTGATGACGATAAGTTGGCTCCTAATCGACCACGTAGAGAGATTCACCCCGTTCCGCGGTACGATCAAAAATCATATTTTCCCTGGCAAGTATTACTCAAGAGAAGACGGAAATAAGGTTTATTTATTTGTAATTTATGTCTTCATAGTTTAACATTTGCTCAGCCCAGATATTTAATGTTATATGTATTTCTTTCGATTTCGATTGCATTTTGATATTTATGTTCTTTGTTAATTTCCGTATTCAATTTCAAAATTTCAATTTTAATTTCAAATCAAGACTTTACATTAACACAAAAAATGAAATGATGAATGAAAAGAACATATTAAAATAGAAATTATATTAAATAATATTATAGATAAAAAAATAAGAACAAATAATAAATTAAATTATATTAAATAAGAACAAATAATAAACTAAATTATATTAAATAAGAACAAATAATAATTTAAAATAAATTTAAATACTCAAAATTCCAATTAAAATTACAAACATTAACGATAAAAAAATATTTACATTACCATAGTTGGAAAGATTTGATTTGTTCGGACACGATAGTTGGAAATATTTACATTAAACATAGCATTTAGGTTGACGGTCCGACACGATAGTTGGAAAGATTTGATTTGTTCGGACACTTGTTTCTTGAATAACCCGATTTTGTACAATGAGTACAATGTTTAACTTGAACTCCTCTCTCTCTATCATCTAGATCATCCATATTCGTATTAATACGGGTAGACTTTGGTCGACCTTTCAGCTTTCTACGAAGCACTGGATTTGTTAACCATTTTTCATAGATTGACTCTACCGGCCAATAGTCTTGGTTTGAGATCGTGTTGAACTAAGTTCTATATATATTTGCAATATTATGTAGTTTATAATAGTCATCCGCAAAATTGTAAGGGTCGAGTCGAAAATGCAAACATGTGGCGTGTGCGTGAGAGCAATGATATCTAAATGCTTGGAATGCACCATAATCACACCATCTCTGACGAAGTTTGACAGTGAACATTTTTTGTTCACCTCGGACTTTAGCTTCCACAGAAAATTTCCATCCATGTGGGTCGAATGATCTTAATTGCATAGCCGAAGCTTTGGCTTGAGGTTCGATCATTTTATCCTGTAGGGTTTTAGACCAATATTGTCCGATGTTTATTCGGGAGTTAGCTTCCTGCCCTTTGTCGGACGACACTTTGCCCAATCTAAAATAAGTCTCCCACACAATACTTGCAATTGGGAGATGATGTGTTCCTTTAAGAACCGTGTTTATAGCATCTGTGGGGATGTCATTTGCAAATTTTATTACATTTGCACCGTGTCGCCTCAACCTTCTGACCATTTCTTGAAATTTTGGTTGAACTAGTTCATACCTTATTTATATAAAAAAATAAGTTAAATAAAACAACAAGATAAACTCAAAAGTTTAAATTTTTTATAAACAACAAATAACAACTTACCCGCGCCTAAAATCTCTTTCCGGACCTGATTGTTTTCGAACCGCGTATTCGCATTCGTTGCAATATGCTGGATATGAATGTAGAGGTTTCCATAAACTCCCACGTCTGTCAATTACTGATAAGAGCGCGGTTCCTCTATTAGAAATTATGCAAATCTCGTATTCTTTTACAACATGATTGTGTAGGTGCTTCAAAAAGAATTCTCATCCATCTGCATGCTCCTTTTCAGCTATGGCAAAGGCAATTGTGAATATATTACTGTTTTTATCTTGTGCAACGTCCACAAGTAATATATGACTGTACTTCCCACACAACCATGTACCATCCACTTGAATCACGCGTTTGCAGAATGGAAACCCTTTAATGTACGCATTGAACACCCAAAATAACTTACTAAATACTCTTTTACCAGAAATTAATTCACCTTGTAAGTTGAACGCCGACAAAGTCTCATACTCTACCACGGTCCCCGGGATGATATGTTGCATTGCTCGTAAAAGAGTTGGTAGCTCATTATACGATTTATCCCAATCACCATAGAGTTGCGACATCGACTTGTGCTTTGCCATCCACGTCTTGTAGTAAGACGGAATATAACCAATCGAAATTCTTGGATCCTATTCAACCAAAGCCCTGGTGTAAGCACATGTTAGATCAGAGTTTAAATTAATATGGTCCTGTGATAAAGCTATATTAGTACATGCGTGTTGCTCAATAAACCGTGACACCTCCCACATTTTAGTCCTCTTCCTGTATGAAATTCTTACCCACCACGGACAATTGCTCTTCAAATGAAAACACCTTACACGGTAGGTACTTTTGTTGGACTCAACAACAGAAAATGATGTATGGCGTTTGATATAGTGCTCCTGAACTGTAAGTTTTGCGGCATCTTTTGTTTCAAATTCAGCTTTTTGTTCCAATTCTCCAAAGTTCGAAGATGATGAAGAACCAAATACGCGAGCTTGATATTCCCGATCTTGCATTACGGTATAGTCAACTTCATACATGCGAGCTTGATATTCCCGATCTTGGATGATGAAGAACCAAACAGCCGTGGCCCAAACATCTTCTTCAACATTAATATCATTGCCCTGAGACGCATCTGTCATAACAACGTTAATATCATCGTCATCGAGTAACTGAACGTCATCTTTTTCACTAATATGAACAATATTTTCTCCATCCTCACTGAAATCTTCAAGCGATTCGCTCTAAAGATCAATTGTTGGTTCGGTGTTACAATATGTTGATGAACCCATCTTCTGTAAATATTAAAAAAAACATAAGTAAAACATTAAAATTTCGGGTTTTCTTATTAAAATTTAAAAATATTATTACCTTCCGAATATATATTCAATCATACAAAAAAATACAAAGCCTTTAGAATAAAAAAAACAGATTAAAAGACAAAATTCACTTACTTAATTTTCACTGACCTTTACGAACTCTTCAATCACCGTCTTCGAATATTTTTTTAAAAAGTCACAAACTCTTCTCTCTTTTTCGACTCAAACTCTCTTAATATTTTTCTCAACCCATACACACTCATTTTCCCTAAACCCTATATATACACATACATAAAATAATATAAAAAACTACTCTCATTTAATAGCCCGTACATAAACCTATAAATTTACCATAATATAAAGCTTGACGTTGCGCTGAGACGTTGCGCCGTACGAACCGAGAAGGCTGACTCCAACAGGACCTCGCCATTTCAAAATGGCGTTGTCTAGAGAACGCCATGTGCAGGTGGCGAGGTCCACCTTGCACTGTAGAATCTAGACTATTTCCCCAAAATTCCCCCAATCTCGACCCATTTCAGTAAAAAATACGTTAAAACACCCTTATTTCCCTAATTTTGCCGAATTTCTGCATGTGAATAGGACCGCGCCATATGCAAATGGCGAGGTCCCACCCCCTCAGCCATGAAGACTCGTTGTGCAAGATGATTCCCGTGCATAGGTTCATGCATGAGCCGTGGTAGTCGAATTTAGCGTGACAGCTTGACCTCGCCAGGAGGAGGCGGCGAGGTCCTGTAGAATCTGGCCTATTCCCCCCCAACGTACCCTATAATCCTAATTAAAAAACAATCCCCCTATATGCCCAAATTTGCCTCGTACCCGTTTATATCAATAGAAAAGATGAATTGAAATTTCCAAATAAATACAAGTATATTCTTTTCGAGCTAAAATTAGCAATGCTTGAAGTTTTCCAACATAGATTTTTTAATTCTATGCCAATTTGCTTACAACTTTTATTATAAAAAAATTTCAGGTTGAGAAGATGTAGTGTAAGAATTGCCTTATTTGGGCTAAACACTACAACAAAACAGTTCTTTAGCGACATTTTTTAGCGCTGCTAAAAAGTTTTCCGGCGCTTAAAAAAGTGCCGCAAAAAATGCCGCTTAAAACAGCGCCGCAATAGTTCGCGGCGTTTTTTGGTAAAAACACCGCAAAAAGTTGAGATTTATAGCGGCATTTGTAAATACAAACGCCACAAATAAGTGTTCTTTAGTGGCGTTTATTTTTGCAAACGCCGCGAATAAGTGTTTTATAGTGGCGTTTTATATTTCAAACGCTGTAAAAGTCTGACCTTTAGTGGCGTTTTATTTTTCAAACGCCGCTAAGCTTCATTGTAAGAAAAATAAAAAATTAATTTTTCCCTATTTCTATTTCGTCAAAAAATGTAAATTACATATTCAAAATATTTGTTAAATAAAATATTTATTTCATCCCAAAAATATATTGTCATAATTAACTTAAAATATTGGTTAAACAAAATATTTATTTCATTACAAAAAGTACAACCATCAATATGCCTTCAACAGATAAACTCTTCTACTTCGAGGTGGCAGAAACAGTTAATCATGTAGCACCACCACCGGGAACAAGCTTCAGATTCTTGATTATGTTTCTTGAAACGAACATGGCATCCTGTAATTTAAACAAGTTTTAGAACTTTATACCATAATATATAAAAGAAGAATATTAAGGTCCTAAATGCTCAATCTTAAAGCCAAATTTTATCATGTAAATTGGGGTGCCATTTTTTAAATAGTTAATAATGTTGCCAAAAAAAACAAGAGTCAAGTAATTGAAAATTTCCTAGCACACACCCCTGTAATGGATAACAGGTTCTCCAATGATATAAAACCACCACCCCTGCAAGATAAATTCAAACAATAAATGTATTTGCCAATAAGATGGCCATTCACAGAAAGAGAAATGGAAAATAAAAGAAAATTAGACTACCTAAAATCTATAGATGAATCTTTCCCTTGCCACCCTATTTAGTTCTTCTTTTGAGAATGCAACATTTCATAAGGCTCTTAAAGCTTCATGTGGAGAAGCAGCAATAAGAAATCAGAGAATAATTCTCATAAATCAAATGGATGATAATAGATTTATAATTGTACTATAAGATTAAATAGCATCTTACAAACTGGTACTTGATGCTCAAGGATTGAACTATCGTAAGCAATATCTATACGTTTTAGTAATGTACTGTTTCAAAAGCTATTTGACCAGCAAAAAGAACAAAAAATAATGTTTTCCACTTTCCCTAGAAAACGTTCTTGCGAATCTATCTGGGAACTTTCATGGGGGTAAAACATGAACAATTTAGGGACTTGGACTTAACTTCACCTAAAGGCTAAATACAGTATCAACATTGCAATAGTCATAAGAAATCATAGTAAAGAAAAGAAAAAGGAAATTGTCATATTAATATGAAAAAACAATGTTGGTTCAACTCTTTATTTTATGTATCCATATCTGACACTCCTAATCCACAAACACCACAAGCGAACACGAGTAGACCTTTCATATACTTGTTAAAAACATAGAAACGATTCAACACATGCATATCCGATGCTCAAACCAAAGTTCAATAATATTATCTGAAAGTGAGAAAAGAAAACAGACCGAAAACAGTAGCATCAGAGAGACCATTTTGGGTAATTTCGTCATGATGTTGAATATGTTCAACTTCTAAGGCTTAACATCTAAGGCTTTTCCCTTCAGCTTTACTAAACCATTGATTGATGTCATTTTCATAACATTGGACTTCATATTTAGTAATTAGGAAACAAGTATATTTTAACTGAAAGGACTTTTGGAGTTTGAAATTAAATGCACACCACAAATATTATTGGGCATATTTTATATACCAACCAGACACAATTTTACATGGCTCTAGTCTATTTTGCTCCGACTTCTCATTTTTTTAGAAGTACCCATGTCTGATAAATTTTAAACATAGGTATACCTTTCAAAAACCCTCTAGTACACAGAAAAACTTAATAAATAAATAAATTAAACATGCATGTTTCAAAAAACACTTGCATCCAACACTCATACTTGTGTTCAAGTAACATTGTTCTAGTACCAGACTTATTAGGCATATTTAGTTGTTCACGGTTATCATATTGTCATAGTACGAAATCTCATTCATCACCACATTCCAGATCAACCAAATATTAACCTTCGGAGGTACAGGCCTCTCAAAGCAGAGGAAATATTAACCTTCTTTTGTGTAAGAATTTCGCCAATCAAGCTTTTAAGAAGCCATTCTCGATCATGTTGCAGACCTGCATTGACAGGTAATAGTGAATAGACCTTTTACTTCTATATCATAGACTCTGGTGAACTGATCGTTTTGGGTTATCATATAGACATACATTGATAGGTAATAGTGAACATACCATTTTCTCCTTGATCCCACCAGCCTTAACATCTAACGCTTTTCCCTTCCGCTTCAGCTTCCCGCCTACTACATTCTCGTATGCTGACATTTCCCGTTCCCCCTGAAACCGATTCCCGAATTAAAATCAAACTTGCAAACCCTAGAAAACGTTAACGAAAAACAAATTGATCAATCACCTTAGCAGGTTACAGATCCTGATTTAAAAATAAATGCAAACTTGGGTGCGTCATTCTGAAATCGAACTTGGAGATTCTATAATCAAGTGAACCGGAGGAGAAGATAATAGACTGAAAATATGAACAAAACTTTGATACCTTGCGTGAATGAGTGGAGGAGCTAGTCATGGCTGATAAATCGAAGAGCCAACATCGTTAGAGAAAAATGGATCGATAGAGGATTTTAGAGTGATGAGAGAGAGAGCAGCGTCGAAAGAGAATTGGGGATTAGGGTGAGGTGAGGAAGTGTCTGAGGGTGAGCTTTAATAGTCAAATGAGTTTACGGCATTTGAGATAAAACGTCACTAAAGAACGAATTTTTTTTAAAAGAAACGCCACTAAATGATACCTTTTGCGACGCATCACAGAAAATGCCACAAAAAATAACACATATTGCGACGTTTGTATAAAAATGCCAGTACAGTACGAGTTATTGTGGCGTTTGCAACAAAAACGCTGCGAAATTTGTCGTTTCGTGGCGTTTGATCTATAAACGCCGCAAATGTCAAAATTTAGAACGCTGCGAAAAGCGCCGCTATAACACATAATTCGAGCAATTCTGTATTACAATTCTTGAATTTAATATGGACGGTTTTGCTTTAATGGTGTTCCATCTCAACAAAGGCTATAACGTGGGAGTTGTTGAACTTTTTCTTCTAACCAGTCGCATTTGATCGGTTTGTGGATGAACTCACAGGTAGGCTACATTATTATGGTGGATCCCCATACCGGGGATCGGACTAGCTTATTTAGAATGAGAGAGGCCAAGGTGACCGGATTATTGTGAGAAAGCGGCCATGGTGGCCGGAGATAGTGATGAATGACGGTGGTCGGTGTGAGTAGGGAAGGTGAACGAGGGTTTGTGTTTTAACAGAGAATGTATTTCTAACTTTTTATTAACACTGAAACAATTGGTATATTTCAATGGATTACAAAAGTTGGGTTTATATAGCCCAAAATAATAGCCAACTATTAACAAACTTAAAAACAAATTAACTAAATCCAAAACTAATTAACTCTCGATTACATTCCAACATTCACTCTGCTTTCTTCTTTCTTTCTGAATTTTCTGATTACATTCCAACATTCACCATTCTTTCTTCTTTCTTTCTGAATTTTCTTGAAGCTGAAACAAAGTGTAAACTCTTGATGCTGATGCAAAAAAGAAGAAACTGGTAGAGGTCGAAATAGAAATGCTTTCTTTCTTCCTTCACCGTTTTTCATCCAAAATTCCTTCATAACAAAACTTGTAATTTTTACTTGGTGGCTTATTGAGAATCGAAGGTGTTCTTCATCCTTTCGTTATTCTTTACTCACCTTTCTGTCTTACATTTTTTTAATCCAAAATTCTTTCAGAATCTCCATTCTTCTTTTTGTGTTCAACATTCAACAGCAATATGAAAATTCCACAGCAACAAATCCATATTGCAACTCAGTGACAAAGCATACAATCGAGGGATGAAATCTTGAATAATGCATCAGTATAACAGTAGGCAACAAATGACCAAACTAGAAAGCAACTCAAGATCACAATGCAGATCGCAACTCAGTGAAGTCCAACAGCTAACACCAAGCAAAGTAGTACGCCAAATGACGATCTTAAGTATTAGTTCAATATTTTTGTATGCTAACTCCATTCAACAAAACCATTGTAGTGTTTTCAGCAAACTAAAAAATACTAACCGGGAACCTTATTGTTACTAAATGATAGGGCCAAGCAGCAACTAACCCAGCTAACATTCCAAATGAAAATGAAATCCAAATCAAACCAAACTGTGAGCAGATGATGGATACTCTATTCCAAACCCAAAAAAAAGGTTGCAACTGAAATCCAGCACTAACTCTTAATTGTTACTCAAATTCTGCTCCAAATGCAATGCTAATTCAAGCTAGTAACCGTTGTTCAAAGTCGAATCAGCACAATAATTGCAAGATTTCGATCACATAAGCCTCTTGATATACACGGTAGATGCATCAAACGAAAATAACTAGTAATATGCGATCAAAACAGAAAATAACAGGCCACATGTGAGACCAAACCAAATTGAATCAATCACAAGAATTCATTGTCTCCAGTGAACAAAGAAAAAGGCACAGATCATATTGCACAAATGAAAGGGTTAGATCGCACTAGTCGAACAAGCTCAAATGTGACTATACACCAATCCACTGATAGAATATCCAACAAGAAGCACAAACCAGGGTGAGGCGAAGACAAATGAAATCATAGATCTGTCAAACGAATGAAGCAATCGAACCACACTTGCAATCGAAGAAGAAAGAGCCGAGAGACTGATATGATGAGCAGAAACAAAATGAATAAAACACATCTGAAATTTGATGAAATAATAGCAAAGAGAGCAACAAATTGGCATTCGAACAAATGTTGAGAGGCTCGGAGCAAGAGAGCGGAAGGCTAACCTCAGATCTAGAATCGTAAACTGGAATAACAGAGCAATACGTGAAACGGCAAAAAAAATCTGAACGGTGGTGGCGAAAGACACGATACTAGGATCTTCAACGGCGACTGATACCATGTGAGAAAGCGGCCATGGTGGCCGGAGATAGTGATGAATGACGGTGGCCGGTGTGAGTAGGGAAGGTGAGCGAGGGTTTGTGTTTTAACAGAGAATGTATTTCTAACTTTTTATTAACACTGAAACAATTGATATATTTCAATGGATTACAAAAGTTGGGTTTATATAGCCCAAAATAATAGCCAACTATTAACAAACTTAAAAACAAATTAACTAAATCCAAAACTAATTAACTCCCGATTACATTCCAACAATTATACCATCAATTGATTGATGAAAGATTGGTGAAGACTCAGCATGGGTATGTAACTCGTTTTGAGCTGATCATTGGTGTAATCTAATCGATGTGTGCTCAGTATGCAATTTTGATCCATTGCTAGAAATGTTATGGTCTCAACAGGAGGGAGAAGAAGGTATATGCCTGGACAGTCGATGATGACGAGGATGTTGCATGCGCATGCACTTTACTTCAACGCACCATGCATGACAAAACAACACAATGCCTTGAAGGTGGTTTTTCTTTAACACGATGACCAATTGTCTTTGTTTCGGTATCTGATGATGTACATGTAATGAACAAATCATGCATGATTTTATTGATTTCAACTTACTTGTTCACCTGTTTTGAGGGTCCATCTATGTGATATTTGTGGAGCAGGTGCATGCTTTCAGTGCACCTGCCTTGTTGGTTGATTTGCTTTCTTTAAAAAATTCAATCTTATAAGTTGTATGTAGTCTGTACAAGACACTTGACCTCAAGAATTCGGGACCATTTAGTTGGGAGGATTACGTCCCCATTTAGATTACTTAGAATATTAGTTCCTCAAAAAAAAAAATATTAGCCATAATTTCTTCAAAAAAAAAAAGAGAAGAGAATATTAGTCATAATAGTCAACAAAGCTTAAGAGTAGTGGTAAGCCATTTTCTCAAGGAGGAAATTTTCAACAAAAAAAAATATATTAGTCGTAATATTAAATAAAAAATTGAAGATAAAATTTAATTTGAATTACGTTAAAACTGTGAGGGATTTAAATTTTAATTAAACTAAAAATTTTGGAGGTTAATGCTCTATCATTATAAGGTTTGAATATGAGATAATTGCTCAAATAATGTTGCTGAAAAATTATATTTACTGAAGTGGTGTGTTTTATAGATTATTTGTGCATATAAAGATAAAACTATAGTAATCAATGGAGTTCCACTTGAGCATACAACCAAGTAAGAGTTTTATATCAAAATCGTCGTGTAGTGTTGACGACTTCCCCTGAAGTTGTTGTGCTGCAATGTTAACGATTTTTCCAAATACTCTAACAATGTTCCTAGTTTAGTAAATAATTTTCGACACACTCCATTCACCAATTTTTTTCAATATCATTATCCAATCAAAAAAGCCTTCGAATCTTAAAATGTCAATACTATATGATTACTGATAAATTTTTTCAACATCATTAACCAACCAAAAAAGTTTTCAAATCTTAAAATGCCAATACTATTTGATTACTGAACAAATTATCAATTTATACCGTTAATTAAACTTTGATATCTTTTGACAGTATAATTATATCACATGAAGGGAACGCCAATATAGAGGAAAAGTTAATGAACATCTGATAAAATAAAACACCACAAAAACATGACTAGAATGCGTAAACGTGGTAAATTAAGTATCTTGAATTAAATTATAATTTAAGAAAATAATATGAACTCGATGTGAAGAAATAAAATAATTAAATTAAGTGATTATAAATCTGAATCAAGATTAATTATCACCATTTGGAATGAGAAAGATGAGAAGAGAAACGTGGGAATATATTAAGTGAAGGAAAAACTAGGTGTAAGAGAGAGGAAGCAGTTTTTGGGTAAATCTAGTTAAATAATCCCAGTTTTGATCTATGATTATGTCAATGAAGGTTTGGTTGAACAAAAAGATAGTGGATCCTCTTCTCCAGATCCTCCGCAAGTAAGCTACAGCTTACAATTTAATTCATACATTTTTAGTATAAATCTGATTGCTCATTGCTTTGGACTTACAGGGGAGCAGAACCCAGGCAGTTGGCCTTCTCTGCAGCGCTGGGATTTACTTTGGGAATTTTTCCAATATGCGGTAATATATATTTCTATTTCTTTTCTTTTCTTTTCTTCTGATTGATTGACTGATAGTATAATCTGAAGAAAAATGAAAAAATGTTGCAGGGGTTGCAGTTTTGCTTTGTGGGGTGGCAATAGCGTTGTTGGGATCTCACTGCCATTCTCCAACTGTCCTGCTCGCTAACTTCGTGGTCACTCCGATCGAGTTGAGGTGATTTATTCCTCTGTTTTCATCTCCCTCCATTTTTTGATTGCTAAGTTACTTCTATTTCACTTTGGATGGATCTGCCTTGTCGTCTAGTTTGGTGGTGCCCTTCCTTCGCTTCGGCGAAATGCTATCCGGTGGACCTCATTTTCCCTTAACTTCTGATGCTTTGAAGAAAGTTTTGACCGGCCAAGCTTCGAGTGAACTCCTCTTTAGTATCGCCCATGCTGTAAGTATCTGTTTTCTGATCCTACCTTATTTCACCTGTCTTTTAATTATATGTTTGTTCCTCCTTGCACTTTATTTGATTTCATCCTCTAGATTTGGTTTCCTTGTTATGGTAGATAGTGAAGGCAATTTTGATGTAATTGAATAAATAAATTGTTAATTGAACCAAATTGAGCTTAGAAGCTTGAAATTTCGGTGATTGAAGGATTTCCCCAGGAACCCCTACTTTATTTGGATGGTGTCTGGGTGATAGTTGCTACAACCATGAATTAGTGTTGAATCAATTTACCATCTGGATTTGTTTAGTTTTTTGCTCCACTTTACCTTAACATGTTAATATGTCTTCATCATCTATATCTGATTGTATTTTCAATATTCAGGTAAGAAGCATGCCTGTCTCTATGTGATAATTGATTTTTCTTTCCAACTTGTACGAATGGAAATTCACTTGCATACACATGTTTTATTACAAAACATGGAAACTTTTTTGGTAAAGCTTTATATATATATATATATGACTTTCTTGTGAGCATAAATCTCTGATCTCGTTGACAGAAAATCAAGCATTATCTATGGGGCATGTATCATATTCATAACACCATCTAGAAATAGAGATGAGTGTGAGCTTGTCATACTTGTTCATTTCTATGTGAGAACTTTAAAGATGAAAATTGAAAAAAAATTCTTCTTCTTTTTGAAGCCGCCGGTATGTTCCTATCCACCATTGTAGACTGTATGATTCTGTTTGAATGTATGATTGAATTTTATTTTACCAATTGGTAAATCTCCCATGTCTGCAGTTACCCTATAGATAGATATAGGGGATTGGTAAAAATCTATGCAAAACTGAACGCATTTTCTAACATGAGTTTGCCTGTTCAGTTTATGCTGGAACTAGTCCTGAACATAAACCATACTTGATCTTCCAGCACATTGACGAAACTTTTTTAAAAAAAATATTTACTGCTGATTCTTGTTCGGAAGCTTAGCGTGATATATGTTTGTTGAGGTTTCATGATATGCAGCTGATGTTGCAAATCATGGATGCTGTAAATGGTTTCCTCTCCCAGCATAATATAAAAAAGGGTCAATTACATATTGCTATTTGAATTATAGCCAAATTGTCAATATGTTATCTAAAGAAAATAACTTTGCAATTACGTACTCCAACTTTCATTCCCTTGTGTAGATTGAACACCTCACAAACTCTGTTATTCAAACAGGGGACATGACAAGAACTAGAAATAGGAGTTAGACATGTGGCGCATCGTATCATCTGTTCTTTGCCTCATCTTGATTAACAGAGTTATCTTAAGGTGCAAGCTATTTAACTGAAGCAAAGATCGAGTATCTGATTGCCAATTTTAAAACTTTAGATACCAAATTGAATGTTTGATCATAGTTCGGGCTCCAAATATGTCAGTAATCTCATAAAGATGATACTCATCTTATTATAAAGATATATTAATAAATAGTGCAGAGGTTTATCCCATGCGCACAATCTGTGTAAGGAAAAACTGAAAACTTTATGATTTGAAAGTCTAGAGAGAGAGAGAGAGAGAGAGAACTTTGAAGTAAGACTGAATCTATTAGATGCAGATTGTAAAGAATCTTGTAATTTAGGATGTTTATTCATCTCCTTCCACATACTCTGCATTAAACACAGATGTAATTCTCCATGATATTCTATGATTGTTTCCATATCTCTTATATCCACCGTGACATCAGCTTTAATGTTGAAGAGTTGAAAAACTATGAACCTATAGACAGCCTTTCCCAGAGTATGATTCAGTTCCCCCCATTCTTTTTGTAGTGTAGTTTTAAACAATCTGCTCTGTTCTCCAACTTGACATTAGTATAATTTGAAGTGGAAAGGGCCGTTTTTTTACCCTATAATCTACATGCTACAACCTATAAATACGATTATATATGCTTAAGTTGATGGAATTTTATCAAAAGATGGCATTGCGGACTTTATGCAATTGTACACTAGTTGAAACTTGTCTTATCGACCATCTTATGGAAATTGCTGCAGTTGTTGGGATGGCTTGTTGCGGCACCCGTTATTCTGGTCACACTCTACATGATACTTTTGCCAATTTTCAAGGTTGTCATCCCCAAGTTCAGGAGTGTTCCTTTGAGCCCAAGGAAACAACTTCATTTGCATTCAGAAGTTGGGCTTAACGTGAGGCAGGTTTGACTGGTGTTGTAACTTTGTATACTTCTTTTACGGAACACATCGATCGGAAACTGCAATTATACATGTTTCTAGCTTGATAATGCTTTGTTGTATAAAAGTGATTTCTGGAAGCTTAATCCATGAATAAAGAACGTGGTTTATGAGTTTTGCGGTGTTGAGAGTATTGTTAGCAAGCTTGCATGCATCCGGTTGTGTAGAGGGTTAGTTTGTTGATTTACAGACCTCTCTTGGGAGTGGTGGGCTGCTAAACTGACTTAATGGATATCATCCCCAGATAATCTATTAGTTGCTTGCTTACAGAACTGTTCATTATAGTTTGAACATAATTAACTTTTTGAAGGATTAATTTATGACTCTAAAGTTGGATCGTTATTTTAAATTAATAAATAAATGGATGTTACATCCACCCATTATCTTTCAAGGTTTCTAATCAATTCAAGAGGATCAACTAAAGTGCAATCCTTCGTGTCAGTGGAAAATAAAAGTAAAAATCTTCTTGATTGATGGATAATAATGAGAAAGTTTGGACGTTGTTGAAATTGGTTTGTCATATTTCAACTAAAAAAAATATTAAGAATGTATTAATGGAAAAACATACTAAGTTCATAGTAAGAGACACGAGTTTAAATTGCTTTGTCCACCAGTAATCCTTAGACACGTGGATGTTAGTTATTTTTAGAAACAAGATTAGGCTGTGTAGTCCATGGAATCTCCAGTACAAACAGCTAGCTGAGTAGAAGAGGTTAAGCAACAAGATCTGATGAAGAAGAACAAAACCAGGTCTGGTCTGGTCTGGTGGGGTTCTTTCCTCAGCACAGTAGAGACAGAGCATGCAGCAGTGGGATTAGCATTTGATGATAAAAAAATATCACCTTTGTTACCTGACCGACCTCCTCCCAAGCTTCTTAACAGTGAAAAGAGAAGTGAAAACACTCACAGAGAGAGAGAGAGAGAGAGAGAAAGTGATGGAATGAGTATTTAGTCTTTTATTGGTGAAGACAAAGCATGGATTAATAATTCAAAGCCAAAAGGTGACTTGTTTTGTTTCACATGGAAACCTCCACGTGAACCCATTTCTTTTCGTTTCTGCTCCATTTCACCCCCATTGCCCCCTTCACTGCTCATTTTCAATAACCATGTCCAACACAATCACTCTTATTATGGATATTAACATATACAAATATATATAAGCAAGAAATCCAGACAGATGGTGATGGAAGAATAGGGGATTGGTCGGTCTCGGAGTCTCGAAACTTTGAATTCCCAAAGTTTGAAGCAATAGAGCAAATGATGGGGCATGGGGCTCACAGATGTTTCCTCCAACAATAATTGTCAAGCATCAACTTCATATCGCATCTTAAAAAAATCTCTCTCTCCCCCTCTATCTCTATAAATATAATCATTTTCCACACAGATTTATTATTTCTGCAATAGAAACAATGAAGGCTAAGCTGCCTGCACATTTCATCCTATTATGTCTCTTCACATTCCATCTACTTTCTTCTTCTTCTTCTTCAATGTTGGTGAGCCTGAGGGGAAGGAGATCACTAGATCAGATGCCATTGCCTCACCACCACAAAGACATATATCTCAATGCAAAGGTAATGTTATATAAAAATGGTTTTGGTTGTTGAGGATGGCAAAACAAACTAAGGAATTGGTCATGGTGTGGACTGTGGATGCAGGTGGCACTTGATGAATCTGATGATGATGAGATTGTTAATTACCACACAGATTACCATGGGGTCACCACTCATCCAACTCCAACCCCCAAACATCCTAAGCCATAGAATTTTTTTTTTATTTATTTATGCCTTACAATCTCTCATGTAAGCACTGCAATGATGCTGAAATATTAAGATATGTAGGATAAAATTTTAATGAATGAGGAACAACCCGTCTTTCATTGTGTAAACTAAAACACTCATTGGAACCTTTCTTTTTAGTGCATAGATATAATTGATTTTTGGTTTAACCATCGTTATCCAATTTATTGGTTAACTTATCCAGATCAAGTATTGCAAAGGCAACCAACTTATCCAGATCAAGTATTGCAAAGGCCCGTTGTGGGAACCATCCTCTCGGTCTAATTTGATCCATTCACAACACCAAAATTTGAATATTTAACTCTGCTTAAGAGATCTAGTGTCTCACCCCACTATAAGTATTCAAATCTGATAACTTAGAATAACTTAAAATTCACATCTGATAATTGAATATTCTAATATTGAAAGTATTCAAATAATTCAAAGATGACAAAACGTGAGAAAAGAGAAAGATGGTTGGTAACCAGATATGAATGATGTGAGATTTCCATAAGATTGAAAATGCAATCAAACAGAATGCAGAGACAACATTCCCTTCATATACTGCTTTCTAACCTCCTTGTACTTTTCATGCAATCTCATATAGTTTGATGTAACATCGTCATATGATGCTTCACTACAGAACTTCGTTTTCAAATCCATGAACACACTTTCCGCCATCTCTTTGTCTTCAACATATACCGGGAACATATCTTTTATCCCTGTTGATCCGACATCGCAATCCCAACAATCGTGTCCTTCAACATTTTCCCTCTCTTGATTCAGATGTCGCAACCATCTTATCCGCTGAAACGGGTCTTCATTTCTCTCAATAGATACTTCCACAATCTTCAATGCTTCAGAGAACCTTGTCTCGCTGCTAATTTTGTCAATCAAAATGCTGAAAGTTGTTCTTTGGCATAGATCAAGCCAGCTATTCGTCTCTGATTGCGAGGCAGCAGCTACCAAGCATGCCTTCCGAAATGTAGGATCAGAATTACCAATTAGACCAATAACTATATGCAGTAGCCTGATTGACATGACATTTAGAATTCCAGATGAAGACTTAAAAGAAGGACGATGATGATGTTGAGTATGGTTCCAACAAAACAGTGCCACGTGCATAAACCCCTCCCACCTGTGTAAATGAAGGAAAGAGCGTATGAGTTCAAATGCCGTATTATAAAATTTACAACCACTTAACCATAATTGAGTAATACAATATGCATGTGGCCAAACAAAGCATAGCACATGTTGTTGCCGGCATCTCCAATTAGGAGGGTCTGGAGTTCCCCTAACCCAAAGAAACAGAAAGTACCAAAAGAGTAATCAATCATAAATAGCATCCAAGTAAGATACCTCAGATTATAGAATTATGGCAGAAAAATCGAATGTAATGAATCCAATCCACTCAAAATCATCGACATTAACTCAATCATGACAATCAAGTATACAAGAGATGCCCAGAGACATTGACCAAATATGTTGTCCCAATGTCCCACATACTATTATGTCTGAAGTCTATAACTAAATAATTTTGTCAACATGGGTCACTCCACATGCAATGTTCAACTATCAACTTTTGACCGGTCCCTGGAATCAATCAAAAATCAGTCTTAATCTATATGGGAATTTCAAATGAAAGAGAAGGAAAAAAGGATTTTTTTTTTTCATATTAGAAACTATTAACATCAACAACCATCAATTTCTATAATGTGTATAATTAAATTTAGAGTTAAAAGTGATAGAACCTGACCTTAAATTAACTAAAAATAAGGGTGACTCAAGCAATGAAATAGAACTTTGTCACAATAGCTAAGAAGACATACAAGAAAAAGTTGAAAAAATCCGAGAAACACCCAAAGGTTTCATCATATAATAGTCCTAGATTCAGAAAAACAATTACCCAAGTTATCATCACAAAAACAAAAAAAAAAACAATTATCCAAGTTATTATTCACTATCATTCTGGTCGAAAGGTGACTCATATACTATAGAAACCTAAGTTCTCCATATTAAACGATATGGCAAACCAAGGTATACACCCAACCATGAGTCGCTTTCTATTGCTAAAAGCTTTGGTATTGTTTTTTCCCCAGCAAAAGGTCCGAACAGAAGGCAACTATCACACGGGCAAATGTTACAACCGGTTTCTCATTAAATAAGAAATTAGATCCTTGCCATGTGCACCAACAAGCAAAACACTGAAGGCCAGAAATAGGGACTACTTCACATGTCAACTGTCTAATAAAGGAACCTAATCACCAACAAACTAATAATCAAGGGTACTTTTTCTATCAATCACTTCACATAGAAAAATTTCCAATAGGTAATCAGCATATCAACTACATCTATACTGAGAGAAAGAAAAAGGATTTCAGAGTGGTGTGTGGTATATATGATATATGTTTGTTACTTGGAACATGAGATAAACAAGTTACAAGTGTTGTTGAGGTTTATATAACATTAAAGACCAAAAGTCATCTTCGATGCACATGATTATACATTCGATGAGACGAGGGTAAATGAAAATCCCAGCTTCAATTCAAAGACTTTTTGGTAATAACTTGTCATATCTTAAACGTTAACATTTTTCATTGTTTCTTCCACAAGGGAGACAAACTGCAAAAAATTTCCAAAAATTAGCAAAGCCATGAAACCATGTTAATTAAGTAAATTATTACCAGCAAAACTTCATCTAAAATTATAAATTATTCCCTCATTTTTTAAGGCACTCTGTTCTCGTGGAGATATGGAAATCTTTACGAAATTGTAGCACACAAAAAATAGAAGAAAATGGGAAATAAACAAAAAGTACAGAAAGAAAGAAAACACATATAGACCCTTTATGAAAATTTAACACAACATCGTACAAGAAATAAAGCTCTTAAGATGAATTATCTTGCAAACATCAATAATGCCTATTGCATTTATTGTGCTGATGATAAAGCGGGTAATATTTTCCTAGCCAAATCACAAGGAAACTAGTGGAGTAAGTTTCAGTCTGTCCCAGAATATACAGATAAACATCAACACTAATATCATGCGCTAGTCTCAGAAAGTAAAATGATTAATCTACATCAAGCAATAAAAATATTTGGTGAAGAGGCATTATTATTTAGGATGGAAACATAAATGGTTCACGGAAGTGAAACTTTGACACATAATTTAAGAAACACTTATCAAAAGTTAACTTACTCGAATGGTGGTTCAACCTCAACTCCAAGAGTTAAGTGCAAGGAAAATCCAGCAGATCCATCTTCTTTATCATAATGTGTACATGCTTCATGAGGAAAACCCCTGGGGATATATAAGACATCACCTTCATTAAGCAAAAAGTGATGACAGTCTCTTGCATCATCAATGGTTTCATTGTTTAGAATGTTACAAGGGTCATATAATCGAGGTAATTGCCCATTTGGCCTAGAAAATATTTTCCACTGCTTAGACCCAAAAATTTGGCAGACAAATACACAATGGTCATCATAATGACGAGCCAGCCCTTGAGAATTAGGTGGAGTTAAGTACATATTGGCACCTGCCGATGGTTGACCGAAGATTGAAGCTAATCTGTCAACAATAACGGCAAGCCTTTCAAAACGGAATTCCATTCCACGCAAAGCCACTGTATAACCATCACTATATGCTTCTTGACATTTTAAAATATCATCTAAACATAAATTGTGTGGAGTCCTGGCACGGCAAGAGCCTGAATTTTCTTGAAAAAAGCGCACCTCTTGTTTTAATTGGTTATCTGTTCTCAGAACTCGTATGTCTTGTTCATTGATAAGAGGACAACCCAATTTATTCCTAACCTCCATCAGGAAATTAAGGATGTCTAACTCATCCGAATCAATAGGCAAGCAGGAAGTTAGATCTTGAAGGATAGAAGAGAGAACAGAAGGAAATGAATCTTTAACACAAAGAGATTGCATAAAGGATGTGAATATTTCATCCACCTCCAGTGAAGCACTCGGGGATCTTCTTACAACACAAGGTAAGACCTCCCACTGGCTTAATATGAAATGTTTGAAATCACCTTCACTAAACCAAAATATTCTTCTTTCATCATTATTACTGTACATAAGGGCTGTAAAATGATCGGCATTAATGGAAAGCCTAAAAATGCTTTCTGCCAGATTACTGATGGTAATATTGCTGAAATATAAGTTCATCCCTTGACCAGCAACTAAAAGATCACCAGTTAACATTTTTTTGTGAGCTTCTCTCCATACTTCTTTCAGAGAGACAGAAAAACATTCAGATAGTTTGCTCGGGATCTTTCTTAATTGCTCAATGTTGCATGTGTTTATGAGAATGATGGCAGCATTAAGAAGTAAAACTGGAAGTTTACCTTTCTGAAAGACTATCCTGAGAGAAGAAATATTTACATCATCTCCGGTGCTTAAAGAGATCAGTATTGATGATCTCTGAACCTCAAGGAAAGCAAACCTGGCAACAATTAAGTACCTCAAGTTAAAATTTTAAACAAACCTACGAGCAATATATGCAAATACATATAGCCTAGCTATGACAACATCTTTTTAGGGGGGAAATGAAGTGACAAATTAGTAATTGGGATCTTCTTCTAACATATTAATAAAACACGCCATTTGAAACAAGAATGTAAAAACCATAAGGATTTTGGAAAGAAGTTATTTCACTTTGAAATAATTCTATTCTGCTCGAAATGGAAGAAACACTTCGTAACAATTAAGTCCAAACAATGTATGTCTAACTTTTATTTGTTTCATGTTTTGATCATTTGAACCTTACATTTCATAGGATATGTAAAAAGGCTTCGCCTATTATTATACTAGTTAAGCAGAAGAAGAAGACATTATTGTGGTTCATATTTCTTAGTTTCATATACATGCAAACTAAAGGTTCTAACTAAGTTCTCTACTTTTTTGCACCTATCGTCTAAAGGTTCTAACTAAGTTCTCTATTCAGACAATCACTTATTAGTAGCTTCATTTTTTTTTGCTTTTCACGGTAAGTTAGCAGTAGTCTAAATAGTAGTAACACTAATTTGGCAGTGGTCTAAAATAACATGAATGAGTAAAACAAGCAAAGCAAAGCAAATAACTGAAATGAGATTACTTGTTGGGCAATTTATGTAAAAAAAGAATCTTAATAAAATACTGACATGAGAGTTTCCAAAGCAGAGAAATGGAGCAATCGTTGTCTTCCGAGACAAGTAGAGCATAAATCCAAAAGAGCGTCGCAGGCAGCCATGGAGACAGCCTTTCGAGGAGTGGGCAACAAAGAAATCAAAGCCTTAAGCGTGAGAGAGTCCGAAACGACCTGGTGATTCATCTGAAACGACAGGAGAGAAGCCGCCCCAACAAACTGGGCGGTGAGGGTGGCGATGTGAGGAGATTCGGAGCGGAGAAGGAGAGGGCAAAGGGAGAGAATACAAGTGGCTGGGTGGGGTTGGATTGGTTGAGAAAGGAATTTTGACAAGCAATTCTTCACGACTGTATTAGTATTAGTATCACGGCCAGAGAGAGCGGCGGCCATTAACAGAGGGAAGAGTCGCGTATTACTCTCACTAACACTAATTACAGTATTGTCTGTATTGGAATGGGAGTGGGACTTTCTTTCGCCGTTTCTCTCCTTCCTCTTCTTCTTCTTCTTCTTCTTCTTCTTCTGCAAGATATCCATTTCTTCAACTCTCAAGTTCCGAATCAATTTGAGTCTCCTATTTATCTAATGCTGGACTTTGGTCGGAAGATTCAAGGTTCTTTTTTTTTTATACATTATAACAATTCAGCTGCTAGCCTTTTGCGTTCCCCACTCGATTCGCGTCCGCTTAATTTTGGATTTCGGCTTCTTTCTTTTTACTTTTCTTTTTTAATTTGGATCACCCTTTTAATTCTGCTTTGGGTACTTTAAATTAGTTAATAGGGTTTTCATAATTCAAATTATTTTTTATCGATTTAATAACATTTTTAATAATATTAAAATTTTATTTTAATTTTAAATTTTGTTAATTTCATTTTTTGTGAAATTAAACTAACCGACAAAATAAACCATAAATAATACAGTTTCGTTAATTATAGTAAGTATTAGATAAGTTATTAAGATTAGTGAGATAAAAGCTTTATTAATATGGATAAATTACAACAGAGGTCACTCAATTATAAGTAAAGTTATATTTGGGTCACTCAATCATGGGTGAAGTTATATTTGAGTCACCCAATTATTAAAGCTTACACTTCGGCCAAGAAAACTCCTTCGGGATTCGCATCATGTTCCCACCATTTGTCTTGTTCTGTACAGATTCATACTTCACATAGCATTCTCAAGAAAACTAGTAAAAATAAACCTTTCAAAGAACAAACTAAACATATTGCACATTTGACAATTTTCTATCAATGGTCAAGAAATTGTTGCTGTTTAGAAAAATTCTATTGGTATAATATGTGTTAAAACCTAACAAATACGGCAAATCTGCAATTAGACATACATCTATCCAGTTGTCTTTCTTCTAAAATGGATAACATATAACGGTGGAATCAGTATCATTTTAAATCTAAAAAAAAACTAACCATAACATATTTTCTGTGTGCAGACAAAAAGATGCTTCCAGTAGAATTAGGAAACAAAATTGGAGGAGAAGAAAGTTAACTTGCATTTTCAAGGGTGATCCTTTGTCTCTTTGCTGGAGATCCTGAGGGACAAGATTAAGTAGAATCAACTTCATACGACTTTTCACTGTTCCCAAAACCAAGGAACAAATGTCGGTCCCTGGCAGCAGAAGCTTCAATAGCATGTCGTAATGGGCAACAATAACAAGGACTGGTATCCAATGATTGTTGTGCAAACTGCCAAGGGTTTAAACAAGATACTGTGGTGTAACATTGTTGGAGATTGTTAGATGACCCATTTGAAATCAAAGTTGTATCTCTTGCTATCCTAGCATCAGGCATCAGAAGAGAATCCTTCTAACTGTTTTAAGGAGCAGGTCTCTGTCTTTGCTTTGCTTGTTCATATATGCCAAGAGCAGAGTTCATGACATGCACTTGCAATTATCTGCTCGACTAATGGATCCAATACCGAAGCAGCATTGACAATCTGCAGAAAAATGCAGAATCAGACAAGAAAAAACTAATAGCCACAACCAAAATAAACTAAGGGATGAAACACCACCGAAATGAATTTTAAGGCATACTTAACTTCAGTGAAAAGTTAGGAAAAGTGACTGATTTCTACTTGGCCTTATTAATTCAGGTTGCACTATATCCCGTTTCCATTAGGGAAGACCTCGTGTGCATAGGTTATTTTTCAACAACTGTTACAACTGATCATTGACAATTTGAACCACGGACTTGAGATTAGAGCTTTACATTGAGTGTATCTTCCCCTTTTTCTATAGCTTCCTTTGTTTTGATCCGTATCGGTCAAGCAAAGGAAGAGTTCCAAGAGGACCTGATCCTATCCGCAACAGGTCTTGATGACAAAGTTCAAGTGGTTTAATTTCTTCAGCAAGGAAGAGTCGGAAACACTCCACTGTAGCTTATAATACATTCGGATTTGTAAGTTTAATTGTATGATCATCTGTAGCTTGCTCTGGTTCAACACTACAAAATTTACATGTAGTACTAGGAGGAGTTAGATGTAAGCAGTGATCGATTCTTTTTTCCAACCAATCTAATCTCCTCTCCATACCCAGTACCCCAACATGCATAATTCGTGTGTCCACCTCGGCAACCATGGCACAAGCACGAAGTAGGATATAGTAATCGGTGTGAGCAACATAAGTTATGGCGCCTTCATCTCTCTTCCTTGCATACTGAAGGTAATCTAATCTCCTCAGCTTAACCCTTGGTGGGATATAACGAAACCTGTTCTCCTCCATGTTTTTCTTCATCAATCTAATTGCTCTATGTTCATTGGTATCTGCTGAAACTTTGTCACTGGGTTCTTGATTTTCGTGTTCCTCTGAAGTCATGGATGAATTGTCAACATCTGAGTGTCTTTGAATCGAAACATCTTCATGAGAAGTCCTTCCATCATGGGAGGGACTAGAATGATATTCATTATCTCGGACCATTTTTTTGGCTTTATACTCGATGCCGGCACTACTATGTCCCTCTCCCAAACCTTCTGCTGGTTGAGAACCCTGGAATCAACACAGACAATGATAATTCAAATATACAAGTATTATTTGTTAACTTAAAACCCGGTTTGCTCACAAAGTTCGTCACATTTATCAAGAACAGGAAAGAATTTGACCCATAAGTTCGTCAGCTACTGAACAAATCCCTAATTGTTGCTTCTAATACCTATGTTTTGTTTTAAAATTGCATAATAGAAGTCAGACTGCAACCTTTGTTACGGAGTGCAGAAAACCCATTTAAAAGTATTTTCAAACTATTTATTTCAATTTGCAACATAACATATAATCATAGCTTATAACTGACCTTTTCTTCTTGATAATAATTCCAAAGCTTGTCAATTAAGGTTTTCTCCTCATGAAAAAAGTCCACAGCAGGTTCTGATCCAGCAAAGACCACATCCTGACAGAACTGTAGATATGATGGCATGCTTTTAGAAAGATCGCTTGTACATTTAACACCACCATATGTGTTATAAATCTCATTGTATCGTGCTTCAAGGTTGCGCAAAAGCTCAACAGCGTCAAACTTGGATTCATGATCAGATAATGGGTTTCTAGTAGAACTAGTACCCAAATCATCCACACTGTGAGGAGAACCAAAACCATTTTCGGCACCGTCCCTCCCTTTGGGACTACTTGCAGGGTCCTTACTCACAGCTTCAGTAGATCTACTAGGAAGATTATGACTAGACAAACTTTTTTCCCACACCCCAAGTCCATTTATGTCATATAGAATCCGTATTGCTACAATCAGTATTGACATCACATGGACACGAGTAGGAAGTCCAGAATTATTTGCTGACAACCGTAATTCTGGAGGCATAACCCACTCATATATGTGGCATGCATGTGACAGAATTTTCACCACTGGAATAGACAACTCCTTTAGATACCTGGAAGCAATTCCATAGAAATTCACTGGGGGTAAATTCAAGCCTATGCACTGAGCAATTGTAGCAGCCAGTGATTCCAACTGTTGAGCAGAATAAGCATGTGCGGGCCTAAACATACTTGTAAGAGTTAAAGGAAATGGAGGCAAAGACTTGCCAATGCGTTTCTCAATTTCAACAAAAGCATCAAAATAGGTAAGCTCCCCTTCAACTGACCACTTGATTAAGTCAGTTGGAAGAATTGCTTCCCTTGCAACATGGCATCCTAGAAAAGAAATAGCCAAAGAACAAGACAACGGAATCTTTTTTCTTAAATACTTATTCCATATCATTAATGCTCTCTGACCGTGGATGTTGTGAGGTTCTGCTTTGTGACGAGAATGTGGCTTAAAATCTTCAAGTTCTCCTAAATACAGGGACAAAATGCAGATGGTGATCAACAAAATAACATAACTATTGATAAGTAACAAACATAAATGTGAGAAGAAAGAAAAAACAAAACAACATAAAAAAAGCACTATAATTTGCATGTAAATTGTAGGGAATAAGATATTTTCAATTTCTCCAGTACAAATATATAGTTAAACCATATTTTCAAAAAAAAAACTATATAGTAAACCACCTTTGATGATATGAATTATTTTCCTTCAACACTACCAAAAATTTAATGATAAGAAAAGGTCCATCTTGTCATGAAACTATAGCACCAACCAAATTCGAGATGACAGTCTTACCTTACACAGATATTTTATTCAATATTTATATTTTAGGGCACAGCTGACATTAAATGGAAAGTATTGTTTTACACCTTTTGTCCACATTTAGGGAAAACTAACATCAATTTTAAGATGGAAAGAAGCAGAATATCACTGACCATCCTTAACTACTGTCAAAGCCCAGAAACTCTGACCTGTTATGAGCAAACAAATAGCTATAAAAAATATAAACACACAAGCCTTCAAAATCTAATTATCTAGGGTAGAATTGTATGAATAACTAAAGCACTAATATCACCATAACCACAAAGTACTTTTTGACACAAACAAGCATCGTCATCCACTTTCATTCTTCTACTCATAGTTATGCAGCTAAAAGGTAAAGAAAAGAAAAGGTTTAAAATAATACAGCCAACAGCCGGTACCTGATTTTTGAATCTCAGATTGATGAATAGCCTCATCGGCCCAACCATCATCAAAAACCCCAGTGCTAGCCACAAATCTCAACCAAATAGGTCCAACTATCCCACAAATCAAAGGTTTCACATTAAACTTCTCCACCAGAGCCTCACATTGAGCTTCTATCATCATCTGCAACCCCATCACATACCTGTTCCTAACCTCCTGGTAATAACCTTCATAACTGTATGCACACGCGGAGTACGAACCAAAATCACTTGTGCCTGAGGGCCCCATACCATCTCCAACTTCATCTTGATTCAAATTGGACCAAAATTGCTGAGATTGGGGGTTAACTTGTGAGATCGGTTGGGCTGCGATGACAAGCTGGCGAGCATGGCGAGTATGGCTGGCCAAGTAAACAGCACCACCCTGGATACCCTTTTCAACAAAATCCTCATCAGCAACACCCGTATCAATGATGTCATCAGCCTGAGACCCACATCTCAAGCAGTAGAAGTAGCCATCTGATCCATCGGCCATTCCCATATTCCCACACATGTTGCAAGTCCATCGGGAGCAATCCTCTTCCATTTCTTGAGTAGCTAACTGTAAACTTTGGACAACTTGCAGGGGATATTACTGCACGCTTATCTTTGTTCCCAAATTTAATGTTGAGCTGTTCTGAACAGTGAACATATACAGAACTTCTGAACAAGCATCAAATAATAATAAACAAATGAGATTACAAGTAACAGACCTTAAAGAATAAATTTTTGCCAAACTATAACCTTAGCAAACGTATTTAAGATGTTCATGGAAACTACTAACAAAAGATGGTGCTTTTTATATAAAACCACTTTGCATAACCAGCTCGGGGGAAATTAGTTCAGAAAAAAAAATAGTTTTGAACAAACAAAGAAAACCGCATATTAAAAAGTAACGGGAGTTAAGAACTATAAAATTCAGCAGCAATGGTTTACCTCATTCTTCATTTGACATTGCCTTTGGAAAAATGCCTGGTGCCGCTGTGCAAACTCTCGTGAATGTAAATGTCACGGTACCGTTTGCCTAGGTTTAAAATAGCGGTTAGGCAGCCGCTATTTAGCGGTAGCAGCATCGTTCACCACCGCTAACAGCAATGTAGCTGAGCGATAATGGCCTGCTATTTCTGCTAAACTGGTAGCTTTTAAAAAAAAATCTCCTTCCCAACAAAGTAAACAGAGGGAGAGAGTACGGATGAGATCGCATAATAAGCAGTACGATCGTAAAAATCAAAAATCAAATAAAGCACAGTGAAGTTTAGGGTTTCAAAAACTACCTTATTTTAATCTCCTAATCTATCGGAAACTGGGTGTGCAAAACCGGGTTCGGTTAACCATTAGCAAATTATTTCGGTTAACCGATAAGTTCGGGTCACTAAATTCTTGACCCTAAACCGTATCCATTCAACCGGTTAACCGTTTAGTCGGTTAACCGAAAAATTCGGTTCGGTTCGGGTAACGGTTTTTTATTTTGTTTATTAAAAATATAAATTTTAATAATATGTTAAAAAAAAGTACATACTTTTTAAAATTGACACATGATAATATTATCTTTTCTAATACTAGCAAGTTAAACACTTAAACTTGATAAAATAAAATTATGGTTTTACTTTCGTGGAATGAGAAAATAAAATAAAATTTAATTTTTTAATATAAAATAACAAAATAACATATAATATAATAATATATATTATATAATCGGTCGGTTCGGTTACCCGGTTTATCCCAAAATCGTAAACCGTATCCGAACCGGTTTCTTTTAAAAAAATAAAAACCCGAACCGAAATTAAATTTTTCGGTTCGGTTAACCAATTTTTCGGTTCGGTTTTTTCGGGTTTCAGAATCAGTTTCGGTTTTTCGGTTTTTTTGCACACCCCTATCGAAAACTTGAAGGGTAGGGAAGGATCGGTTCAAGAACTGGAGGAGGATATTGTTTGGCGGCGGGGACATCGTTAGAGAATCGAGAGTGGGTGGGAAAATTAAAGGAAAATTTGAAAAACATTATATATAAGGGTAAATGTTAATAAAATGTCACTCTACTATTCTTAAGTTTACAAATGTGTTGGTTCATTTTAAAACGTTACAATTAAATCACTTATTAATCAATTGTCACAATTATGTCATTGTTTCTTTAAATCGCAACATGTAAAACTCATGTATTACAAAAATATATATATAATCATGTCAATTAATCAATTGTTACATTCAATTCATGTACATTATTAAAAATTTATCATTCATTACTTTTTTTTTCTTTCTCTAACATAGACTCTTTACTCTTTTTGAAACACAATTAAAAAATCAGCCAAAAAACTATAGTTAGTTTATGATGGTCGATGAACGTCAAATTTCACAATAAAATTTACCTCGATCTGCTCGTTTGTTTCGTTAATTAGATCTCGAAATTCTTTCAGCAATGACAACCTCTTCATCGTTTAAATTGTTTGATAAGGGCCCATCATCAAGAAGCCCAATTATTTTATTTTCTTATTTTTTCTCTTTTTTTTTGTAATACTTTAATCCTATCCGAAACGTCACAATTGAATCTCGAAAGTCATATTTGTCACCAAAATAACACATTTTACATTATACTATTTTGACTTTTCTAAAATTTTATTAATTAATTATTACATGTTTTTCTGATAAAATTAATTATTACTTCATTAAGCCACTTGTCTGGTTTAAATATTACACATCTTATTTAAAAATATAACTTATTTGAACCCAACAATTGGTCTCAATAGAAAAGTGGATGATGTTCATCCTAAGAGACTCGAGTTCAACCGCTCTGTCTACAAAGTGTGTGCATTTTCAAAAAGTTAAAAATATGTATGAACAGATATTACATTGTAATCACCTTTAGACTATTTAAAATAATATGACTTATTTGAACACATTGAGGAGTACCAATAATAAAAAATAATATCGTTCTTTCTATATGATCATAATTCAAGTGGTTTACTCTGTCAGTATACATTAGTTTATCTAAATTTAAAATTATACTAAAATATTGTTTATAACTTAATTAGAATATTAAAAGCACGTTGTGGACTAGGAGTGATTATCAAGTGAGTCGATCGCGATTCGAGTAGTACTTGACTCGTGCTTGTTAAAAATTCTCGTTGCTCGACTCAACTCGTTGCTCATTAAGCTCGCCAAAATTTGTTTACCGTGTTTTTTTAAAATATAGGTAAAATCTAGTGATATTATTAGAACTTAATATAAACATAAAAATTCACAAAAAAAAAAATGTGAGGTCTGAGGAGATAAGTAAACGAACTTGTTATGGCCGAGTTAGAGATGAAGTCGATATTTTTAAGTGTGAGGCTTTTTTTAGTTTCTCAACAATCTTCGATGAACTACAAATAAGAGAATGCCTTAGGAATTTTATGGTCTTAACTTTCAATCTTAATTTTTATATGGGAAGTGGAAACTAAATACTTTTTTTCTTTTTTACTTTTACACATAAAATAAAAGTAATAAAAGACAAAGGAAAGACTTTAATAAAAAAAGAAAAATTTATTATTATAATTTAATTTACTATTAATACAAATTTTTTAATTCTCGAGAAATATAAAACGTTTCAAAAATTTGAAATTAAAATTTTATGGGTAGACTACCTAGCAATTCATTAAATTTTCCTAGAGTTTTCACCTAATATTTAAATTTTTTAGTGTTGAATTAGGATTTGATCCTAAGGGAAGGAATGAAAAATAGAGAACGATAAACCAATAAAAGATAAACTGAAGAAGAAAAGACAAACTGATTACAACATATTAAACAAATTAAACAAATAGGCTAACGACCCAAGGAGGTTACAACAGATTAAACAAATTCACTTCCTCTAACTAACAAGTCAACATTGGTTGACCTTTATTCTCAACATTCATCCTGCTTTGTAATTTTTTCTCTTCAGTCTCAACATCCACCATGTTCTTCTTCTTTTTTCCAGCCAGACCAACGTTAATTTTTTTTCGAAACAACTCAAAATAGACACTAGTCAGAGGCTTGGTAAATCTATCTACTGTTTGGTAAGCTCTAGGAACATAGTTTACTCTCAAACTCTTGTCTAACACCTTTTTTTAACGAAATGTATACCCAACTTGACATATTTGGACTTAACTTGAAACACAGGATTTGCACTCATTTCCACTGCACTTGTGTTATCGCTCCAGACAACATGACACTCTTTAAGTTTTACCCCCATATCAGACATTAAAGCACTCAACCAAGCTAACTCTGACACCACATCTGCAATGCTTCTATACTCTGCTTCAGTGGTAGAACGAGACACTGACTTTTGGTTCTTTAAACTCTAAGAGACCAAATTATTTTCATGATAGACACAGTATCCAGATACTGACCTCCTATCATCAATACTATTATCCCAGTCAACATTTGTAAAAACAACTAGCCCAGCTTCTAAACTAGACGCTGAGAACTTCAACCCATAGTCTAAAGTGCCATTAAGATACATGAGTATCATCTTAATTTTCTCTCAATGTCCCTCGTGTGGAGAATGTATAAATTGAGCCACTTTATTCACTGCAAACGCCACATCAAGTCTATGACTCAAATACAGTAGTGATCCTACTACACTCATGTACCATTGTGCATCTTCAAAAGGACTTCCTTCATTTTGGTTGAGTTTAGTAGAGGGGGTCATATATGTGGATGAAGACTTAGCTTGAAGCATTTTGGTTTTCTCAAGCAACCCAAGAATATACTTTCTTTGGATAAGCACTAAAGGATCACTACTCTTTTTTACTTCAATTCTCAAAAAGTAACTGATGAGTGGCTAGATTGGTTATTGTTTTTGCTATAATTTTGATGGAATAAATGACTTATGATGCTGAAATGTGGGTTGTTCTATATTTTTCGTGCAGGACCCTGTGGTTGGAAATCAGACTGAAAAAGGCCGAAATCTGCAAAAATTTTGAATTCGTGGTTGGATTCATGGACATGAACTGAGGCATGAATGTTGACTGGACGCCACATCAGCACCTTCTAGAAGCTGACGTCAGCAGCGGTGATAACCTATCAGCCGCGTATCAAATAACCTATCAAGCGGATTTTAAATTTCAAACTTTGATATTATCTTATGTATTTATTTTGAATTATTTTGGGATTTATCTTTTTAGGATTTTAGGTTTTTTTAGATACTATAAATATCCCACTTTGGGGTGAGATCAAATCATCACTTGCTTTTGTTTTCATTCACTTGGAGTTTAATACATTCCTTCTTTATTTTCTCCATTTCCTTTTTTTTACATTTCCCTTGTTAAAAACTAAGTATGGTTTCGTTACAAACCATGCTTAGCTAAATCACCATAGCCAAGAGCAATGCCAAAACCTAACTTACCTCGTGAGATTAGAAACATTCCTCAAACCTTAAACATCTTTCTTGATTCTCAGAAAAATAGGTTAGACAATCGGATTAACCTTTAAGCATCACGTTTGTTTCATCCCGAAAAGTGCACGTCATGGTGAAGTCATCTTGATCTACCGTTGGGGACAAGAAAAGGCTTGCGACTGATTTAATTCCCTAAGAACAAACTTAGTGACGGTCCACTAAGGGAAAATAAGATCGGACTTGATTCTCGTTGAGATAATTGTCCGAGCACGGGCTTCTTCAGTACTAAGCGCAGTGTTTATTAGCATCGATTTCCGTGGCTAATCAACTCAACACTTAGTTCCAAGGATTTCCCTAGGAACCGAGTTTACCTTAGAGAATCAAGTTACAAGGGTTGGGCCTTATAGACTGTAACCGACAAAAGATTGAAGTAAAATCACTTCAGTGATCGAGAGAAGTTGTGGCAAAGCGAAGCTTGAGGCTAACTTAATTCATGATTATCTTCAATCATTTCTTGCTTTACTTATTTATTTTAGTCATTCGATTTAATTCTTACAAACCCCTTTTTTTGGTTACTTGCAGATTTCCTGGTTAAAGGTCAAAAGCGATCAATATTGGAAACTACCTAGTCTTATTGGATCGACACTTACTCTCTCTCTATGCTATTTATTTTAATTATTTCTTTGAGTTTAAGGAAATTATTTTGACACTATGCGACTCGTGTCAGTAACTCAACTCACCCAAATTCTTCAAAGCAAACTCATTTTCGAGCATCTCAACCACTTCTTCAACCTTCTCACTTGAATCTCATGTGATTATTATGCCATCCACATATACAAGAGTATGTATATATATAAACACCTTCTCCTTCTAAAATGAACATTGATGCATCAGTTGCAGTACCTCTAAAGCCAATCTGAATCAGAAACTGTCTTAGCTTGAAATGTCAGTTTCGTGAAGCTTGCTTAAGCCCATACAAAGCTCTTTGAAGCTTGCACACCAACTTTGATCCACCTGCTACTGTTTTTTTCAAAACCAGGAGCATGTTCTATATAGACATTTTCACTTAGCTCTCCATTAAAGAATGCATTGTTTACATCGACTTGACGTAGCCTCCACCGATTATTCACAACAAGAGAGAGAACAAGATTTACAGTTGTTGGTTTAACTACAGGGCTGAAAGTGCCAATATAGTCATGCCCTGGAATTTGAAAAAAACTCTTTGCCACTAATCTTGCCTTATACCTGTCAATTGTACCATCAACATTTCTTTTTACTTTAAAGATCCATTTGCACCCTACTGCTCTTCCCCCTTCAGGTAAAGGAACTAACCTCCATGTGTTATTCTTTTGCAAAGCTTCAAATTCTGTAAAAGTTGCTTCCCTCCATTCAGGTACTGCCAAAGCTTGTTTCACTGCTTTTGGCTTATCATCAGCACATGTAAAGTTGACTTTGGGTTTAAAAATACTCACTTTAATTCTGGTGACCATGAGATGCTTGTTGAATTGACCACTTACCCCACTATTCTCATGGTCTTCTGAAACACTTACAGGCTGTACCACACCTTGTTGCTCATTCTGATTTACAGCAGCATCTTTATTATTTTAATTTTCCTCAGCACCATTTCCTGGTTCTTCTTTATTCTGATTTACAGTAACATTTTTTGTATTTTGGTCTACTCCAACAACATCTTCAGGTTCTTCTTCATTCTGTGTTCCAGCATCTTGCGCACTTCTTTCTTGGTCCAATCTTTGTTGCTCACCATCATTTCCTCTGTTGAGACATTCACCATTTTGAGCTTCTACTCCAGTTCCATCATCATTACCATCAGATTGATGATACATCCCATCACTTCTTGTCTCATGACTTCTTTGACCTCTCCTCTGATATGTAGAAGTAGTTGTATCAAATTTCTTCCAACACCCATATCCAGGTAATATGTGAAGTTTTCCTGAAGAAGAAGTGATTGTAGAGCAAGTAATGACTGCACCACCACTTGTGTTAGACTTGAACTTATCTACAAAAGGGAAGGAAAACTCATCAAACACAACATTCATGGATATATACGCCTTACCATCAGGTTCGAGACATTGGTATCTTCTGTGCTGAGAACAATATTCGAGAAACACACAAGGTTGTATATTCCAGTTTATGGTTGTTGAAAGGCCTCAGGTGTGTATAACAACAGCAACAAAAAACTCTCATAAGCTCATATTGTGGTTTTCTTTTATACAACTTCTCAAACGGTGAGACACCATCTAACACCTTTGTAGGTAGCATGTTGATCAAGTAAACTGCTGAAGTAACAGCTTGAGACCAGAACTTTAATGGTAAGTGTGCTTGAGCTAAAAGGGTGAGTGTCAGTTCAATAATATGCCTATGTTTTCTCTCTACAACCTCATTCTGTTGGAAAGTATATGGACAAGAAATCATGTGATTAACCCCCAACCGAGTAATAGCCTAGACAAGTTCCTGAACTCTCCTCCTGAGTCACTCTAAACTTCTTCAACAGTGCCTTCAAACTGAGTTTGCACCAGCTTTAGAAATTGCTGAAATGCAACAAAGGCTTGTGACTTATTTTTAAGTAAATAGACCCATATAGGTCTAGTGCATGCAACCACAAATGCAACATAATAAAATAAACCAGCAGAAGAGACATGTGCAGGACCCAAAGATCTGTAAAAATCAATTGGAAAGAAACTTTATATTCAGTAGTGGAATGATAAAACATTAACCCGTGACTTTTGCCCATTTGACAGGTTGAACAAATTCTCAAATTAACTTTATTCAAATATGTTGGTAAAACAACATTGAACTGTTTACAAATGGTTAACAAAATATCATAGGCTAGATGTCCCAATCTCCTATGCCAAAGTTCATATTCTCTTACTTTGGTATTCACTAGACATGAGTCTCTACTATTCACATTATTCAACACAGCATAATTACAAGTTCCTAAGTTACTAGAGAAATTAAATTTGTACAAGCCATCCACTTCAGTTTCCTGTAGTAAAAGATCTTCAGTCTCTTCATCTCGAATCTGACAAGTATGAGCATGAAACTCAAGATACACTCGATTGTCTCTAGCAAGCTTTGGCACCGAAAGCAAATTTTTAGTAATATGAAGAACATGCAACAAGTTATTAAAAATAAAAGTTCGAGAAAAGGTTACTAAAAAGATTGTCCTACTTTAGAAATATGTAATTGCATACCATTTTCAACAGTAAGTTTACCTAGTCCTGCATATTCAGACCCAATCACCACATTAGTGTCTTCAGGATTAACATGGTGAGTTGCTCCCAAATCAATAAATTATTAACCACGAGCAGTAGTAACATGAGCCTGTGCTGCATCTTCATTAACAACTTTAGCAATCATCTTCCATGTGCAACTACAACCTCCATCACAAAGATTAATATTCTTTGAATCCAGCTTCCCATCGGACTTGCTACTAAAAACAGTTACCCCAAAAAAAGACTGATCAAATCGATACCAGCACTTATCAACTAGATAACCAGATTTCCCACACAACTGGCACTATAGTCGAGACTTTTCTCTGCCTCTACCACCTTGATATGTTGAGAATATGCCTGGTGATTGAGTAGAAAATCATTTGCCACCATTAGAACTGCCATTACCTGAAGGAACAACCTTAGATACATTTGCACTAATAGAAAAACCTCTAAATTGATCATACATGTTATGTTGTGCTTCAGCATCAACTAACAGAGAAATAACACCATCTAAAGTGAACTGTTCCCTACTAGCAGTTATCACATCTACAAAAGATTTATAGTCAATAAGCAAACCATTCAATATAGTAGCAAATTTTTCAATGTCAGAAGTCGGACTCCCACAAGCAGCTAGAGCATCACAAATTTCTTTTACCTGAGCAATATAGGTTTGCGTTCATAAATTCCCTTTTCGAAGAGAACGCAAACGACAATGCAAATTCATAATAAAAGTAGTGAATTTACTAGGAAAGAACTCTGTAAATGTCTGTCGAATATCAGGCGCAGTCTCAGCACCAACAAATTAAGGTAAAAAATTAAAGCTTACATTGGACAAAAGTCAGGATGCGAGAGCACTATCTTGGGCAATGAATTCTTCATACTCCTATTTTCAACCAGTTCTCCATCAGCATTGTGAATCGTCTCTGGAGGCGCTTTGAATTTCTCTTTCAACAACTTCTCAGCTTGTGACTGCGAACAGTAAGAAGAATATGTTGTTTCTATAGAAGGAAATTGTTCTCATCAAGAACAAGATTGATACGCTTGTTCATGAAGGATTTAGCCTTCTTGGAGGAAAATACAGTCGAATCGTCCCTATCAGTCTTGGAGATCGAACCAGGAGCCATCGAATTAAAGCGTCAAACGGCCCAAGGTGACAAACGCATAAATGAATTAGGATAAATGAATTGAAGGGACAATACACATAAATGAATTGAAGTGATCAAAGCCCACAAACGTCGGCGACTGATACCATGATGAATTAGGATCTGATCCTAATAGAAGGAATAAAAAATAGAGAACGATAAACCAAGAAAAGATAAACTGAAGAAGAAAAGACAAACTGGAAAAAAAAATTATCGTTCATTTCACACATTTTTAACAAAGACCATACATCATTATATAGCCCACAAGTAACTAATAGGTTAACGGCCCAAGGAGGTTACAACAGATTAAACAAATTCACTTCCTCTAACTAACAAGTCAACTTTGATTGACCTTTATTCTCTACATTTAGAACATAATTTTTTAAGGTAGTCATCAAAAATTATAAAAGATTCTATATAAAAAAAATAACGAGCTGCTCACGAATTTATTAAGTCGACTTAAATCTTGTTCGACTTGACTCATTAAAATCTCGAACTAAGCTCGATTTCAAGTCGAGTTAACTCGAATTAAACTCGAGTTATTTGCGAGCTGCTTAACTCAAAAAGCATGTGGACATTGCATTTGTATAATCTTCACTAATATTTAGTGATCGAATTGTGTCGGAGCTAATATCGCAGTTACAAGCTGAACTTGTCAGCCACAACTCACATGTTTTTTTTTTTTTTTGTAAACACATATCATGATAATTGATATATACTACATTTCACACTTGACAACGGCGGCGTTACCATATAATGAAACAAGGTTAGGAAAGGTACACGCTAACAGAGGATACGATTTCTTCTCATATTCATACACTAATCAACAAAGCTACATACATTTTTCAATATTTATTTATATATATATAATAGAAAAAGGAGAAAATAATAATTAAGAGTATTTTGGTGCAAATTCCAGGTAAAAAGCATATCAAAGTGCCGCTAAAACAGTGGGGGATCCATTTTCCTTGGCACGGTCATCTGGTTGCGTGCCTTCTTCCCCTTCGTCCCACTCTAGTCTGTTTTCGTTCTCAAGAGATCCAAAAGCCCAACAACACAGCAGGTAATAGAAGACATTGATCACGCTTAGAACCGTAAGAACCCAATAATAATAGTCATAATGTCCCTTATTAAGGCTGTTCGAAACCCAACTCACTTTTCCATGCTTTTTGGTCTCCGTATTTATTATGCTAACTATTAGACTCCCGATCAAGTTCCCCACCGCCATGCCCAGGGCGAAAAGTGCCACACCTATACTAGCCATGCTCTTGGGGAACTGAGTGTAGTAGAACTCTATCTGCCCTATTGCATTCAGACCCTCGGCTAGTCCGATCAGGCTGTATTGTGGTACTAACCACATGGCACTCATGTGCACCATCACATAGGGTTTATCGGCCAGTCCTTGTCTTATTGCCGCGGTTCGCCGCTTGTGCTCCACCATCGCTGCCACTGCCGTTGCCACGCAGGATACCACTAGGCCCATCCCCATTCGTTCTTTGAGGGTGAATCCGCGTGATCGTTTGGTGAACTTGGATAGCAAGGGGACTATGATTCGATCGTAAGCGGCTACCCATATCGTCAACGAGATCATTGCGAACACGCCGAATGAACCTGCGGGGATTTGGAACCCTCCGGGAACTAAGTGCCTGTCCATGAATGTGGCTTGGATCACTGGGAACGAGTGTTGGCTTAGGGTCACAGAGATCATGATCCCAGTAGACCAAATCGGTAGCACTTTGATCAAGGCTTTCAACTCTTCCACTTGTTTGACGGTGCATAGATTCCATGGATTCACAGCCCTGCCCTCCATGTCTATGTCCTCGGGGCTTCTAATCATACAAGCTTTGTTCAGAAACCTGACAACAAATTTGACATAATCAACTATCTGGCACAGTGTTCATAATATATTTATATATGATTGTTTGTTACCTTAGTTTTTCTGTGGGTGCAATAAGTTTGGAGCCTTTGCGAAAGTACCATTTGGCTCCATCAGATTCCATTGGCGGCAAAGCCAAGTCTCTGTTGTTCCAAGTTGCTCCCATGACTTGGGCAAAGCTTGTAAACAAGCTCTTATTCGGTTTCAATTTGATGTAAAGCGGCGAACCCACTAAGAACATGACCGTGGAGAGGAACATGAGCCCTGCTGGAACTCCGAAGCCTATGATCCATCCTGCTTTATCTTGAATATAGACGATAACGGTTATCGATACCATGATTGAAAGTCCGACTGAAGCATAGTACCAGTTGAAGAAGCTTTGCAAGACCCTCTCGTTCTTGGGGTTGCTAGGGTTGTAGAACTGATCTGCACCGAAGGCCAGGGAACACGGCCTGATGCCACCGGCTCCGATCGACATGAGAGCAAAAGCCGAGAACAGAAGTGCTAACTGGGGTGCTTTCGGCGACGCACAAGGTTCTATCAACGTACCAGCGCAATGAGGAGGCCTTGCTTGCGGAAAGACTGCAGTTAACCATAACATGGTAATTCCCTGCCACAATAATCGTACATGATAATACATTATATCTGTTTTTCCTTACGGATTATAAACCATTTACGGTAACATTCTTTCTACTTACAATAAGGCTGATGACCGTTCCGATTGCAATGACACGAAACCGGCCGAGGAAAGAATCGGAGAAAAAGGCTCCTAGGATTGGCATGAAATTAGAAATTGCAGACCAGAGGAAGAGAACGTTAGTTCCTGTAGCGTTGGACATGTGATATTCTCTTGTCAAGTACAAAATCATATTTGGTAGAAGACCAAAGCTTGCAACTTTCTCAAACGCCTCATTTGCTGCACGAACAAAACACTTGAATTAGAATATTGTTGTGGGGGCAAAAAAAAAAACACCACCACCTCATCCGAGTGCAGTTCGATAATCCTTTCGAGTTCGACACAAGAAAAAATAAATCAATTTAACCCTTACATATGACAAAAGGCATGGTCCTAAGGCCACCCAGTTTCGTGGTGACTTGCTTCTCTTCATCACCACTTTTCGCCTGATCGGACGGCTGATTCTCCATCGATGCTCTTCCTTGCCGGCTGCCGCTGCTGCAAACGCAAAGAGCGAAAATAATTAATTTGGCGAGATACCAATCCGCTGGAGAAAACTAGTGTCTCGTGGGCATCAATTATAATGTCTTGGCTTACCTAATCTCGTCTTATGCTATTCGGAATCAAGCGGCTCTGCCGTCTCTACTAATCAATCACTAAACATATATAAATTAAGCATTATTCATATTTTTCACTAAACAATTTTATGTATATAAATTAACTTCGTTGAGTTTATGTCATTCGCTTTGTATTTTATTGAAACTTTTACCTTTAGCTCAGGAAAGACAAAAATGGAGCTTTTGTTAATTACCCAATATCCAACAAAGGCAGCTCATTATATTTTTAAGGCACTACGTTGGTATTAATGATAATTAAAAAATTATATATATTGAGTTTTCATGCATAGGATATATGAAATACACAACTCTTTTATGATAAAAAAAAGAAAATACACGTCTTTAAATAAAAAATAGTTAGCCGGTGAAATTTATTGTTTGATTCAATAGTAAGCAGGGGTTCATTTATTAATTTAGATTGAGAGTTCGAACCATAACATAATAATATTATATTAAGAAAATATAGGGTATCGGTTAGTGTCTACTTGTTTAGCTATCTAATTCTCACGTTAGTGTCACAGGGGAACTTTTTGCGACCGAGCCAGCCGCACCCATAGGTGCTATCCCTTGCGCTCCATGCCTTTCTCCCAACCGAGGGGCCCGATTAGCTGCCCATGCCACGCACCAAGGGGCCATGCCCAACGCCCTTGGTGTCGTCCGCGCCCAAGTGATCCGACCTGGGCCAGTTCGTCCGCACCATGGGGCCTTGTCTAGCACCCCATGTGCTGCCCGTGAGTCTTGCACCCGAGGGGGCCCAACACAAGCACCCGAGGGGCCTTTGCCATGCACCCTCCATGCCGGCCAAAGCATGGAGCCCGAGCCTGCACCCGACGTGCACGCCCAAGGAGCCGAGCCCGCACCCGATGTGCGCACACAAAGGCCTAGGAGTTGCCCATCCGAGTTGCCCACACTCCTAGGGCCCGTTTCAGCCAAAGACATCCAAGAGAGAGGATTTTGGACACCAAGATTGGACCATGAGAAGCCCAATCCGCCCAAGCACCATCATCCCATGCCAAGTTGTCATCCTTGGAGAAACACTTATGGAAAGCAAGCCATCCATGGGGAAAGTATTCTAGGACAACAATGCAATGATGTCATAGGCTTTGTATTAGGGGCAATGTTGTTTGTAAACAAGGCAAGTCAACATGAGTATGACAAGCTTGCCTTGAATAGGAGATTCTATTGGAAGACTCATCCATGGCCCTTGGATGAAGTCATTGCTAGCCATTGGATCGAGGGGGATTAGGCTATAAATAGAGCCCTCCTCCATCCATCTTAGTCATTCCACATTCCACCATTTTCTATCTTTTTGTAATCTTTCTCTTCTTTGTTAATAAAGGAGCTTTGGCACTCTTTTCTCCCCATCTAGGCTTAGGGGGAGTTTTTAACGAGGCCTTAGCTTTCTTAACCGAGAGTGTGCATCCCCTTCCTTTCTTTATTTTGAGCCATCACCCTTTTCCTTTTTCCAAGAGCTTCCGCAATCCGAGACTAAGCCTTCCGAGCTTAGAGAGTAAGGCTGACTTGGCCGTTTTCAAGCCCCATTCGAGTGCTTCACGACCAAGGCCGCACGAGGCTAGACCGGCCTAGACCTAGCCCCGTGACAAGTGGTATCAGAGCTATTTTCCGCATCCTACCGAGTCGAGAGATGGCGCAAAGAAGAAGGAACGTTGCAGCAAAGAAGACAGTGGAATCACAAGGCGTCTCGCATGAAAGCGAGGTGAGCGAATCTGACTTTCCAAAGAGGAGACCGTCAAAGTGTTGGAAGTGTGGAGTGCCACACGAGTCTTTCCGATGCCCGCACCATTTCAAGCAGTCCAAGGTACAGGACGAGCCCGACGAGACCGAGGCTTCGAAGCTTGATGCGAGGTGCAATGTGCTACCAGCGAGCATGGTAGAGGCGTTCGAGGAGCGAAGCTTGCCCGATGAGACCGAGGCCATGAAGCTTGCTTCCTTGTTCGGGGAACAATCATCAGCGAGGATGATGGTTGGGGCGTCCAACTTCAAGAGTGAAGTAAGGGAAAGGTTGCAAGAGTGCAACGAGGCCACACAACCGTGGAAGAAACCAGGTTATGTGGGGAGTTCCAGCGACGATGACGAGTCATGGGAGTCAAGCGAAGTCGAGAGCGACTTTGATGAAGAGGAGCCTATGTATGTTGACATAGTGTTCCGTAAGGCGACATTGAGTGCACTAGTTGATCCAAGTGCACAAGGAGTGCTCGTGTCCGTGCAAACAGCCGAGCGGTTAAACCTTCAATTTCAGAGGGTTAAACAACAAGTTGCGACAGCCAACTTTAGAGACGAGAAAGTTGTGGGAATCGCGAAGGACGTGTTCCATCAAATCGGCGAATTCCAAGGCACAACGAACATCAAGGTAATCTCTTGTGAATTTCTTGATGTATATAAGATTGTTATTGGTGCATCTTCTTTAGAGCAAATTGATGCATTTGTCTTGTCAAAAGCCGAGGATAGGTGTGTTGCAGATTCACACCGACAAGACGTTGAGGTGTTAAGTGAGAAAGTCGAGGCAACGTCAAGCATCCATGAAGGAGTGCTTGAGTCCGAGACAACCGAGGAGCAAATCCGCCCAACTCTAGCCAAGAGTGGCAACGACGAGGAGGAGCGCGAGTTTGCAAAGATCGTGATTGCCAACATCGAGTTTGAGGCGTTAGTAGACTCTAGCGCAACATCTTTGATCATTTCCGATCAAATTGCAGATTGGTTGAATCTTCAAGTGGAGAAGGTTCATGGTGAGACCGAGTTCATCAACTTCAACGAAGAATTCATCGATGGAGTTGCATGGAACGTGAGAGTTCGCATCGGAGAGTGGTGCGACACAACCAACATCAAGGTAATTTCTCACCATTGTCTTGATGAAGATGTTATTATTGGTTATTCTTGTCTTGAACAAATTAACGCACTTGCTTTGCTAGAAGCCGAGGGTGAGTATGATGCAGGTTTGCAACAAAACGATGGCGAGTTGATAAGCCAAGATGAGAGCAATCAAGTGTGCGAGTCCAAGATAACCAATGACGATGAAACCATGGAAGAGTCCATGGAAGTCCCCGAGACAACGAGACAAGTCCTTGATGAGTTCGAGGACGAGATGGTTCATGAGGTGGAGTACCCATCCAAGCCATCCGAGTTTGAGGAAGCGTTTCAAGATCCATCCGAGTTTGGTGAAGAAGATCAAGCCGGTGGAGAGGAGCTAGCAACCTTTTGCGAAGAGTTGCAAGCCGAATTCGACGAGTGGTCGAGTTCCATGGACGAGTGGCATGAGTCCATGGAAGCAAGTCAAAGCACCGAGGTGCCCAAGCCCAATGATGAGGAGCGAAACCATGCCAACACTTGCCTTGGGTATCGACAAGGCAAAGTGGATCGAGACCATGAGGACCTTGAGTCCGAGGTAAGTGAGTCCGTTTTTCAATCCAATTCGAGACTAACTCACTTTGGTTTTGTTTGTAGATCGCCAACGAGTATGTGCGAAGAACAAAGCCATTCCATGGAGCAAGTAGGCATGATGGCCTACCGAGATGAGTTGCGAATCGAGAGAGTGCAAGAGTGCACCAAAGAGGGACTTTTCCATGATCCCGCCATCATCACATGTCTTGAGTATCGACAAGGCATTGTGACACCATCCGAAGAGGACGTTGCGTCCAAGGTAAGTAGTTCAAGTTTGTGTGAAAATTTCGGACTAACTTGCTTTGGTTCATTGCGCAGGTTGCTCGTGAGTTCGAGTAAAGAATCGATACAAGAGCGAGTAGGCAGAGAGGCCTACAACTTGAGTTTACCAACAATCGATCAAGTGGACCACAACTTCGTCCCCAAGCCGTTAGATGAGTATGGTCGAGAGTGGTTCGAGGCTAGCCACGCACCAAGCATGGCATACATCACAAGAGACGAGAAGCCACCACTCGAGTTTGATCATGGATCAAGGCATGAGAGCCTTGAGCTTTGGAGGTTGTTTCCCGATGCCAAGCGGAAACATGGCGAACCATCCATCGAAGTGACCCAAGCCAACAAGGACTTTGTGTCCAAGGTGAGTAAGTTTAGTTATCTCGATGACATAAGACTGACTTACTCTGGTTTTCTCCTTAGGCCGCCGATGCGATCGAGCCGAGCACAAAGCAAGGCGAGCATCCATTATGAGAAGGAGTGGCGACCGTTCGAGAATCATGAGCTTGCCAAGGAGCGGCAACCGTTCGAGAAAGATCGTGAGCCAAGGCATGAGAGCCTTGCCCATCCGACGAGAGTTCCCTTAGCCAAGCAGGAACATGAAGAAGATTCGAGGTCGTTCAAGAGCAAGGCGACCGAGTCTCTTCAAGGCCTATCGACGAGGGCGTCGATAGATTTAGTGGGGGAGAATGTCACAGGGGAACTTTTTGCGACCGAGCCAGCCGCACCCATAGGTGCTATCCCTTGCGCACCATGCCTTTCTCCCAACCGAGGGGCCCGATTAGCTGCCCATGCCACGCACCAAGGGGCCATGCCCAACGCCCTTGGTGTCGTCCGCGCCCAAGTGATCCGACCTGGGCCAGTTCGTCCGCACCATGGGGCCTTGTCTAGCACCCCATGTGCTGCCCGTGAGTCTTGCACCCGAGGGGGCCCAACACAAGCACCCGAGGGGCCTTTGCCATGCACCCTCCATGCCGGCCAAAGCATGGAGCCCGAGCCTGCACCCGACGTGCACGCCCAAGGAGCCGAGCCCGCACCCGATGTGCGCACACAAAGGCCTAGGAGTTGCCCATCCGAGTTGCCCACACTCCTAGGGCCCGTTTCAGCCAAAGACATCCAAGAGAGAGGATTTTGGACACCAAGATTGGACCATGAGAAGCCCAATCCGCCCAAGCACCATCATCCCATGCCAAGTTGTCATCCTTGGAGAAACACTTATGGAAAGCAAGCCATCCATGGGGAAAGTATTCTAGGACAACAATGCAATGATGTCATAGGCTTTGTATTAGGGGCAATGTTGTTTGTAAACAAGGCAAGTCAACATGAGTATGACAAGCTTGCCTTGAATAGGAGATTCTATTGGAAGACTCATCCATGGCCCTTGGATGAAGTCATTGCTAGCCATTGGATCGAGGGGGATTAGGCTATAAATAGAGCCCTCCTCCATCCATCTTAGTCATTCCACATTCCACCATTTTCTATCTTTTTGTAATCTTTCTCTTCTTTGTTAATAAAGGAGCTTTGGCACTCTTTTCTCCCCATCTAGGCTTAGGGGGAGTTTTTAACGAGGCCTTAGCTTTCTTAACCGAGAGTGTGCATCCCCTTCCTTTCTTTATTTTGAGCCATCACCCTTTTCCCTTTTCCAAGAGCTTCCGCAATCCGAGACTAAGCCTTCCGAGCTTAGAGAGTAAGGCTGACTTGGCCGTTTTCAAGCCCCATTCGAGTGCTTCACGACCAAGGCCGCACGAGGCTAGACCGGCCTAGACCTAGCCCCGTGACATTAGACATTAGCTCTTTGAATAAGTTTTATCAGCAAACGGGAAATCTTATTAATAAGGCAAGAATTGCCAAGTTATTCGGATTAGTATAGAGAATAAGACCACAATCTGCAACAAAACAAAAATAAGAAACAAATCAGGCAATCTCCTAAAATCGCTCCCATCGGACAATATACCAAAACTGAATGCAAAACAAAGTCAACCATCAATCTATGAAGGAAAAACCCAACACAACCGGCTTAGTGAATCACGCTGCCTGAAACATAGAAATACGATCCACCGAATGCAAAATACCATACGTGCATGTTAATGATTATGATAGTTATTCTACGCTTGAGGAGTTTTGATGAGCACTACTATTGACAATCACTGATAAATTAATTTATAAAATTTTTAAATTTAAAGTACTTAATGCGTAATTATAATTTTTTTAAAAATAAAAAATACAATTTAATTAAAATACATTTTTTAGTTTTAATTTTATTTTAAATATTATTAATCAAAATAATATATCCCCAAGTCAAAGAACCCTAAGTATTTTCCTTTAAAATTAAGCCAATTGTTGATAGTCGCCGACAACCGCCGCCGCCAATATTTTCACACTTTTCCCCTGTTTTTTATCGATTAAAATCCGGCCATCCCTCGATTCAACACCTTCGGCAACGACTTTAATTGTCATTTCTTCCATGGTGGGTTTCAGGTTGTGATGATTTTTAGCCATGATTACTGCACCGAGGATCTCACCCAAGAATGTAGTCTGCAATTGAATTTGATTTAGTTGGTATTTGTAGCACAAGAAATCAGACATAAACTGGTTGGCGACGGCAGCGGTTGTCGGCGAAAGTGGCTTTCGGCAATTGGGTTAATTTTAAAGAAAAATATTTAGGATTTTTTGATTTGGGGATAGACTATTTTGATTAATAATGTTTAAAACAAAATTAAAATTAAAAAATATATTTTAATTAAATTACCCATTTAATTTTTTAAAAATTATAATTACGCATTAAGTACTTTGGATCTAAAATTTTTATAAATTTATTTATCAGTGCTCGTTAATAATGGTGCTCGTCGATGCTCGTCAAGCGCTATAGATTTTTCCTAATGATTATGATGTTTATCTATAAAATGTGATCCACCGAGCTTATAAAAGCTAAACATTTAAATTTTTTGTTTTCGTATGCAAGTTAGTAGATTCGCGTATGAGTTAGAGCAACAACATCGCAATGGATCTCAGTACTTATTCAGAGTACAATCTGATATTTGATTTTAATAGACACTTGTATTCATAGAACGTATTACATATTAATTTATAAACTCTATATTTTATCGCATGTCGCTTTGTACAACGTTATGAAAAAAAATATCATTAAGCCTGAATAAGAACTTAACTAAATAGTTTTGTCTTGATTTTGGAAAAATATGTAGGCGCACGTTTACAGTTTTCTCGGGGTGCACGTTAGCAGGTCTAATAATCCCTAAGATTTCCCGTCGTACTCCTCGATTTTTCCTTCGTTTCTTCTGGTTTTTTTCCTCGATTGCTCCTCATTTCTTCTGTTTTTTCACGAAATTGCTGGTTGATTGGTGTTTCTCTGTTATCTTCTCGCTTCTCTTCATCTCTTGATGTCTAAATCTCCATTGGTGAACTGGAAGAGTCTTTTTGAGGGTGCTGAAGACCAATCATTGGATTTCATCCCTCCGGTGATTAGTAAAGATGGAATGGTTGTGCAGCCGCCGACGTCGGTATATGATAAGGGTTCTCAGGCGTGGCAATATTCTCTTGTGGGTCAATTCATTGGATCTGCCCCGAATTTTAGTTCTATACAGAAAATTGTCGCGATGCTTTGGGGGAAATCTTCTTCGGTTAAGGTCAGTCTTGCTGGTGATAGTCTATTTGTCTTCTCTTTTCCTAATGCTTCTGCGCGTGATTGGGTTTTAGAGAATGGTCCATGGCATATCAATCATAAACCCTTAGTGCTTAGAAAATGGATGCCTAATATGCAGAAACTTAATTTTGATCTTTGCCGTATGCCAATTTGGGTTCAGCTTTTTAATATTCCTTTGGAACTTTACTCGAAGGAAGGGTTGAGCTACATATCTAGTGCACTAGGATCTCCTCTTTATATGGATTCTATCACTGCTTCACAAGAGAGATTAGAATTTGCGAAGGTGTGCATTGAGCTTGAAGCGGGTCGTAAGGTGCCTAATGATATCGATGTTGTTGGCCGTGATGGCTCTATTTTTACTGTGAGAGTTTTGGTTCCATGGATGCCTTCTTGCTGCTCTAAATGTAAATGTTTTGGGCATTCGGATAGAAATTGCATTAGAAAGGAAAAACAAGAATGGCAGGTGAAATCAGGGATCCCTGTAGAGGGGAGTGTGACTGAGAAAGGTGATACTTCTGTAGCTACTGGTGAAGTCCGTGATCTTGCTGCTAAGCCTTCAGATGCGCAAGGGAATTCTGGGCAGCAGCTTGTTTCTGGAGTTCACTTAGTTGCTGCAGAGGTGGGACATGAATCCTCTAAGTCTCAGAATGTCTTGCAAGAGGTTGAATCTGATAGGCCTTCAGATGTGCAAGGGAATTCTGAGCATCAGACTCCCTCTTCATTTCATTCTGATAAATTAGAGGCATGTTCTGAGCGATCTGTTCAGCATTCGGAAGTGCAAGGGATGTCCGAACAACAGATTTTTTCCAAATCTTCTGAGGTTGCGGCTGGTTCTGAAGTGTGTTTGAAGGAGAAAGTAAATCAACATGAGGTTTCTAATGTGTCTGATTTCCCTCCATTGCATAGTTCTGCTCAAAAGAAGAAAAGTGAAGGAGGTGTGAAAAAGTCTTTTGGGAATTCATCCAACAAGTATGCAATCTTGGTTAATATGGATTCTGAAGGGTTGGGCAGACAACCTCGTGCTGCCTCTAAGGGTGTTGCTAATATTCTACAAGAAATGAAGGCCAAAAAGAAGGAACATTTGGATAAAACAAAGCTTAAGAATGAGGTTCCTGTCCTGACAGGAAGAGGTGACTTTCCTAATCCTTCTCAATGATTATTAGCTTTTGGAATGTAAGGGGTATCAATTCCCCTTCGAAGCAAAACAAAGTGATTAGTAGTAGGCTTGCTTATTATGATGTTGATGTGATTTGCCTTATGGAAACTAGAATTCAACAACAGAATATTTCAAGGCTGAGTGATCGTTTTAAAGATGATTGGGAGTTTTGTGCAAACTATGATCATATTAGCAATGGTCGTATTTGGATCATTTGGAAGAAACATCTTAATTTGTCTATTGTCCAATCTGCTGATCAATCTATAACGGTAATGGGGGCCTTGCATAATCAAAATATCTACATTACAGCAGTGTATGGAAGCAATAATGGTGTGGCTAGAGGACAACTTTGGGCTCAGCTTAATAACCTTGCTGGGGTAATTGATTCATCCCCTTGGATCATTGGAGGGGATTTTAATATCATAGCTGCTTTCTCTGAAGGATCTGATGCTGGGAATAGTTTGGTTAACAGAAATGAGATGGAGGATTTAACTAAGTGTATGGAGGAGCTTGCTCTTATGGATCATCCTTTTTGTGGCCCCTCATTTACCTGGTCTAATAAGCATGAGGGGAACTACTTGGCTCGAAAACTTGATCGTGTGCTGGTTAATCAGTCTTGGATTCAGGAGGTCCCTGCTTCATTTGTTGAATTTATGGCCCCTGGTGAGTCTGATCATTGTCCTGCGATTGTGTGGTCCTCTAGAGATGTTCATGCTGACAAACCAAAGCCATTTAAGTACTTTAATTTCTGGTCGAAACATTCTGAGTTTTTAGACACTGTTAAGAATTCATGGCAACAAGAAATTATGGGAGATCCGATGCAAATCTTGTTTGGCAAGTTGAAAAGACTTAAGAGAATTCTGAAGCAGTTTAATAAGGACCATTTTGGGGATATCTCTACCAAGGTTACTGAAAAGAGGAAACAGTTAGAGCTTAAACAACTTCAGAACCTTTCACAGGGTGTCCTTAGGGACCTAGAGGGAGAACAATTGTTATACAAGGAGTTGCTTGAGTTAGAGTCTGCTGAAACTCAATTTTATAAACAAAAAGCTAAACTTCACTGGATTCAAGAGGGAGACTTGGGCACTAAATTTTTTCATTCTGCTGTTGTTGTAAAGAAGAAAAGAAGTACCATTCGAATGATAAAAGATGAAGCTGGAAACAAATTGGAATCCTTTGAAGCTATGTCAACTGAACTGGTTCGGTACTTCACCAATCTAATTGGTAAAGTGGATTCTAATGTCTGTGGTTCTTCAGTTGCTGCCTTGAAGGACATTTTTAAGTTTCGGATTCTTGAAGATGCTGAGAGAGCCCTTTGTAGGGAAATCACAAGTCTGGAAATTCGGGAAGTTATTTTTCATCAAGGTCAAGATAAAAGCCCTGGTCCTGATGGTTATACTGCTGGTTTCTTTAAAGCTGCCTGGAGCATTGTGGGAGCTGATTTTGTTGCTGCTATTAAGCATTTTTTTCCTCACTTCCTCTCTTCTGGCTGCCTTCAATGCCACTGCACTTGTTCTTATTCCTAAGCAGCCAAATTCATGCATGACAAAGGAGTTTCGACCTATTTCGTGCTGTACTGTAGTCTATAAGACCATTACAAAAATTATGGTAAGCAGGCTAAGTCCTTACTTCTCTGAGATTATTTCCACGAATCAATCTGCGTTTGTAAAAGGGAGAAGTATTGTGGATAATACAGTCCTTGCGCAAGAGATTGTTAAGGGATACTCTAGAAAATCTCTTTCTCCTCGGTGTGCATTAAAAGTCGATTTGCAAAAGGCTTTCGACTCAATCAATTGGGATTGTTTACTGAATATCCTGGAGGCTTTAGGATTACCTGCACAGTTCCGTAGTTGGATCCAAGCTTGTGTCATGAATTCCAGATTTTCCATTTCCTTTAATGGATCGTTGGTGGGATTCTTCAAAGGGAAGAGAGGAGTGAGGCAAGGAGATCCTCTCTCTCCTTACCTCTTTGTGATGGTAATGAATGTTTTCTCCTCTCTTTTGAATATGGCTGCTGCACAAGGAATTTTTCAATTTCATCCTAAATGTAAAAAGATTTCTCTCACTCATTTATGTTTTGCGGATGATTTGCTAATTTTTTGTAAAGGTAAAATTGATTCTGTATTGGGGGTGCTGAGTGTTTTGGATGTATTTTATGAAGTTACGAGCCTAAAGATGAATGTTAGTAAGACTGAAATGTATGTCTGTGGTATGTCTGAAGAGATTCTCAATGATGTTCAAGAGTTTACTGGGTTCAAAATTGGTCAGTTGCCTGTGCGTTACTTAGGTGTTCCTCTAGTTACTCGAAAGTTGAATGAAGGAGATTGTCTTCCCCTCTTGGAAAAACTTCGTTCCAAACTTAATCTGTGGGGTGCTAGAAAATTAAGCTATGGAGGAAGACTTCAACTTATAAAGGCTGTTCTGTTTAGTATCACTAACTACTGGTGTAGACAGCTTGTTTTGCCGAAAGCTGTTCTAGCTAAAGTTGAACAAATTTGTGCTCGTTTCTTTTGGAAGGGGGCGGATACCTCAGCCAAAGGAGCAAGAGTAAGCTGGTCTATTATTTGTTCTCCAAAATCTGAGGGGGGACTTGGTTTACGGAGTATAGCAGATTGGAACAAAGTTTGCCTTCTTTTCCTTGTTAGAAACTTACTTGCTAATGAGGGATCTCTTTGGGTGGCTTGGATGAATGCATATGTGTTTAAAGAAAAGGATTATTGGACTATTGAGTCAAAATCTTACTTTAGTTGGATGACTAAGAAACTCATTGCAATTAGAAGTGATGTTGAGATGATTTTTGCTTCTATGACAGATTGGTCTACTGTTAATTCCAAGTGGATTTGGGAAAAATTTCGAGTTAGACATGAGAAGGTGGATTGGGATAGACTGCTTTGGTTTCCTAAGCATACTCCTAAACATTCTATTTTGAGTTGGATGGTGATACGTAATAGACTTCCCACTAAAGATCGGTTGCTTGATTGGGGGATCATTCAAGAAAATTTCTGTGTATTTTGTGACAGGGAAGCCGAGTCTAGGAATCATTTATTCTTTGAATGTTCTTTTTCAGCTGGTCTTTGGAGAAGATTGCTTTGTTTATGTGGATTGGAGCGAAGCATTAAACAATGGGATGAAGAACTTCTATGGGCTATTGCTGTCCTGAAAGGAAAAACACTTATAGTGTTCATATTAAAGACTGTTCTTCTTGCTTGCATTTATACTACTATTTGGGAAGAGAGAAATCGTCGTTTATTTCAGAGGAGCGCTCGGTCGGTCAATATACTTGTTGATAGCATTAGAGATTTTGTTAAAGCTAAATTGTATAGGGCTGAGATTGACACTAATGATGCTGTAAATAGGAGGTTGTGTTTAGAGTGGGGGATCCATTGTTGAGTATCCCTCGTATGTTTGTGTTTGTTTTGTATAGTTGTAAGTAGCTTGCTACTTTCTTGGATAAATAAATCACACAGTTTATCCAAAGAAAAGAATTTAACTAAATAAAAAGCTTATATAAACAAATAAAGGCTTTAGTAAATAAAATAAAAATCCATAAATAAAACATGTTAGTGAATGTATTCATTTGTCGTTTGAAGCCTACATTAACGAATAGAGATGGAGTTAATTAGTTGAGATGTGTAAGTTGATAATAATTCCACGCACTAAAAGGGGAAAGAGGGAAGGCACTGGCATAGGAAATGCCACTCAAACATGAAAGAATAATATATTGTATACTGTCAATTGTCATGTCCGAATAGATTGGAAAATGAAAACCACGTCAAACGTTTTAGCAATGCAATTGCGATTGCGATTGCAATATGCTCATTTCTGTTACATTTCTGGCAAAGCTATCGTTTTGATAATAATAAATACTCTTATAATTTATGCATTATGTCATTTTAGTCATAAATTTAAAAACATTAACAAATTTAGCCCTCAATAAGTGCAAAATAAATAATTTATGGTTGAGTTTTTAGAATCATGCATGATCAAATGGGGATAATATATAAAAATTAATTGTTTAATGTGTTATTATGTCAATAAATATTATGCGATATTCACGGAAAACATTGATGTTAAGATTAATTATCTTTAATTCCTCATTTTTGAAATTGATAAGGACTATATGTATATTAGAGGACCAATTTTCAAAAACTTGAAATTTAGAGTGACCCAAGAGGTCTTTTAACCATATAATAACCAATTTTCTCTTGGATTGATTTGTTTGGGCAATCATGTTCTTAAGCTACTAAGGTCCTTTGGCATGACTTAAAAAAAGTTTTACTTAAAAAATACTTTTCACTCATAATTAATGCAAAACACTTTCAAATTGATGTAAAAAATCACTTAAAAAGTTATTTTCCACCCAACCTCAGAAGCTAAATTTTTTAGCTTTTTAGGTGAAAAAGTCAATTTTAGGTATAAAATTATTTTTTTTATCCTTGATTATTAACACCAATATTAATTGTAATGTATTAAAATAATATTAAATATAGGTCATGTTTGGTAAATAGCGATTTGGGCAAAAATTAGAGGTTTAAGGTATAATTAGAGGTTTGACTAGTCAAATCCGCTAATATTGATGTTTGGTAAGTAGCGGATTGAAAGAGCGGATTGGGGTGAAAAAGCTAATTTTGAAAAACGCTCCTAATAGGAGCTTTTTGAGATTAGAGGTTTGATATTAGAGTTGTAATGACTCTTTTACCCTTAATAATCACTAAAAATCTCCAAATAACTTAAATTAAATAATAATAATTTTTAATATAAATAATAACATATTAAATATTGGACTTATGTGTTGCTATTACTAATTTATATGGTAACATTTGTAAGTTAATTCTATTTTTTTCTTATCACATATTTATATGTGCATATAAAAAATTTAATAATTATATAAATAATAATTTAATATATAAATCTTTCGAATATGTTTAGGAAATTTATATTAATTTTTTTTACAAATCTAATTAATATTTATTAGATACAAAATATTAATAACTGATAAATTAATCAAACAAGTATTAAATATAATCATGTCCTTATATGTCATTTTGCTTGTTTAAATAATCAAACAGATATCAGCTATCAATTAATTTTACCAAATACTTTTATACAATCAGCTAATACAATCTGCTAGTCAAATCAGCTAATGCAATCAACTATCAGCTAATATAATCCGCTATATGCTAATTGCCAAACAAGGCCATAATAATTATTTTTATATTAAACTAATATTTTAATATTAAATAAAATGATTATTAAATATAATAATTATTAAAATCTTAACATTTTAAATAAAAATAAGTAATGAAAAACTTTAATATTATAAAATATTATATATATATATAAATAAGTAATAAAATATTTAAAGTTTATATTATATATATAAAAATACTAATGAATCATCATTGTTTTTATATTTTTATTATTTAATTTAATTTTTGCGTATACAATAATATTTATAAATTTTATGATAACAATTTTAAATATTATTTACATTCATTTATTTTTATTTTACAATAGTATGTCTAAAATAAACATTTTATTTTTAAAAAAAATATTTTTAAAAACATTTACAAAATTACATTCTAACAGTATTTTTGAAAGCATTTTTCAAAGTCCATGCAAAACTGACCCTAAGTTAAGGAATCAACTTAGCTTATTTATTAGTTCAAAAAAAAAAAAAACTTAGCTTATTTATATATATTTATCCCGATATCTTTACATTTCCCGACAATACAAAGAAATATTTGCTTTATCTCAGATTTCAATTCCATATATTGTTCCAAAAAAGAAAAGATTTCAATTCCATACTTCTCGCTCTTTCTCCCTGCTTGGTTAGGTAAATGAAACGGAAACCTTTAGTTTGCTTTTCACTCTCATCTTTTAGATCTGTTATTAATTGTTATATTCTGTTTTCCCTTTTGTCAGTTGTTTTTGTTTCTTTTACTCTGTTAAGCTTCAGGAATCTCAATCATCAACGCAATGGCATCCTTTGAAATGAACGATCGAAAGAGTAAGCTCTATTTTCTTTTCCTTTTTGTGCCTTGTTTCCTTCCTTTCATCCAGTTAACGCATCTTCGATTCTTTTATTTTCATGGCGCTTCTGTTGATTTGGTACTTGAAATTCGCTTTAATGTGTAATTCCTAAAAAATCAAGTGAAATACAAATCTGTGGACATGTTTATTATGTCTTTAAATGCTCGTTTTATTTTAGATCGTGTCAGTTTGCCAATGGTTTGAAGTGCTAATTTGTTTCGAACTTTTAAATATGTTTGATGAATTCAAGTGTGAGCTACAGTTTTAGTTTAATACTAAAGATGTTTGCTGAAAAAATTATGTTTAATTACATGGAAAGAGCCTAAGTGGCAACTTGTGTGCTCATTTTCATGCAGTTAACTTTCATACAATATTAATTCTAGAATCATGAAAAACAGAAATTGGGCTAGGATTAACCGGATTTGGCATATTTTTTTCGTTTCTCGGAATTATCTTCTTTTTCGACAAGGGATTGCTTGCCATGGGAAATGTAAGCTAACTTCTATTACTTTGTGTTCTCTTTGCGTAACTATTTTTATATCTCCCTGTGAATTATGCTTCACTAACACTCCCTTGTTTTCTTTTTCTGTTAATCAGATCCTTTTCATATCAGGAGTGACCTTAACTATTGGTCTGAAGTCTACCATGCAGTTTTTCATGAAGCCTCAAAATTTTAAGGTTTGATTTATTCGCTCCCTCTCTCTTTGTTTCACACATATGCACGTACAATTATGCATTCATCTCTTCTTTTCATTTTGATTCGTTGCTATTGAATGCAGGGAACAATTTCTTTTGGTGTTGGCTTCTTTTTTGTTGTCATTGGATGGCCTATCATTGGCATGGTATTGGAGGCATATGGATTTGTTGTGCTCTTCAGGTCTAAATGAAAATTTCATTACCTTGATTCAATGCAAATGCTTGCTTCTGCCAATTTCAAGCTTCTCATTTAGCACCCCCATTTTCTTTTGCAGTGGTTTTTGGCCGACACTGGCAGTGTTTGTGCAGAGGATACCTTTTATTGGTTGGTTGTTCCAGCAACCATATATTAGATCGGTATGTTTAGCTTCAAATTGAAGTAAATTTTCTTTTTAACTTTACATTTCTGCTGGACATGCAAGCTTGTAATCTATTATTTTATTAGCTCTTGGTTGGTTGTTTACTCGATTAAATCAGTTTAGACTCTTAAAAGCATTCTAGAAGAACAGCCCTAAAACTTGAAAGACCAGCAATGCTCTATGGTATTCCCAGAGTATGAAAGAAAGCCCAGAAATTATCTAAACCTAAGTTCATGTTAATATTTTTTACTAGAAGAAGGAAGATAGATCTGTAACCATTTCATTTGCTTTCAATATTGGAGCACTTAGCAAATACAAAACGATTTCACATTGTATGCAAGAGTACATTTTCTTCAAGACAGTGACTCTCTCTATCTCTTTCCTCCTGTTGAGTAGGCTTAATTTTTATCCGACATAGTTGCTGAAGTGATCTGTGGATCTTTTATATCTTTCATGTGCAAATCTTGTTAAGATCATAAAAAGCCATACACATCTATTGCTTGACTTGCCACAGTTCCTGGTCATATGTCTTGAATCATTGTTTATATGACTAACATGTTAACCAACATTTCAAGGTGGTTATTTGAAGAAATTATTGAACTAACTTTTGTCTACTTTCTTCTTGGTGCAGTTGTTCGACCGATACCGGGGCAGGCGAGTGCCTGTATAACCTCGTATATATCAGAATTTAACTCGTGTGGTTTAAATTAAGAATATGAGATAGATGGTTGTTAAATCTTGCTAACTAGGATTCCAAATAAGACCCCAACTTGTACAGGTCATAGGATCATCTTAAGATATTTCTTATAACTAAAACTCAGTTTCTTCATCTTGTCCTTCCTCTGCCGTGTAAGGCTCTTTCATTCATTTTGGGAATTTTCTTTCCTGTTTTTTTTTTTGGACTTGCATATTAAATCGTGGTCGAAGCGTGCCATATTAGATGATAATGTTTATCTCAGCTTGGGTGTTTTTCTGTTTGTGAGGATTTAAATTTCTGATCATAAAAATTAGCTGCTATTGCTATTATAACAGATGGAACAGATATGAATGAAATATCGCATTAAATCTATATATTCAAAAGAGCCAAGGGAAGAAATAATGTTAAAATTATTAGCCAAAAAGAATGAAGATGCATTTTATCAGACAGAAGGAAATTTGAAGAATCAAAATTAACGGCTATTTTTTCTTCAAGTACCAAACCAAACTCGGGTATAAAATACAGTATTTAATACAATTATTTATCGAAACTATAAGGGAACCATAATCATAATAATCAATTCATATGTATTCCAAGGAATGACGATTTATTTTTATTTCTCCTTGCAAAAATTGAGGCCTCAACACTGATTGAGGTAACACGCCTGTTGCATGTAATCCCAATTGCGACAATAAAGCTACAAACAAAGTTCGTCATACCGATACTATGATGTGGGGGACAATGGCGCATCATCCATATATGTATAAATTTACTTTCAGGGATCTGGCAAAGCTCTATACAACAGGGGATGACAACCCTATCAAAATCAAATCACATTTTCAAAAGGGGGAAGAAAGAAGGAACTCTAGTAGAAGCAAAACCCCAATTATCAAAGTAAATCCAAGAGAGGTGGCTGTTCCGATGTTGATTTGGCATGTGTAGTGACCCTTGCTCTTGCTCTTGCCCTCCCCATCCCCCTTCCTCTACCCACAGCTGTTGAGGGTGGTGGTGCAAGCTTTGGGGCAGCCTGCTCATTTTTGCTACTACTAAATATGGACCCGAGATCTGATGATTTCTGATTATTGTACGAAGAGTTCATCGAAGCTGAATTCCACTGATTCTGTTTCATGAACCCAATAGTGTTCTGGAGACCCCCACTGTTCAAAATGCTTGCATTGGAAGTTGATCCTCCGAGATTAGGTCTTAATAGCTCCCCAGAGTTTTGGTTGCTGAAGGCCCAACTGTTGCTTTTGTCATCAGGGTTGTTCATGTTGAATTGGGTACTTGTGATAGAACTGGATCCATGATTGGTCGTGGCTGGTCCCATGGTGCCATTGTTCGAGCTTTCCAAACCGTTTGAGGCACTAGGCTGTGGAGGCCAGTTTGCGAAAGGATCTAAATCATCAAAATTTGATGCCAATGATGTTCCGGTATTTAATTGCTTCTCGCCATTGCCTGGCTCTGCAGTAATACCTGAAGTTGCACGAGGAGGCCACTCGATGTCAACCGCAGGGCAAGAAACATGAATTTCCTGGCTGGATACAGTAGATATCACAGAAGGCTCTGATTGAATTGATTTATCAGCCAAGATGGAATCAATGGATGAGTTGTTTTTTGAAGGCTGCTGAGCAGTGGCACTGACACTGGCAGCTCCTCTGGCTGTAGGGCCCCAGTCTTCATCCCAAGCTGGGCTGCTTTTAGCTGAAGCCACAGTACCACTTGTTTTGCTCAAGGCTTCCGACTGAAACCCATTGGCCGTAGTAGAATGTTTTACCTCTGGGATTCCCGAATCACTTGAAGTAACCCCCCATTTGTCTTCTATCTTTCTGAGTTAAAACAAAATCAGAACTATAATATCTTCATACTAACTAATACTTTTCAGCACGGGAGATAATAATCAATTTTTCTGTGCAGAAATAGGATCCAAGGGAATTCAACAAATCACAACAATAAAGATTATACCTGAGAACATCCTTAACAAAATGCATATATTTGGAAAATTGCTGAATATTCAACTGTTGGGCAGTTAGAAGAGGCGTGAGTAGAGGGAGGACATGCTCTGCAGTGAATTCAACTCCATACTGAACAAGATGAATGAAAACGGCAAATACTGAATTGTAAGGCACTGGGACTACCAGACATACAAATGAAAAACAACTTAAGCAACAAAAAACAGAGTCCGTAATTACCTGCTTGAGAATCGCGTTTGAAACAGCTAGGGTACACATAAGAGTGGGAGCTGAACGATCAACAGCTGTACAACGCTGAATGGTTTGTAGTACCTCCAACACAGCATGTTTATTAAGTGTGTGAATAAAATCCGCTAAGCATAGCAAAGCATTGACTCTGACCTGCTCAAAGAAACCAAGAGATCGGAAGAGATCAATAGAAATGAAGCAGCTAATGTTCTTTTAAAACTGCTTTAGAATCTAAAACTAAAGAATTAGAAAAGCCCCCTAACTCCACGTACTTTGAGAAACATATGTATCTGCTTCATTAAATTATAATGAGCATTTTGAATAATATTGAACGACGATACAGAAGTTAGAAATTAGATGCCTTCCTAAATGCAAGAATGAAGACACATTTCAATAAGCATACTCTTCCTTTTCCAATATGCTAATTTCATGGATGACCTAAATTCATATTCTTCGAGTGGCACGAGTCTCTTTCAAGGAAACTAGCAGGGATAATGCATAAAGTTAAACAACAGCAGCTCTAAAATATGCATTTGAAGCAGACCAAATAATCACAGACAACCTTATTTTTTAATAACTTGATGAGAAAGTGATGAACAACCTTCCAAGTTTGGGTAGAATGTCTATTCCAGCCATAAATTTAGGAAGTAGGATTTAATCTCTTAGAGGACTTGCTTGTTTGGTTTATTTTTATTAGTCTACTTATTTGGATTAGGTAGGCCTTTTTTTTCTTCTTAAACCCAGGTTATGAAGCTTATACAAGTTGTATTACATTTGGAGGTTGGATTTGGATAACAGATGAACATTGATACTGAAAAGTACTGTACTATCATTCCGGAGAATTTGTCCTACATCACATGGCATGTTTATTCATATAATTACATATAATAAATTATGACTATATAATTGAATACCGAGATAATTACCAAAAATATGCATACATACCGCAGCAACCGTTGTGTTAAGAGCTAATCCATGAATGTGAGGCAGAATGGCATCTTTCACAAGCTGAACAACATAAAGAATAGTATTACTATAAAATGGAAATAGAACTATACAATGGGGGAATAAAATTATTTGCCTACTAGATCAGGGTCCATGCTTTTTAATCAAAGAGAATCATCAAAAGTAAACATAAAGACCCAGCACTATAAGAGTCTAAGAACAAAAGTTCCCTACAAACTGTGTGGGATGCCCTAAGAATGTATTTTAATTAATTTTCTCTATTTTTGTGACACAAGCCAACAATATTTCGAAATTTTGTTACTCAAGAAAATAAGAAGAGCCTGGAAGAATAGATAGCTTCTATGAAACATACAAACTACAGAACGATGGCTAGATAGAGCAAGTTGGTCAAGCAGGCCACCGATTAATAAAAAAGGGCACAACTATTCAAGCAAAATGACGAAAACCTGTAAATTTTTGTATCTTCATCCATTGTTTCAACTTCACAATTGATTCATTTCAAATCTATATAAAATGCAGCTAATGGAAAAAAGGTGTTTCTAGGACAATAATTACTTTATCTTCTTTAAAAACTAAGGCAAGGGTGAGATCAAAGTGTGATGTCTGTATATTCCTCTTAGTATCCAGAGTCTAAAGGATAATTTACATCATCCAACAATCAACAGGTACTAATGATCATTGCTCCTTTTTCTAATATCCAATAACAAGCATAAATAACATCCAAGAAAAAAATTGACAAGGTAAACTTCTGAAAACAACAATCCATTAGAAAAAAAAAAGCATGACAATCACCTGCGTATCAAGCTGCTTGGCAAGGAATAGAGATTTTCTCAAAGCTTCTTCTTGTATACGATGATCATTGTCATCATAAGATCGAACAAGCATGGGCAGTACATGGGACACTCGGTGCTCTGGAGTTGTCTACAGTAATGGAAGCAGCTATAATTAAATTATCCGAGTATGACCATGAAGAAAACAAGTCCCAGAAGATAATGAGAAACATGAGATTGCCATTTCATAAAGGATCCTTTTCAGCAATTACTATACGGTGAAAGTAAGTAAACACATAAGCCCAGTAAAAGTACATTGGTCATTAATATAGGTATGTAGGTTTTCAGTTTGTTATCCTATTATGTTCTGCTTTAAGTTCACTATGCAGTTGTTAAAGTCCTATTTGAAGTAAACTTCTGTTCCTTGTAGGAATAAGGATGTTTGGAGTCTATATTAATCAATTTACTCTTTCAACTTATATGTAAAATTATTATATGAGAACTTCTGGCAGTACTCTATCATAATTGTGTGATGCAATCAACTTTAGGTGTAAGGAACCCTGTTTGTTAAGCTTAGGAAACGGAAGAATAAAACAACAGAACAAAATGAAAGTCAGAAGCCTATATCACCCATTTAACTTAGATTCATGAATTCAAAAAGAAATGTACACCGAAAAATAATCATAAAAGTAGAATATTAATATTGTTCTAAACCACATAGATCTACTTATTCATCACTTCCATCCATATCATGTGATATTTTACTCGATAGCACCTTGTTCATATTCACAAACAAAACTAGACCACTCTTTTTTCTGATTATAATAAAAGATACAGCAAAAGAAAAATGGAACTCTTGGCCCTTGGGAGCATTCTTTAAAGAAGCAAACTACTCTAGTTACCTTGTTAATAATAAGATCAGCATGCTTCACCAGCAACAACAAGGTCTCTCCCGCAGCAGTGCTCAGGACAGGCCCAAGAGCTGGGAATGTAACTGACTCAAAATCAGTTTTATCCTACAATGTAAGCCATCAGTTCATTGGTCAAACGAGATTAAAAATCATGATCATAGTAACCAGATAGAACCATATCAGATTCATTATGACATATGGTTTCATCACCATTCACATTGTGTTAACAGAAAGCAGAGATGAATTAAGAGAAAAAAAAACTTCCTTCTCATTACCAAATGATAAGTCAAACAGACCTCAAATAGATGAAGGAAAAATGCATGACAGCAAGCCAAACAAATGCAACAACTTTCAGAGAGAGAAATTTAACATGGTTTTCAACATTATATTTTCACGGTAGATTACATTCAGTATTTGATACATGGAAATGTTGAATTTATTACAAACAGCTCAATGTATAATCCAAATGACTGTAAAAGTCAATTTGAATTTTTAGCAACAAAAAAAGAAATTACAGAATCCAATTAAAGCTCTAAGCCAGCCATAGCCATATTATTATACAGAATTTTGGGTGTGTATGCTTGGTAGAGAGATATAGTGTCCAAATAGCTTGCACTTGTTAACCTTTCGCTATCTGTTAATTTTATTTTCACAGTAAGAAACTATTCTTAGAGATCTTCCTTTTACCCATAACCGTGGATACGGTCCAAAATTGAGCAACAACATGCTTTTCTCATTACATCATAGATCATACACCAAAAAATTAATATGCTTATTGAACGTAAATTACAACATTCATTATATATATTCATAACATATATTTAAGCATTTACGCATGTATATCATAGTTATTATTTGACTACTTCATTGTTATTGTCATGATTAGAAAGTTCAGAAAATACTATCTTATTTAGTAACAGAATTTTATTTCTCAGGATAGTATCTAGTAGGAGGCACAAAAAATAAGGAAAGTAAAAAGCTGTCAAAGATGAAACTAATTGGGGTCAGTTTATGTAAAAGGCGGAGAAACAGATCTTGATAGACAGAAAAAGGTTATCTACTAATAACAGAGAAATATCTAGCATGTTGAAAATATCAAAAGACATTCCCTGTTTAACAACTAATCCAGAAAGGTTAGCATAGAGATACTTGAAAGGCCAACACAATCACCAATCTTCTTTTTTTTAATTCCAATTACAAATAAGAAAATTGCATTCTGCTAATACTCCAAAGCCTTGTTATGAGCAAAACAAGCACCTGTGACTCTGCAATCTTGAGAACCATGGGCACAATCATTGGCTGCATAACTGGATTCCTTAATTCTGCACAAAGGGGCGGAAGTACCTGCATTTAGAAATCTTATTCACTCAACTTGCTTTTGTCAGACAATAGATAACATCATGAACTGCTAATATGTCCTTGTTGAGCTAGGTGAACCAGAAATAGCAACAAATAAGAAAGGGATACAGATGACACTTGAAGATCTTGATGCATCACCCCGTGAGAGAGAAAGAAGCTGGGAGTAAGAATGCATATATGATAATTCACTTCAAGGAATCAAGAACAAGTTTGTTTTCCAATATATCTTCATTTTTTCCCCAGATATCCTTAAAGACGTATCCTAAATAACTATAGTAAGGTACTTAAAAGTTAAAACTCAAACTCATATTGCATACTAGGCAAAACTAGGGAAGCAGCACTGTTGGAAGCAAAATAAAATCCCAAACCTTATATTGCAACACACGGGAATCAAAATCTTTCCACATATCAGATAAAGCTTTTAGAAATTCAGACTTCTGCATGTTATCCCTTCCCTGCAAAACAAAATTGTCATCCAGGAATATTTAGCATTTCTATAGCACTTTATTACAAGCAAGTTACTTCTAGATAACTGCAGTTAATGAGCAATTTCATAGAAAAGCAAAATTCAAATACGTACAAGCATGTGGTCGAGGAAGCGAAGAGCACGCAACCTAGTATCCCCCCGGAAAAACGGAGAGCCTAAAATATAACACAAAATTCAAAATCAACAAACTAATCTAATTAGCACTTTAGCAGGACAAACATCAGCATCCAAATCAAACAATTACTGCTTTTTAAGGAAGTTCAAATTTTACAATAAACAGAGACTTAATGCATAATTAATTGCTTTTCACCGCAACACCATGATCACTGGATATGCAGTACAACTGATAGTAGAGATATGATTGCAACCCAAAACATTCTCAAATATTTTCCTTTTTTTCTGCTTTTGAGGACATGAAATTAAAATGAAAAGATTTATTACGAGTAAATTCCACTGCTGATGGCCTGGTAGAGTCATTTGCAGAAATCATCCTTTGTAAGTCATGAATTAGTTCTGGTGGGATAGAAGAGAAGGCTTCACTGGATAAGTATGTCAATGTATTCATATACTGCAGGAAAGAAACACCACAATCAACCACTAGAAAGAGAAACAGATAGAAAATAAAGCATAACACAAATCTAGTATACAATAGGATATGCCTTCAACATGTCTATTTGAACTTGTTGACATCCCAAGTCTCTCTAAAACGGTCTTTGACATACATACTTCTCTAATTTGCATGAGGGAACAACAAATGGATACCAGTAGGAAATTTTCAGGAAATGCTTTTTCATTTTGCCATACGCATGTTTGAAACATTGCCAACATCACTACAAAGCTATACACATGCCTTGCTAGTTGCCAAAAAAATTAAATAAAATAGGAGAAAGTATCATAAATACAATTAATTAATGTAGAAAATGGAGGAAAAAAGTGCAAAGTGTAAAATATGACTGGGCCAAATGTCAAACAACAATCTCGTCTTCTAGATTCATATAGTTATAAATCTAAAGTTTACTAAATAAAACGTATAAATGCAAGGATAGAGGGAAAACCTTGATTAAGCTCATAGGTGATAAGAGGAAGACTTTGAAAGACTTTTAGCACAAACAAGAGGAAAGGTACCGATCAAAGAATTAATGTAGTCATGTTGTTAGCATCTCTAAGAGGCTAATTTATAACCCACTGGGCTCTCGAGCTATGCCTTCTGAACTAAAAGAGATTTCATAGTAAGTGCAACCTTAAGCCAGGTTGAACAGGTTTTGCGCTAAGTTTCTCAGTCCAGCCAATTTCAAAAATCAAAGAATCCAAAGGAAAGGTAGAAAATCTTAACTGCTTAACCAGTTAGTCCAGACTAATAACTCAATCCTAAACATAAAATATTGTTGGCCGCTAAAAGAGTAGACCGTTAACACTATGTTTAGTAACTTGACTTTGAAATTTTGGATTTTAATTTCATTATTTATATAAACTGTGAGAACAAAATGCATATATCATGTACAAATTAGTTGAGATTCAAAATAATTATATATTTGAAAGGTATAAAAACATGAATTTCAAATTCACAAATATCTATAGGTACTCTAAGTTCACCACTGACTAAGCAGATACCTAACAAATCCATGAATTTAAAAAATAATCATGAATATTGCATTTAGATGTGTTTTATTTACATAATGCATACTGCATTTGAATCTAAACCCATCTTTTGAAATTCAAGTTCCCAAACATAACCTCGGATTATTTCATAGTACAGCTTACTGCTTACATATCATGTTGGTTCCTATTTCCAGATGCAAGATTCTTGAGGATAAAGGAGATGATAACCTGATACTCTGAACTATCACAATCAACATTAAAATGTAACAAATGGCACACGCAATGCCTAAATGAGAGTAGTTTGGCTAGTGCCTAAAGTTTTTTTTTACAATGTTGGCAGTGCCAATGTTAGTGCAGCTTATAATTCTCCGAAGACAGAAATGCAAAGTTGGTAGCTGTAGCATGAGATTCAGAGGGTGTTCTGTTGTTTTGTGCTGTTTACTAAAATACACTGCGAGAAAACAAGGACTTATATATTTATGTTTTGAAAGTGATACATTGCTGACAATAAAGGAAATTTCCAGACAGAGATCAACTTTTGGGAACACGGGATATAGTTTTTGACATTTTAGGTTTTATCTTAGGAATTTAGTAGTTATCAGTTCTCTCTGTCATGTTAGGAGAAGTGATAATCTCTTTGCTTAAATCTTAGCTAAAGTTAAGTGTGATAAGGGGGAATAGAGGTTCTAGTGTAGATCTCTCCCTACCACCTTTTGTAAATTGTAATCCTGACTTAAGTTGGAGTAGATGATTTTTGTTTTCTATTTTATAAACTGGCAGCCAAAAATGAGACCAAAGCCCCTAGCCATCATATAAACACATGATAGGAAAGTAGTTTTTCTTGTTCCGAGAACTAAAGAGGCAATCAAAAAGGATAAAATTTTAATTAGTAAGTACCATCTTAACATTGTTGTTGCAGTCAAACAGAGGCTTTCGAGCAACTAAATGGTAGGCCAGGCATCCAAAACTAAAAATGTCAGAAGACCATCCAACTGAAGATGCATTACTTCGAACCAATTCAGGTGCAGTATAATTCAATGATGGCTGAAGAGGCATGACAGAATCTTCAGTATCATATTCCTGCACGGACCATATCAAATTAAAATATAATGAAAGCTAAATTTAAATCATAATTGCACGTGTAAATCCATCCATCATGATGAGTGAAGTGACAGAATATCATAAGAGAACACTTATATTTGAAAAAAGACCAAACACCACATGGCCAACAATTCAAAAGAAAGCAAAGCCGAAAAAGTAGAAAGAAGGCTACTAAGAATCGAAGTATTTAGGCAAAATGACAAAAGATGCTCCCAACGTTTGCATGTTTTGTCATTTGGCCCCCTATTCTTTTTTTTTTTTGGAGCAAAGAACACCCCAACGTTTCAATTTGGTCCAAATATGCCCCTAGTTGGATGGAAACCGTCAGCCAACTAACGGCCAGTGGCTAGTGTTGACTGGACTTGCCACGTGTTAAGATCCGCTGAAATTGCAGCATTTTATTCCTTCAATTTTAACCGCAACAGATTCAATCACCATCAGGTTCAATCACATGTCATCATGATATTCGGCCACGTATCACCATCAGGAAGGATGTGACAAATTAATTTTTTTGAAAAAAATCTGACATGGCATATGCCACAGCAGCGGATCTTAACACGTGGTAGGTACAGTCAACACCAGTAGTTGACCGTTAGTTGACTAACAGTTTCCATCCAATGAGGGGCATATTTGGACCAAATTAAACCGTTGGGGTGTTCTTTGCTCCAAAATAAAGAATAGGGAGCCAAATGACAAAATATGCAAATGTTGGGGGTATTTTTTGTCATTTTGCCAAGTATTTATGCCAAAACCAATTAGTGATGAAAGAATGGAGTTAAGATGACATCCCAAAATGCACAACAATAAAAAATAAGATTATCATGTACGACAGTGTACTGCATCTATCATGTATCTTATTAAAACTAAAAATATACATGGCATGCATATACACATTGCTAAGAGGCTAACCTAATGAGAGACAGCATGACAATTAAGTACATTACCAATAGTGAACTAAAGTATGTTACTTATACTCAAGTTGAGTATCATATATGCATATTTGCCTGACATTCCAATTTTTCTTGTTTTTCCCTATAGATGGACAGGCAGACCACCATGCCAACATCAGTTAAAAAATGTGTTGAAAAATAGTTACTTCATGGAAAATGAAGTCACAGCAACATAGCTAGAGCAAATGTGTTGATTTCAGTTGTTCGATGAATTGAATTGATTTTTTATTTGAGTACAATAAAAAGTACTGTGGCTCAAACCTGGCATTTCTTCTCAAACTCCACCCAACCTTACAATTTTAGCTAAATTGTTAAGATATCAAAAGTTCAACTTACAGAATAATGGAAAGCCTTCACAGTAGCTGAATCACTAGAGGCCTGATCCATTGAGATGGCAAAACCAAACCCACCAAGCTTCCAAGCTCCACTTGATGTAATTAAGACATTCTGCAAGTACATACACGCATTCATCAGACATACCTGTAAACCAGTTCTATTCCCCACCCACTATTATCCACCATGTAATCTCAAAATTGTCACTAGTTCTTTATCGCAACACGTGAAAGAAAAAACTAAGCAGAAAAGGGGAGATTTCAAAGCATTATGAGGATCACATTAGTATAAATCAGGAAAACATTTTTATGGGGGAAAATAAAAAAGGTAAAGAAGCAACCTCGGTTGATATAGCTCGATGAATAAGACATGCATTATTATGAACAAAATCCAAGGATTCTGCGATCTGAAGCAAACCATGCTTCACCTCCAACAAACTCATTTCCTGTGAAGCAAGAACACTTGTAAGTTTGCTAAAATCATAAAGATATGATGTCAATACATAACAAGGTGGTTATTCAAACATTCAGCTTTTTTCACTGAAATATTCAAAAAACAACTATGTAACATTATATAAAGACACGTCAAATATAAGAAACATGCATATCCAATGTTTAAAAGAAACAAACGGGCCAGCCTTCTAAAACTAGCAATACCTCCAGGTGATTGCAATTTGTTCATGTAGAGGGGATATTGTTTACAGTAAAACTAACCCTTGAATGTCATTTTAAGTTCCCCAAAGCTATAAGGATTCAAAAATATTCCACATCAATCGTTTCAGGTTGCTATTCCCTTTAAACCCTTGATAGTGTCATTTAACAATAACCCCAAAATGAATTACAGTATTTTTAACTTACAACTTTAACCTTCTCTGAGAAATGTAAAAGAAGATTTTCACTACACAACTCCGCTCTAGTAATATTTCCATCCATTCACTCTAATCCCTTCCAAGCTTTCCAACATAGTGTTAAATGTGTCCACTATCTGGATGCCAAACTCCAATTAAACATTGTTTAATTCGACCTATCTATACCTTTATGCAAGGTTGAACCGTTGCGCCAACTTTGCAAGTGACCATATTCCATCTTAGTTACAAAAGGCATTGTCCCTCTAGGCGTGTCTGTGAATAAAATCACTTTACATAAATTATATCATGGACTAAAAAGTTAAGCATTATTGCAGGAAGCTTGCGAAACGGTATTATCTAGGTAACGATTGCTAAAAACTATTGCTTAGACTTTTGTTCTTAATTTCCCCAAAACTACATTTCAGTGTTTATAGTTTATGGATATGACGAATTGATTATTTGTTTTCTTCCCTTTTTGCTTTACAAAAACCTACTCTATAATACTTCAAAATCACAATTAAAATAATATTGTGGCAGTAAGCCAGTAACTTGTTTAAATAAAAGTTTCCGCTTTTGAAGCCAAAGGAGATAATCAGGTTTTACTTTACTTTTTTACTTAAAGGACAAGGGGCAAAAAATTTTATGGACTCTGCATACATAAAGAAGCTATAGTCCAAGGAAAAAACTCTTATTGATAGTTACTGTTATCGTTAATTTAATACCTAACGGTTTATAGTAGCCAAAGGTATTTAAGTTTTTTTCTTTTCTTTTTTCTAAAAGACCTGATTATGGAATGTCAATACTACGATTTAACAAATTTCATGAAATTTGCAGACTTGGTTGATTTCCATGATGACATAGACAAGGGACAAGTTGTTGGACAACTTAAACACATGTTTTGAAAATCTCCTATAAGTAAGGGCAGCAAATGCGTCTCTCAGCATGGTTTCCCCTCCTCATTTGAAATTCATATGCAATTTACTTTTCTTATATCCTTCAGGCCCTCTAAACACTGCACATATCTTCTAACCAATTCTTTATAACAAACCCCTCAATTTCAACTAAGCCCTACTATTTTACAATGTATAAATTTTCAGTAACCTGTTTCCTTGCTGCCCACCTTTTACCTATAAACAAAGTAATACGTTCAGATCAAGTCAAACACTGTTAGACCAACACGCAAACTCACTTTCAGCATGCGCGACTGACCATATTTGCCATTCCTAGTCCAAAATCTTTATTCCTTTGTTTTAGTAACTATTCTTCTTAAAGTTCAAATATGTCTACATATTTCATAAAAATAAAAAATCAAATATGTCTACAACTCTGTTGACATAAAACAAAAGAAACATACAGCTAAATTATCTAACCAAATTGATATTGGACATATTGACTAAACTTCAAAATACCTATGTAGTCAATTTTACAAAAATTACAATTCAACATTAAATCTACTAAATTGGATAAACCCGCCCCAGTTCCATCATCATGCAGAAAATTGATCCGAGAGAACTACATCGCTGAATATATATCCAGTATCACCTAGGAGATCACAAAGTGGTTTGCATAGGTACATTCAAAGGTTTGGATCAACTATAACCTTTTAAGATTCAACATTGATACAAAGCATTGGAGTAATTCAAAGAGAAACTGAACCAAATTCAAATTCAATCAAGAAAAGGACAGTAATAGCACGTACTATCCCTTTGAGATCATTACGAACATTGGCAACATTGTCCACCTTCCCAATCGCATTAGCCACCGACGCAAACAATGGCTCCGTAACCATCGTCATGGCATTCTTATTCTCATCCAAAGCCTGCACCACGTGGACCACCCCCGGATGCCGCAGCCTCACCAGCCTTGCCGCATCGGCACGTATCAGATCGAAGAATGAATCCTCAACGATTTTGGAAAGCCCCCCGCGCGCGCGCGCCTCCGCCAGCACCTTCTTGTCGAGGACCCACACGCAAACGGTGGGATACTGGTGGAGACGCGTTGCATCACGCGCCTTGGCGGAGTACAGCTTCCATGCAAGGCCAGGGCCGGCGGAACCAATCTGGTGAAGGAGCTCATAGTCCAGGAGAGCTTTGGGTCCGGAAACCTCCTGAACGGTAGTTTGAACGGTTTTCTCGATGACCGCGGCGGTTTTCGCGAGGGCTTGGGTTAGGGTTTTCATGTTGATCGACATTGTTGTTTGATTGGATTGGTTGTTGCAGAAGGAATAGAGATGAATGGAATTGTTAATAACGTACAAAAGAAGAAAGGAGGAGGAAGGAAGAAGGCTGGTGGACGATTAGAAACACCATTATGTAACGTTATGCTTACCAGAATAAACAAACAAATGAATTAGTGAAATTATTACTATATAAATCCATACATCTCTTGTGAATTTACTGAAAACCCAATTTTTTCTTCTTCTGAATAGTAGTATCTAGAGTTGTTTATTGTCGGATATCGGATAGTTTTTTTCGGATATTTAATTTTTCAGATCGACGATATAGTGGTCTGTATCTGATTTAGAAAAAATTGGATATTTGATATTCAAATATCCGATTATCCGAAAATATTATTTGATTTAACTATTTTTTAAATTTGATCGACGTATTTATGCAAATTTCGGAATTTCGAATATAAAAGACAACAAATTGCTAAATATAATAAGATTCACATCTATGAAAATTTTGATTTTTTTTTAATTTTCGGATATAATAAGCATTAATTTGTTAAAAATAACAAAATTAATATGCATAAAATTTTAAATTTTTGAATAATCCGAAACTTGAAATATTGCGATTCGTATCCGATCCGAAAAACTTAAAATCTGATCAAATATTTTTGAACACCCCTAATAGTATCTGTTCATAGATATTTTTAATCTTTTGACAAAACACACAACTTGCAGACTTTGTGATTAAACTCGGGTCTCCTCGAATGAACATTATCCGCTTTTTTACTTGGACTATTTTTTTTTTTTTAAAGAAGCTGGTTTTTATAGAAGAATGAAAACAAACTTACAGCAATAGGAGTTCAACAACAAAGACTCATAACTCCTAGACATATAAAACTCATTCCTGCTACAAACGAAATGCTAAAATAACCAGCTATTGACAATTAAAAAGCTTCAGAATGCATCAAACATGCAGATAGTAATAACTCCGAAAAAAACTTTAAAGGTTTCTAGAAACAAAAGACCCCATAAAATCATTTATAAATGTCAGTTTCGGTAAACATCCAAGATTTACTTGTCTACGCACGAAACTAAAAGACATATTCAAATCCTTTAACTAGTTCTTTAATATCATAGATCAGAGGGCTGATTGTAGATATATCTGCAGATTTCGAACATAGTTTCTTTATTACGGTAAGAAAATCCCTTCCACTATGATTTTTGAAAAGCCAAAATTCCTTGCAAAATTCACCGCAAGCAAACATGAAAAAGCCTCAGCCATGAAAGCATCTGACACATGAAGGTGAAGGAAGTGCAGAGTGCAGACATCCATAATAAGTCCCTCGCAATTCCTACAACTAATTTCAGAGATTGAGCTCTTGAATTGTGCATCAAATGCTGCATCAAAATTTACCTTAACTACATTCTCCATTGGAGCTTGTCAACGAACCCGTTCAACTCTATTTGTTGAGCATGTAGTAACCTTCATTGTATCATTATTTCTTATAAAAGCTTGAACAAAGGAGAGGGTGCTATGTGTTGAAGGCATGATACCATCATGAATCATCTTATTACGGGCATACCAGATTGTCCAGTAGGAAACCAGTAACATAGTCCTGTGATTTGTATTAAGAGAACAAAATATTAATGTCAACTAATTCTTTCATTCTACATTAGCTGATGGATTAGAAAACTGAATTCCTTGCGCTTCAAGAGTCTGTCTTACAAACCAGCAATCCTTGAAAACATGCTCAATACACTCATTACTACCTTGACAAAAGGCACATCTATTGTTTACAATCATTCTCCTACAATGCATGTTAGCAAATGTTGGCAAAAAATTGTTAATAATTATCCACATTGTAACTTTTACCTTGGTTGGAAAGTTTGTGGCCCACATGTCAGAATAAAAATCCATCAAAGTTGAAGAAGGTAAAATGTTGTTTGCGGCATTGGGATCATATACTTTCCTTCGGTGCAATTTATATCCACTCTTCACACTGTAAGATTCAGATCCATCATATCGCCAAATCAATTCATTATTCATTCCCAGTTTAGACAAAGGAATTGAACAAATCTTATTCACCTGATCATCATAAAAAAGGTTCTGCAATACCTCTATTTTCAAGCTTTTAGATGAAACATCAATAAGATCCGAGACTAAAGTATAGTTTATGTTAATATCTTGATTTTTTATCCTACCATCACCAACACCAGGTAACTAAGGATCATTCCAGGTATTAACGTTCTGGTCCGAGCCAATACGCCAGCCTACACCCTTCTCAATTAAGCCCCTCGAACTCTAAATGCTGCGCTATATGTACGATGGATTAGATCCCAAACTTGAGTTGAAGAAGTCACACCTTGGACCACTTATTGAAAAACCCAATTCTAATTAACTCAATAAATAATTTATCTCACGTTAATATGCCAATTTGGCTCTGGATTTCCTTCCTAATTTTCGAAATGGATTAATGTGCTGGTACAAATATAATTATAATCCATACATCCGAGAATTGTAATTAGAAAACAAAATTATAACAAAATATAATCGAATAAAAATTTATCTATACGTAATTAAAAGCACACTCAAATAGGAACGATCAATATAACCTCGATCTAAATTATAATCTACACATTCGATATATCTAAGAACTATAACCAGAATAGAATAGAACATAGCAAGCACAATATGATGAAAACCAGATATATACATAATCAAAACTAATAGCACAATCAAATTGAAATAAGACCAGCATAGACCTCGACTTGAACTAAGATAGGCTAAACAAGAGCTCACATAAAATAATAAGATATAATTCACACATGCATAAGTTTACACATGACATGACTCGAACTTGGGATGCTAAGGATCCAAGGCTCCATCCGTCGAACATGCAATATCAATTCGATTTGGCTAGGGATGGCAACGAAATGAATTTTGGTCGCCCTGATTTTGACCCAAATTTAATTTTTTTAACCTAATCATGTTTCTTCTCGAAATTTTATACATTTTAATTCGATCATGGCCTGACAAAAAAGAAGCATATTTCGATTTCGAGTTGATCTCAAACCTGCGAACTACTCACGTTGGTCTACATCCTTTTAAGTTATAACAGTACTGGCGATGATGTTGGTCTTTCGAACTTAGCTGGTTCCCTTTTTTATTTTTGAACATAAGCCGGTTCCCGTTGAGGACACCGGTAATGGATATGTCGACTTGAGACGATATAACTATTTAAATATTCACTATTCGACTCGATAAACTTGTACTGTAACACTTTTTATCTAGTCCAGAGGCTTGATCGGACAAAATAAGTGGCATTATGAGGTCGGAGCAAAAACAAGTATAAATTAGAACTTTTTTACACATTCATATACGAAATCAAATAATTATGAATCTTATTGCCAATCATATAATACACAAGATTCAATTCCATCATCATCATACGTGAAAGATCAATACTAGATTTTTATTTTCTTTTACAAATCAATCAAATACGATCATATGAATTCAACCCTAGTATCCTGCAAATGTTAGGTGCAAAAATTGGAGCCATTTTGAACTATTTTGAAACTTATGAGTATAAATATCATTAACAACGAAATCAAGTATTACACATGGCAGACGAGTACAATTTCGTGAATTTCGTACCATATCCACTTCAGTTGGAGCGGGTATAAGTATAAATTTAGTGGGTAGTGAGCGTGTGTGGATGTCAAAAATCATATCCGTCGCGTGTAGTGAATAGGTTATGGGTTTGAGACCTTACCCGCCCTGCATTTGTCTGTTCACTACCCACCATATGAATTATGGATCATTATGAATTCAAGGTTAAGTTCCCGAGATATTCTATAAACCCAAGATTTTGAAGGGGCGAGCCTTGTAATTTATCCAAGCCCTAAGATATAAATTCCTTAATTAATTTAGCTTGTAAAATAACTTATTTTTCGTTTGATAGTAGTGGTTGCTTGGCACACATGTTTAGCAGGTATGGGGCAGGTATAAATTGGGTGGTAGGTGCACGCCGGTCTTGAGTTTTTGGAGGTTTGGGGCGAATTTAAAAAATAGACCTTAAATTGAGGATTTAAATTGTAATTATAGTTACAGTCGTATTTTCGGTTGTGTTGTGTTTATCATGATTGTGGATATAATATATGTTATTTTGTTTATTGCGAGTATCGCAGTTATGAAATTTTTTTAGTAACATATGTTACTGTGGACATAATGGTTCCATATATCGCGGTTTTAGATGAAGCCACTACCGTCATATAACGATCGTTGTTGTGGTTGCATGCCGCTATTTAAATATTTGTCTCTAATAGCAAGTAATGAAAAGAAATTAAATTTTAAGAGTTGGTCCATCAATATAAGTATTGAAAAAATTGGTCCTCTAATAACAAGTATTGAAAAAATTAAATTTTAAAACTATTAAAAAAACTTTATACACATGTCGTGTAAACTTTAGTTTACATGTGCCTTTAAGTTTTAGGGGTTCGGGTTTTAGTTTAGGGTTTAAAGTGTAGAGGTTATGTTGTAGGGTTTAGAATTTAAAATTAATGTTGAGAATTTAGGGTATATGGTTTAAGGTTTATGGTTTAGTTTTTTAGGGTTAGGGTTAGAATTTATGATTTGAGTTTTATAATGTAAATATGTAGGCTTGTGTAAAATTAGTTTTACCAGCATGTATATCAAAATTTTACCTTAAAATTATGCTCATAATAACAAATATTGGAAAAACTGGAGCCCTAGTAACAAGTACTAAAAAAATTAAATATTAAGAGTAGATCCCTAATAATAAATATCAGAAAAAACTCAACCCTTAATAACAAGTATTAAAAAATGGGCCCTTAATAACAAGTATTAGAAAAAAATGAATATTAAGAGTAGACCCCTACTAATAAATATTGAAAAATACTCAGTCTCTAATAACAAATATAAAAAAATAGGCCCCTAATAACAAGCATTAGAAAAAAAATATTAAAAGTAGATCTTTAATAATAAATGTTGGAAAAATTTTAACCCCTATTAACAAATATTAAAAAAAATAGCCCCTAATAACAAATATTAAAACAAACTAAATCTTTGAAAATAATTCGAAAATATACAATATTTAATATTTAATTTTCTTGAGCAATGGGCCCTGGGCGGGCGCCCTTGCTGCCCCTGCCCAGGGCCGGCCCTGGGGAGGTGCAGGTAAATTTAGAAATATACTTGTGTAAATGGGTGTGAATTTGAAAATTATACGCACAAAATCGTCGCTCTCTCTTTTTAAGTTTTTTAATTTAGCCGCGCTCTCTCAAATCTTTGCAGCATGCAACGTTGTTTTTTTTCTTTTGATTGGTGGTCGGCAATCAATATTAGTATTGGTTGTCGACCACCGGATCTATTATTTCTATTTTTTTGTTTTTTCATGTTTTAATAAGAATCTCTGTCTTTGTGGCACGCGTTTCTTTTGTCCTTGTGACAGTTTTTTATTTTTTTTATTTTTTGTGGTTCGTTTCATATATCATTGTGGCATGATTTTTAGCATACCTTAGCGGTCGGTTGGTGTTCGTACAAAGATCTTCACGACGTTGATATCTGATTATGATTCTGTCGGTGGTCTTAGAAAGATGGATCCTCACTCGGTTGATGGTTGGTTGCTGATGTAATCAAACCTGGGTAGTAGAGCAATATGCTTTATAGCTTGGTTCGCTCACCACTCCTTTTTCACACCGTCTCGTTTGAGTAAAGACAAGTAGATTCAGGAATGTTTCTGGATTTTAGTATGTTAATCTTGATAAAAGTGTCTGCTTTTCTTTGCACTATTGTAAGACTTTTTCAGTGGAATTGTCCTTTTTTTCTTTTTGATGCATTGTAGTGTATTATCTTTCATAGTGATTAATAGAATTCAGATGTCATTGTTCAAAAAAATTTATACACGCTATGAGTGATGGGTAGATGGTGGATATGAAAATTTCAAATAAATATGAGTGTGGAAGGGGGTATCTACACCTAAAGATGGGCACGTGTCGGGTTTTTGGCCCACCCGACCCGAAAATACATATCTTATATTCGACCCGATCCGACCAGAAAAAAAAAATTTAGGGACTTAATTGTAAAAAAAAATTAAGAGACTTAATTGTAAAAAAATTATGAATTTAAGGAGTAAATTGTAAATAAAAATTTAATTTTAAGGACCTAATTATAAAAAAAATATAAAGAGGGACTATTATTATAAAAATTCTTAAAAAATTAAAGAAAAATTATACAATTAGTCCCGGGTCGGATTAGGTAGGATATTTTTCACCCTAAATTCGAACCCAACTCGACTTGACCCCAATTTTAATAAAAACTCGACGCAATCGGGTTGAGTTAGATCGGAACCCGACCGAATAGAGTAAAATGCCCATCCCTATCTGCACTCGTCCGTCATTTATCAAGTTTTATATATAAATTAAAATATATATAAATTTATACGATTAATTCTATCAAATCTTAACTTGAAAACAATATAAAACTGAGTATGAAAAGGAAATTTCAAACCTTCAAAATTCATTTAGTGTAAAAGGATGGATACTTTTTTAAGTCAACAAGTTAAATTACAGAAGGGATCTATACTTTCAAAAATAGATTGATTTTTTCAAGTTAGTAGCCGAAAATTTTCAATGATATCATTTCCCCCCTGAAAATTTAAAGTTTTTCATTTTCAAATCACCTTTACATCATACCAAAATACTAGATAATTTATTTGAACAAAAATGAAACATCGTAAAGCTCCCATTCATATAATTTATAGCATGAAATCATCACGAATCAAAATTTAACAAGTCCACTTCCTTAAAGTGTTTTATCATGAACACAAAAAACATGCTTATTCTCTACCTCAATCATTTTTAATATCGATTCACCAAAGCATCCATATATGCATATTAACACATCCAAAGTTTAAAAATTTTAGCCTAATCATTATTTTAGGCTAAGGCATAACCTTAACTTAATAATGTGACTAAAACAAATTGATTTGAAAGTTTTCGTAGATTTTTGCAATACATAATTTATATTAATCGATAAATTAGTAGTTCTACCAATTTTAGGTTAAATTATAATATAGAGATTAGAGAAAGACAAAGGACTAAAATCATAATTTGAACGAATAATAATATGAAAAAGGTAAGTTGAATTAAATAAATAAAAACCCTAAGAAAAATACGATTTTATTTTTATTTTGTTTTTTCAGAGGAGAGAGATTTTGCTTTGACCATTTCCTCCATTACTCTGTTTATATTTTTCTCTTTTCTTTCCATGATTGAGAAAAGGAAAAAGGGAGACTGTTTGTTTGTTTGTTTGGCGTTAGCAGCAACTTGAGAAAGCTGAGAAGGAAGGCAGCTGCCCCTGACACGGACACCCGCCCTTTGGAACTCAAGTCGTCTCTTTCTCTCTCTCTCTGTAACTTTCTCATCTTTTTTTCCTTTCTAATTCAGAGTCTTCTCTTGTTTTTGCTACAGTTACTGATCCCTTCGTTTTAACATCACATCATCTAAAGTTCGTGTCTGTTAGTTCGTGAACAGCAGAACCCAGCATCTCTTTTGATTTTTATCTCTTCTCAGATCCAACCATGTTTCTAATTAAGCTCATCTTTTATTTTTTGGGTTACATTGGATAATATTTTTTGATCTCAAAGTTCTTTTTTTGCTATTTGGGTGTTTGGATCCTCTCTGGGGATTCTTTGTTTAGTCAGCATAGTCAAAATCATTTCCTTGTTATGTTCCTAATTTGTCTTTTGCATGTTTCTATAGATGTTATGAGTTGGGTTTTGTTTATTCATTTCTGCTTTACTTGGAATTTGTATTTATGGGTTTGCCTCTGTTATTGCTGTTTTACAGTTTGGTGATGCTTGGTGTTAATGGACTGGTGCTTCAGTTTGAATGAAAATTGGTACTCTGAATGCCTTGCTCGGACATGGGTTTATATCTTTAGGTTTAGACTGCTTTGATTCAATAAGTAGCTAGGGGCCCTATTGGTTTTGTGAGAAGTAGCAGCTTTTGATTTACATTTTATGACTGTTTTGTTAAAATAAGGGAACAGTCTTTGGTCTTGTACATACTTGAGCTTCTTGGTCTTTTATGGAAAATTTCAATCGATACTGAATTATAAAATTCGTGGTGATAAGCACAAATGGGTGGGCTTTGCTCGAGGAGATCCACTGTAGATAATGCTCCCAGTGGAGGCTTGCCACATGTTAATGGCCATTTTGGTCGAGGGTCTGGATCAGTTTTTCAGACCCGTGAACTTCCTGCTAAGATAAATGCCAAATCAACTCCCCCTGGCGCTGAGGATAATGTAGACAAGGAGTCAGGAGAGCCGTTTTCCTTTCCGGAGGTCAGTACAGCTCCATATGATGTCAATGATGGAATTCCTCGTTTGTCAAGGGCACTATCGGATAAATCTAGATCAACAAAATCTAAGCAGGCTACTGTTGCAAAGGTAAGCTCAAATTATACTGTGTCCTCATGCAAAATTTAGTGCCAATTTTCTGTTTGCTTCATAGGTGCTTATATTGTATTGGCTTAGATTCCATTCTTAGATTGGTTTATACTTATACGAGGGTTTATAGATGCTGGACTAGGTCTTGCTATTGTTGTTGCTGTCCATTTTGAGTCACAGATTTTTTTACTTGGAAGGATACTGATGCAGAAGGTGTTTGCCGATTGTAAAAGGATGTAACGATTTATATTCATGAGTGGTTGGAAGTTATCTTTTAATTGTTAACTGCTCTTGTTCTCTAGAGTGAGTTTGCATGATGAATGAAAGGGGGTTTAAGACCTAATTCTTAGAGATTTCAATTGTGTGTTAATTAAACCTTCTTTAATCAAAACCTTATAGATGGCCTCTGTCATTCCAAGATGATGAATGGCTTAGTCGTTTTGGGGTTCAATTGGCTGTCTTTTTTTCCCCATCTCTGGGTCTGTAGTCTTTTTGCTAGATATAGGCAAGACAACAGGCTCCGACTTTGAAACCTGGCTGAGTACAGTATGTGACAAAATAATGCAGCTAATGGAACTAGTTATGTAATTGAAAGACTTAGAGTCTTAGACAAGTTATTTTATTGTGCTTTATCATGTTGTCTGTAAGCTAGCTGTCCACAGAGGGTGAAAGTTGGAATACATGGTTTTTGTTGCGCTTCCTGTATTAATGTATGTTATCCATCAAAGAAGAAGCTGAGTTTTTTTCCCGCGAATGGGGGGGGGGGGGGGGGGTAGTCCTATTTTATTGTAACTTTGGAGTACATATTAATGCATAATCTTCCCATGACTTCTTTGATGAAAAATATTCAACTGCTTGACACGGTGAAACACATTATGTTTCAATCATATTTACAGTTCAGTTTTTCTAAAGCCTTTTTTGCTGGCGTTAACTTATGCTTCTCTACCTTAACTGTATATTGGACCAATGAAACTGTCACACTTCTATAGAAGTATGTCTAACCTTAAAACACTGAAACAAATGGATCATATGATGCAAATCTATGAAAATTTAGTGTTTCATGATAGAAGCCAGGCCTTTTGACAAATGCCTAATGGCCCAATATCTTTAATCTTTTTGTAGAACCTTGAACAGACAAGGATATTTGCACTTGGCAGTCGTGATAACTTCCATTGTTTCTTAAATATGTTAAGAATGGATGGAATCATGGATATATCTAAGATCTTTTTCATTTGCTAGGATTAAGATTGAGAATTTTATTCTCTGTTGGGAACAGAAAGGAAATATGCAAGAGACTGTTAGAAATATAGGTCTCCCCTTAACCATGGGTCATACCATGATTGGGATTTTGTTTTAATTAGAATAATTTTCTGCTGTTCTGAATTTCATGTTTGTACAGAGAAGTCAGATCAACGATTATTGTTCTAATATTACAATACTGTGGGTCCTGGCATTATAATTACTGGTTGTAGTCTGCCTACAATTGGAGCAGAGAAGGATGCTTCTTGTTCTACTATTATTAGTTTGTTTCTTTTACTGGGTTGTTACCAAGTTTATTTGATACCGCCCATAAAACACACTTAATGAGTATTGAAAAGTGCTTACTTTTTACAGGTTTCTGAGGTTAGCTCTCTTTTAGGTAGAGCTGGTACTGCTGGGCTTGGAAAGGCAGTGGAAGTTTTGGACACCCTTGGTAGTAGCATGACGAATTTGAACCTCAGCAGTGGCTTTACCTCTGGGGTAACAACAAAGGGGAATAAAATATCAATTCTAGCTTTTGAAGTTGCAAATACAATTGTTAAAGGTGCCAATCTGATGCAATCGCTTTCTAAGGAGAACATCAGACATTTAAAAGAGGTGGTCCTTCCATCAGAAGGAGTGCAAAATTTGATATCAAGAGATATGGATGAACTCCTGAGAATTGCAGCTGCTGATAAGAGGTGAATAATAAATGACATATTGCTTTGAAAATGATTTTGTTGTTATACAATTTGTTCATATCCTCAAATGGTGGTTAAATTCTCAAAGCATATGAGGCTGTTGAACATTTTTTGTTATCCATTTCCAACAGGGAAGAGTTAAAAGTTTTTTCTGGAGAGGTGGTACGTTTTGGCAATCGTTGTAAAGATCCTCAATGGCACAATTTAGATCGTTATTTTGAAAAGTAATTTTGCAGATTCTTGCCCTCTTTTTAAGTGTTATTTACGAAATTAGAGCAAGATTCTAAAATCTTTTATTCACCATCTTCTTTAATATTTAGGTTGGGTTCTGAGCTTACCCCCGAAAAGCAATTGAAGGATGAAGCAGAGACAATAATGCTACAATTGATGTCTTTGGTTCAGTACACAGCTGTAAGTATCAGTTCTTACTATTATCATGAGAAAGCTGCTCTTAGAAGTTGCAATGAAAAATTAAATTGTTTAATACGAAGACTTCCATTCCATCTTTTTGTAAGTTGTGGTATGAAGATTTCTTTTCCCCCTTATGTTTGGAGACATTGTTTTAACTATATGTCTATGTGGCAGAGAATCTCCCCCCCCCCCCCCCCCCCCCTTTGGTTCTTTCTTCTGTGAGGCTTCAGAGTTTTTTCTTCTTAAATTATTTATCGGACTATGTTAAGAAATGAGGATACCGTTTTGTTCTCTTGCATTTTACCATGTGAATCAATCTTGCATGATATCTTTGTTGATAATGATATATCAAAATTTAATATCTTGACCCTATAACATGTTCAATACTGGCTTATGAAAAGTCGCCTTCATTGAGGTTTTGATTTTATTCTTGTCATGGCATTCATAAAACTTGCTAGCTATTCCAATTATTTGTTGATTCATGGCTTTGTTAAAAAAAACTTTGTAAGAGTGATTTGCCAATGACACATCTCCATTGGCTTGAGATTATCCTCCCTCCTCATAATATTACTCGTGTTGCTCCCATATTTTGCACCCACTTCTGAACTTCTGTTTTTTTGCTGCTTTTCTCATTGTTATCTATAATGGATAATTTACAGTGGTTGAGAGAAATTTTGACTGCAAAACCTTAGTGTACGAGACAAACTGTAAATTATGGTGGTCTGTTCAAGGATTGTAAGATATTTTTACAATCCGAATCCTGCAAGGCTTGATTTCCGCACTTTTACAAAAAGAATGAGTGCCCTACATGTTTGACCTTGGAACTTATAAGGACCAATTGCTTCTTTATGTTTGCAATTTATTGCAGTTCTTTGTCTCTCATGGCAGTTTTGCCTCTTTAAATCTTACAGTGTCAATGGTATACCACTACTATATATTTTAAGAGTATGAAAAAAAATCGTATTCATCCTCTTGATAAAATAGCACATTTTATTTTCTATTTCAGTGCGTCAGTCAAGTAAGTATTATGTAGATCTCTAGCAGGGACTCTAGCCTCCCTGCCCTGTTAAGTTGAAAAATCAATTATCTTGCTCCCTTGATGATCTGCTAATGGGGAGTAATTTGCTGCGTTGTGCAAGTCAAAAACTGCAACTGCATGTGGATACTTTTTATGAGAGAATAGCTACCTTCCAGAGACATCTTAGGAACAAAAAGGAGGGTACAACTGTACAGGTTCTATTTAGACTGGCCAAGAGTTCATATTTGTATATTAGCTAGATTGCTGAAATTTTTCATACTTCCGAATCTACTGTTCTGATGCATTTCTTATGAAAGAAGTCGTATGAATAGTGGCACAATTCATTTGTTCTTTATTTATAATCGATGTTATCTCTACTCATTTAAGGAGATAACTGTTTCCTTTGCAGGAATTATATCATGAGTTGCATGCCTTGGACAGATTTGAACAAGATTATCGACGTAAGCTTCAGGAAGAGGATAATTCAACTGCTGCTCAAAGAGGTAACCTGTTTCTTGGATCTCTTTTTTCTTCTTCTTTTTTGCGGTATTGTTTACTTCTGGATTAACAAGGTGTTTCTAATTTGTTTTCTTGGTTAAAACAATGTGTGGTAAACCCAACAAAAGTGCAGATATGTAGAGTGACAATTTCTTTTTATGTATTCCATTCAAAACCCTATGTGCCCAATTAAGCTTTTTCATGGGCCTTCTTGTGCATGTAACATGTAAGTGCTTTCTGATGACATTTAGTTTGTGCAATTTCTGTGAAGTTCTATGCACATCCCATACTTTTTTCCATTTGAATTTATGGCACCTCGCATATTTATTTAGATCGGTGAAAGCTACATTCCATTATTGAGCTGCCCATCCCAGACTTTACACCTTTGTTTTCAGAGGCCTAAGTGGACTGTTAAGCTTTTTCATGGGCCTTATTGGGCATGTTAGTGCCTTCTAATGACATTTCGTTTGCACAATTTCTGTGAAATTCAATGTGCATTCCATACTTTTTTTTCTTTGAATTTATTGCACCTCTCATATTTAGTTTGGTGGATGCTACATTCCATTTTTTGGGCTGCCCAGCCTGGGCATTTATACCTTAGTTTTTTGAGGCCTAGTTTGAGTCAAATTGGATATTTCTAACACCCCACAATTATTTGCTGTCTCAGTTCTTTAAGATTGAAGGTGCTCAACGACTAAGTTTTCCCCCCTGGTAATTTTATGGGATGTAGTTAATTTTATGAATGGCCCTTTGATATTATAATTTTAACTTTGGCCTACAGGAGACAGCCTGTCAATATTGAGAGCAGAACTAAAGAGTCAAAAGAAGCATGTAAGAAGTTTGAAGAAAAAATCTCTTTGGTCACAGATTTTGGAAGAGGTACGAGTTAGTAAAGATCTATCTGTTTTCTTTTCAGTATGAGCTCCTAAATGAATTTTAGTGGTGTTCATATCTTTTTCTTTCCATGTACTTTGTCTCTACTAATGCAAGCCTTTGCACATAATGTTATTATTTTTGAAGTTAATACACATATATCTGTTGTGGAACAAAGTTTTATATCTTATGTTCATAGGTCATGGAGAAGCTCGTAGATGTTGTTCATTTCTTGCACTTGGAGATTCATGAGGCCTTTGGCAATGCTGGTAAGAATTTAAAACATTTAGAAATGGTATCACTTTATTGTAGAATTTGTGATGGCCGAATTATTTAGCTGCACTTGCTTATAAAACTTGAGCAATTATCAAAGCTTTAACTAAGTATGATTTCTCGTGTAAATGGAAATTCTTAATTTCCTCAGAGTTTGAGAATGGATAAAATGTCAGAACGTAATTTCTATTCAAAGCTAGATCCGTACATCAGGTTATGTCCTTTTTGTTTTGCAAGAAAAGCTATTTTCTTTTGTTAATTACATCTGTTAAGATGACATGCATAATTTTATTGTTCATGCACATTTTCTATTATGCTTAAAGGCAGAGTATTTGCTATGTGTTCTATTTATGAAATGGTGTTGACTTTTGTCTGTGACCTTGCAGGTGGTGATAAACCTGCTAAAGGTTCTGTTAAAAGACATACAAAGTTGGGGACTGCTGGTCTTGCTTTGCACTATGCAAATATCATTACTCAAATTGATACTCTTGTAAGTTTAATTGTTTCTGCTAAATGACTTTCCTTTACCTCTTCTTTATTTCTTGAAGATTTAGAATGGATCTCTGAATTGATCTCTTAGGTCCTTTTGAATGGACATATCTTATTGAGATTTACAAGAAAGTTCCAAAGAAAAGAGAGAGTGTTATGATTTGGGGGATAAATAACATCAAGAAAATCATCCCAAACAGAGAAAATGTTTTGACAGGCTGGAGGAGAATCAGCAACAGAATGATGAATTTGTTCATCAAACTTGATAAAAGCCTTACAAGTGTTCTTTTGAAGTTGTTTTATCTCTATTTCATTTGAAACTTGCTATTTAATTAGGAAATTTTAATACTAGTGAGGAATGAGACTAGGGAATTATTAATGGTTTCCTTGTTTAGCATGGCTTGAAAAAGCCATGATACCACTATTAATAATACCGGAAGCGCTTATGTGTAAGCTTGGTCTGGGTCTCAATGTTCTTTGTTTCTTCTAAACCAGTTTCATATGATTTTCTTGTGGTACTTGAAGAAAATATATGCTATAAGCATGTAGTTTATGCTCATGGACATGCCAATCATCATAGGTCTACAAGTTTATGATAAAATGTTGTAGGCTGGGAATCTTTATGATTCTAACTTTTTTATGTAGAAGTAGCCATATAATGGTAGTATGAAATATGAATATTAACCCAATAACCTGTCAAATAGTAGATATTGGAGTTTTAGGCAACCCATTTTCTATTTCTTCCTCTCAAAGCATAGGAAAAATCTTGAGGTGTGTTTATGCTTTTATTCAGTAATAACAGGGGGATTTTGATAAGTTAGTTGTTTAATGTACTCAGGTTTCTCGGTCAAGTTCGGTGCCCCCTAATACAAGGGATTCATTATACCAAGGTCTACCGCCTACTATAAAGTCTGCTTTGCGGTCTAGACTGCAGATGTTTCAGATAAAAGAAGAGGTTCCAATTTGCATAATCTTGATGCCGACAATATTACTTACCTACTTGCTCATCTATTATTCATACTTTTGAAGATGCTATTACCCTGTTGCATGTTGTTGGAAATATTTACTCCTAAGGCTAATATGCACCGACCTGCAAATTCTCAAATTTCTTTTCAGCTAACTGTCCCACAAATCAAAGCAGAAATGGAGAAAACATTGCAGTGGCTAGTTCCCATTGCCACTAACACAACCAAGTAAGCACCTTACAGTACCTTATTTTTGTGATCAACTTTTGGGGATTCCTTCTCTTCAGTTTTCAGAATTGAAGCCATTGCCCACTAGTTTTTTGCTCTTCTTCTAAGCTTATTTTCCAATTACTCATCCTTGTGGCTATTATACAATTTGTTTCAACTAGAGCTCATCATGGGTTTGGCTGGGTTGGAGAATGGGCAAATACTGGGTAAGTTCTGTATTTATATACTTCTTCTTTCCTTGATGCTAATGCTTTTTGTTGCTCAGCTTTTATGATCAAAATTTTCAGGTCTGAAGTGAATCATAAACCTGCTGGACAAACGGGCTTGCTTAGGATTGAAACACTTCACCATGCAGACAAGGAGAAAACTGAAGTTTATATTCTCGATCTCGTAGTGTGGCTTCATCATCTTGTTACTCAAGTGAGGGCTTGCAATGGTGGAATCAGGTCTCCTGTCAAGTCTCCAATTAGGTCCCCTAATCAGAAGTCGGTTCAACTATCTACAGAGAAGCCTTCATCACCAATGTTGACAGTCGAAGATCAAGAGATGCTTCGAGATGTTAGTAAGAGGAAAAAAACACCTGGAATAAGTAAGAGCCAGGAATTCGACACTGCAAAAACTAGGTTAAGCAAGCACCATAGGTTAAGTAAAAGCAGTAGCCATTCTCCGACTAGTGAAACTAAGAAAGATCCCTTACCTATTCGGAGGCTATCTTCAGTTCCTTTCATTAACTTTGATATTGACCGGATCAAGGCATTGGATGTCATTGATCGAGTGGACACACTCTGAAGTTGGTCATTACATGTTGAATTGAGATTCCTTGGCAAATCAAGAGGCCTTTTTGCTTGTGCAAAGAGTCCATCTGCTGCTGCATTTTTTTCCTTTTAGGGTGCTAAACGCTAAAATGGTCTGCGGATGGGTATATTTTTGGTGAGTTGGCGGAAGATGCCGAGTGACACAAGCTGTTAACTACTTTTTTGGCATGTGAGATGTTAAGGGGTGATAAATGTATTGTTTGTTCAAGCCTCGAGATCAAGGGGGAATTAAACTGAATTCAAGCTATAGTTAGTTTTCTCTTTAGTTCTCTGTGTACAGAATGTTCCATCATAATAATCAACAATTTCTGCTCTTTTGTCTCCCCTTTTATATATGGTATCTATTTCCTTTTAGAGAAAATATTTCATGCACGATAATGGAAACAATCTAATTTATAGAGTTTTGAGGTTTAGTTTTATGGGGTTATGGCTTAGGGTTAGGACTTTTTAAGCTCAAGCATGCATGTCATGCAAATCAGGGAATTTTGAATTTTCAAAGGTGCAAGTGTCACCCTAACACCCTTCGGTCCATCCCTAATACAAATGAACTGCGAGTATGCTTACTTGGCAATGGTAGTTAGTTCACTATTGCAATTTGGTATTTCAACTTTCAAGGACTCAAATATGGGTATAAACATACTGATATTTGTTTGCATGCCTGATTGATATGAACCCAACCCAATGTTGTGCTTCAATTAAGGTCGATAGGTGGGAGTGGTGTGCTTGTAAGATGTAATATCATATGCTCGTATTTGGAGGGAAACCGATGTTAAATGATGAGCCAGTTTAAGCAAAAATTATTTGGGATTGTGATTTCAATAATTAAGCATAGGAGAAATTATATTATAGGCTCGGCTCGCCTCGTCATTCATGGTCTAATCAATAAAAATTATCTATTTTATTAATTTTATTAATATGGGTATAAAAATAAATAGTTTTTATTGGCTGAGACTGCAAATGACGTGGCGAGCCGGACCTATGATATAATTTCTCTAAACGGAGGTTGAAGGATAGTCAATTATACGGGAAATTATATCATAGGTCCGGCTCGCCACGTCATCTATGGTCTCAACCAATAAAAATCATACATTTCATTAATTTATTTCATGTTATCTTTTTACCAAGTGACTCTTCGCTCATATTTACTGTAAATTAAATTAAAAAATATTTTACCAAGTGAATTTATTTGGTAAAAATGACAAAAATTAATAAAATGTATGATTTTTATTGATTGAGACCATAAATGACGTAGCGAGATGGACCTATAATATAATTTCTCCAAAAATTTGAATATTCATTTAGTTTATATTGAATCAATTTCAACAAAGTATTTTTTAATTTAATTCAAATCAATTACATAATAAAAATACTTTCATTTAAATTTAAGAGTAAACTACAACGTTACTTTTATAATTGTCTAGTTTTACTTACTAATTACGTTAAAGGTTGTTTGTTTGATGACATGACACGTTATTAAAAAATATTTAAATTTAATTTGACCGTTAATACAAATTTGACCCCTTAATTTTAGATGAAATGATTTTGACCCTTAAACTTAAGGTAAAGTATCAGTTTGATCCTTGAATCCGACCAAAATCTCCCACCGGTGGTAGCTATCATTGTCGTCGTCAGTCAATGTTAGTCACCACTAACCATCGTTGTCAGCAATCGTTGAACCCTAAATTTTTTAATTCACGCTTTTTTTGATCTCTTGAATGTAAATATGATGTCTATTTCACTGAAAAATATCTTGAACCTATCCATAGTTAGGTGGTCATTCATGTACTTCATATATATATATATATATAAGACAATTTTAAAAGTTTTTTTATACAATATTGAATAATAATAAGAATTATGAAGTATTTTTGAAAAGGGTAAACTATAACGGAGGTCACTCAATTATGGGTAAGATTATATTTGGGTCACTCAATTATGGATAAAGTTGCATTTGGATCACCCAATCATTAAAAGTTACAGTTGGGTCACTCAATTATGGATAAAGTTGCATTTGGGTTCTCTCAATTATGGGTAAGGTTACGTTTGGGTCACCCAATTATTAAAAGTTACACTTGGGTCACTCAATTATGTTTAAAGTTGCATTTGGGTCACCCAATTATTAAAGGTTACATTTGGGTCACTCAATTATCGGTAAGGTTACGTTTGAGTCACCCTTCATATTTAGAAAAAAAAATACATCAATTTCATCATTTGAAATCATTAATTAATCTAATGCATAGATTGATATACATTTTTTTAAATATAAAGGTTGACCCAAATGTAACTTTACCCATAATTGATTGACCCAGATGTAACTTTTAATAATTGGGTGACTCGAATATAACTTTACCCATAACTGAGTGACCCAAATGTAACTTTTAATAATTGGGTGACCCAAATGTTAGCTTACCCATAATTGAGTGACCTCCATTGTAATTTACCCTTTTGGAAATCAAGTTTATCTCCTCTATAATCTTAAATATTTTTTTGAATATTATAATTTCAAATATTAATATAATTAATTTATAGTACTTCACATTTTATAATAAAATTATTTAAAACAATTGATACTAGAGAATAAATCAATTTTATGTCATTTTGATACTAATAAATAATAATATCAAATACTATTGATTTTAATTAAAAATATATAACTAAATATATCTGGATATATGAATATATATTATAATATTTTCAATCAAGCTCTTGTAGCTCCGTTGGCACTTTAGTAAGTAGGAGGTCTTAAGTTTAACTCTCAACAAAAGCAACAATTGCTGTAGTGTTAAAATTGTTATTTTTAAGGATAAAGATAAAATTGTAAATAAAATTGATTAAAAAAATATATCTTTTTAATTTAAGTGTGAGAGGACTGAGGAGACTACTTAAATATTCTAAAAAATAAAGTATAGTTAGTGGATTTTGAATTTATGTTTGATGATGAAAAATCTTATGACATATTAAAATGTTGGGGTTAAAACGCAACGGAAGATTGCAGGTAAGAATTAGGCAACAGAAAATAAACATGAGCCAACAGAAAATGTAAACAGATTGACGAACTTCTGTCTACCGACGATGACTGGTAGGTGGGTGTGTAAAATGAAAATCACCTTGGAATTGGAATGAAGCATCTGGATTTTGAAAGATTGAAAATAAAAAGATGACCCAAAAGTAACATGGATTCTGACGTAAAAAGCAGCAGCGCCTACCTACCAACCAAAGAAGTGAAATTTGTAGGAACTGTGAACATAAAACTGGGTTGTTTAGATATTCTAGAGCTTTGAGTTCATAGGAGTCGATTTTGTTATTATACTTTTTTACCTTCTGCAATTCAAAACTATATGTTTGCCGTTATCGATTCATCACAGGAAGGAAGTAATAAAAGAAAAAATATATAGGAGTTTGATTCTTTAGATTTGTTTTTATGGGTCCATTGAAAGAAATGATCATAAAGAGCTTTGCACATAATTTTATTTGTTGAATCTATGAACAAAAACAATTAAATGTAATATCTGTTAAATTTTCTTCGCTCTTTAATAACGCGTACACATCATGTATACATAGTACTCATACTCGAGTCACCTAAATGAAATATATCATCTTTTACCACTGAAATCATTACACGACTTCTTATTAAAATTGTTTTTAGGTCAAATAATAATTTTGATATCAAATAATATTTTTAGATATTTTTTCTTTACTCATTTATATCTATACACTATACTAACTATAAATAGATTACTTTCATCTATTGAGTTAATGTCACGAGTTATATGAAATTAATTCAATTGGTGAAATTACAAAAAGTCAAACTCAATAATTTATTACTAATACATATCTTCATGAATCTCATTTTAAAATATTCATAAAATTAAAATATTTTATATTATTCTTTAATCAACGCATTCTAAATTGATCCATAAACTTTAAAACACTCAAACCATATGTATTATCCCATTTTGATACTCTCACTATCGTGATGTTAATTCTCTACTGGTAAAAAAACTTAATTCGTTTTTGAATGACTTGAAAATTGAACATGTGATCTAAAAAAGTTTAAGAACCTTAAAAATATATTATATTTTAAAAAAGTCACTGGTTCAATTCCTATAAACCTTTAAAAATAGATTAAACATTTAAACCTGTAAAATTAACAACACATTAAAAAATAATCAAAACATAATGCCACTGATAGTCTGAAGGTTTATATAGAACATTTTAAATTTTGAGGATCAGCCTAGAATGAGACCATAATTTTAGGAAATATATAAAACATTTTAAATGCGTCGGAATTTGATTTAAAATGTAAGACATTTCATACAATTAACTTGTTTATAAATGAAAAAGGGAGAAACTTTGCCCCCCAAAAAGTGACTGTGTCTATGTGCAATTAATGGAGGGAAAAGAGCTTCTTCTTTAGAAAAAAGAAAAGAAATAAGGTTTTATTTGATTCTAACAACTTTGGAACGAAATGTGGTGTTTAAGAGATATCCTAATCCATGTGAGGGTTGAGATATTTTGATGACAATGATAGTTTTATTATGATTAATGGAGTGACTTGCTTTGCTTAAGCCGCCGCCAAGTGGGCATAGTTTAGGTTTACTTTAAGCTGAGTTTGGTTTTGGTGACCAATTGACAATGGATTAAATTAATACATTTCAGAGTTTGGTCAAACACCAAACATACACACGGTATGCTCTTTGAATTCAGATTCTGTTACACTATAATAAGTAATAACGTGTGATCCTAAAATTTTTCACGTTTATCATCTAGATGTTTTTAAAATGTATTTTTATTATTTTTTATTTTTAGGTGATGAAATGATGGTAATTTCAAGAGTTATATTTTTTTTTGGATAAAAGGTGTGTTGTATTTATTCGTGTAAGCAACAAACTGCTACAAAAAGAATAAGAGACATCGAGCGAGGGAAATTAATAAATTCCCCAATCTATACAGAGTTTTCTATTTGTACCATACAATCGTGAACCAATGGAAAATTTTAGGCTACCGAGAAGAGTATTGCTAGATCGGTGGATCCTGTTACAAAGTAATCAATCCAAGACGATAAAAAAATTAAAGGATAAAACGTTAATCAAATAATTGAAAAGAGTAGAAAATACAAAACCAGATTAAAGTTGAGTAGAGAAGGTGTTGAGGCATGCGAGAAGTAATTTCCTTAAGACAAATTTCGACCACTATGCGGTGCTTGAGTTTGGTCGGTCGTTTGTCTCTCAGGATACAACAACAAGAAGATCTTCGATAGAAGCACGGACTAAAGAGATCTCGAACTTGAACTCTTGTTTTAGCCTATGACCGAGATAAAGAGAACGAGAGAATGAAGAAGATTTTTTAGTGTGATGAAAACTGAGGAGATGCATGGTTTATATAGGGGAGTGGAGGAGGAAAATATGGAAAATAAAATATTCCGAATGGGTTCGGTGAGCTTCGATTTGCATCACTTGCGCCTGCGCGCGAGGCATAATATTCATTCAAATCATTCAATGACTTCCAAGTGGGTTGGTGTATTTAAACCGTTCCCAAGCTTGTTATCCCACCCATGTGGGATATGAGGTTTTTATTTTTCTTTACACAATTCACAACATCCTCACTTTGAGCATCAATTTCTCATTCATTTCTCAATCATTTTGAGCATATGAGATATCGTTGTAAAGGTCTCATGGAGTAGAATATTAATTAATAAATTTATCATTTGAACCTCCACCTTTACCACTAGAAAATACGGCTCAAAGTTTTCAATTTCTCACATTTTTTCCAACACTCCTCGAAAAATTCGAGCATTACGTTCTTCCCAAATACTGTACAAAAAACTTGTCCATGCCAGTTTTAATAGTAGGGTAAGTAAGGATTTACCCCTCCAAATAGTTTCTGCCCAATGCAGGAAATTCTCCCATACTCGACATTGATGTTGCAAGCCGCAAGTTGCCATAATTTTCCTCCACACCGTGTGCGAATATGTGCATTTGGAAAATATGTGATCACGACTTTCCATTGCTGACTCACATAGTACACATTTGTCATCGACTCCAAGTACCCATTGCAAGAGTTTGTCTTTTGTAGGGACCCTATTCAAAATAATCATCCAAGATATAATAGAGTATTTAGGGATATGTTTAGGGAACTAGAGTAACTTCTGCCAAAACACTTTATCATGTGAAAGACGAACTCTATCCCATAATCATCTCGTAGTCATAATATTGGGAGTTCCTGTTGTGAATAGATGTTCCATCACAGGTCTCATTTTTAGAAATTTTTTGACGATCCAGCTGTGATAGGGCTTACTTTCAGCTTCCCAAAAGTCAGCACCCTTTAAAATATAGGTCTAGATCCAAGCTATCCAGAGGGATCCATAACCGTCTAGGATGTTTCGCAAGAGTTGGAGACTGCAAGTTTTTTGTCCAACACATAAGGCTTTTGAGGTCGAGACCACCCTCAGATTTGGTCTTGCATATTTGGTCCAAACCGACCTTTTCTCCCTTAATCGGTACATTGTCGCCCTTCTATAAGAATCGCATACATATCTGTTCGATATGAGAAATCACTGATTTTGGAAAAATGAGCTCTCGACTCCAGTAGTTGAAAATACTAAACAAGACTGCCCGGATTTACTGAATTCTTCCCTCATAGCTCAATTTCTTGGTGGACCAAAAGTGTAGTTTTTCTTTGATTATGTCCAGGAGAGGGGCATGATCCCTTGTTGTGAGCTTACGAGTGACTAGTGGAACACCAAGGTAACGTACTGGTAAGTACCCTCGTTTGAAGCCAGCCGCATGACATATGTCTTCCACAATGGTGGGGGGAATGCCACTAGTGAAAAATTCGGTCTTTGTTGCATTGAGCTTAAGACCCGAGATAGTGTAAAAACTCTTAAGTGTTGATCACTCTCAAAACTGAATCGAGAGAGCCATGACAGAAGATAAGAAGATCGTCAGTGAAGCACATATGCTTGAGAGATAACTTGCGATGTAACGCCCGTGTTTTGGGATTAGGAGTTAGTGGGTTTGCGGTTCGAGTCGGTAAAATAAAATTAAAATAAACTCAACCTCAAATTGGACCTAATTGAGCTTTAGTAAAAAGGGGAGGGACCTATGTTGTAATTTGACCCAAAACTTTTAAAAATCAAGAAGTTGTCTTCTCTTTCCCATCCCCCTTTCCAAACGTTGGAAACCATTTCCACCATCTTCAAAACCTCTTCAAACTTTGTTTAATATTACATTGTGTATCTCCTTCAATTCAAGGCCTTTTTCAAAGGTAAGGATGTTTTCTTACTCTCCTCTTCACCTTTTATCTATCCATGGTTTTAGATTTTAAAGATATGAGATTTTGAAAATTAGGGTTTGATTTAAAGTTTGAGTTTTTAAGGGGTTTTTCATCTTGTTTTGATAAATGAAGTTGGGTATTTGTTTATTCATGTTAAAATGCTCATTATATGTTAATTTGGTTGAGTTTTGATGAAAACCCGAAGTGGGTTCTTAGAGCCATTTTTAGGAGGTCAAAACTTGACTTTTTTGTGGGTTTTAGAGTGAAATTGAAGGGCTGATGGTTTAGGTATGTTAGGAGGGTGATTTGGGACCTTATGGGGGGTCATTTGGGTGATTGGAAATGGAAATTTCAGCAAGGTTTTGGGGAAGCACGAAAATTGGTATTTTGGGTGATTATGTGGATTGGGAATTTGTTGAAGTTGGCTTATACATGTGATGTGAGATGGTGATTGAGTTTTAGCATTGAATTGTGATGTAATGAATGTGTTTTGTTTGGCTAGAAGCAAGAGGAAGCGTTTGAGAGGCTTTGGGACCGAATTCGGGTTCGTAGGAGGATTATTTCGGTTGCTAAGGAAGGGCGGTGAGTGGTTTCAAACTTGTTTTAAAGTTTGGTTCGAGTATGTGTAGTGTGTGTGTGTGAAGTGTGCTTGGTAGGCCATTTCTATTTAATTCAAGTTGTTAATTTAGCCATTGTTCTCCATTAAATGCTATTGTGCTTACCTATCCATGCTCTTGTGATTGTGGTTAATTGGTGCAAGTGTATCATGATATGTATATATGTGATGAGCATGAGTTGTGGTTGATGATATGTGGTGTGATAATGAAAATTGGCACTAAATAAATTACCGGTTGTAAATGATCGATCATTAGGATTAGTGTGCACACAAATTGAGTCAAAACGTACGTGGCCTTGATGGCGTTAAGTCATCAAGGAGGAGTACGGTGATGTAATATTCCACCGGAAGCTTTATTATATTTTCTACGGGATGATGAGTGGAATCCCATCCGTAGGGCATGTGGCGATGAGTGGAATCCCGCACATGCAAGGTCCGGTGATGAGTGTAATCCCACTGAGGTAATGTGATTGTTGAGATTTAAATCCGCACACCCGGGTAATTAATAGTGGCCAATTAAACTTGTTCATATAATGGTGATATATGATGTTGATATATGATTGTGGATATCGATGCTTGATGCTTAGTATGATGTGAGATGCCATATTATGCCACTTGAAAGACTAGCTAGGTCTACTTGATTATATGCCATTGTAGGTTGTATGTGAGATTAGGATTTACATGCTTGAACCCTGCATTGTTGATGTTTTTTCGTTTTAGAGCACCCTCACTAAGCTTATAGCTTACGCTCTCAATGTTCAACAATGCAGATCATTAGCGTGGTGTTAGCTCGGAGCAAGGCAAGAAGGGCATTCCAAGTGTGTGGCTCAAGTACGGTTATCAATTTTGTATTAGTTAGCAATGTGGCAAGGGTTTTTGTATGAGCTATGTATGACTCATTTAAATGTTGAAGTGTTGGATTGATTATGGATTGTAAAGCATGAGATACTATGATGAATGTTGGTGTGTGGTGGCATGCTTTAGATGTTTAGGTTGCCTTGTGTGTGTGAGTGCAAACCTCCTATATGTTGTCTTGTGCCTTTTAAGGCCTTTTGAGCTTTCATGTATGCCATAAATGCTTAAATTGCTCTTTTGTTGGAATTCCATGTATGGATGCTTTGTCTCATGTTTGAATGCTTCCTTTTGTTTAAGTAAGATTGCTTAAATGTTAGTAGGTGCTTAGGAGAGTCTAGAAATGCATTTAGAGTCGGGTTTGGGGTCGTTAAGTTGGATATTGTGGAGTTGCAGTGCAGGGCGTATCGGTACGCCTAAGGGCCGTATCGATACGGTCTTGCCTGTAGAGCTCAGTTTTGGCTGGGCGTATCGATACACGGGGGTGTATCGATACGGTTTTTGGTCACTGGAATTTTGAGAAATTGGAGAATTTTTGGCGTATCGATACGATATTGGGGCGTATCGGTACGTGTTTATCTCTTTGACCACGAGATGTTAACTGAAGAGGGCGTATCGATACGCTCAAGGGCTGTATCGATACGGTTTTCTTCGAGTTGACTGCTTGGGTTGACCAAGTCAAGGCGTATCGATACCCTTGATTGGTGTATCGATACGACCTGCCCTGTAAGCTTAAAATGGGCTGTTTATGCATGGTCGTGGTTCGAATGTGATTTCCTTTGATTGTTTTCCGCTGTCGTGATCACTTAGGACTTAACAATCCTCTAGACAAGATTAAAATGAAAGAAAAGAAAAATAGGGTTGCTAACCGAGGGGGAACATTAACGGGTTTCGCTTCGGTTTTCCCCGTGTGGCTCACTCGGACCGGTCATCCGGCCATACCGGGACGAGGGGTTTACATTTGTTGGTATCAGAGCCTGAGGTTACCGAGACCTCGGGTAGGTAAGTGAGGTAAGCTTGATGTGATAAATGACTGTGTTGTTCGATGCATGTCTTGCCATGAATTCTTGAATATTTGACTGAATGTTTGATGTTTTGAAGCATGAATTGTTGTGTCTGGTGTAGAGTGTGTGCCCATTGCTACTATTACTTAATTTAAAAGAAATTTTTGGAAAAAGTAGTACTTGAGCACTATTGGACCCTTTCTTTGGCTAACGTAATCCTTTTCTGTTTCTTGTTGTAGTTTATACCTTGCTAGCTGTATCATGAGACCACGTGGGAGGCCTAGGATGGTTCGATCAGAACCACGGGCAGTGGCTCCAGGAGTCGAGCCAGTAGTTAGGGTTGAGGCTCAAGTGGGAGAGCCTGTGGTTGGAGTTGGAGCTCCTCAACCACCTCCACCACCACCTCCTCCTCCATCGGGAGCGGGAGGTGAGGCCGGGGCCGAAGGAGAGGGACCCCAAGGAGGCCAAGGTGGCCAAGGACTGACCGGGATAGACTTAGCTCCGTTGGTTCAGGCGATAGCCGGGGCATTTCAGGCTGCAGTAGCTGGGGGTCAGGCAGCACATCATCAGGGTGAGGGCACTGGATTTCCTTTAGAGAGACTTCGGGGCCTTGGGCCGAAGAGTTCAGAGGTGCTACTCCAGAGCGATCCGAGTTATGGTTTGAGAAGATTGTCCGTATCCTTGCTCAGATGGGGTGTACTGGTGAGCGCAAGTTGGGATGTGTTGAGTCCTTACTTCAGCGTGATGCCTACACTTGGTGGGTCACCATTACTACGGGTATGGATGAGGCCGAGATCACTTGGGAGTTCTTTGAGACAGCTTTCCGTAAGAAGTATTTGGGTTCGCGATACCTCGATGAGAGGAAGAGAGAGTTTATGGCATTGCTTCAGGGGAGTATGTCCGTGACCGATTATGAGATCCGATTTGTCAGATTGAGTCAGTATGTACCTGAGCTTGTACCTACTAAGGTGGAGCGTTGTAACCGCTTTCGTTATGGGCTGAGTGAAGAGATCAAGACGTATACTCTAGCTTCAGACTACACTGATTTTGATGTCTTGGTCGCGAGGGCCAAGGACTTAGAGCACAGCTTGAGTTTAACCAGGCGGTCTGGTGGATCTAGTTCGGGTAAGAGGTCCAGCAACTTTGATAGAGGTGATGCCAAGAGGCATCGGAACAACAGACATCATTATGATCATAGGCGTGGTGGCGGTAACCACGGTAGGGGCCATCAGGGTCAGAGAGCTGGTGGGAAGTTGCCCACATGTGCTACTTGCGGGAGGAACCACACCGGTGAGTGTTGGGGAAATTTTCATTCTTGTTGGAGTTGTGGGGCTAGAGACCACATTAGGCGTGACTGTCCACATCAGGTGGGACAGACACCAGCTCAGGCTCCTGCTAGAGCCAATGACTTTCAGAGAGGCCGCGGGCGCGGTAGAGGTAACTTCCAGCCGAGGAACGATTGTCAGAGGAACATAGCACATGTAGTTGCAGTTCAGCAAGAGGGCGGAGGTCAGGCCAGAGTTTATGCTCAGCGTGGGGATCAGCATGACACCGATGTGATCGCAGGTAACTTCTCGATACAGTCTTTGGGTTTGCTTTCTTTGATTGACTCTGGGTCTACACATTCCTACATATTGAGTGAGCATGCACAGTCTTTAAATTTGCCTTGTGAGTTGTTAGAGGTAGGAGTTATTGTTACTAGTTCCTTTGGGGACACGGTAGTAGTTAGGAAGATGTACCGAAGGTGTCCGTTGATGGTTCAGGGACATATGTTTCCAGTGGATATGATGGAACTTTCTTTCTATGGTTTTGATGTGATTCTGGGTATGGATTGGCTCACGGAGCATAGAGCTAGGATAGATTTTGAAACTAAGCGGATTTTTTTGAGGCTCACAGATGACTATGAGATTGTAATGGTGGGTGAGAACGTGAAGTTCTTGTCCAACATGGTTTCAGTGTTAGAGGCTAAGAGATTAGTTGAGTTGGGGTGTGAAGCATACTTAGCGTATGTGATGAACCCTAACATGAGTGAGGTTAAACCTCAGGACATCCGGACAGTATGTGACTTTCCTAGTGTGTTTCCGGAAGAGTTGCTAGGGTTACCACCGGACAGAGAGGTAGAGTTCACCATTGAGACTTATTCTGATTCAGCTTTTGTTTCGATTTCTCCGTATCGCATGGCACCGAAAGAATTGAAGACTCAGTTGCAAGAATTGACAGATAGAGGTTTTATACGACCTAGTTCTTCACCTTGGGGTGCACCAGTTTTGTTTGTGAAGAAGAAATATGGAAGCATGAGAATGTGTATAGATTACAGGCAGTTAAATCAGTTGATAGTGAAGAATAAATATTCATTGCCTAGAATTGATGACTTGTTTGATCAGTTGAGAGGAGCATCGGTCTTTTCGAAGATTGATTTGAGATCGGGTTACTACCAGCTAAAGGTAAGAGAAGTTGATGTACCGAAGACGGCCTTTAGGACTAGATATGGTCACTATGAGTTCTTAGTCATGCCATTTGGGTTGACTAATGCACCGGCTGCTTTCATGGACATGATGAATAGGATTTTTCATCAGTATCTAGATCAGTTTGTAGTTTTGTTTATTGATGACATCTTGGTGTACTCGTGAATTGAAGAAGACCATGACCGACACTTGAGACTTGTTTTAAAGACTTTGCTAGATCATCAGTTGTATGTGAAGCTCAACAAGTGTGAATTCTGGATCCGAGAGGTAGTCTTCTTAGGACATGTAGTGTCAGCCGATGGGATTAGAGTTGATCCGAAGAAGATTGAAGCCATTGTTGAGTGGAAGCAACCGAAGTCTATGATAGAGGTACGTAGCTTCCTAGGCTTAGCCGGATACTATAGGATATTTGTAGAGGGTTTCTCTAAGTTAGCCGCTCCATTGACACAGTTACTTCAGAAGAGTGTTCAGTTTGAGTGGACAGATGCAAGACAGAGAGCCTTTGAGAAATTGAAAGAAGCTTTGACCCAAGCACCAATATTGATTCAGCTAGAGTCCGGGAAGGACTATGTAGTCTACAGTGATGCTTCTTATGTAGGGCTAGGATGTGTTCTTATGCAAGACAAGAGAGTAGTGGTTTATGCCTCAAGACAGTTGAAGACCCATGAGCGCAACTACCCGACCCATGACATAGAGTTAGCTGCAATTGTGTTTGCTCTGAAGATTTGGAGGCACTATTTGTACGGTAAGAGATGCACAGTGTACACCGACCATAAGAGTTTGAAATACATTATGACTCAGCGAGATTTGAATCTCAGACAGCGTAGGTGGTTAGAGTTGCTAAAGAACTATGATCTTACTATTGAGTACCATCCGGGTAAGGCCAATGTAGTGGTCGATGCATTGAGTATGAAGATGGTCGTGGACTTGAGAGCCATGTTTGCTAGATTGAGTTTGTCCGGAGATGGTGGCTTGGTAGCCGAGCTTCAGGTTAGACCTACTCTAGGTCAGTTGATTCGAGAGAAACAACTCTTAGATAGATCTTTGGCACCTCACGTGCAAGATATAGCCGATGGTAGATCTTCATACTACAGTTTTAGTACTGATGGGGTTTTGTGTTTCAAAGATAAAATAGTTGTGCTAGAGGACAGTGACTTGAGACGTACGATCTTGACCGAAGCCCACAGTAGTCCATTTGCTATACATCCTGGAAGTACGAAGATGTACCGTGACTTGAAGAATGAGTACTTTTGGGTTGGCTTGAAGAGAGATGTAGCCGACTTTGTGAGTAAGTTCTTTGTGTGTCAGAGAGTGAAGGCGGAACATCAGGTTCCCTCAGGTTTGTTACAGCCGTTGAGAATTCCGGAATGGAAATGGGAGAACATCACCATGGATTTTGTTTCGGGTTTGCCTTTGACTCCTACAAAGAAGAACTCAGTTTGGGTGATAGTGGATCGTTTTACGAAGTGTGCTCACTTATTGGCAGTCAATACTACTTACACTTTGGATAGATTGGCCGATTTGTACATTGGTGAGATTGTTAGACTGCATGGTGTGCAGAAGTCCATTGTGTCAAATAGAGATCCGCGGTTTACTTCTAGATTTTGGGAGTTTCTGCATACAGCTTTGGGTACCCGTTTGAACTTCAGCACTTCTTATCATCCTCAGTCAGATGGTCAGTCAGAGAGAGTTATTCAGATTTAGAGGATATGTTGCGTTGTTGTATCATTGACTTTCAGGGTACTTGGGAGAAGCATTTGCCTCTAGTAGAGTTTGCGTACAATAATAGCTTTCAGTCGAGCATTCAGATGGCTCCGTATGAGGCCTTGTATGGCCGGAAGTGTAGGACTCCAGTTTGTTGGGCCGAGGTGGGACAGAAATTATTACCTATGCCGGATTTGCTCAAGGGGACAACCGACAAGGTAAAATTGATTTGCGATCATTTGAAAGCTGCTTCTGATAGGCAGAAGTCCTATGCCGATTTGAAGAGGAAGGAAGTTTAGTTCTCAGTGGGTGAGAAGGTATTCTTGAAGGTATCTCCGTGGAAGAAAGTGATGAGATTTGGCCGAAAGGGAAAACTGAGTCCGAGGTACAAAGGATCGTATGAGATTGTGAAGATGGTTGGTCTGGTTGCTTATCAGTTGCGTTTGCCATCCGAGCTAGAGAAGATACACGATGTGTTCCATGTTCCGATGCTTCGTAAGTATAGGTATGATCCATCACATGTTATGCCCGTAGAAGAGATTGAATTGAATCCATATTTGACTTATGAGGAAGAGCCCGTGGAGATCTTAGCTTCTGACAGTAAGGTGTTGAGGGGTAGATCGATTGAGTTAGTGAAGGTGCGGTGGCAACGTAGAGGTGTGGACGAGGCCACTTGGGAGAGGAAGGAGGATATAGAAAAGCAGTTTCTGTATCTCTTTCAGTCAGGTAATTTCGGGGATGAAATTCCTTAAGTGGGAGAAAGTTGTAACGCCCGTGTTTTGGGGTTAGGAGTTAGTGGGTTTGCGGTTCGAGTCGGTAAAATAAAATTAAATTAAATTCAACCTCAAATTGGACCTAATTGAGCTTTAGTAAAAAGAGGAGGGACCTATGTTGTAATTTGACCCAAAACTTTTAAAAAGCAAGACAACTTTATAGAAAAAGTTGTCTTCTCTTTCCCATCCCCCTTTCCAAACGTTGGAAACCATTTCCACCATCTTCAAAACCTCTTCAAACTTTGTTTACTATTCCATTGTGTATCTCCTTCAATTCAAGGTCTTTTTCAAAGGTAAGGATGTTTTCTTACTCTCCTCTTCACCCTTTATCTATCCATGGTTTTAGATTTTAAAGATATGAGATTTTGAAAATTAGGGTTTGATTTAAAGTTTGGGTTTTTAAAGGGTTTTTCATCTTGCTTTGATAAATGAAGTTGGGTATTTGTTTATTTATGTTAAAATGCTCATTATATGTTAATTTGGTTGAGTTTTGATGAAAACCCGAAGTGGGTTCTTAGAGTCATTTTTAGGATGTCAAAACTCGACTTTTTGGTGGGTTTTAGAGTGAAATTGAAGGGCTGATGGTTTAGGTATGTTAGGAGGGTGATTTGGGACCTTATGAGGGTCATTTGGGTGATTGGAAATGGAAATTTCAGCAAGGTTTTGGGGAAGCACGAAAATTGGTATTTTGGGTGATTATGTGGATTGGGAATTTGTTGAAGTTGGCTTATACATGTGATGTGAGATGGTGATTGAGTTTTAGCATTGAATTGTGATGTAATGAATGTGTTTTGTTTGGCTAGAAGCAAGAGGAAGCGTTGGAGAGGCTTTGGGACCGAATCCGGGTTCGTAGGAGGATTGTTTCGGTTGCTAAGGAAGGGCGGTGAGTGGTTTCAAACTTGTTTTAAAGTTTGGTTCGAGTATGTGTATTGTGTGTGTGTGAAGTGTGCTTGGTAGGCCATTTCTATTTAATTCAAGTTGTTAATTTAGCCATTGTTCTCCATTAAATGCTATTGTGCTTACCTATCCATGCTCTTGTGATTGTGGTTAATTGGTGCAAGTGTATCATGATATGTATATATGTGATGAGCATGAGTTGTGGTTGATGATATGTGGTGTGATAATGAAAATTGGCACTAAATAAATTACCGGTTGTAAATGATCGATCATTAGGATTAGTGTGCACACAAATTGAGTCAAAACGTACATGGCCTTGATGGCGTTAAGTCTTCAAGGAGGAGTACGGTGATGTAATATTCCACCGGAAGCTTTATTATATTTTCTACGGGATGATGAGTGGAATCCCATCCGTAGGGCATGTGGCGATGAGTGGAATCCCGCACATGCAAGGTCCGGTGATGAGTGTAATCCCATCAAGGTAATGTGATTGTTGAGGTTTAAATCCGCACACCCGGGTAATTAATAGTGGCCAATTAAACTTGTTCATATAATGGTGATATATGATGTTGATATATGATTGTGGATATCGATGTTTGATGCTTAGTATGATGTGAGATGCCATATTATGCCACTTGAAAGACTAGCTAGGTCTACTTGATTATATGCCATTGTAGGTTGTATGTGAGATTAGGATTTACATGCTTGAACCCTGCATTGTTGATGTATTTCGTTTTAGAGCACCCTCACTAAGCTTATAGCTTACGCTCTCAATGTTCAACAATGCAGATCATTAGCTTGGTGTTAGCTCGGAGCAAGGCAAGAAGGGCATTCCAAATGTGTGGCTCAAGTACGGTTATCAATTTTGTATTAGTTAGCAATGTGGCAAGGGTTTTTGTATGAGCTATGTATGACTCATTTAAATGTTGAAGTGTTGGATTGATTATGGATTGTAAAGCATGAGATACTATGATGGATGTTGGTGTGTGGTGGCATGCTTTAGATGTTTAGGTTGCCTTGTGTGTGTGAGTGCAAACCTCCTATATGTTGTCTTGTGCCTTTTAAGGCCTTTTGAGCTTTCATGTATGCCATAAATGCTTAAATTGCTCTTTTGTTGGAATGCCATGTATGAATGCTTTGTCTCATGTTTGAATGTTTCCTTTGGCTTAAGTAAGATTGCTTAAATGTTAGTAGGTGCTTAGGAGAGTCTAGAAATGCATTTAGAGTCGGGTTTGGGGTCGTTAAGTTGGATATTGTGGAGTTGCAATGCAGGGCGTATCGGTACGCCTAAGGGCCGTATCGATATGGTCTTGCCTGTAGAGCTCAGTTTTGGCTGGGCGTATCGATACACAAGGGTGTATCGATACGGTTTTTGGTCACTGGAATTTTGAGAAATTGGGGAATTTTTGGCGTATCGATACGATGTTGGGGCGTATCGGTACGGGTTTATCTCGTTGACCACGAGATGTTGACTAAAGAGGGCGTATCGATACGCTCAAGGGATGTATCGATACGGTCTTCTTCGAGCTGACTGCTTTGGTTGACCAAGTCAAGGCGTATCTATACCCTTGATTGGTGTATCGATACGGCCTGCCCTGTAAGCTTAAAATGGACTGTTTATGCATGGTCGTGGTTCGAATTTGATTTCCTTTGATTGTTTTCCGCTGTCGTGATCACTTAGGACTTAACAATCCTCTAGACAAGATTAAAATGAAAGAAAAGAAAAATAGGGTTGCTAACCGAGGGGGAACCTTAACGGGTTTCACTTCGGTTTTCCTTGTGTGGCTCACTAGGACCGGTCATCCGGTAAGACCGAGACGAGGGGGTTACATGCGGCATTTAAGATGATATTTGAACAGATTCACATTCGCTGTAAGATTAAGAAGGGAGGGGAGAATGTTTATCACCATCACGAAGAGATATGAAGACAAAGGGACACCTTGTCGTACTCCTCGCCCTCCTTTAAAGAATCCCACGAGACTGTCATTCATGGAAATAGAAAATCGAAAAGTTGTGATGCAGTTTGATATCCATCTACGAAATGGTTCAGGCAGTCTGATGGCCTCTAAGACTGTTAACAAAAAACCCCCAATCAATGGAGTCGAAAGCCTTGTGTTGATCAATTTTAATTGCATGCCGGGGGGCATATCTTTGTGAGTGTACCCTTTAACCAGCTCCTGAGCAAGGAGCGTGTTATCAGTGATGTTGTGGCTCTTGATAAAAGCATATTGATTCGGTAGATTCATGTTTGGGAAGTAAGGTTGAAGCATGTTCACCAAAATCTTAGTGATAGTTTTGTATACCACCGAACAACATGAGATAGGTTTGAAATCTTTTGCTTAACTAGCATTAAACACTTTAGGGATTAAGGCAATCGCGGTGGCGTTGAAGGCATGTAGGAGCGAAGAAGTGTGACAAAAGTACTTGATTGCAGTAGTGAAGTCCTTTCCCACGATGTCCCAAGTACTCTTAAAGAACCATGAAATGTATCCATTCGGCTCAAGGATTTTTTTCATTTCCTAAGAGTGTTTCCTTAATCTCTAGGTCAGTAACTTCTTGATATAGAGAAGTATAGGCAGAATTTGGCAGTGTGTAGGATAGAATGCATTAAAGGTTCTCAATGGGACAGGGCTAGACTTGAGAGTCTTTCATTCATATGGGCTTTTGAAAGAAACAAACCATCTCAGAAGCCATTGAATCAAAGGTTTCCAATTTATTGTCATTCTTATCTTTTAGCATGGGCGCAATATTTCTTTTTTTGTCATCACGGCAGAATGAAAAACCTTGGTACTCATGTCCCAGTCTTGAATCCACTGTATTTTTGTTTTTTGTCTATAGAAAGATTGCTCAACAGCTTCAAGTTCCAGAAGTTTAATGTGTATTTTTTCTCACCTTCCAAGTCTAGTATACCAAAGGAAAGATTGAAAAGTTTTAATTGTTCCAATTGTCTTCTTTTTGCAGCAACCCTGGCAGAGATGTCATCAAAATGGTGTGATTATAAGGTAGTATTTCGATGTTCGATGATTTTAATATTATCAATGACAAATATATGTATCTCATCATCAATATTTCATAATTCAATGTCAATAATAATATCCAATGATCTCAATACAATAATTCGATGACAATGCACCATGGCAATAACAATAACTATGTCCAATGTTCAATAACAACTTACCGACACTTACCAAAGTGTCCGATTAGCCATCCAATAAATTTTTCCTCAACAACAATGTTAGCAATGTAATCTAAATTATCAAATAATAATCCGGGAAGGCCTTTCGCCTAAACTCGAGACTCTGACTACACTCATCTTAACTCTCCAAAGCTTTCAAGGCTCATAGATGACAATCCCCTTGTTCCTAGCTTTGGATGGAGACGATGGATGTTCTTCAATGTCTTGAGCTAGGAAATCAATATGAGACCATTAGAGTTGATGTTACGATATCAAAATCAATATAATAACATCAAAATTGATAATTGATCTCAATAGAAATGACAATGATGAGATATACATGGATAGTCAAAACCTTAGCTTAAAATTAATCATGTTTTATTCATGGAATTCATCAATCAATTGAAGATTATAGCTTACCCGACCGATAGTAACGATTCGATATCAATAAAACGAAGAAAAAGGTAAAGTTCAAAACTTCTTCCAATGGAGGTGCTTGCTTCAAGGAAGAAGATGAAAAAGATAAAGGTATTTGCTTATATCTCTCCTGATAACCTACGTAGGCCTCATTAAATTGAGGAGGGGCTAATCACAAGATTAGTCCCTCAACTTACACCATTTTATGATTTTACTCTTTATCTTGTATTATCTTCAATTAAATCACTATATAGGTTCAATATTATTCAATAGAGTCCGATGATGATGTTTTAGGTCCAATTAGGGTTTGATATCAATAATTTATTAGTCGGTACAATATTTAGACTCTATTAATGTAGAATTTCTAATCACCGGAACTAAATTCCGACTAGACTAGATTTTGGGTGTTACAATTTTTGTTCTCAAAAATAGACGAGGAAGAACTCTACCCCAATCTTGTTAAATTGTTAATCGCACAGAACTAATTGGGGGTTTGAGTAGTGCTGAATTCATAAGTATTTATTCGGTGCCTTATCTATGTATTTTGAATTGTTGTTTAGGTTTTGGAGGCTCCAACAAAGGAGGAAATCAAGTGCAAGCATGAATTCAAGTTTTTTCAGAAAACCGCATGAATTCAAGGCTTTTGGTTGCTGCTGCAATTGTTACGATGTTGAGAATCTATGTATTTTAGCCTCCTCTACATACTAATTTCATTTGTAAAACGGTGATGATGAACGGTTATAAGCAGCAAAGTTTGGATAAGAGGATTGGTTGGGGGAAGGTTGAGGCGGCTTAGAGTGAATCACGACAACATGTGTATTGAAGAGAATTTTCGGTTTAGGTGGAGGATGCTTGCCTCTCGCTGGTTTCAGTCGAGAATGGTGATTGGTAGGTTGTTGAGAAAATGGTGATGCTGCTCAATGGCTAAAGGTGTGAGGGCAATGATAATTTGGATTGTTATTATAAGATATATATATATATATGAGATAGATCCGTTTACACAGTATAAAACTCTTTAAATTTTACACGTTTTTGGACCGTTTGATGAGATTAACAGTAAATATGTGAAAATTATCACTTGGAAAAAAGAGAGTAAGGAGTTAATCTGAGCCATGGTTTGATTGACGAGTTCGATAGTTCGATTTTTGTTTTTTAAGACCTATTATGGTGTGATTATAAGGTAGTATCTGTTTAATTTTCTTAGCCCTTTATTAATACACACATAATTCTCGAATCCGGATCACCTGAATGAAATACATCATCTTTTACCACTGTGACCACTCCACAAATTCACGCTTGTAAAGATTTTTATTTTTACCATTAACGTATCAAATAATTACTTATTTTTTAATATTATGTTTGTTGCATAAAAAACAATTACCTAAAATTAGTAATTAGCAAAAAATGAAAACTCTAGAAGCTATAAACGTGTAGTGGGCAGGCAAATACTATATGCCCCTCAGCTGTGAATATTGGCATGCGTAATCTTTACATTCTGGAACTCACCTAACGCAACCAAGTTTTCGTTGGGCAACAGTTTTATAGGATTACAAAAAATATAAATAAGCTTTGTTCTAAAACCAATTTAATAAGCGTTTTCAACAGGGAAGTAGGGTGGAAATAAACATAGCATTCAATTAACCGTGTGTGAATTGTTTGTACAACGTTTGTTTATTTTGTTTATTAAACTAAATAAATGAGTATGAACATAATTTTTATGTTCGTTTAATAAACGAACAAACACGAACAAATGTGTGTTCAGTTTGTTTATGTTTAAAAATAAGTTCGTTCATAGGATCGTTTATAAGCTCATTTACATACTCGTTTATAGGATGAAGATATTTGTGAATGTATTTTTTGTTGCTAAGGATGTTATATAAGTTCATGTTGAAATGTAAGTTTTATTTTGATGCTTTTGTTGCTAAGGACGAATATGTTCATGAACACTTAAATGAACATGTTTGTAAACACTTAAACAATTACGTTTCCGAACACTTAAATGAACAAACACGAACACCTTCAAAAAATTAAATAAACGAACACGAACACAATATTAAAATTTTAAACGAACACCAACATAGTCTTGTTCGTTCAAGCTCAGTTCATTTACATCCCTACATGAAAGTTGTTCAAGTTATATTAATCAGACTTTAAATTTGACATAAATAATTTAATTGAACAAATGAGTTTAGAACATATTAATATAAAAACATTCCAAATTAAAATTAATTTAATCTTGAAATATAATGATTTTAATCGAGAATAACTTTAAAGCAAAATGAATTAATATCTAAAATAATAATAAAAAATCCAAACGTAATTCGACCCTTTTAAATTCAACCTACTGCCCACCTTCAGACTATATTTTATACTTAAATGCTTTTAATAAAATTTAAAATATATGTAGATGGAACATATTATTATATGTTTTAACGCCCGCAATTTTATAGTCGCATTACAAAAATCTGGGTTCGTTGGAGACCCTTGTTTAGTTAAGTTATAAATTGTTTCTAGAAGCCTTAGATTATTTTATTTATATATGTATATATAATATAAGGCTCCCTGGTATTATATTCATTTTATGGTTTTAATTTTTTATTTGATCATATATATGGTTTCAACTTTCAAGAATGTACTTTTCATGTAAAATGCATTATGCATGTACCTAATTTTTATTTTTAAAATATATACCCCATTTAATAATATACTGATTTTTTTTTTCAAAAACCAACTATATTAATTAATTATATGATGACGCTTTATGCAAATTAATGAATACATATAATTGTGGACGATGCCGTGAGAGTTGTAGGTTTTTCAATTTAACTTTCAAATGGTTTGGTTTGAATATTTATACTATAGATAATAATTTTAATTTTTTTAAGTGAGGAGATAATTATATTTTTAAGATAAATGTCTGATTTAAACTCATATAAAATAAAACAATATAAGTATTATTGATCATTCAGTCAATTAATTAATCTTAAATAATAATTTTAATTAATTATTATCATCGACGATTTAAGGATCACTATCAAGTCTCTTTCATCTCATACTTTTTAGTATAATTTTCTCTTTTTACTTTTTATTTGCTTTGCTTTTCTACACTTAGCCATTATTCATACCTACTTAATCAATAATTATTATTTGAGTGTCAAGTTGGATAAAGATATGCAAAAATGGTTTACTTTTCTAAATTCGTTACTAATGTAAAATCATTTTACGTTTATATATTGTATATACAAATAGTTATATTAACCCAAATTAAAAATAAATGAATGTGTTTATTTTAAAATGTGTACGAGTGAATAATAAAATAAAAGTTTCACATGTATAATTGAATTAAAATCAAAATTTTACCGAAGCCAACAAGTGTCATAGTGAAAAAATAGATATATTTATCCGAAGAGACACATATTCAAATCGCGTTGTCTACAAGGTGTATGTGATTTGTCAAAAGATTAATAATAGTTATCAACAGATACTACCTTGTAATCACTTTCAGACTATTAAAAAAATCAACGGCAAAAGTCATCTCCAAAGTGGTATAATTTCATTTTTAGCCCCTTCAATTTTCAATTAACATAGTTAAAGTAATGGCAAATTTTCCTTTTGTCCCTGAAAAACGATAGAAATTTAGTTTAGTATTATTTCAAAGTTCTATAATATAAACTCAAACAATGATAGTGTTTTTAAATTTTAAATTTTAAATTTTAACTCTTTTTGAAAAATAATTTTTTATTTCCCCTTATAATTACAAAAAGGCATAGAGTCAAAAATACTCTCAACGTTTGACTGAATAGTCGTTTTTACCCCATTTTTTTAGAGTAATTCAACCCTTAACGCTTCATTTTGGGTCAAAATGACCCAATCTACGGATGAAAATTGTCAGTCAACTAACGGTAAATGACTTGAAATGACGGGATAAACCTATATGGCAATGCATGCTGGCATGACAATATAATATAGACAAATATGTTGACTTGAAAAAAACGTTACATCAATCAACAAATAATTTTATAAAATTATATAAAATATAAAATAATTTTTTCTACTGACTTATTATTCTGTCAAATCATTTCAAACTATTTACCATCACTTTTCTAACAAATTTTTATCTACAAAAGGGTTATTTCAACCCAAAATAAAATGTTGAATGTTAAATTGCTAAAAAAAATAGAGATCAATAATTATTCAGTCAAACGTTAGGGGTATTTTTTAAATTTATGCCTTATAAAATATGTACAATCTATGTGTCACGCTCCCTATTTCATTAGATGTTCAATGTGTATATTTGAGATAAATTCGAGAATTATAATAAGAGTTAGTAATTAAATTAATTTTCCATCAATTAAAACATATATTTTGTTTGTTAGAGAGGGGAAAACACAATAGTACTTTCACGAGTTTAAAGCCCAGTTCACTCAGCCGGTCAGCCCAACTGCACGTGTGTGATCCCACACGTTTGAATTATAGATTATAGATAGCCGGCAGCATACCGTAGTGGAAATTGGAAAAAGGCCAGCGATTTCTGGAAACAGCAGCCGTCGATTCGTTCATTTTATTTTTCATTTTCTGGGAGAAGAAAAGCCATGGCGTTGAACGGTGGGATCAGATCGGTTTCTAAGCTTCTGACTTCGTCCTCTCAATCTCTTCTCCACAAATCAGGTTAGTGACCCGCTAACGATTTTCCTTTTCTTTTCTTGCATTCTACTTTTGTTTGGTAGCTGCGAGAATACAGGACAATAGTTGAAGATGAGCATCTAGGTATTGGGAATTATTTTTTGTTAGCTGAAATCGAGGGTTCATAACTGTTAGATCTTCTTAATTGGTATTTGTAATTCCCCCTTTTTATTCGTTTGTTGCGGATTTATGTTTTCGGCGTTCTTTATTGGATTTAAATTTTGTATTGCATATCTCTATAAAATACATTCATACAACTCTTTATAATGTATGCTTTCAAGGGATTGAGTATTGGTTATTGATTAACTTTTGAATACCCATGTTTTATGTCAACGGCTAAATGAATTCTATGTAACGAGGAGAAAAGTGCTAGTAAATAGCTTATAATTGTGTATAATTATCCTTTCTGAAAAGAAAAACCTAAGGGGGTTATTAAATAGACCTAGATATAAATTTTGAATTGATTTGTGGTCATAGTATGTTGATTACAGTGGCCCTCCTCAATCAGCATTTGCTTTTACATTTAGTTTCAAGAACCTCTTTGACTTCTATATGGTTTTTGTATTGATTGCAACGCCTTCCTTATCATTTTTTTGTGGAAATATCTTTCTAATTAATTGTGTGGGTTGATGAGTTTTGTTTGTTTGATGTTACTACCATAGTGCCCTAGCCTATATTTACATTTCTAAATGGCTGTTTTTGCTATTCAATGTCCACGAGGAAGTTTCTGTGACGTTTACATGCTGAAATTTTGTTTAAAAAATGTTCTTCTCTGTTTTCAACTCTCAAGTGTATGAGATGCTTTCTTATTTCACATTTATCCGACCCACGTCTCCTGTGTTTATTGCGCACTCTATGTTTGAAAGTTAACATTAAAAAAAGGAACTCTAGCAATCTCGCTGATCTATATGTAACCACCGGCTGTTACTCAGCACTCTTTGGTTGAATTTGATACTTTACCTTTCTTCCTCAGCAAATGAATGTAGAACATATGCATGATATTTGCTTTGACTCTAATGATATTTCAATGTTTTCCCCTTTTCCAATTTGTTTAAATGTTTTGTATTTAGACAATAATATATAGATATATATTCATAGTCAATAGAATCGTAGCCTTCAGTATAGGGTTATCAGAAGTGTATCCATGTCCTTACATCCTTCTGTGTAACTTTGAAATGTTTTTTTTTTTTGTTTCTACTCATACATGTCTTGAAGTATATTAATCATGTAATTATTCTTTTACCTTGACCATTGTATTCTTCTAAACTGAAGGATCCACTATCTTTGTTTGGTGCTAACCATTCCTACTTCAAACTTGTTAACTTAGTTGTGGTTGACCTCTCCGTAGTGCTCTGTCTTTGACAGAGATGCAAAATAAACTGCCATGACTCTGGGTGGAAGGTCTTTCACTTAGGAGAGCAACTCAATTCCATTGATTCTGGGGTATAATTTGGGTTTGAATGAGAAATTTAAAAAAAATCCTATGCTTAGATTATAAATGGTGCAAATTGGTTGTGGGTACGAGTTGTGTTTTTTTTTGTCTGCCTGCATGTGGGGTGTATGCCAGAAGCCTCAAATGTTGAAAGAAACCGTTAAGGAACTTCAGCCTTTACGCTGTTATCTTTATTTTTGGTAATAATGTGTAAAACTCAAAATCAAGAGAGCTACTTTTGTTGTGTTTGTGGCAGCCAATAGAGGGTTTCATTCGACTGGAGTGAAGAGGATGGGGGGAGGTCATGGGCATGATGAACCATATTACCTTCATGCTAAGCACATGTACAACTTGGATAGGATGAAACATCAGCAGCTGAAGATGTCTCTTGGAGTTTTGACAGCCTTCAGCATCGGTGTGTTTGTTCCCGTGTATGCTGTCATTTTCCAGCAGAAAAAGACTGCATCTGGTTGAGCTTTCGATGCTTGCATTGCCTTCATGGCATGGCATGGCATGGCCGCTTGCAATTATAGGAGCAAGTTGGGAGTTGGTCACATTCCATTGTAATCTCAGCTTTTGAACTGAAGTGATTTGGTTTTATTATATATTTGCATTTGCAGGGTTTGTGTTTTCGTATTTTTAAGAGTTTCTGTTGACAATCCATGTCGATATATGTGGGAATTTAGGATTTGATAGTAATAAAACCAATGTACCTGTATTTGCATGGGAATGGAAATGCTCTTATATTAAATTGTTTTTAATCCTGTCTCTTCAGTCTCCATTTCCATGGTATGTGTTCAATCTTAAAAAATAAAAATGGAGGTACACGTTAGCAGACACTTTAGGCTCATGTTAAATGTTAATAAGTCTCATGGACGCAAACTTTCTTCCCTTAAACTCCAAGGTTATCGCTAATATATGATATATGAACGTTGATTTAATAAATTTGTTTATCTTTATATTGAATAATTTATTTTTGAAATTTATAATTTCATTTACAATAAAATTTTATTTACAAGAAATGTGGAAAAGGTTTTAATTGACCTAAATTCCTTATTTAAGGTTTACCTAAAGAAGTTGCTTTTCAAAATTCTATTTTTTATTAAATAGAGATATATGAGTTTAATTTTAAACATTTAGTTTGAAAATGTAATATCTCTACTTAATGAAAAAATACTTTTAAATTTATACATATGTTATTGAAACAAAGAATTCCAAAAAAAATATAAACTTATTTTTTAAAAGAAGTAAAATATCTACTAAATTGGTTCACTTGAGCATAACATGATATTCTTTTTGGGTAAAGTATACAAATGGACACCAAAATTTTAGGGTGTGTTTATTTTAGTCACCGAACTTTTAAAATTTTTATTGAGGTCACTCAACTTTTATTTCAGTTTCATTTTAGTCCCTTAACTTTTACTTTGCTTTCATTTTGGTCCCTCCCGTTACCTTTCGTTAAAAAATACTGTTGTGACCCGTTAGTTTTCATTTTCTTCAAGGGAAAACTATATAAATGGTCACTGAACTTTTAAAATGATTTTATTTTGGTCACTGAAACTTTAAAACTTTAATTGGAGTCACCAACTTTTGTTTTACTTTAAAGCAACCCCATTGGTTTAAGAAAAAACTCTTTCAATGTATTAAACAAAAGTAAGAAGTAGGTTTTACCTTATAATTATTATGGGTGTTAAAAATACCCGACCCGGTTGACCCCGCCCGCCGACCCGAACCTTTAAAAATTGGGTAATCTTTTAAAAAATGCCCCGACCTGAGTTTTTTCGGGTAGTTGGGTCGGGTATGGGCCAAAATTTTTGTGTAGTCGGGTACCCGACCCGGTACTTTTAATATATTTATTTTTTAGTTTTAAATTATATTTTAATTTTAGGTACTTAATATTTTTACCATCGAACTAAATTTAAATCTCTAAATTTTTTCAAAGTTTGAATTATGTATTATGAACTTTTTATTTTTTATGTTTGGTAATTGGTTTAGAAATATAATAAATCAAGTTGCTATAAGTAAATATAGTTAAAACTATTGAATAATAGCGATTGCGTTTTATTGGTTTCTCTATTGAAATTCATAGAATAAGCAATTATCAAAAGCATTTAAATTCAAACCAATGAGGTTGGTCCTAGTGGTAAGCAACTTGGTTTCGCTTAAGTAGGTCTTAAGTTTGAGGAGTTGTGTCTGCAGAAAGTTCTTGCTGGGAGACTCACCCACCAGTGCAACACGGGTCAATCCGGATTAATCAAGGTGAAGCCTAGAAATCGGAAGGACAACAAAAAAACGCTTAAATCCACTTGTGCAGGAAACAAAAATTAAAGCAGACCAATTACAAAACTAGTTACATTTTTAAAAATTGTCAATCTAAGCATTAATTTATGTACCGAGTAAAAATTTAGAAAATTTAAATTTAATTTGAGGGAAAACATTAAGGAACTTAAAATAAAAATATAATTTAAAATTTAAAAATAAATATATTAAAAATACCGGTTGGGTCGAGTACCCGACTACACAAAATTTTCGGCCGAGATTCGACCTAACTACTCGAAAAAATATCAGGTCGAGTAAATTTTTAAAAAAATTACCTAATTTTTAAAAGTTTAAGTCAACGGGCCGAGTCAACTAGGTCAAATATTTTTTCTTAACTATAAGATAAAATTTAATTTTTACTTTTGTTTTTAATACATTGAAATAGTTTTTTTTAACAATTTCAATATAAAGTATGTTGTTTTATTTAAGAGCTAAAAATAAAATATATATTATCATACGATTATATCAAAAATGTTTAAAAAGATGACTTTTTCGTAAGGGAAAATACATAAATAAAGGGTAAAAAGAAAAAGAAAGAAGCGCTAATGTGACACAATGCTCTGTTTGAGCAACGCCATAAAGTTGAAGGCCAAGGCGCCTCTTCTGCTGCATTCCTTCTCTCTGCTCACATCCAAAAGAACTCTCGCTTTTCGCAGCTTTTTAACTAAAAGACCCGATACCCCAACCTATCTTCCCTCGCCGTTTCTCTGCTGCCGAGCAGCGATGGCAACCGCCGCCTGCATCGAAGTAAAGGAGCAAATTGAGTTGACAGAGACGGAGAATAAGATTTTCGATAGGCTTTTGAACACTCTTCGTCACTTCAATCTCCAAACTCATCTTCGAGTTGCTGGTGGATGGGTCCGTGATAAGGTGATTCTACTCGCATTTCGAATATTATTTTTTAAACTACGGTTGTCTTCTTTCTTCTTTATGGACTATATGAGTAGCATTCATTGTTCAATAGAAAATTTAACAAGTGAAAGAGAGACAATGGAACTTTGTGGTACGCAATCTCAACAAATGAAAGAGAGACAATGGAACTTTGTGGTACGCAATCTCAACAAATGAAAGAGAGACAATGGAACTTTGTGGTACGCAATCTCAACAAATGAAAGAGAGAGATGCATGGTTTAGGTGTAAATTAATTAATCGATTTTTTGTTTTATATAAAATGCGGTGGATTTTAACTTGTCTACTGTTTCTCTGTTTTAGAGCCTTTAGGAATTCTGTTACGACATTGATATTGCACTTGACAACATGTTGGGTAGTGAATTTGTTGATAAGGTTCAGGAATACTTGTCGTCTACAGGGGAAGTGGCACAGGGCCTTGCTGTCATTCCAAGGTACATTGATTGTACAATAAAAATGGCATCTTTTGCTAGCCGAGCCGATAGACATCATATTGTTGTTTTATACAGTTTTAACGTGCTTCCTTTCATTTGGATAGTGCTTGAATAATATAGTTTTGCGAGGGTAATGCAATAATCCTTGAGGGTAGCAAATGGAATCCTGAACTAGCTGCTGTTTGTGAAGTATGGAAGGAGATCAAATTTGAGTTCACTGCAGTAGATACTTAAGATAAATAAAATTTGAATTTGAAGCAATTTGCAACTTTTAGGATATTATAAACTTCATCTGGATAGTGTATATACATTGTAGTTTTTAGCTTGTATTTGCATAATAAGTTCATTGTCTTTGTTGGCTCTACCTGATATAATTATATATTGGCTCCTAGTTTTTTTTGCATTATTTCTGGCCATGATACAGTTTAATTTCATTTTTGCAGTAATCCTGAGCAATCTAAGCACTTAGAAACTGCAAGGATGCGCCTTTTTGATTTATGGATTGATTTTGTGAACTTAAGGTGTGAAGACTATAGTGAGAATAGCCGCATCCCTACGATGTTAAACAAATATTTTGATGTTTAATTTCTATATAACTGCTTTTTTCTTTATTTTGTTCAACCCGGAGGGCAAAATCTCATGTTTAGAAATCTTAGGTTATATACTATATATGTTTCGTTTCTGACTTTTGAGGACAGATGGCCTTAGCCCTTAGTTGTGGGTGTTGAGAATGAAGTATACTGGAACTTTGCAGTTTATTAAAAGTTTATTCAATGATTTGTTGTTGTTGAGAAATGTATTATTTACTTGTCCTAGCAATGAAACCATATGAACCTGTTAAGAGACGGTTTCATTGCTTAAGACAACTTTTTGCTGTTTCTTAATTAGTTCATACATATGTTACCTAACTGACTCATGTCTTGAATTAGAAATTTGGTACTGCTGAGGAGGATGCATACAGAAGGGATTTGACCATTAATAGGTAAGTTTCTTTGCTTTTAATCATGTGTTATAGCGAGGAAATGATCATTATAGTTTTATGGGTATCATTAGCTTTTGGAAAATGAGTAATACTAATAATAATGTTTCTGTGAACATTTTTGTGTGCCTTTTTCTTGATATCATTTGTTGAGCGTGCGGTTTTAATGGAGTTTTCTTTCCACTTATCAGCTTGTTCTACAATGTTAACACCAACTTAGTTGAAGACTTCACTAAAAGAGGTAATGCCTTCTGCCTATTGATTTTACTTTTTCAATGATTCTGCATATTTTTCGGGTTGCTGTCATGTTTCATTTTTATTCCTTCTCATTTAATAAAATACAGGACTTGAAGATCTAAAATTTGGAAGGATAGTGACTCCATTACCTCCGAAGGCTACATTTTTGGATGATCCTCTACGGGTTCTTCGAGCTATTCGTTTTGGTACTTGTTTAAATTTTCCTCTAGTGTCCTTCACAGCTTCACTCTTTTCCCCCTTAAATGAAGTTTATTAGCATTGCATTTTTAACCATGAATGCAGCATGTAAGAATTTGGAGTCGGAGGCATGACGAGGGTTGTGGATATAATAAGTTGAGATTATATAAGAAATTCCAATTCTTAGGCAGAGAAACTATAGAAAACGTGTTGTGCTGCTGATTGAGAGCTTCTGAATTATGTATGCATTGGCTATTTTAATTCTATCTATGACAAAATATAGAAAATAAAATAAGTAGAATGTCTGGAATTCTTGGATTCTCAGGCTTTTGCAAAGCAGGCTGAGTTTCTTATGCTTCTAGCAACTTCCTATTGATTGACCTCTGAATATACGTTCACAAAAGGAGATGCATTATATATGACTTTATTTTGTTGATTAGGTGCAAGGTTTGATTTCACACTGGATGAAGAATTAAAGAAAGCTACTGCTTGTGATGTCAAAACCGCTCTTGCAGCAAAAATTAGCAGAGAACGCATTGGAATTGAAGTATGTTATTTCGTGTCTTGCACGGCTGCTGCTCTGCAAAAATCAATTTTTTTCTGGATATTCATGGTAACCTGTTCAGGATATTCTCTACCATTCTGTGTACCATATTAAACTTACTAGTTCTTTTTTCCATGTTGCTTGTCTTCCGTGTAGATTGATCTCATGATCTCTGGAAACCAACCTGTTAAAGCAATCGACTACATTTGTGATTTGACATTATTTTGGGTTGTCTTCAGTCTCCCTCCGAAGGGTGAGCCTGCTGTATCAGAAGAATGCTATAGGTTTGTTAGTAATTTAATAATGTTATTTATTATTCATTCTAGGCTAAGTTTTTTCTTAATATTATATTGAGACACAAGTCTATCTTAACTTCATAAGTCAGAGTTTAATAGCGAAATAGAATTATACCAGTTATCTTTTAATAATCAATTGGAGGGTTTATGTCTAGTGCCACAAATTGACAAGATATTAAGTTGCACTTCTTTAGAATATTGAGGAGCAGACTAAATAAATCAAGGTAGCTGTGATCGACATGATATCTTAAGTCGTATTTCTCTAAATCTAGAGAGAAAAAATGAAGTACTTGTGACAGACATAGCACGTGTCAATGACTGTGCCTTGTCCAGGCAATATTGCTCGAGTTTGGTCTTTGGCTGGTGGCTGGTGCTTGCTTTATCTGTAGTTGGTTAGGGGTAGGGGGAAGCTGGCATTTGTAGATATTATTTTTAGTGGATCAGAAGAATGCCCGAGTGTACTGAGCATTCTTTTTGAAATTTCTGAGTTTCCTACTCAACTATTGTTCCTTTTACAATTATACAGGCTTTCCGCTGCTTATTTGGATGCTTCATGGCAACTTATTCAACTTATTGGATGCTCCAACTTTGATGTGAGTAATGGAAGTGCTAATTTTTTTTCCATGCTCTCAAGTAGCTTCTATTATCCTCATTTGGCAGCAGCTTCATTTTTTTATTTGCTTTATTTTCCTGTGTATGTGTTCTGTTATGGAATGTGAATTGTAGGATGAACAGAGAAGGCTCTGTTTGTACTCTGCTTTATTTCTTCCATTGCGCAGTGCCACATACAAGGATCGTAAAGATAAAATGGTACTAATCTTGTTCCTTCCATTAGCTTCTATGCGTGAAGGCACACATAAAGTGTTGACATTTTTTATGTTATTTTTTTATTCTTTCTTTTTGGTATCACTTTATTATGTTATTTAGGTAGAGCATTGTTCTAGATTTTGATAGGGTTTGATATATATGATGAAATTGGTTATTATTGTTATTGTTATAGTTATATATTGGACACTTGCACTTACTGAAAAGTGTTGAAAATCAAACTTAATTTAAAAATAATTATAAAATAAAATAAAATAGCAAGAGGAACAATTAAGAATCATATGGGAGAAAGCATGTCGGCAAGAGTGGAGAAACATTTGGAAAATTCAAGAACCAAGTAATGATCTTGGAATGCAACGTGGCAGCAGCTCCCCTTGGCAATCAAGAAGCATGCGGCAAATGAAAAGAAAAATCTAGGATAAGTATTATTTAATTAGTTACTAGATAGTTCTTTAAGTCGGTGTAAGACACTATAAATATGGGTTAGCTATAAGTTTGTGTGTGCAAGAAACAAAAAACAAGTGAGAAACAAATTCAATGTGTGTGAGTGAATTGCTTGAAAAAAAAAAACAAAGTGTTGTGGTGAGTAATAAACTTGTGGCAGCAAGAAATTTGTATTCCCTTTCAATTGGAATATATTAGTGTTTACAATATCGAGTGCCCACTTACACTTCCAACAAGTGGTATCTGAGCCAAGTTCGAGTTCACGCCACGAGAAGATGGAGCACATGATCCAGCCACAAATCCCGAGATTGACAAAGACGAATTATGGCAATTGGAGTATTCAGATGAAGGCGCTACTTGGTTCGCAAGATTGTTGGGACATGGTCGTAAAAGGCTTACAGACTCTATAATCCTCTAACTAAAAAGTTAATAATCTCAAGAGATGTTGAGTTCGATGAAGCAGAATATTGGATTTGGAGCTCAGAAGAAAAGAAAGTTGAAGGACTGTTTTTTAACCAAGATCAAGATGATGACGACTTCATCAACCAAGATTAACAAGGTGATGATCAAGGTCCTCAACAAAATTTGATTGAACCTTCTTCATCAAGAATTAATATCGAAACAGAAAATCCTGAAGTACAACCGACGCAAGTTCGAAGATCTACAAGAGAGAGAAGAGTTCCAGAAAGGTACAAGAATTACAAAACTCAAAATATTTCACTTTTCTGTTTACTTACAAGCAGTGATCCAATAACATATGAAGAAGCAATTGAAGATGACAAGTAGAAGAATGCCATGAATGAAGAAATTGCATCGATAGAAAGAAATGATACATGAGAGCTCACAAGTCTACCAAAAGGACATAATCCAATTGGAGTCAAATGTGTGTACAAGACAAAGACCAATAAAGAAGGACAAGTAGAGAAATACAAGGCGGGACTAGTTGCCAAAGGCTACAGGCAAAGACAAGTAATAGACTATGATGAAGTGTTCGCTCTAGTGGCAAGGATCGACACTATCAGACTACTCACAGCAGTTGCAGCACAAAATAAATGGAAGATTTATCAAATGGATTTGAAGTCAACATTTCTAAATGGCTACTTAGAAGAAGAAGTTTATATCGAGCAACCAGCTGAAACGGGCACAAAACTAAGTGTTGATTCAACAAGAGATCCAGTGAATCCAACGTTGTTTAAAAGCCTCATTGGAAGTTTAAGATATCTAACTATCACACGACCAGACATAACATATGCTGTGGGACTGGTAAGCAGATTCATGGAAAATTCAAAACAAGATCATTGGATTGCAGCAAAGAGAATTTTGAGATATGTCAAAAGGAACGTTGGATCATGGTTTATTCTACAAGCATTCACAAAATTTGAATTTAGTCGGTTACTCTGATAGTGATTACGGGGGAGACATTGATGATCAGAAAAGTACGTCCGGATATCTATTCCATATCGGCTTCGCGGCATTTTCATGGTCATCAAAGAAGCAACAAACGACAGCTCTCTCAACATGTGAAGCTGAATACATAGCTGCAGCAGCGTGCACCTATAACACCCTAATTTATAAACCCTAAATTGTGAAAATTCCCAATTGGAAACCTTAGAATTTGGGGAAAATCTTGGATTTTAACCTAATTAGAATTTGGGACCTAATTGAATAAAGTTAAAGTTTGATGGTTAATTTGTTAGGCGGGTTAAAATTGGGACCCTTCTTCTGTAATTTTACCGTTTGTCTAGGGTAAAAACCCTTTAGTCTGATTTCTTTTTTTTTTGAGCGCCGCATTCGAATCCCCTCTCCCATTTTCTCTCAAAAACAAATCGAACACCCCCTTGTCTCCGTTGTCCATTAAAGCTCCGGCCAAAGAGCTCTTGCCGGCCGTTCGTCGTTCCGTTGCCACCAGTGGGTTCCCCGTGGCCGTCCGACCAAAACCCGCCTTAGAGTTCCCCGTTTGCCGCCTCCTATCGTCGGAACAGAGAGGCCGAAAGCTTCGACCTCTCGTCTTCCGCCGCCGTCCTCTTCGTGCGCCGCTTTCGTCCCGGGTTTGGTGAGTGTCGTGCTCGAGTCTGGTGGGTCTTCGGTTGCCGCCGCCGTCGGTTGGTCGGCCGTCGTAAACCATTACTGGTTGCCGTCGGGATGGGTCATTTGTTTAGGGTTAATTTTGGGGAAGGGTTGATTAGGGATTTGAAATTGATTTGGGGATTGAGTGGCTGAACCGAACTGGGTTGGGGAGTTGGATCAGACCAGAACGCTGAACCAAACCGGTCAACTTTGACCGAGACGGATGACGTCAGTAGTGACATCATCTGTTGTTGTAATGCTGATGCAGGCTGACGTCAGCGATGCTGTCATTATGGCCAATGATGATGTCAGCGTTGACTTTTGTGTTGACTTTTTCGGCCGGGTTCACCTTTATGTTTTTTGACGTTCTAATTCTGTTTTCGCTGCCCGTTTCTTCAAATTTGAACCCGAAATACCCTTTTTGGATCAAGTTTATATGATGAACTCAAAATTTTGTTAAGTGTTGCATCAGAGTTTGACTTAGTTATTTTTGTGTTCAGGTGACGTGGACTCTAACCCTGAGACTTTACCTCCTCCTTTGCCAGGCAGACCTTCGGTGGCAGTCTTCGAGATCTGCTTGTAAGATTTCTGTTAAGCGTAGTTTTTTCGAATGTGGCATAGTAGGAAATCTTATATAATGTTCTTTGTTTTAGGAGCTGATTCTGTTTGACCTTCCGCTAGGGCTGAGCGTGGGAGACGTCACTATCGACGTTGATAGTTTAGCTGCTTAAGGTGTGTTCTCTGTCTGTGCTACATGTCTTTGCTGTCTTATTGCATGATCTGTATGATATATATATATATATCTGTGTGCTATTCTGCTTTGTTATCTGATAAGTATTATATGACTCGAATGTTGTGATCATGTTATGTAACATATATTGGAATCGGACTATCATGTACATGCATCTTAGTTGTTTAACAAGATTGCATTCGGACTCTGAAATCGGATAACATGTCATATTATTTGGGATGAGATACTGTATGGAGGAAGCTCGACGACTTCATCCTTCGGGTTGAACTTCGCTTCAGATTAGTAGTTTCATCTTTCGGGATGAGTTCTGCTTCAGACATGGTGTTGCGGTGTAGAGTGGTTCAGGGGAACCTCACTCTTTGGACGGTGATGTAGATGTATTCATGTTATGATATTTATATGCCTTGCTTGTAATACTTCAGAATATCTGTTAAATCTTGAATTGTTGATTGACTGTTGGATTAACTACTGTTATGCACTTTAGAGACACACTTAGCTTTATAGCTGACTCCCCCTTAGTATTTGTTTCAGATTTTCAGACTTAGGGTTCGGTACTTGGAGGATCTCGTTTGAACGAATTTGACAATATTATTCAGTATGGAATATTTTAAGTTTTATTTCATTATTTATGTATTTCGGACTTGGTTGTAATTTGGACTTTAGACTTTTGTTTTGGAATTGATGAACTAATTTTCGCATGCATTGTTTTACGACGAAACTTTAAGGACTTTTACAATTAAATAATAAATTTCGACACGTTTTCTTTTAAGTGATCTTTCTTAAGGGGCAAGTTTTCTAAAACGACAAATATAAATTAAGCAAACCTCTTAGGTCAAAATAGGGGGTTACATTCAGTGATATCAGAGCCTAGGTTACACCCCTCGGCCTGTGAGCCTCGTCAAAATTAAATTTTAATGTTTTCAAAATTTTGCATGCATAATAAATGTTTCGGGAACTACGAGATTTTCAGATAAATTTCTGAATTTAAAGAAGTAATATATGTTTTAATTAGAGACTTCAAGTACCAATTCTGACTTTAGGATTATTTTTTTTTGTAGATAGACTACTATGCCACCCCGTAGGAGAACTATAGTTACGGTTGACCGAGGTCGAGGTCGAGGTCGTACTGTTGTGGATACGAGTGACGTTAATCCTCCTGAGCATTCGCCACCGCATCAGGAGGACCCACCACATGAGCAAACTGAGGAGCAACATGAGGTTCATACGAGTGATCAACTGACCGATCACCCTGGTCAGCAGACTCAAAGCGGAGGTACCCATGCAGTCGGTAACAGTGAGACTGCTGGAGTTTATGTTGCTGTAGTGCATTTGGAGTTACTTGAGTATCTTCGACAGGGTTCTAGGAGACCCATATCTGCTGAGTTTTTGTCTGATGGGATGTCGATGTTTGATGGTAAGACGGCTGTAGATCCGACTGATGCTGAGTATTGGCTGAAGAAATTACAACAGTTATTTGATGAGATGGACTACCCTACTAACTGAAAATTAAGAGCGGCTGTATCATTATTGAAAGATGAAGCCCAGAACTGGTGGGAGGCTGAGGAGACCGTTATTTCTACTAGTCGGATCACATGGGATCACTTTTGTCAGGCTTTCCGAGACAGATATGTTGGGGCAGAGTATCTAACTAAGTGTCGAGAGGACTTTATGAATTTGAAGCAAAATGATATGACCGTGAATCAGTATGAGATCGAGTTTTTGAGGCTGATACAGTATGTCCATGAGTTAGTTATTACAGAGAAAGAGAAGTGTGACTGGTTTCTGAGGGGTCTGCCACCTTCGATCAAGACTGATGTTGCTTTGCATTTTGACAAAGAGTACAAGGATATTACCTTGCGAGCTAGGACTGATGAACGCAATGAGGCAAATTGAGTCTCAGAGTATGGATCAGGATAAGAGGCAGTTGACCGCGTCAGTTTAGTATAGTCAGGGTAATCAGACCAGGAAGAGGGCAAGGGATGAGAGTGATTATCAGAGTTAGACCAGTGGCCACTGTTGTTCCGACTTCTAGTGTTGGAGGATCGACTAGCACACGAGGGGTACCGCAATGTTCTTTCTGCAAGAAATGACATTCATGAGAGTGTAGGAGACAGTCTAAGGCTTGTTTTCGTTGTGGATTGTTCGACCATCTTTTCAGAGATTGTCCGCTTGCACCTCCGTTAGCTCATATTACAAGTCAATCACAAGCATCGGTGCAGGCTCCTGCTAGGGGTAGAGGTCGAGGTAGACCCAATACTACAGTTTCTGCTGGTAGAGGTAGGCCAACTCAGAGCGGAGGATCAGCTGGATCTAGGGTGTGACAGCCAGGTTTGGTTTATGCTACCAGGAGACATGAAGATCGTGATGAGTCAGATGTTATTGCTAGTACATTTTCTATTCACTATATCTCGTATTTTGCATTATTGGATATTGATTCTACTCATTCGTATGTTGCGAGTTCGGTATCTGGGGGACTTGAAATTCCGGTTGAGAATACTTTGAATGCAATTTCAGTTTATAGTCCAATCGGAACAAGTATCCGCTTCAATTCCTTAAGCTCTTTCAGAGCCATCCTGTAAGAAGCCATAGAAACGGGGGTTGTACCCGGATAAACATCTATGCCAAACTCAACCTCATCATGTTTTGGTGGTACCCCGGCAATTCCTCCGGAAAAACATCTGGAAAATCCCTAACCACCCAGATCTTATCTAAACCAGAATATGACTGCCTCGAGTCAAGGATATAAGCAAGGTAGGCATTGGCCCCATGTCGAATTATCTTTTCTGCTTTGAGAGCCGAAACAACATTGGACATGTAACCTCTACGCTCTCCCACCAAAATCACCTCGCACCCATCTGAGGTTTTCAAAGTCGCCCTTTTCCTTTCACAATTCAAACTGACTCGATGAGTGGATAACCGGAATTTCAAGTCCCCCAGATACCGAACTCGCAACATACGAATGGGTAGAACTAATATCCAATAATGCAAAATACGAGATAGAGTGAATAGAAAAGATACCAGCAATAACATCCGGCTCATCACGATCCTCATGTCTCCTGGTAGCATAAACCAAACCTGGCTGTCTCACCTCAGATCCAGCTGATCCTCCACTCTGAGTTGGCCTACCTCTACCAGCAGAAACTGTAGTATCCGGTCTACCTCTACCCCTAGCAGGAGCCTGCACCGATGCCTGTGACTGACTCGTCATATGAGCTAACGGAGGTGCAAGCGGACAATCTCTGAAAAGTTGTTCGAACGATCTATAACGAAAACAAGCCCCATACTATCTCCTACACTCTCCTGAATGCCATTTCTTGCAGAAAGAACATTGCAGTACCCCTCGTGTGCTAGTCGATCTTCCAACACTAGAAGTCGGAACAACAGTGGTCACTGGTCTGACTCTGATAATCACTCTCATCTCTTGCCCTTTTCCTGGTCTAATTACCCTGACTATACTGAACTGACGCGGTCGACTGCCTCTTATCCCGATCCATACCTTGAGACTCAACTTGCCTCATTGCGTTCAACAGTCCTAGCTCGCAAGGTAATATCCTTGTACTCTTTGTCCAAATGCAAAACAACACCAGTCTTGATCGAAGGTCGCAGACCCTTCAGAAACCAGTCGTACTTCTCTTTCTCTATAGTAACTAACCCAGGGACATACTGTATCAGCCTCAAAAACTTGATATCATACTAATTCACGGTCATGTCATTTTGCTTCAAATTCATAAAGTCCTCTCGACACTTGGCTAGATACTCTGCCCCAACATATCTGTCTTGGAAAGCCTGACGAAAGTGATCCTATGTGATCCGACTAGTAGAAATAACAGTATACTCAGCATCCTACCAGTTTTGGGCTTCACCCTTCAATAATGATACAACCGCTCTTAATTTTTAGTTAGTAGGTTAGTCCATCTCATCAAATAACTGTTGTAATTTCTTCAGCCAATATTTTGCATCAACCGGATCTGCAATCGTCTTACCATCAAACATCGACATCCCATCAGACAAAAACTCAGCAGATATGGGTCTTCTAGAACTCTGTCGAAGATACTCAAGTAACTCCAAATGCACTGCAGCAACATAAACTCCAGCAGTCTCACTGTTACCGACTGCATGGAGACCTCCGCTCTGAGTCTGTTGACCAGGGTAATCTGTCAGTTGATCACTCGTATGAACCTCAGGTTGCTCCTCAGCCTGCTCTTGTGGTGGGTCCTCCTGATGCGGTGGCGAATGCTCAGGAGGATTAACGCCACTCGTATCTACAACGGTATGACCTCGTCCACGGCCTCGACCAACCGTAACTCTAGTACTCCTACGGGGTGACATAGTAGTCTATCTATAAAAAGAAGATCCTAAAGTCAGAATTGGTACTTGGAGTCTCTAATTAAAACATATATTACTTCTTTAAAATTCGGAAATTTATCTAAAAATCTCGTAGTTCCCGAAAACATTTATTATGCATGCAAAATTTTGAAAACATTAAAATTTAATTTTGCCGAGCCTCACAGGCCGAATGGTGTAACCTAGGCTCTGATACCACTAAATGTAACTCCTTATTTTAACCTAAGATGTTTGCTTAATTTATATTTGTCGTTTTAGAAAACTTGCCCCTCAAGAAATATCACTTAAAAGAAAACGTGTCGAAATTTATTATTAATTGTAAAATTCCTTGAAGTTTCGTCGTAAAACAATGCATGCGAAAATTAGTTCATCAATCCCAAAACAAAAGTCCAAAGTTCAAATTACAACCAAGTTCGAAATACATAAATAATGAAAGAAAACTTAAAATATTCCATACAGAATAATATTGTCAAATCCATTCGAACGAGGTCTTCCAAGTACCGAACCCTAAGTTTGGAAATTTGAAACAGATACTAAGGGGGAGTCTGCTATAAAGCTCAGTGTGTCTCTAAAGTGCATAACGGTAGTCAATCAACAATTCAAGATTTAACAGATATTCCGAAATATTACAAGCAAAGCATATAGTATCACGACATGACATACACCCATCTACATCACCGTCCAAAAGTGAGGTTCCCTTGAACCACTCTACACCGCAACACCATGTTCGAAGCAGAACTCATCCCGAAAGATAGAACTACTAATCCGAAGTGAAGTTCAACCCGAAGGATGAAGTCGCTGAGCTTCCTCCATACAATATCCCAAATGATATGACATGTTATCCGATTTTAGAGTCCGAATGCAATCTTGTTAAACAACTAAGATGCATGTACATGATAGTCCGATTCTAATATGTGTTACATAACATGATCACAATATTGGAGTCGTATAATATTTATCAGATAACAAAGCAGAATAACACACAGATATATATATCATACAGATCATGCAATCAGACAGCAAAGACATGTAGCACAGACAAAGAACACACCTTAGGTAGCTAAACTATCAACGTTGATAGTGACGTCTCCCACGCTCAGCCCTAGCGGAAGGTCGAACAGAACCAGCTCCTAAAACAAAGAACACTATATAAGATTTCCTACTATGCCTTCGAAAAAACTACGCTTAACATAAATCTTACTAGCAGATCTCGAAGACTGTGCCATCGGAGGTCTGCCTGGCAGAGGATGAGGTTAAGTCTCGGGGTCAGAGTCCACGTCACCTGAACACAAAAATAACTAAGTCAAACTCTGATGCAACACTTAACAAAATTCTAAGTTAATCATATAAACTTGATCCAAAAAGGGTATTTCGGGTTCGAATTTGAAGAAACGGACAACGGAAACAGAATCAGAACATCAAAAAACATATAGGTGAACCCGGTCGAAAAAGTAAACCCAATAGTCAACGCTGACGTCAGCCTGCATCAGCATTACAACAATTGTTGACGTCATCCGTCTCGGTCAAAGCTGACCGGTTTGGTTCAGCGTTCTGGTCCGGTCCAACTCCCCAACCCAGTTTGGTTCAGCCATTCAATCCCCAAATCAATTTCAAATCCCTAATCAACCCTTCCCCAAAATTAACCCTAAACAAATGACCCATCCCGACGGCAACCATTAATGGTTTTACGACGACGGCGGCGAACGAGGCACTCTAAGGCGGGTTTTGGTCGGACGGCCACGGGGAACCCACTGGTGGCAACGGAACGACGAACGACCGGCAAGAGCTCTTTGGCCGGAGCTTCAACGGACAACAGAGACAAGGAGGTGTTCGATTTGTTTTTGAGAGAAAAGGGGAGTGGGGATTCAAATGCGGCGCTAAAAAAAAAAGAAATCAGACTAAAGGGTGTTTACCCTAGACAAACGGTAAAATTACAGAAGAAGGGTCCCAATTTTAACACGCCTAACAAATTAACCACCAAACTTTAACTTTATTCATTTAGGTCCCAAATTCCAATTAGGTTAAAATTCGAGATTTTCCCCAAATTCTAGGGTTTCCAATTGGGAATTTTCACAATTTAGGGTTTATAAATTGGGGTGTTACAGCACCTGTCAAGCAATTTGGTTGAAGAATATTTTGGACGAGTTAAATTTTGCGCAAGAATGACCAACTACAATTTATGTCGACAACAAGTCCACCATATCTCTCGCAAAGAATCTTGTCTCCCATAGCCGAAGCAAGCATATCGATACAAAGTATCATTTCATACGAGAACAGGTGAAGAACATAATCGTAGAACTAGTCTACTGCAGAACTGAAGATCAATTGGCAGACATTTTTACGAAGCCGTTGAAAGCAGACATATTCCATCGACTTAAAGAAAAGCTCGGCATGAAAAATCAAGTTTGAGGGGGAGTGTTGAAAATCAAACTTGATTTAAAAATAATAATAAAATAAAATAAAATAGCAAGAGGAACAATCAAGAATCATATGGGAGAAAGCATGTCGGCAAGAGTGGAGAAACATTTGGAAAATTCAAGAACCAAGTAATGATCTTGGAATGCAACGTGGCAGCAGCTCCCCTTGGCAATCAAGAAGCATGCGGCAAATGAAAAGAAAAATCTAGGATAAGTATTATTTAATTAGTTACTAGATAGTTCTTTAAGTCGGTGTAAGACACTATAAATATGGGTTAGCTATAAGTTTGTGTGTGCAAGAAACGAAAAACAAGTGAGAAACAAATCCAGTGTGTGTGAGTAAATTGCTTGAAAAAAAAAACAAAGTGTTGTGGTGAGTAATAAACTTGCGGCAGCAAGAAATTTGTATTCCCTTTCAATTGGAATATATTAGTGTTTACAATATTGAGTGCCCACCTACACTTCCAACAAAAAAGTATTTCTTCAATAAGATATTCTTCACCCTGCTTGGTTATATTGTTCAAAGTTTTTTTTGTTTATTTATCATCAGCTGCTGTCATGACACTAAACCTGTGTAACTGGACTTCAGATTCCTGCGGTCAGTTACATTTTTAGGGATTCTCTCAAGCGAAAAGCCAGTGATGCTGACACAGTGAGGTTAGATTCCCTCCTGATTTCCTTTCTTGTTGCTTGTTTTTGTTTTTGTTAGGATTGTTTTTAGGGATTCTCTCAAGCGAAAAGCCAGTGATGCTGACACAGTGAGGTTAGATTCCCTCCTGATTTCCTTTCTTGTTGCTTGTTTTTGTTAGGATTGATTCATTATAAGCTGAATTGACAGCCTTCTTGTAGCATTCATTACAATTCTATTTGCTTTGTAGGTCATAAACATCCACAAGTCACTGGAGAAATTCTTGTCCTTGATTCCTTCACTTTTATCAAATGAGGATGTCCAAATATTTGCCAGAATATTTGCCAGAATAGTTCATTATAAGTTGGGTCTTCAGAAAGCTGACTTTTCATTAAATTACCTATCAGTGAGAATTGATATATTTTATTATATGTACAACTTTAATTATATATATATATATATATATTAATAAAAGCAGTATTTTTAGAATATGAAACATCAAAACTGGATAAAAAATTGGCTCACTTGTATAAAAAATATAACTTGTTTTCTTTTGAAACTGACCGAAGCATGCCTGGAGGATGAAGCGTTCCTTGAGAAAGATGCTTCTGCACATGCATTCTAGAATTGGAATCATGAGCAGTTTGAATGCTCAATCATTCATCTTTGATTCTAGCTGTTTAGGATATTATGCTTTCTCATAATTAGTTATTTCTACTGAACTCTTTTCTCATCTTTACAGGTGTTAGTCCATCAACCTGATTTTCTTATCACTGTAAAACAGTTCAACAGTTGGAGCGTTTTTTGGATTTATTTTAGTAATTTATTGTTCTTGCATGTACAGGGTTTCTTCTCAGAGAAATTAAAGAATTTTGGCGAGTTGCTTTGTTGATGTCTACATTGCTATATCCCACCGATATTGATTGCAGTCAAGATATTATAGACAGGCACTTTCAACTGGAGAAGAGAAAAGACATCTTTGAGTCAGTCGAGAATGCCATTGTTAAATTAGGTATCAGCATTCTCTCTTTCATGTTTATTCATGTGAATTACTATCTTTCACATAGACCATGTTCTTAGTGTTCCCTAGCAGAACAAATTAACTGTGCTTCTTCTATTCTTGCTTCTCTCACGTAGTTCTTACTTCCCTTATTGTTTGATGTTATATGATTCCAAGACCTAATGTCTAGTTGCTGACTATGATTTTGTTTACAAATTTCAAACTGTAAAAGTATTTTTGCGTTGTCATCCAGACAGCCAGAAGAGAGTTTTATTTTCTTTTTCATAGTCCAAGCGCCCCTCTTTATATTTTCTGATGTATGATGGTCAATTAATATGTTCAAGCTGGATAGCGAGCATCTGATTTTCAATTTTTGCATGAATGCAGGTCTTGAGAAAGTTTGGGATTTAAAACCATTGGTTAATGGGAAGGATATCATGAATGTTTTGCAGCTTAAAGTTGGAGGGCCACTTGTTAGGGAATGGGTAGGGCATAATCAGCTGTCCTATATATATTATACATGCAATACATAATCTAGAACTTGAAATGCTAATATGTTCTTTCCTTGGCAGCAACAAAAGGCTATCTCATGGCAGCTGGCACACCCTTCTGGGTCTGCAGAGGAGTTTCTTGATTGGATGAAGGAAACACATTCGAAGCGCATAAAGATGGAGTAACTGACAGATGGTTTGCTATTTTCTTTAGTGCAAGACTGGCTGGTAAATTTTTTTCTGATCGTGCACTGTTCTGGACATTTTAGGACCCTGATTACTGTCCAAGCAAAACTGTCTTCAAGTTTTGGATGTCATCTGGACATTAAAATCAATATACCACACACAAAAAGGAATAGTTGGACATGAAAAGTTATGTTGCTTCAAAATGATGCATGTGTCTGTCAAGGATGATTTTGCATCTTTAGTCTGTACATAAATCTCAAGGTTTGAACTCTCCATTTTTGTTTCCTAAATTACTAGTTTTAGAAGTATCTAGGATATGCAGTCTTGATTACAGGCTAATGGCTATGCTCATATCATAAAACTAGTATAGGAAAATGGAGTTGGTTTGATGAGTGTAGCAGGCGTAGGCGTCGTGTAGTTGATTGCCTTCTCTGGACTCTGCTCGTTGGCTTGGCTTTGCCATCTTAACCTTCCCTTACTTCACCAGTTTCCTTTGAATTTATTTCTTTTTTCATTTCAATGTTTTTTTTTAATAAAAAAAGGTAATTTTATAATATTTTTTAATAGTATATTTCTAAACCCTTTGTTAAGACACATATCTTGCTGACAAAGTTGTTTGAACCTTGATCTTCTGATATGAACATCTTTCTCTTTTTCATTGGGACCACTCGTTGATCTAAATTGAAAAAAAAATCATTATTGTTTATGTTAAAGAGAGATTATTTGATTCTTTTATTGTTATTCGGCGACAACCAAAATCACGTAAAAATATCCAATCAAGCTTATTCAATCGAATATTTAAAGTTGTTTTATTCACCATCACTTTAATGACAACAACTAATAATATTATTGATTATAACCAATTAGTAACATTATTAAGGGACTAAATCATATAAAATTAAAATAAAGAGAATAAATTCTAAATTTCAACCTATAACTAGATTAAAACAGCTATATTCAGTTATATAAAATTATTTTTTAACTTGGAGAGAAAGAAGTGGGAGTAAATCTAATATAAATGGAAAGCTTAATATCAAATTCAATCCGCTATTTTTTGTAAGTTACTCTTAATTTTCAAAGTACAAAATTCAGTATTTACCCGTCCCTCAACAGAGCTTCCCGAAGGACGTAAACGAACTTGAACCAAACTATCAAGGACATTTTCGTCAATGCTCATATAAACCCAGAACAACCGCAACCCTTCTTTCTTCTTCGTCTAAAGTCCAGAGAGGATTCAAATGACGCTGATATAAACGCAAACACTGCCAATCTCATCGTCATTTGCTCACTGTTTGATCTTTTTCTTTTCGTTTTTGAGATCTGAATTTGTTCGAAATAAAAGAAGAGCAATGGAAGAGCTGAGATCAGCTATGGGGGAGCACATGGATTTAATGGCGGATCTGGTTCAGAAGCTATCCTCGGAGCTTCGTTCGGGCCTACGACCCGCCTATGACAACTTTATGGGATTCTTCCATGCAATCGACTGGAAGGTTCGCCTCCTCTCTTTCCTCTTTATTTATTAGTTTCCGATTCGTTCCCTAGAATTTTGGATGAAGTTCAGCTCCAGGGGATGGGGGAAGAGAGATTTAGAGAATTCGAATGTTTGATTGTTTTATCTTCAGCGTTTTCTCAGTAACCAAAGTGAATGTTAATAAATGTTAGTGTATTTGAGATTCACGAACTGTCATTTTAATTGGTGATTAGACTTGGAATGATGTCTGTGTAGTTCTTCATCTGATCTTCAAGGCTCTATGTTGACGATGAGGTTTACAACAACTAAAGATGTCATGCGTGAGTTATGAATTCAACTTGTGTTACTTGAGCATTCTTAATTTTTAACTTATATGTTTGCTTTCGAACGGCTTTGTAGCTTCCATTATATGCACGATTGTCAGTAAAGGAAAGTTCAAAACTCTTCAAATAGGACACTTTAGGTCATTAATATCTTCTTAGACGACTTGCTGTTTAGCATCAAGTCTTAGGAATAGCTGAAACATCGCCGTCCTTTCTATTGTGCTGCTAGAGAGAGGGGGGTTCCAAATTTTGACTTGATCCTACTCGAGTTCTTGATCCATCATATATTGATTACAATTCCCTAATCTCCCCCCCCCCCCTTGCAGGAACCATGGTTAATGTGCTTGCTTGGATTCCATATTTTCTTACTGATAGTAACAATCTTCTCCAGGAAGAATACAAACTTCCAGATGTCTTTGTTCCTTCTGGCATGTAAGTTTCTTGTTTCTGAGTTATCTTCAATCATCATCAATATATGAGTGTTTTGAACTCTCCCTTAATTATAGTAGACTGTTACCGATCCTTCTTTTTACTTGCTTTATTTTAATGTGAAGCTTCTCAAATGAATTCTCTCTTGTGGTTCAGTGATTGAGGACATAGGTACAATGCCTGTTAATATATCATACTGTCCTTGCGGTCTGATTATAATTAGCCCAATAGCTTGGTTGTTAATCTTGGACCAGGTGATAGAGTTTCCAAGATTTTGAATAGAACTTAGCAGCTTCACAATATTTAGAAGTACCAGCTTCTTTCGGTGAACAATTTTTCCTTAAGCTCAACTCGCCCTTGAATTAGTAATGCAAGGCTATTTAAGAACGTTTACACTTTTGTCTTACTTGAAAAGGTGATTTGGTTTCTTGCAATAAAAGTGAGAAGGATATATTGTATTTTGTTCATAATATACTTCATATTAGAGGGAGAATATGATAAGTTGCTGATCTTACTAGTCGAAGCAGTAGTCAGTGCTTGAGATGCATAAATGATGAAAGAATAGGCAGAAACAAATTAACTATGCAGCAAAAAGTGGTTGTTTCATTCTACCGCTGGATTAAATATATTGGACTTCCTGTTTTACATCATAGGAATTTTGGCAATATTGCATTCCAAGTTGGTGATTTGGAAATAGAAGCCTAGTCTTCAAGAAGACATCAATGGAATGGATGATATATTGATATTTACCTGACAGAACTTTGAATAGATTTTGAATAATGATAGTAGATGACTTGATTAGTGAGATAACATGTTCATTTCCATGTGCTAGGTTACACACATGACACACCTCCTTCCATGTTTATCCTAGCCCCTAGACTTCTAGCCTCGATTGTCAACTATGTAGGGGGACATAAAGTAGGGGATCCTAGACTTCTAGTCATTTGTAAAGTCAGATAAATAAGAAGAGGGGGGGGGGGGGGGGAGTTGAAATGCAACGTGGTCAAGGATATATATGGATAAGTCTATAAAGCTTTAGTGCTGCCATGCTTGGAGTTTGTGAAGTAGAAACACAGCTGAAACTTTGGGACGAAGGTCACCTTGCCATTGAAGGGGTTACAAGAGAAAATTGTTGAAGTCGTTATATTTATACCTTTTCTTCTTTGTAGGTGTCTTGTATATATATTCACTTTTTGTATGGTTGTTGGGAATTTTGATTAACAACTCTTACTAAATAGGACTCACCTGAGCAACCCAGCTAAAAGCCTGTAACTCAATATTGAAGCGTTTCATTGTTATCAAGCATATTCCAAAACAGTGAGCAGGATTCTAATGCACATCTGGACAATAAATAAGACACAAGTATTGCTTTCATTGTAACATATAAACACTGCTGTGTTACATGCATCGTCAAACATATCTGCAATGTAAAATTAATATTGAAGCTCAATTTGTTTTGAATATTCTTTGCAATTCTAGCTTATTTGTTTGATGATGTCTTGTAGTGCTTGGTGTTTATTTTGCGGAGTCGCTGAATAGATTCCTTGGTGATAATTGGAAGGAATTTGCCACACAAAACTATTTTGATCCGAGTGGAGTTTTTTTGTCTGTACTCTGGTCTGGTCCTCTTCTCATCATTGCAATCATCATCTTGGTTAGTGTTCAGGAGCACTGTGCCCTCTTTTTCAAACTTATTATTATTTTTATATATTTTCTAAACATGGACATCTGCTATTTTCTGCAGATAAATACTCTGTTTTCCATGTGTTACCTAATAGTTAGGTGGAAAAAGGCCGAGCTTAGACACCGTGCAAGGCTTGCTAGTAACAAGCAGGATTGAAATTCTCAGGTGCTGGTTTTGGTGCGATAAGCAAGTGCAATACATTATACATGTTATAATCTCATTTAGAATGTTTCTTCTTGTTGCTTTCTATTTCTTATATTTGAAGGTGTTATTTACTTCTTTTCTTCTCCTTTGCATGTGCAATGTAAAGCCTTTACATTGGAAACATACCCAGAACTGTGAACAATGACTCGTTAATCTCATATTTTGAATTTGACTTTTTTCAAATGTGCCCAGAACTGTGAACAATGACACGTTAATCTCATATTTTTGAATTTGACTTTTTCAAATGTGCATCTAGCTCTCATTTAATATATTTGTAAAGCCTCATGTATTGATTAAAATGAATATAAACATGTCTTTGTATATTATTTGGCACTTGAATTTGTCATTTTTACAAATGTGATACTTGTTTTTCTTGAACGAATTTGATTCCTATATTTATCATTTTTATATTATTACTATTTTCATTAGTTGATTTAATTTGATAAAAATAAAAACCGAAAATGTACAGAGGTTTTTTTTTGTTGAAAAGTTCAAAAAATCACCTAAATAATATAAATCTAATTTTTCAGTGTATTAATAGATTTTTCTGCATCCAACAACAAAATAAACCGAACACAATTATTAATATATATATATGTGTAATTATAATCATTAAATAACATAATTATAACAGAAATCGAACTCAAAATTAATGAATAAAACTATTTTCTGCACCCCAACAAACAATAAAAGAACATACCGGATCTTAAACCCAATTTGAAGCCAGGGTATATAGTTACCCGCTTGTGAGTCACAGCTAAACCCCTTCAGTGGATAATGAGATAAAACCCGCTCTTACATCCTTTTTTCCTTCCACAGTATCTTATCCCGGTCGGAGAAAATGGCTTCAATTTCATCTCCATTATCACCGCCAAATCTCACGAAACTCTCTTTCAAACCCCAATTAAAACAACCCTTTCTCCAAATTCTCCAACCCAATCTGCCCAAAAATCTCATATCGACTTCCCGTCCGAGAAAAATACGGTTGTCTGTTGCGGCAGAAGAGCGAACCTCAACGGTGGCCTCCCCTTCTTCTGAGGCCGACAGGAGGCTTTACATTGGCAACATACCCAGAACTGTGAGCAATGACCAGTTGAAAAAGATTGTCGAAGAACATGGTGCTGTTGAAAAAGCAGAGGTATTTCCTTTTCTATCTAGAATATCACTTAATAATTCTGTGTGGAAAATGAAAATGTTTTTTGTATGATTTTAAAATTGCCCCTTTTTCAGGTGATGTATGATAAGTACTCTGGAAGAAGCCGCCGATTTGCTTTTGTTACAATGAAAACCGTGGAGGATGCAAATGCGGCAATAGAGAAACTAAACGGAACTGTAAGTCCAAACCATGTACTTGTTTTAAAAGTAATGTAATAATCAAGCTTTTCCCTTGTAATGTGGTTTTAGGGTTCCAAAATTATGATGAGACAAAACACATGTAATGTTGGTATCTGGTTTTTCATGGTGGTTTTCTTTTCGTTGCAGGAGATTGGAGGGCGGGAAATAAAGGTAAACATTACTGAAAAGCCTATTGCGCAAGTGGATTTGTCTGTCCTTCAGGCAGAGGATTCCCAGTATGTCGATAGTCCGCACAAAGTTTATGTTGGAAACCTTGCCAAGACAGTAACTTCGGATACACTGAAGAATTTCTTTTCGGAGAAAGGGAAGGTGATGAGCGCCAAGGTTTCGCGAGTCCCGGGGACCTCCAAATCAGGGGGATTTGGGTTTGTATCATTCTCTTCAGAAGAGGAAGTCGAAGCTGCTATCTCGTCTTTTAACAATGCTGTAAGTTGTTCTCCACTTTTGCCTTGTTGTATGCAATGGTAACACATTTATTTTTATGTTCTTGAGTTCCTATTCTTGCTCCTTATTTGTTGTATTAGGATTGATGAGATATGTATTTGCCATTTGTTGACAACCTTTAGAATAAGATGCCTCTTACTTTTGTACATCCATTCTGTTGTGAAATGTGTTTGCAGCTCTTACTTTGTCTGGTAGTTGGAATCTATGTTGCTCCGACTTGGCATTTTCATTTAAGTACCCTTTGTCCAACACCTGTGTCCAGCGGTTATCCGGACGTGTTCAAATATATGAAAATCTAGGAAAAAATTGAACATATGTGTTAGATTTGTGATTTGAGTCAAGTAGCATAGATTGTGAATTCCTTTTAATGATCCAACGTTTTTGTTTCGTTTGAGAGTCCCAATCTGTTAAAATATTTCTCTGCTGTTGCATTTTTGGAAATCTGCTTGCATGCATGTGTGTTCATTTAGTTCAACTTATGGCCCCAAGAGATGCATGTAACCATTGGATGTTATATTCATGTATGCTACGGGATCTTTAGTTGGTTCAATCTCTGCTTGTGAGTTTCCTTGCTCTGATTCTTTACTTTTCTTGAATTACCCGTGGTTTTGCGGATATGACTTCAAAGATCTTCCAAAATATATGATCACACTCGGTGTTTGTATCTGATACTCATGCATGAGTGTGAGTAACATAGGCTTATGGGGAAATGAGCAATGTAAAGATGCAAGTATTACTGATATAAAACGGTTGCTTATTGCAGATGTTGGAGGGGCAACAAATTCGTGTAAACAAGGCATAAAATGGGCTGCAACATCACATCCTGTATCCATTGCAGAGTAGGGTAGTTGTTTGTTTGTGTTGAATGGACAAATGTCAATTTGTTAGTGCCCCATGAGGTTCTTGTAAGTTGTAATTATACGAGGCTGCAGCTTAGTTGTGGAACACATTTCATTTGGGAGGCTGATGCATCTTATTATATTATGACATTTCCCCCTAAACCTTGTGTTCTTCTGGGCTTCAGCAAAATGAATTTGAAATGTTTCTAAGAGAAAAATAACTACTATTTTCTAAAACCATATTTTCTTATTAAAAGAAATTTTAAATTAATATTATTGATTATTATTATGAAATATATTTTATTTTGTAAGGTAATGACTTATGTAATGCTTCTTTTTCTTAACTATATATGCTTTACCATTAATGAAAGCCTAGTCTATAAAATTAACTGAGTGGTTAAGGATGCTGATGTTGTCTCATTTTTTATGAGTCCAAGTATTGATATTTATCTTTGAAATGTAAAAGTTCTATACTTAGTCGATAAATATTTTGGCGTATATTTCCCATGGACGGGAGAATGTATAGAGACTTGGAGGGTAGCAACTAGCAATTGCACAGTCATAGAGTTGTTTTTTTTAATAAATATTTTTAATTATAGTTAAGAAAAAATAATATTAGAAAATCATTTCAAGTTTGAAAACCGGGATTTAAGTAATTTAAAATTAAAATTAATTTGGATAAAACTATCAAATTAGAAAATTCTTTCCGATTCATTTGAATTTAGATGTTTTTAAGCTTTCACAATCCTCTCTCAGAGGATATTTACTCTTAAATCTCGATTTTTCTCTCTTGAAGATATATTTTTAAAAATCACTTTTTGAAACATCTTCATATTTTCACATTCCTCTCTCGATGATGTTTTCTTCAAAAAATGACTTTCTTTTCTTGAGGATACTTTTTCGGATCTCCCTAAAAAATAATTCTTCAGTAAATAATTTTCCTCTCTTGAGGACACTTTCTCAAATCTCTTTGAAGATATATTAATTTGCAACACCTTAATATGATGTTAAAATCATTTTTCTTGAAACACAATTCATGTCTCTCTTGAGACCGTTTACCTTGAAATACATTTTTGACTCCCTTGAGACCATTTGTTTTTAAATATATATTGTCTCCCTTGAGGTTATTTCCCTTGAAACATCAACTTCATCTCTCTCGAGAACGTTTTCCTTGAAACACATTTTGTCTCCCTTGAGATTGTTTTCTTCGAAACATAAATCTTGTCTCCCTTGAGACATAAAATTATTTGCCCACGATTTGCCTCCAAAATGGAGTGCCACGATTTTCTTCCAAGATGGAATACTACGAATTGCCTTCACGATGAAGTGTCACGACTTGCCTTCAAGATGAAGTGTCACCATTCGCCTCCAAGATGGAGTGCCACCAAACCTCCAAGATAGAGCGTTATTATCACAAGTTCAACATTCACTAGACAAAATTATTGCTTCTAGTCTTTGCTCTATTCCTCTCATTCGAGCAATAAGCAAAGAGGGGCAACTGTATGCACCAATTTTGAGCCTTAACTACATATCGATCTCAAGCTCAAGTAAATAAAATAATAATAATAAATGTTAAAACAAAAAAACTCAAAAAAATAACAAAACAAAAAAGGCCCAAAAAAAAATCTTTATAGCTTCTCTGTAAACCCCAGCCGTCGCCTTCAACAGTAAACATCTATAAATGTTCTCTAACTTGCAAACCACTCTTTAACCGTCTGGGATTTCTGGTGCATACAACTACCTCCGAGATATTCGACTTAAGAAACTCCTCATGTACCCTATAAATAATTGAGGAAAGGATTTGAAAGGGGGAGAAGAAAACGATTAGAAACCGAGGGAATACGAATTTATAAGCATAAAAGAAACAAAAGAGCAGTTAGTTCATCTGAGATCTAAAAAAGAAAGGGAAGCTGAACCGTCTATTTTCGGTTTCCGTTGAACGAAGGAACGACTGAGAGATCAGAACGGTGAAGAGATTCGCGGCCAGAAGTAGACCAACATACTCAAAAATCAACGCAATTTAACGGTGAAATTTCGAAACCAAAAGGTAAAGTCATTCAAAGTTTTGAAACTCTTTTTTTAGATAAATATACTCATTTTTTTTTAGAAAAAAAAAAACTAAAGTTAGGGTTGAGTTCAGAGAATAGAAACAAAGAAGAAAGATAATATATTTGAAACCTTTCGTTGTCGGTGATCGATATTAGAGAGTAGGCAAGAGTGAGAGAGGGTTGTTTCTGCTTTTGTTTGAAAGAAACAACAAATAAATTAAAATGGCCGGTAACCCTTTTAATAAACATATAATACGGTGTAGTATTAAAAGAAAATCCTTTCATTAAAGCACTGCACGGTAATAAATAAGGAAAAATAATTTTTTTTTTGAAACATGAAACGACACTGTGCAAAAAGATTAATCACGTGCATGTTTTTAAGTTGGGGTTAATTACCCTTAGGTCATACCGCTTTTTGAACTTTTGCATTTAGGTTCTTGTAATTAGATGGGTTCAATGAAATTTTAAGTTGTTTAAATCGGTCATTAAATTTGAAGCTTAATTAAAAATTGATCTTAAAAATATTTTTGAATTCAACCTTAAAATTAAATTTGACTAATAATTTGCATAATTATGGTTGATTACAAATCGACTTAAAGTTTATGGTCTTTGATTGTCATTTTAATCTTTCGTATTTTTATTTGCATGATTTTAATATTTAAGCATGTACTTTAATTTTAATATTATTTTGCATCATCTTTTATTTATAATATAATAGGGTTATTAATCGAGTCGTGAATTCTTGTAGCATTTTAGACAATATAACCTCTTTAGGTACTAATTTTAGGCGATGTGAGGTGTTATAACCTTCCCCAATAACTCTCAAGTCCGATAATGACTCCGGTTTAAATGCAGACCAGTTTTACATATTTTTAGTCGTACTCAACTCAAAATGACCTATAGAGACTTCAATATATGATGAGCTTTTGAAGACCCAACTACTTTCGGCTCGAACAAAAATGGCGTCAACAATGAGAAGCCTTTAAAATTAGTATCCGGATAAATTGAAGGAAATGGAAGACAAAGACGGAGAAGATGAAGAAAAACACCAAAATTACAAGTAGAAACACACGCGAGTGGTTAAGTTGTAGTTGAGAATCCTCCGCCCACTCTGTCTTTGTTTCTTTCGATGCTTTCGAGGAAATTTTGTTAGTCTTTACTCTAAGCTAACATTAACAACCAGAAAACTCCCTTCATATTTCTCTATTTCCCTCTCATTTCCTTCTTTCATTCACCAATGGCTAATATTCTACAAACTTCTTTCCTTCCCTCCACTTCCTCCCTTCGCCGGACCCCCATTTCGGGTTCTAAAGGGAAGTCCCAAGTCCTTCAAGTTAAGGCCAAGATACGAGAAATTTTCATGCCGGCACTCAGCTCAACAATGACGGAAGGTAAGATCGTGTCTTGGATGAAGTCGGAAGGAGACAAGTTATCGAAAGGGGAGAGTGTCGTTGTTGTGGAATCCGACAAGGCTGACATGGACGTCGAGAGTTTCCACGAGGGATTCCTCGCCGCCATCATGGTGGAGGAAGGCGGCGTCGCCCCCATCGGTTCTGCCATCGCTCTCCTCGCTGAGACCGAAGACGAGATCGCTGAAGCCAAAGCCAAATCACAGTCTTCTTCTTCTTCTTCTAGTAGCAGTCATAAATCAGTAGAAGAACAACCAAAGCAAATTGAAGAGGCAGCTTCATCTGTTGCTGCTTCTCCCACGGTTTTGGCCTCGAAGACTGTGGCTTTGGGTTCTGATGTGCATCCGGCTTCGGAGGGAGGGAAGAGGATAGTGGCCTCGCCATATGCCAAGAAACTGGCAAAGGAGTTGAAGGTGGATTTAGGGACAGTGGTGGGGACTGGACCCATGGGGAGGATTGTGGCCAAGGACGTTGAGGCGGCGGCGGCAGCCGGTACAGTTGCTGCTTCTCCGGCGAAGCCGGCTCCAGTGGCTCCTGGGATTGAATTGGGAACAGTGGTTCCTTTTACTACAATGCAGGGTGCTGTGAGTAGGAATATGGTTGAGAGCTTGTCAGTGCCTACTTTCAGAGTAGGGTATACCTTCACCACAAATGCACTTGATGCCTTGTACAAAAAGGTAAAGCTGGTTTTGTTCTTTTAAGGTGTTTTACAATGATATACTTTCAGGGTGTTTTACTGTTCTGTTATATTGTATTGTATTGTATTTGTTGAGTTTCTTTTTGTTCATTTGTGAATATTGGTTGACATAAGTTGTATTTATTTTGTTTAGATCAAGTCCAAGGGTGTAACAATGACAGCATTGCTTGCGAAGGCAACCGCACTTGCATTGGCTCAACATCCTGTAGTTAATTCCTGCTGTAGGGATGGCAACAGCTTTACGTATAATAGTAGAATCAATATTGCTGTTGCTGTAGCTATAGATGGAGGGTTGATTACACCGGTTCTACAAGATGCTGATAAGGTTCTTGTTATTCTACTTTTGGCTGCTGACATTATATACTTGTACTTGTAACAATGTTCTAAGGGATCTATTTGATTGCATTTTAGGTCGACATTTATACATTGTCAAGAAAGTGGAAAGAGTTGGTTGATAAGGCACGGGCCAAGCAACTGCAACCTCATGAATATAATACAGGTATGTTATTTCGTGCCAGTGCTCTCCTCACTAATTGAGGGAGGAAAGCTTGATGATGCACAAGCTAATCTTAATGGACTCATGCTAGAATTCTTTTTGGTGCCAAGCTCTTTATCTACCTCATGTGTTGATTTGAAATGCTTATAAATTTTCACGGAAGGTCTTTTTATCTGGTAATTGCCTTAGTAGAAATATTGGATAAGAAGTTAGAAAAATAAGCAAAAACGTTGGTGGAGAATCATAAAGTCTTACTCGAATGCTTATTCTTGTGAAGATTGTGAGGAGATTGCAGAAAGTCTAACTAATTTAATGCGACAATCTGCTAGGGTCTTACAGTTTCCTAGGCATGTAACTGAGAATGTTTTGAACTTTCTTTGAACCTTAAGAATATGAAACCGTAACATCTCTATCAATGCTCAGGCTAAAGAGTTAGCTGGTAGACTTCTGATATATCTCTTATGGTCGTCTCCATTTCCTGGCGTCTTTAGGAATAACTAGCACCTTAATTTACAAATCCTGACATTCAAGTTTGTTTATTTGTTGCAATATAATTGACTGATCTAGAGCTCCCATTTTTATTCTCTTTTTTTCCATCTTCATTGCCACATATGAACTTGCCTTAGAACTCTTGCAATTTTGACTATATGCTTGATGAGAAAAGAAAGAAACCCTTGTGTTGTTAACTTCCTTTGTCCTTTGATTTATTGATGCATAGTTGATTTATTTGCTTGTTGCTCTGTATATTTTGCCTGGTTGCATCGCTTAGCTGCTTGCTTATTTTGACTTTACCCTTTTAGTTAGGACTTGGATCCAAGCTAATATAAATACCAAATATGATCCTAAATTCTAGAAACTACTACTGAATCCTTTAAATTATAACTTTTGGTACCTAATTTTGGCATTTATGTGCAATGTGGTTCCAAACCTTTTTTGGTGCATTAAGTACCTAACATTTTTTTTAATTACACATGTTCAATTCTGATTTGTTCATACATATAATTTTAATGCCCCTTAGTTAAAGTGATAATATGTGTTGCAAATTAAATAATTAGGTGTTAAAATTATAAGTATGAACAAGTGTAATTTTTTTTAAAAGGCACCTAACTGCACCAAAATAAAAGTTGGGTAACTAATTGTACCCAAAAAAGTTAGGTACCTAATTGCACATAAAAATGTTGGGTACCACATTACACATAAATGCCAAAGTGAGGTACCGAAAGTTATATTTACCCCATGTAAAACAGTGAAATCATTTTTTCCTACATTATTCATAAGTGTGGGCTTTACACAGTGTTTTGATGGATCTTATACAATCTTGAATTATATTGGTTCAATGTAATGCAATAATTGCAAGTAGTATGCGTGTTTGATGCATAATAACTCGAATATAGAGTCTAAGTATGCTCGAACCATCTAGGAGTTTGACCTGTATGCATAACTCTGGTGTGGTGTTTGCTCTAATATCCTAGTTATTATAAAAGCATCGTTAATATATAGTTCTTGCTGTACTTTCCTTTCAACATAGCTGAAGCCTTTACTTAAATCTTTTTCTTTTTTGCTGATGCTTACTCCTTTTTTAGGTACTTTCACCCTGTCTAACCTTGGGATGTTTGGTGTGGATCGATTTGATGCCATTCTGCCACCTGGAACTGTAAGTTTGTTTCTTAATTACTAATATTTTCTCCTCCGTAGTATGTCCTACCCGAGAACAAGATATGCTGGTTTGAGTTGTATTCTGCTAGCGAATCTGTGAATATTTAATCAATGTGAGTGTGCAGGGAGCAATTATGGCAGTTGGAGCTTCTCAGCCTTCCGTCGTGGCTAGCAAGGATGGTCGTATTGGCATGAAGAACCAGATGCAGGTAATGGAAATTTTGCATCTGTAATGATGATGCCTTGATGTATTTATTCCCAACGAAAATAGAGAAAAACTATCCTTGTCCTGGTCTCCTATAGAACGATTATGTTTTGAATAGTGGCCCTTACTGTTGAACTTTGAAATTTTGCAGGTAAATGTTACGGCAGATCACCGAGTCATCTACGGTGCTGATCTAGCTGCATTCTTGCAAACCCTGGCTAAGATTGTTGAGGATCCTAAAGACCTTACCTTCTAGTCCGATGTTCCTTTTGCACGGTGATGTCGTCATCGCCATGTTATTGTCGGACAATTTTCTTGTATATTGCTCCCGAGGTTCATGTTCTTCGAATCACCTGTACTCGATGTTGAAATACACTTTAGATGCATAATGTAGGTGTTTTTCAGTTGAGAATTTACCCAGATCAATGGTTATTCGACTTCATCGGGTTTCATTTTTTTAGTTAAGCCTTATTATTATTACCCTTTTATGTTAATTTGACCGTTGCATCAAATAAAGTTTATGTTTGTTCTCTGATTAGACTTGATCCTCAGTGTATAAGCATACTCTGGAAACCACCAAATATTAAAATGAAAAGATTTCAGAGTTCATGTTTATGTAATTTAAAGATAGCGAATGAACAAATTCTGCATTTTTTTCCGACTTTTCTTTTTCGTAAATGTATTTAATATTCATGTCCACTACATTGTATGTGTGATACGGCTATAATATTCGTGTTAGATACATCCAAAATGTATATCCGAATCTATGTTCATATGCAGGTTTAAAGCTGCTAGTGCTCTGTGGCTTTCTTTTTTTTGTTGGAACGGAGCTCTGTGGCTTTCTTGTATTTAATATTTTTAGACTGGATTATATCATACATGAAATAATTACATAGTATGACGAAAATATAATTAAAGCACATGATATGATTTTTAAATATAAATCATTAACCTATTAAAACATATGTAAATGTAAAATAATTTAAATATTGATCAAATAAATATGATAAATATACGATTAATCTTGGGTTTTGCTATACACAACTTAAGGATGTGTATAAGAACTATTAGATTCTTGTCATTAATTGTTATTTTACTTTTCAATGAAATTTATTAGAATGTAATTAATTATATTCCTAAAATATTAAACATCATTGATTCAGTGTGTTTAATGTAATTAATAATCATGGGGTTTATGTGTTTAGGGTTTATTATTTATAATTTTAGAGTTTAGGGTTTATTATTTTAGGGTTATTATATTTTTTTATAGTTTTAGGGTTTATAATTTAGTGATTAGGTTTAAGGTTTAATGTTTAAGGTTATGGTTTAAAGTTAATGTATAGTTTTAGAGTTTAGCGTTTAGGATTTAAGGTTAAAGTTTAAGGATTATGGGTTAAAGTTTAGAGTTTAATTCTATTAAACACCGTAAATGAATGATATTTAATTTTTTAAAAATATAATTAATTACATTCTAATAGATTATATTTAAAAGTAAAATTATCGTTAATATATGAATCTAATAATTCTTATTTATGTATAGAAAAACCCATTAATCTTTTATTTTAAAACATCTCAACCACCACATGTGTGGTTATGGAATCTCGTAAGGTTGGCAGACAGAGCAGTGAAAAATGAAAATAGTTGATAATTTGTTAATTGTAATTGAAACTCCCTCGATTTGAATAATTATTTTTATCAAACAATTTGCATAAATTATAAGTGAACCACTTATTGAAATATAAAACTAATGTTTGATTTTTTTAAAATAGATTTGCTCAATTTAAGAAAAAAACAGATTCGATATTTCTATAATATTATTTTTTAATATATACTGTATTTGTTTTTAGGGAAAACTACACCAGTGACCACCGAAGATATTGGGGATACCTATTTGAACCACTGAACTAAAAAAAACGTCAATCACACCACCAAAGTTATTAAATCAACCTATTTTGACCACCGCCGTTAAATTAACGGAGGGATGACGGAAGTGCCACGTGGCAGTTAACAGAACTTTTTTAAAATTACATGTTTAGTCCCTGTTATTTACTTATTAAATCAATTTGATCCTAATTTTATTTTAATTAAATAAAAATTAATCAACCAATCAAATTATGACACGTGTCATCACCCAATTGGATTAATTTAATTTATTTTTGTTTAATATATTTTTTCTTCCAATCAAGTGGTGACAGTCACCACCTGGTTAAAGGAAATTTAAAGAAGAAAATGAAGATGGCATTATGATGGTTCGAACTTGGGATCAAGGGGATAAAACACCAAGCTTTAACCATTGAAACAAACTATTCTTAGTGCTATAGTTTGCACCTTTTATAGTTTAGCTCCATTTTCCAGCACTGAAAGCAGCTTGTTTTTTCTTTTCTGTAACTCCATGAAATCAAGGGAATGTTTGATTGAAGAGCTAGCTTCATTGAAAGCAGGCTATTTTAAACACCAGTTTATAATGTTTTGAAAGGATAGATGAGCATGGAATTGCAATCCAGTCCCCTTGTTGTTTCAATAGATTTTGGCATATTTTCAGCATGCTTGGGGAAGTTATGTCGTGCTTTCCAAGTATATTCTAGTTTTGACACTTGCAGTTCTGCCTCATTCAGCTGTATGATTATGTTGATATATTCCATAATGACTCCTCATTATGCTGTACTGAACTTGGGAATATTAAAACGAACCCTCTAAAGTAACCTTGAAATTTGTACACCATCCGAAAATGGTTTCGGTGATTGAAACAAACTTTCTTATGCATGGTTGACAGAAGGAAATGGATCCCAAGGGATGGAAGCTGCATTTTGGAAGGAGTAGCAGTGAGGTTCCATAGTTGCAGAGGGAATGCAATAGGCCTGAATTGATGTCACCATTTCAACAGAATATGAAAATGAGTTCATGGAGTTACAGAAAAGAAAAACCAAGCTGCTTTCGATGCTGGAAAATGGAGCTAAACTATAAGATATGTATATAAAAGGTGCAAACTATAGCACTAAGAATAGTTTGGTTCAATGGTTAAAGTTTGGGGTTTTATCCTTTTTGTCTCAAGTTCGAACCACCATAATGCCATTTTCATTTTCTTCTTTAAATTTCCTTTAACCAGGTGGTGACACGTGTCACCACCTGATTGGAGGAAAAAATATATTAAATATTAAACAAAATAAATTAAATTAATTCAATTGGGTGATGACACGTGTCATAATTTGATTGGTTGATTAATTTTTATTTAATTAAAATAAAATTAGGATCAAATTGATTTAATAAGTAAATAACAGGGACTAAACATGTAATTTTAAAAAAGTCATGTTAACTGCCACGTGGCACTTCTGTCACCCCTCTGTTAATTTTTTAACGGCGGTGGTCAAAATAGATTGATTTAATAACTTTGGTGGTGTGATTGACGTTTTTTTAGTTCGGTGGTTCAAATAGGTATCCCAATATTTTCGGTGGTCACTGGTGTAGTTTTCCCTTGTTTTTATCAAAAAAAAAAAAATTATACGTAGATCGTGTAAATAGAATGTGGAATATAACATATCATTAGAACATAAATATGTTTATTTATCTGTGTAAATAGTAAGATTTGATGTTAATTGGTTGGTTCTGAATCAGACCTAGTCATTCAATTCAATGAGAAGAAACATATATGGATTTCGTTGGTTGAAGGAAGTTGTTCGGCTTTGCTGCGGCCATTTCGATTTTAGTCCATCTCTGTTGCCGCTTGATTTGTTCCCGGCGAGCTTCGGATTCCCGGCGGTCGATTTCTCGGACACACTTTTCGTATAGAGCTGGATCCATTTTTTCCAACATGGTCTTCACATTCTCTGTTAATTGCTTTACACTTTTGCTCCAATGCTCCTTTAGGTTCCTCTCCATGCCTTCAACTACCACCGGAAACACTTCTTCCATGGCTACCGACGCCATCTTCATGAACTGCTCGTTGTTCCACACGCACAGTGCTCGTTCGGCTACCTGAAATCAGTGATTTTCGATGTGACGCATACGAACAGATATCATCCAAGTGTAATTTGAAACAAAGGGCAAACATTTTTCAGACTTGATTCTATAAATTTTCCTTGCTTTGCAAGCAATTGCATATATATCATGATGGAGCTCACCTGTGAGTTGCAGCTATTCAAGCATCTTGTGATTCGGGAGCATAAAGGCACTGCCAACATCCGGTACTGATCGGGATCGATATTCTCGACGATCTCTTCCAGTTCCCCGATAAGCAGAAATTCTTTGTGACAATTGGTGATTGGCCAGTACCTTAGAATCCCCTTGACAACAATTCCTCCGAGTGCAGGCTCTTTCTGCACGAACTGCGTTACGCAATAGGCCAGTTGCCTGTGGTAAACCTGCAAGTCCTTGACCTTGTGCAACGGAAGAAGCACTCTCATCAAGAAAAGCTTGTGCTCCGCTTTTAACGGGACCCCGAAGCCGTTGATGATGCTTCCCCATATCTCGAGCAGCTCCCCGATCCCGCAATGCCTTTCGGTCTCAAAAACATAATGCAGAAACACATCGTTCATAGCCTTCCGCATAAAAGATCTATAGGAAGTGAATCTCGAATATATACGATGGAAAACGTTCTTCAACCCTTCTCTTTCTCTGGGGTCTTCGGATTGAAAGAGGAAGAGAAGATTGAGAATGAATCGGCAATCGATGTAATCCTTAAGTTTCTTGGGATCCACGTTAATAACAAGCCTAAAGAGAATATCGTAAACATGCTGCAAGTGAGGCCATAGAGGTGTGAAAGTGGAGAGCTCATCGTCATCGGGGAGTGCGGAGATCACGGAAGTAGTATTGGAAGGCGGAGGGAGTGGCCTGAAGAGGTTGACAGATACCATTGATATGAGACGCGAGAGGAGGTGTCCGTGCAATGATTTCCTACAAGATTTGAGCAAAGACACAACTTGGATGAGCTTGAGGCGCTTGAGATCATGCTCCGAAGGCAGCTCCCGAGGATCAGTAAAAGTGTAAGCCAAGCTGCAGTCAGAGATTGCTGATAGTATTTCGTCGTGTTCGGAGTCGATAAGACCACAGCCGGGACTCGAAAGGGGGCTTCCGGTATAAGGCTTCGAATCGAGATCAAAGAGGTACTTGAGAGTAGTCTTCTTCTTGGGAGAACCCCTTGGAATTCCCATTGTGTCCTTCCTCTGGACCTTTTCCTTGTTATGATGTCCTCGGCTGGCTTTTGTGTTCTTAAGCTGCTTGAAAAGCCTCACCTGTTCTAGATAAGCAACAAAACAAGCAACAGGACAGTGATATGTTTTAGGGACAAGAAACCAAGGTTGTAAAATTCGATGAATTGGAACAAATGAAATGTCGCCCAACGGCCAAAGCTAAGTGGAGAATGAGATGAGATTGGAATCTTATTGGCCATCCATTCAACTCTCGTGTGTACAGGGGCTGGGAGAAGAGGACAACGTCCAGAGTTTAAATGTATAGAATGCGAGTCATGTGGCTCACTCACCAAAGCAGTTTGGGACCAGACATCACAAAAAATCAAACCATTTTTTGTCGTAACTGCTCTTTGCTGTTTGAGTAACAACTCCACACACATCATGTCTTCACGTGTCTTAAGCTTCTTGTGTTATTTAAATGGATTAAAAAGCAATTACCAAATATTTGTACAGACACCAAACTGATTATTATATCACAAATGTCACGTCCATGCATAATTAATTATTTATCTATGCAGAATTCAACAAGTGGTCTCAATAAAATAATTGGATGATGTTTATCTTAAAAAATTCGAATTCAATTGCTTTGTCACAAAGAATGTGTACATTGTAAAATGATTAAGAATGTCTATGAACAGATACTACATTATAATAACTTTTAGATTATTCAAAAAAAAAAAACATTTATCTGTAGTACATCTCGTGTGTATGACAACCAATGAATCCAAAATACGTCAGAAGTATAGTAGACCTATTGGTATTGGTGAAATAATTTCATTTCTCGAAAGAGAAGAGAAATGAAAAACTTTCATATATAATTACTTCAAATATTTACAATGTCCTTATATTATTTACAAAAGTGGATAGCAAAGCAAGCATGCAACTGAAGCAAGAAGTAAGAGAACCAATCAACCAAAGATGCCAAAAATGGTGACAAGATTTTTAAAAATAGTGGCAAAATTTTCAAAGAAAAATAGATGACAAAACTTTGTGGCATTCACAAATAGTGATATTGTAATAGTAAAAAGTTTTACTGTTTTCAATAATGTATCAAATGAAAAATATAAGGGTAAACTACATAAATAATCCCCTGACTATGCTCCAATTATCTTTTGCATCTCCCGACTATTAGAAGTTACAAACTGGTCCCCTGACTTAAAAAAATAACAAATTGATCCAGTGACGTTAAAAATTTAACGGCTGGTGACGTTGCAGTTAACAAAAATTAGCATAATAACACATTTAGTCCTCAACTTTTACACTTTGTTTAACTTTGCCCTAATTCTAAAAAATACCTAACATTTCAAAATTCTATCAATTTAATCCATTTTTTCTCTCCACACAATCCTAAACAAAAATTGGCATCCCCTTTGCTGGCTCCGGCTTCAGATGATTTTCATTTAGCAGAACAATTCTTCAACAATATGAGTATTGATGCTGCCATTCATAGGCGAGATGTTTGTGCCGCCATATAACTTGCATAATCTTACTATTCCTCCTATGGGGTCTGGGCAACTCCAACAATCAGTTCCTCAGAGATACAATGAAATGGAAGGTCAATGGAGTCCTGCTTACTATTCTCTAAGACACGCTGGACATCATGATCCTCGAACTCCATCAGAGTTTCCAGTTTCACCTTATGCTCGTTATCGAGTACCGTTTCCAGACACACCAGACAAATGCTTGGATCAAATGTCTGAAAATTATGTGCGACAGTAATTAAATCATCATCTTCAATTCAAACACCAGCCACAGTTTTCAGATAATGTAGTATGGATGCCAACTGGAGCTATTTCTGGTGATAAGGCTGGTGTTTTTCCTGCTAACATGCTTCATGGTCATGGTCATGGTGTATATGAGGGGAACAACATCTGCGAGCACTGTAGGGCTACTTTCAGCTGGAATCAACCACCACTTATGGGAGCATTCTAACATGGGAAAGAGTGGACCTCATGTTAATAATCCATGTGCTGAGTGCCCCCCGAACCAAGAAGTTTCATGTTGAATGCGGATGGGAAATTGCATCATGTGTTCCATTTCAAATATCAAACTGATCCCATTTCTCCTTATGGTGAAGTACCGAATTATGAAAGAGGGATGGTTTTGCAACACCAATTGAAATCTCGTCTTGAGGAAATGAGAAATCATGTACATGAAGCTGGAAGATTGAACGATCACTACGTTCTTGATGGTGCTGGCATGAATTTACCACTTGGGCATGCTACTTTAGTTGATGGCCATTATCTGCCCTCAAATTATGTTCTTCACCGAACTGGATCAGAATTTGGGAATGAAGCATTTCATGATCAAAACATGGTTGCTTCAACCCACATGCACATTCCTCTCGAAGAAGGTGGAGTCTGCTATGGGAATTACCCTCGCCGATATGGAGAAGATAATATTTACCAAGCATCACATGAACATGAAAATATACATGCACAGCCTTTATGACGAAACATTCAGAGCCCGACTCATGGTGCCCCTCTTTATGAAGCATCTGGCTTACCCCAACAAGTAAGTGCTGCAGTTAACTCAACATTTTTGAAGGGTCAGGCAGAAGGTAGTGCAAGGCTTTGTGTTACAATAGATAATCAAAATCCTTGGGTCGAGTCTTCACAAAAGATGTTAGGTATTGATGGGATTGCTGTTCAAGACAATGCTTATGGACATGCTCTTGAGGTGAACATTGGTCCTCATGGTCAGGAAACTCAACTCTTTGTTATTGTAGAACCAGATCAATCCCAACAAGACATGCTAAATATTGCCCCTTCCACAGAACCTGCTCAGTTAACATATCAACATTCAACTTTAATCCATGATAAATTTGTTTCCAGTAACAACCCAAAACCACAAGATGATATCAATCCCACCGGAGCATTGAGGCCCGAGGACAAAATTGTTCCCATGAAAGATAAAGGAGTAAATCATGATTCAAAGATTGAAAAACCCGTTGTTGTGCTGTCTGGAGAAAAATAAAATTACTGAAACTATAGCATCGGTGGAATGTTAAGGGTTAAAATTTGCTTCAAAATTTGCTTGTTTAGGATTGTGTGGAGAGAAAAATGGATTAAATTGATAAAATTTTGAAATGTTAAGGGTCATTTTTTTAGAATTAGGGCAAAGTTAAACAAAGTGTAAAAGTTGAGGACTAAATGTATTATTATGCCAAATTTTGTTAACTGCCACATCACCAACCGTTAAATTTTTAACATCACTGGATCAATTTGTTATTTTTTTAAGTCAAGGGACCAGTTTGTAACTTCTGATAGTCAGAAGAAACAAAAGATAATTGGAGCATAGTCGGGGGACTATTTATGTAGTTTACCCAAAATATAATTGTAAAAGAAAACGAAGCCCTCTATAAAAGGCACGATTAAAATTTCCCAAGTTTAATATCAAAGCTCAGATAGCTCAAATTGATCTTCATATTTATTTTCTCGTTTTCAATTTAAAATTAAATTTTATCTTCTAATTTTGAAAAAATTATCCATCCGTCTTCAAATCCACGGGTTTTATTGGTTTCTTTCTCCTTTACAACAAGATTCTAATAAATCCTTATTGTGTTTAAAGCTATCCATGGATTAAACTGGGCATGCGAAAATATTTTGTTTTTCTTGCCCAAACCCATATTCAACGCGACTTATCTTGTACCATAGTGTTGTGTTATGTATTTTTTTTTGAATAAACACTAAATTTTATTAAGATAATGAGAAGAAGTACATGATAAGTATACCTTTAAAAGATAAACGTAGAAGAACAAAAGGTATATAGACATGAACATTAAAATTAAATCTTCTCATAAGATCTTCATCCGTGTTCTTTAAATCTATCGCCATAGCGAAATCTTAGAGTGCTCACTGGTAGAGCGCAGATCGTTGAATTACTCCAATCAACAAAAAGAGGAAAATCGTCTTGGTTAACTCCATAAACAACCAATTCATGCAAGATCGTGCGGTAAGATTCAACTGTAGCATTCACCAGGTTGAAGACGTCTTCAATATCAACATGCCATAGAGGCAGACAAAGAACGTGCCAAGCGGCAGACGAAGAGCAGGCCAAATAGCCGACAAAGGTAAAAAAAGAAAACAAAGAAACAAAAGAGAACAAAACAAACAAGAAAATAAATCACCGCCGGTAGACGGCCAAAGCCGCCACCATTGGCTTGAAATAACTCAAAAACTACTTACAAACTTTCAAGAGAAAATAACTGATATAGAGAAAATGTGAGAGTGAAGAAAATGGGTAAACTACATCGGTGATCACTGAACTATTAGAGCATACCTATTTTGATCACCAAACTATTAGAGCGTATTTATTTTGACCACCGAACTCGTCAATACGACCATCAAACTTATTAAATTGACTTATTTTGACCACCGCCGTTAAAAATTAACTGAGGGGTAATGGAGGGTAACATGACAAGTTACGAAAATTTGTAAAATTATACATTTGATCCTTATTATTTACTTATTATATCAATTCAGTAAACCCAAGAACAACAAGCAGTGTTTTCCCTCCCTTGGTTCCTGCTGATAGTACTCCTTCCCAGATACGGGTTCAGAACAGAAATCAAATAGTTCAAATCCAATAAATTGGTACTAAATTTTTTCAAAATCAGAGACTTGGCGTTCTCTTTCTTTAATCCCTTCAATTCTATTTCAAATGTAAATCGACCATTCATTGTTTTCTCTTTTTGTTTTCTCATTAAATATGTTGTTTGTGTCTCAAAGAGTTAGATTTTAAGGTTCCGATGGAGGTGAATTTAACGGGAGGGGCAGTGGCTCGAATTATAAAAGGAGAGCTACGTGCTTCAAGTGATTTGCAACTGATGCTTCAAGTGATAAAGTTGGAAGAGATTCAAACGACGTCACAACAACAACAGCAAGAACCAAGAAAGAGTAAGAGAAGGTTCGTGCTATCCTAATTATGCAAAGACATGGGTCGATATGTAATTGGAGAGTATCACTTCGAACTTGATCGTGCTAATAATAGGTATTGAAATAATAAACAGATTGAACTATCTTCAAACCATCCTAATCCATAAGTCCTAATTCATTTCAAATTTAATATAAAAACATAATTAAATTTAAATATTTTTAATTTTAAATAATGATTAGACTTGGCTAGACATTTTGGATACTAATTTCTCTCTGTCAAATTCAAAAGTCAGCACTTGCTGGAACTGGAATGGCAATGAAGTAAACATCAAAGCAATGAAGCAACTTACAGCCTTTTTGATTTAAAAGCTACAAATAGCCATTTTGGCTATTGATGCAATGCATTTCGCACTACCTTGGCATAATGAACAGAACTACAATGCCAATTAACCATACACTTTGCATCTTTTTTACTTTAAAACTAAAAAATGGCCATTTTGGTTATTCTTATTCATACATTTTTAACACCAAAACAGCCATTTGAGCTAGCCTCGGCACTTCTTCTAATAAAAAAAGAGTGCCGGTTAGGGTTCTATGTTCGGTGCTTTATATAATAACAAAAGAAGGGTAATATCCAGACCCAGTATTGTTAATGGAAGCCGGCAGTTACAGCCTTGGCAGCAGGGACATCAGGGGGTGGAGAGGGGAGCAAGGTTAGGGCAAATATTCCACTAGCGGCGGCTGCAACCGCTCCGAGTACAAAAGCTGGAAGGTTTCCGCCTCCGAATATTGCATCAAATGGTCCACTCCCCAAAGAAACCAATATCTGTAAATTCATTTCACACTAGAATCAATCCCAATGTTCTTTTTTATATGTACATATAATATGTATTGAGTTGCTCAAGCTCCATCATTGGATGATCATATCTGCATGCTCATACTCTTATTTGTGCTGGACATGACTATAGAACTAAAGCAACATAGCTCTAATCTAAAATCATTAACCATATAACATTTTAGTATAATTAACATCCAGAATGCAATATTTACCTGCGGTATTACTATCGCGAGATTCAGCACTCCCAGAGATAGTCCTGTTTCAGAGCAAATGAAAATCAGTTTTAGTTTTAAAGGATGATTCAGCCATACCAACTTATTTTCAGTGTGCCAGGAATAATACTATTGCAAAATTTACCTTGGCCTGCACCAGAGGAACTGGAAAATATGGATGCCAATGCAAAAGGAATGCTGCAAGTTATCTGCAAAATTAAAATACAAAATTATCCTTTGGTTTGTGGAAATCTAACAAAAACTTTCCCTTATGGAATTCACAATGAATTTCAAATGAACTCAAAAATATTTCCATTGTCCTTATTCTGAAAGGTGGTTTATTTTCTTAGACTTACCTACAGTGAATAAAAACCAGATGTACCGGTGATCTATCTGATCCAGACACTTTTTAAGAACCAGAGGATACTCAAATGAGTCAAAAACCAGATTGAATCTGTAAAACACCAATTGTATGCAACTCTTTTCGGTTTTTCAATTTTATTTATAATTAAATTAAATTTGAATCTATACTAAATGTATCATTTGTTAAGTATCAAGTATATTTAATTTTTATATTAAATTAATATTTTAACACAAAAAATATTTATAAAAAATCATCAAACCAGCTGTTTCAGCTGGCCAGCCTCCACTGATCACTTGCTTAACAAAAGAGAAAAAAGATGTAATGTGCAAAATTAAGAAGAAAACAGATATGGACAAGGGAATCGAAATCCCTTGCATTAAAATGCAATAAATGTCATTGAAAGTATAAAAAAATAGTATGCCTCTATACTCCAAAACATATATATTAAGACCTTGTGAGGCATTTTACAAACAAAAATGTATAAAAATATGTATATGAAGACCTAACAAATGGTCCAGTAAAAAATTGGATGATATTATCTTAAGAAAATTAGGTTCAATTATTTTATTTGTAATGTGTATGTGCATTGTTAAATAATTAAAAATATGTATAAATAGATATTATATTTTAATTATTTTTAAATTAATAAAAAAAAGTTCGATGACCAATGCAAGGGGGACAACCGCATATAAGGTCGCCTTCGTGTTCTTCATTTGGATGCGTGGGCCGTGGGGCAAACCTACTGTGTCATAGCTCTGCATTTTTAGACTGGATTCCTAAGAATCTAGTCGTAAAACGACAGCAGGGGACCATACCATAGCAGCACGCATTCAAATCAAGCATTCGAAAGCAGTGTCCTAACTACTAATAGCAAGTTTATCACTTCTTCAAGCTCCATAATATGGAGAAAAAAACACACACACTGGAAAATCAAGAGGTTAAAACAAGTTTCTAAACAAAATCAGCAAAATAGAGAATTGCAAGTGATTCAACAGCACGAGGGTATAATCAATAATGAGAAAGAGAATACCCCCAGGAAAAAAAAACTCTAAAAAATCTATTTGAAGAAGTTGTCTTGAGCATTTAATCAAACAGATGGTTTGTAAACTCCCGCGAAACGTATGAGATGATTAATATTTGTAACTAAAAAGAGGTGATTAGAGAAAAGAATGAACTTACAGCTAAGGGTATCCCCAGTGCAGCGAATAGAGATAATGCCCCGGCCTTGATTCCAGCTGGTGGCGGCAAGGGGACTGTGACACCGTCCACGGTGATAAACCGGCGGCTTGAGTTCGCCAATTTGGTTACCAAAACCGTCATGGCCAAGCAAAACGCAAGCAAAAAATTGACAATCCCCCAAAGCTTATTGACGCCTCCAACCCCACGCGCCAAGAGCTCCACCCCGAGGGATGTGAACCCCAGCAGCACAGAGTTCAACATGAGCCCCAACGCGCCTGCATGTACGCCGGTATTGTAGAGCTTCAATACGAGGTTGTTTCCCACTGAATCACCACCGTACACCTCTCTCCCCATCCAATCGGTGTCGAACAACAAGAAAGGGAACCATGCAATCCAATTGAGACACGTCACCGCCAGGAGAATCCGCATGGGTCTTTTCAATTCCTTAAACGCACCGAATAGTTCCCCAAAGAAGGGCACCGGGGTTGCCTCCGCTGCTGTTGCTTCCACAATCTCACGGCCGCCTACGTTACCGGAATTTACAGGCTCCGGTGACCAGGGGTTTTCATGCACGTATGTGAGAGCGATGGAAGTGAGGGTTAACAAAAGCAGAATTGAGAAGAAGAAACAGCTTTTGAGATTTGCGCAGTAAACGTCACAAGCTTTCGTGGTTGTGAAGGGGAAGATTTTGTGGAGGTGAGTGTAGGAACCTGCGGCGAAGCCAAGGACGTTGCCGACCGCCATGAAAAACGAAAAGAAGGCGTTTGCGGTCTGCGTTTTCTTCTGGTTATCACCCGAGATATCCGCCAGTAAAGCTCTGCATGGACCCTGCAACATGTTGTTGGCCACGTCCAGGATCCAAAACCCAATCACGAACACCACAATGGCACGCGGCTTCGACTGGGTAGACAAGGAATCCCCAAACAGATGACCTAAGTCAGCCGCGAAGCCTATGAGGACCACCGCGGCGGCCACCAGCGCGGCTCCCGCAGCTATAAACGGCCGGCGACGACCGAAACGGGAGGTACAACGGTCACTGTGGTAACCGACGATGGGTTGCACCAGCATCCCAGAGATGGGTCCACATAACCAAATGAGAGAAGCCCATTTGTGAGGGATTCCGAGGAGTTGAACGTATGGGGTTAGGAGCGATAACTGCAAGGCCCACCCGAACTGGATACCGGCGGCAATGGAAGCCACGAGAATGATCTTTTTTATGGAGAAAGGGTGTGGTGGAGGAGACGAAGGGGGCTGATTTTGAAGCTGGAAAGAAGATTTCTTGCTGGGCTCACCTCTCTCCATAGCTTTACCAAGAAGGGACTGGGAGTTTAGGTGTGGAAAACAAGTGAAAATGCATGGGGGGATTTATAAAGAGAGAAAAAGGTTGAAGATGAAAACATAATCCACTAATAATGAAGCTCTGGGTATGTAGTCAACGTGTAAAACTGCCTTAAATTCTGTTTTGCATCTTTAGGACAGGGAATTGAATTCCTTTTGTCTTTTACTCATTCTGTATTTATTAAGCCACGTACTACATGGATGAAACCAAGTCTTATCTTCATTTTTTACAAAGTGAGACTATCACTATTCACTGCAATGCCAATGCATAGACGAGTTCCTCAAATTTACTCTTCACTTGCAAATCAGGTTTATATATAATTTACCTTCGTATATTTTATTGGACAATTAATTCAAATTAACTATTGAAAAGATTTATTATGAGAATAATTTGACTTATCATATTTACCTCAATTAAATATTTCAAAGTTTAATTAAATAAATTAAAATTATATTGAGTTAAATATTTTATGTTCGATTTTCTTAAAACGATATTTTTTTCCGAACATTAACAATTATTTAAAACATATGTTAAATGTTGTATGTACTTCATATTCAAAATATATGCTTGGTCTAGTGACAAGTTCACTATGTTTTTACTCCAAGGGCATTGGTTGGAATCCACCCAAAGCCATTTTCATTGTTTCTATTTTTCTGGCCATTAAAAATTATTTAAAACATATATTAAATGTTGTAACTTATATCACAAAATTGTGCTTGGCCCATTGGTAATAGGGGTGTGCATTTAGAATATCCAATTTAATCTAATCTGAAATTTTAGATATCTGAAATTAATGAATAGGTATTTTAGTAATTTATATCCAATCTAAAAAAATTAGATACTCAATTTTCGGATCGAATATTTGGGTTGAAATTACACCCCTAATTGGCAAGCACACTTGACCATCATCCTTAAGAGTAAGGGTGCAGGTTCAATTCTTGTTGGAGTCATTTTCATTGCTTCCATTTTTCCTTCTCTAGTCGGGGAAAATTAATTAATCAAATTAAATACAAATAATTAAAATCCTCCAATAAGGTGGTGACACATGTTACCACCTAATTAAATAATTAATTTATTTTATTAGATTAAAATTAGAATCAAATTGATAAATTTTTTAAATTTAAAGAACTAAAAGTGTAATTATATCAATTTTATTTAATAATCCCGTCAACTTTTCTGTTATTTTTAGCGACTGATGATCATTTTGATACCATTTAAATAGTTTAGTAGTTTAATTGCATCAAAATAATAATGTGGTCAAATCGTATTTTTTTAATAATATAGTGGTCAATGAAATAATTTACCTTTAATAAAATAGATTCCCTCTCCACCTTTAATATACGTTACACTCTCGGATAAAGAATTAGTGGACCCATATATATTAATTCCATGAGATTGCTTAATTAAATGATGTGACATTAATTAAAAACAAACAAATAATTAAAGATTTAATTATGTCCTCTTTTGTACCTTACCTTAAAAAATTTAAAAAATATATTCTAAACTTCAACCCTAATTTCCACATCCTAAACCTTAGATTCTAAACATACCCCTAATTCCCTAAACCTTAATCACAAATCATAACCTTAAACATTAAGTTCTATACCTATTTTTTTAAAGTACGGCACCAAAAGAGACATAGTTTGGGGCAAACGATTTCCATCTGATAATTAAAATTATGATAAGATGGATAAAAATCTTCAGCATCTTTTCAGTGCCCCTATATATGCTCCAACACTAAAAAATTAAATTCTAAGTCTAACTCTAACCCTAGATTCTAAACCTTATACCCTAAAAATACATTATACCCTAAATTCCTAAAACCATAACTATAAACACTGGCCTTAAACCCTAAACCTAATTTTGAGTGTGAGGGCATAAGTAGGGACGCCGAAAAGGGGCAAAGGATTTCCATCCGTGATATGATACTCCATTTATCCCACTAAATTTATCTCTTATTGACTTTTTAGTTAATTTTTTAATTTTGATTTATTATTATTTAAAATTATTATTAATAAAATATGAAAAAAAAATATTTTATAAATATTTAGTTTTAAAATATATATTTTAATTGTTTTAAAATTTAATTGTTTAAACTATTTAAAATAATCATAGTTAAAGTTTTAAAAAAATATGACTTTTAAAAAGTCAATAAGAGACAAAATTAATGAGACAAAGGGAGTATAATATATTCATTCAACTAATGTCATATTATTTTTAAGAGGCTTCGGTTCAAGCAGTTTGTCTAAACGATTTGTATACAATTTTAAATGGTTCAAAGTAAAGAATATACGCTACCTTGTAATTATACAATAATATTAGAAAAACTAATGTTATATTACTTAATTAAGTACACCTCATATAATTAATAATTTTTTTATATTTCATATTTATTTAACGGTCCATATATGATATTTATGATTTCTCATTCCAACAATCATGTCGTCTTTAAAATGTAAACATAAATTATCTTCTTAAAAAATAAAATATTTCTTAGCATTGAACTACATTGGAGATTGTTCGAATAACAACCTCGGGTTTTGGTGCAATTAACTTTTTCACTACACATATGAGTGGGTGTTCTATCCGACCTTTAAGGTGTGTTTGGTTGATAGAGAAAGTACATGAATGGAAAATTGAAATAAAATAAATTCCAAATCTGTTCGTTACATATTAAAAAGTGAGGGAAAATAAGAAAAATGGTTTTTTATCCTAATGCACAAATTTGGTGAGAGAAAAAATATAAAATATAAATTGTTTGGTATATTTGTCACCCATTCTTTGTTATTGTCCTTGTTGTATTCTACTCTATCTCTTTTCACCATTGAGTATATTTGTCACCCATATTTGTTATTGTCCTTGTTTGTATTCTACTCTCTCTTTTCTTTCTATTTTTTTATTTTTCATCTTTTTATTTTCTTGGTTTTAAATTTTTATGTTATTTATTTTAGTGTCTTTTCTCTTCTTTTTTTAATGAAGATTATATGTGTTTTCTTTCTTGCTATTGCACCATATTTTATTTGCTCACGTAACATGTTTTCTTTTCTTCTTTCCAGAGCTAGATTTCACGTCTTTTGTCCATTTGACAATTTTGGGTTATTTTTTATCTACTTTAATTTTAATAGACATATTGATTATCTCATATTAATAAATATCTATAGATTAATTCTCTCGTATTGATAAATACTTTTAGATTATTTTTTGTATTGATAAACACCAGCGTATTGATTATATATTTATATGTTAATGTTGATAATTATTTTATCTTTCATCGCAAACAGTGGTATTTATTGGTATCTTTTTTTTTTTGAGTTGTTTGATTGAATATGTTCTATTTTTTCTATGTAAGGTCCTATTTTTATTATTTAGTGGCTAGTTTGTACTTTTGATGGTCTTAAGAAAAAAAATTAAGTAGTGGAGAAGCATATGAGAAAAGTAAATTGTTGTTGTACTTAATGAGTTCGAGTTTTGTATACTCATTTCTATCCAAAAGTTAACATGTCTTGCACACAACAAGCATTTATTTCTTTTAAAAAGCCCTAATTCTAATAAATTTCACATGACCGTTTAAATCATCAAGTCATTCATACTAGTTGATATTGTGTTAGATCTTTAAACAAGGATCAAACTTTAAATATTAGTGTTGTGAATAAAAAATAAGTCGACAGAATTACACTATAATAAATCATTAAATTAGGGATCAATGTATAATTATACCAAAACGAAAAAAAAATCATTATAATTTTTTAAAACTTTTTTGAGTAAGCGTGTAAGGTACGATCCTTTCCAGTTTCAGTCATATAATCAAACTTCATAACCTAATTATGGGATTGGGAGCATCCTTCTCATTAAGATGGTTTAGACAATTTTAATAATTAATAAATTCATATAAAACGACTAATCATACCTGACAGCAAACAAAACTCCAGGCTCTTATTCATTTGCCTTCAATGGTCAAATTTTAGAATTCGGCACAAAAATGTTAATATATAGATAATAAATCTATTTTTTCTTTGCTTCGTTTTTATTTAAATATTTGATTTTGATGATTTGGTATAGTAAATAACTTTATCATTGGATTATAAAATAATATTGGAATATTTTAATTAGTTACTAATTTTACAAATATCAAATAATTATATTTTTATTATATAGAATACACACTTTAATGTAATAAGTCTAAGGATGAGTCTACCACGTGTGACGAACACCGATGAACACCACTAATAATGAACACTGCTGAACACCATTAAATTAATTAATAAAAATTTAAAATTTTAAGTACTCGTGAAATAATTAACAATTACTTTAAAAATTTTAATTAAATTATTTTATATATATATTGAATTTTTATTTTTTAATAAGGTAAACTATATATTTAGTACCTCACCTATTTCCGTATTTCTATTGAACCCTCATTATTTAAATATTATTTTAATTTGATCTTATTCTTTATAAAAGAATAATTTAACCTTTAACCCTCAACCTTAAACTATTAAACCTTAAACCCTTAAACTCTTAAATCTATACCCTAAATTATAGGGTGCTTATAATAAATCTTGATGTATATATATAGGAGATATTCGTAGTCTTTATACAATATGTTTTTGGCTGTTCAGTTATGCTTATAATAAATCTAAACAAATCATATAAACTTCAAACCAAAACCACAACTCAAATATATATCAACTGCAATTTCATATTCTAATACCTCTACTTCAAAAATCCAACCAAAAACTTAGGAAGAATAATCGAGAAAATTAGTTCCAACTGTAAATATCAGTAAACCATTGACATTGAGCTCAAAAATTGTAAACAACTGTGAAGAACAATGGTTAAAATCACTGAGAAAGCAAGGAAAAACGACCTGTAATTAACCAGTGAAGTACATTGAAAATGCAGGACCACAACCAAAATTATTACTCTTGTTTGATTTGAAGAACTCATTCATTCCAATATTTTCCCATTTTCAGATACTCAACATAGATAGCTTCTTCATATCACTGAGATTGCCCTTTAGTTTCCATGTTTTAGATACAAATACGTGTTCGATACGATATTAGACACAAATATAGCATCCGAATGCTTCTTTTTTGTTTGGAGGTAATTAGTTCAAGATTAAGTTTGCATATTAAGCAAGTTATGTGTGATGACAAATTATTTACTCGTTTATTAGTTCATTGATTTGTACGTGACTTACATATACGTCTAATGGCATTAATCACTCATATGATAGGGATTGTACAGCTGATGGATTTGGTTGACTGCAACTAGTAGGCCTCTAGACATTTTCAAAGTTCGAATCTTTTTTGATCAATCGACCAAGCTTCATGTTCGGTACTTGTAACGGTTTGCCCAGAAGAGGTAATGGATGTGGTAGTGATTCAAGTTGCTCCCCGAAAACCACGGTGTGTGTCGAAAGATGCTGGTCAATGTCTCAGATTTGTATAATCATCAACAATGCAGGTGTGTTGGTCGTGTATTTGATCATCATCGGCGATGTTATGTCGGGTTCGTTTCATCATCATCATCATGGAGTTTTGGATCAATGGTTAGGCCATGGTTTTTGGGACCATAGGAAGATATTGGTGTTGGTCATCATGGTGCTGTTCCTTGCACCACTTTGTTCATTAAACATAATCGATTTGTTGAGCATTACTTCGGTTGCATCGGTTGCGTTAGTCATCATGGTTTATATCATAAGTTTAAGAGTTTAAGGGTTTAAAGTTTAATAGTTTAGGGTTTTAGACTGAGGCTTAAGGGTTAAAATATTTTTTTATAAAGAATAGGATCAAATTGAAATAATATTTAAATAACGAATGTTCAATAGAAATACGAAATAGGTGAGTTACTAAATATATAGTTTATCCTTATTAAATAAAATAAATTTTAATATATATAAAAAATAATTTAATTAAAATTTTTAAAATAATTATTAATTATTTAACGGGTCCTTGAAATTTTAAATCTTTATTAATTAATTTAATGGTGTTCATCAGTGTTCATCATTAGTGGTGTTCATCGGTGTTCGTCGCACGTTGTAGAATTTTCCTAAGTCTAATATTTATTTTTGTTATAAAAATGTAATTATAACATCAAATTTTTAAAAATTAAATGTTTATATTTCACCGTTAAAATATAGGAAAATTCTATAACGTGTGACGAACACCGTTGAACATCACTAACGCTGAACACCGTTAAACACCATTAAATTGATTAATAAAGATTAAAAAAACCCAATGATTCAACGTACAATTATAAATTATTTAAAGTAAAATTTCAATTAAATTATTTTCCGTGTATATTATATTTTTAATCTTTTTAAAAATAATTATATCAAATACTCACCTTAGTCAATTTTAAAAATAAAAACCTAAAATCGTAAACTTAAAACTCTAAACCCTAAATTCATCTATAACTTCGTTTGATGCACTGAACATTCCACTTTTTTATCCTCTCCTAATCTCTTACTCAATTTTATGTTTGCAATCGTTGATGAAATAAAAAACAGTGAAATAAATATCGATAAAAATTACATGATCGAATAAAATAAAAAGTAGATATGTAAATTTTAAACAGAAATTGAAAATAAAAATAATATTGAAATTATTTATGGTTCAGAGTTTAAGGTTTATGTTTTTAGTTTTATGGTTTAGGGTTTATGTTTTTGGGTTTAAGGTTTATATTTTAGGGCTTTTTATTTTTTTAAATTGACTAAGGTTGATATTTGACTCTATTATTTTAAAACAAAATTAAAAATATAATATATATGGAAAATAATTTACTTAAATTTTTATTTTAAATAATTTATAATAATATGTTGAGTTCTTGAGATTTTTAATCTTTATTAATTAATTTAATGGTGTTCAACGATGTTCAACATTAGTGGTGTTCAGCGGTGTTCGTCGAGCGTAGTAGACTCATCCTAAAATATATAATTTTGTTACCGTAAAATTTTCACGCGAAATTGGAATAATTAATCACAATTTTAAAAATTTTGTTGTTTTATTTAAACTATTTTAGTTTTTTTTTTATATCCAAATTGCGAAGCCTCAAGAAGAATCGGTGAAGACAGGTAGTCAGTGTCCGATCTATATACAATGTGGGAGGGGCAATTGCAATTAAGTCCTTTTCCTTCTTTGTCCCTCCCAAATTTCTTATGGTTTATTATTTTTTAGAACCTTGTAATCTAAAATTAATAATAGTAAACTTTGACCCCTCTTTTACTATTTTAATTATTTTTTGATACCTTTCAAATTTAAAAATTATAAAATTAAACCTAAAATCTCTTAATTTTTATGATTTAATCCTGACTCTATCCTTGCAAGTAGTTCAATCATGGCTCTGTCCCTGTAAATAGTACTAGGGTGAGGCATCTTTACGGTGCGACTACACAAATTCTTATGTAAATCAAAAGTTACATAAATTCTTACTAAATTGATAAATTTAGATAATAAAAATTTTAATTTTATCAAAATTCTTACAATTCCTACATAAATTCTTATATTTTTATAAGAATTTATGTCAAATGTATTTTAAGGAAATTTTGGGTGAAAAAGCCCTTTTAAAATATTATTGAGAAAAATGGCTCCCAAAAACTATTATTTGGCAAAATGACCTCCAAACTTGCCAGGTCGGCAAACCTCGCGTTGTGTAGGACGCGAGGTCCCCGAGAAATTGAAACGGCGACTGGAATATATCGCATTGACCTCGCGTTCTGTAGGACGCGAGGTCTGTATGTTCCACAATCGAAAACAAGAGTGGGTAGGCCAGTTTGAGCCCAATTTCGAGCGTGTAAATCGTATATTTTTAGTGATCATCGAGTTTGGGGGCGTAGTACTAGAAATTGTGTATCGTATGATACCAACATGGTTAATTTCCGTCCATTCTACAATGGTTTAAAATGGCTTCGAAAACCCTATGCTATCATCCTTTTTTGAATGAAGTTGCATTTCAACAAATGTCGATAGGCATGTTGGAGCAGAATTTCATACGTAGAAATTTTAAATTTTTAGGTAACATCGAGTTTGGGGTTGTAGTACTAGAAATTCTCTATCGTATGACACTGACACGGTCAATTTTTGTCCATTGTACGCTGATTTAAAGTTGATTCGAAAACACTATCATAACATATTTTTTGAATGATTGACAATATAAGATGACGGGTTGTATAAATCGAAGTGGACTGACTTTATTGATTAGATTGTCATGTGCGAACTCACATATACAAATTAAAAATAATTAATTAATACGAGTGGCTGAGCGATTAGGACACTTAGGAGCTGTGTGCCCAGGATTTCGACATATAGAACAATGCTTCTTTTGTCCGGTTTTCTCTCGGTGTTCGACCAAATCCTCGGCACAGTATATTCTTGTAGAAGGTGGACGTCCTTTAGCTCGTAGTAGTGCTGGATCTGGGCGTATGATCGGTTCAGTGTCCACAGCATTCAGATCAACCTCATTTCCGATTGGAGGAAACTCTTTTTCGTAAACCTTAAACACCGTTTTGAGTAAGTATACCGGATCGACCATATGCATGTATTCTATCCGTTGGTTAGTGCAAGCAGCAATGGCATGTGCGCACGGGTATTTGAAAGTTTGGAAAATTCTGCACTCGCAGGTTCTTTCCCTCAGATCTACCACGTAAGCGTTGTGCTGAATGCCTTCCAACCGCCTGGAAAATTCCGCAACACGAAACAAGTGTCCTTCTCGCGAGAAGAGAGTTGCTTGCATCTATCTTGATTGGCCCAATTGAATATGAAGTCTTGTGCGGAAATCTGGATGGACTTTGTGTCCACCTGCCATGTACTCAGTTGCTTGCCTGCCCAAGGTTGCAAACAGGGTAGCTAAATGATAATAGGTCGCTTTGACAATGGAAGTGATAGGCAACTGCCGAACTCCCTTCAGTGATGAGTTCACTGCCTCAGCCAAGTTCGTTGTCATGTGACCATAACGTTTACCCTCGTCATACGATCGAAGCCATTTTTCCTTTGGGACTTTTTCAAGGTATTCTGCGCCATTTTTGTTTCTCGCTCTCAGTTCCTCGAGCAGGTCAGCCACCTCTTCTTTGTAGTGCGAGTTGCCTACGGGATGACAGTTGAATAGTTATGGGCGAAAAACACATGAAAAAAGGTCGTAAATGGAAGCGAGTAACAAGTAATATAGTAAATGAAAATGACATAAATGACGTACCCATATCGAGCACCATTTGACGTTCATCACGATTCTTGTATTTCAGCAGGTAGTTTGCGGCTATGTGCCGCAAGCAAAAACGATGGTGAATGTATGGAGGCTTCCAATAGTCACCCAAATTATGTATCGCCCACAGCAGCGTTGTGCCTCTGTCAGAAATAACACACACCCCTTCATCCCTTCTTCTTCTTCGTATTACATGATCAAGGACATATTTTCGTAGGTTCTTAAGGAAGAACGTCCAAGACTCCAAATCCTTCTTCGGGACGATTACGAATGCAACAGGAACGTATTTGCGATTGTCGTCATGTGCTATAGCTAGAAGTAGGATCTGTGTATATCTTCCGTACAACCATGTGTCGTCGATTTGGGCCATCGGTTTGCAGTGCTTGAATGCGTTGATGCACTGGGGGAAAGTCCAAAATAACCGGTGGAATTGAGAAACACCTCGGACGACACGATCATTTTCGTATGCCAGAACTGTATCAAGTTTGACAACCATTCTGGGGATGTGTTTCTGCAGGAGATTAAGCCACAGACGCAACTCTTTGTAAGATTCCTCCCATCGGCCATACAATTCCTCTTTGGCCTTTTTCCTTGCATACCATGCTTTCGAATAACCTGGACGGAAGCCGGTGACAGCTAGAGCTGCAGCCTGACATGTGGGGACCGACACAGTGGGATTTGTTTTCACTAGTGTGGAAAAGATGTACGTGAGGTACTTTGCATCCAGGTTCTTGTGGTCCTGGTTGAGGCTAGCAACGGTGCATGTATGGGGCCCCTCAAGTTTTGTTATTTTCCAATGGTTGTCTGCCCAGTTCAACTCTGATATACGGATTTTCCATTTACAGCCTTGATCCTTTTGGACGCAGTGAGCCTTGTAGTATTTGGCTTGGGTTTTCTTCACCGTCGTCTCAACATTATGACGAAAGTTGTACTGCTTAACTGTCGTCACCGCAATTTCCTTGTTCGAGAACACCATACCAATTCTTAATTCACCATTAGAACGGTGGACTCGGCCATCTATTGTGTCGTCATTGAGAAAATCAGGGACGTCCATTGCATCCATATCAACCGTTGTGAAGTGGGATGGTGGCTGGAACATAGAAATTGGTCTTGCGTCTACAGGAAAGTTGGTGGCAGTCGGTTCTTCGTCCAAATCTGGTGGTGGAACGGTAGTGTCTTCTGGTAACTCTGTCAAGTCTTCTGGTTCGGGATAGAATGGCCCCAGCTCGTCTCCGTCTCGCCCGGGTTCTCTAATCGGTTCTTCGTCAGAAGCATCCTTCGGGAGCTGGAATAGTAGAGCTTCGTCGATCACTACCCTTCGAGTCGAGGATTGGGGTCGATGAGCGGGAGACCTCTCATGAGATCGCTCACGAACCTTATTTTCAAGACCAAAATCAAGATCACCATAAGAAGAATGTATTCCCATAGATGGTTGAACGTACTTCGTGATAGGGACATACGTTGAGTGTCGTCCATATGAGGAATCATGGTCGTGCATAGCGTAAGAAGACGACGCTCCCTCACCCCCAAAAGAAGAATGTCTCCCCATAGATGGTTGACCGTAGTCGGTGCCAGGGACATACATTGAGTGTCGGCCATATGATGCTTCATGGTCGTGCATAACGTAAGGAGCCGACGTTCCCTACCCCTAAAACTATAAGGATTGTATGGATTGTATGGACTGTACGATGCATTTGTTGGTGCATCGAATTCATCGTTTGGGGTTGGTTCAGGTCGAACCCGATACTAGCTATGCAGGACTGCCTTGGAGGAGTAGATGTCGATGCACCAACTTCGTTGTCTCGGCAAAGTAGGCTAAAATCACATCGTAGACCTACGGTCGGGCTATCAACGTTGGCATTCGGATCGAAGTCGAAATTCGCCCGGCCCAAGCTTGGTATTTCGACAACTGGATTAGACTCGGAGAACGATGCATACAGCTCGGGGGGCGTTCCAATTGAATACTCGAAGTGGGCTTCCATCATCATTTGCATATCAGCATTTTCCGCAATTTGGCATATAGAGTACTGTAAAAGGGTCTATAGATATTGGCACCCGATACTTCACGTCGGACAAACGATGATTAGCGAAATGAGGGACTTTTGCCTCCAGTTCCTTGACCAACTTCTTGAACGATAATCTCCTCGGAAGCTTTATTGTTACCAGATCTTCGCAGTGAAAAAGGACGCCAAATTCGGTACCCTCGAATATCTGTCCATTGTAGTAAACTTGCGTAGTAACGCCTCGTCCGGCCATTTGAATATTTTATGAAAGACTTTTAAATTTTGATACTTAGAAAATTCTAGGAATTGATTGCCAATTGAAACTTATATTTTCGTTTTATGGTTCTTCTTCATATATAGGCAAAATTATTGGCCCTTGCAATCCCGGAGAATCTGGTTGTGTAAGGCAAATAATGGTTCCGAGAGGTAACTTTGCTTGTCCATTACCTAAAACCGATAAGCAAGTAAATAATGAACAAGTCAGGAATGGCGTGTGCCTGAGAGGTAGTCCCCTAACTTTCGACAAGTAAGGGATAGAGTTGATGGGAGGCAGGGTTAACCAGTACCTCGTGTTCTGTAGAACGCGATATTAGTACCTCTCGTTCTATACAACGCGAGGTCCATTAACATCGCATTCTATAGAACGCGAGGTCACTTTAATTGCTTTGTTTCAGATATTCCGTCAGAAGTTATAATAACCATACTATTTACTATTTGTTTGTTTGTGTAATTGAGAACATGTTCGAGAATTTGAGACAATTGTACTCTGGTAATTGAATACTACTACTACTACTGGTGTGCATAATGTAATTGAGTAGTAGTAGTTTTACATAACTTGAAGTCCGTTTAACATTAATAAAGGATGAAATAAGACGTCATATAACATAATTGGAAGATAATTTCATAAGTTAATGGTTAATCCGAATCATCGTAGTCAGTGGACACGTTTGAACTTAGGTTTAGTTCTTCGATCAGCTGTTGTTTTCTTTGTCTACGCCTGTACATAAAAAGTTGCAGCTTCTCCACAGCCGCATCAATATTCGGTGAAGACGGTGTGTGTTCAGTGTTCGGAGCAGGTTCTACGGGTGCAGGCGTACTACCTTCGTCGGCGTTGACAAACTTAACATTGAAATCGACGTCTCTAGCTCTGACGGAATTGAGCCGGTCATACATGTTACGAACGTCTGTTTCGTTCGTAAGCTTCATAACGTAGTACGTTTCATTAGCTGACGGTGTTGGGATTCGACATTCCATGGAAGAAATTTGTTTGTCGGTGTGTTTACTAACCTCGATTGTTGGCAACTGTATTAAATCTTTCAGTGACATTTTGCCGGTGATTGTTGACAAAAAATAAGTATCGAGAAAATAAAATGTTGCCTTAAATTTTGCCATAAGGTGAGCAAGGATTGAGTGTTTAGAGAGAATTTGGAATGAGTAAATGATGGTGGAATTCGTGGGTATTTATAGGAAAGGAAAAACACCACATAAGTAAATTTAAGTCGCATTTCATTTAACAAAACTTTCAACATGTATGCTTTAATAAGTAAATTGAGACAACTACATAAATTTTCTATAAAATTCGAAACAATATATTCAGCCGCTTCGGCGGGCAAATTTGATCGGAGGTCCCGACTGAAAGAAGCAGAGTGCGATAATCAGATTTATTAGTATGATTCATTATTGTTGTTATTATTATTATTAGTATGATTATTATTGTTCTTATTATTATTGTTATTATTATTACTATCATACTAATAATTTTTATTGTTAGTATCATTTATTATTACTGTTGTTATTATTATTAATATTATTATTATTTTAATTATTATTATTATTATTATTTTTTTATTGTTATTATTATAAATAAAAATTGTAATATTAAATGAGTTTCCCGCCTTAAAACTCTTCATTTAAAAAATCCCACGACCTTGCGTCCTGTATAACGCGATTTCTTTAGAACATCGCGTTCTATAGGACGCGAGGTCCTTTCTGACCGTTCAGTTCACGCGTCTGTTCATTGACGCGCCTTTTCAATGAACCTCGCGTTCTATAGGACACGAGGTACATGAATATCGCGTTCTACAGAACGTGAGGTTCATTAACCTCGCATCCCAAAAGACGCGAGGTCTTCTATAAATTGAAGGTTTTTTTTCTTTCTAAAAACCTCCACAGAACGCGAGTTCCATAGCAATTTTACAAAAAATTGTCAGCAACTTTTATATATCGTTCGATCATATAGAGCCCTTGCTACGCAACCAAGCGAGTCACTGCAGTGAATTTTGGCAAAACAATGAAGAGGTATTATTTTTTCCCTTTTATTTTCTAAATTTTTTAATTAAATTATATTCTTTTATTTTTACTAACTATTTTATTTTATTTTTTTCAGGGATACGAACGTAACTTACAATGTTACCTTAACCGTATCACCGTCGCACCCGTTGATGTTGTTATGCGTTGGATTGAGCGGGCTGGTTTTGGGCACATAGCTCGCTATATAGGGGGTGAAGGTTAGACCGTCGTTGATCAGCGCGCTGATAGAACGGTGGAGACCCGAGACGCACACGTTTCATCTTCCATTTGGCGAGGAAACAATCACGTTGGAGGATGTTGCCTACATTCTGGGGTTGCCTACAAATGGTAGCGTTATTACTGGTATAGCGATGACACATTGGCCAACCCTATTTGCTGAAGAAATGGGCGTGCTGGCCCCTGAGGACGTGTGGGACGGAGGGAAAATTTCTCTATCGTACTTGGAGGAGCAATTTGGAACCCCTCCCCCGATGCGGATGAAGTTGCACTTCAGGTGTTTTTTTATTTAAAAATTAGGATGTCATTATTATATATTTAGTAAGCTTTTATTATATTTATGATTAAATTAAAATTATTTATTTGCACATTAGGCTGGTTTATGAATTTTTTAGGATGAATTCAGTAAATATTTAGGATCCTTTTAATAAATATTTAGGATAAATTATAAATATTTAGGATAAATATTTAGGATGAAACAGTAAATATTTAGGATCCTTTATTAAATATTTAGGTTGCCTACATTAAATATTTAGGATAAATTACAAATATTTATTTACAAATTAGGATTAGGTTACTTATTTCTTTGGATGCATTTATTAAATCTATATTTAGGATGAACTTACAATTTTTTTAATTAGGATGAACTTACAATTTTTTTAATTAGGATGCCTTTATTAAATTTATATTTTCACAGCGGTGTGCGCGAGCCCACATCTTGCGCATTATTGACGGGATATTAATGCCCGACAAAACTCGCACAAAAGTGCACGTTATGTGGCTTCGTCATCTGACAAATTTAGATGAGTCTGGACGAAAATCTTGGGGGTCAGCTATCTTGGTGTTTCTTATTAGAGACCTCTGCAGAAACGTTGACGCCTCTAGAGCATCGATGAGAGGATGATGTTTATTCCTGCAGGCTTGTGTTTGGTTTCGGATCCCTACTTTGACACCACAGCTTAGGCAGCCCACCGCTATGTTATTTCCGCTTCTACGGAGGTACTACATAATCTATTATATTTTTTTATTAAATTATTTTATTTAACGATGTTTTTCATTATTTAAAGGTGGACCACCACACTATCCCACACCGGCCTGCCGGAGTCCCAGAAAGAATACAGATATAGATTCGATGCCTTGACGAAGGACCAGGTAATTCAACGATTATTTTGATTTTTTCCATACTATTTTTCCAAGAATATTTCATATAACTGTTACAAACTTTTTCATTTTTTTTAGTTCGTGTGGACGCCCTACGATTCAGAGGAGATTCGCCAGATTACTCCAGCAGATATTGTGCAAGAGCGAGACCTCTGGATTTCCGTCGTGCCGCTGTTGAACTACGAAATTTGCGTGTGGCATTCTACGGATAGGGTACTCCAACAGTTCGGGTACGTCCAAAATGTTCCACCCCCTCCGCAAAATATGGACTCCTTCCACAATCTTACGCGTCAGGGGAAGACGGAGGTTGACTGGGCCGAGCACCACGCTATTTGGATAGCGCTTTGGGCTCAACGATTTCACAGACGCCTAGAGTTTCTCTAACAAATTCTGGTAGGGGGTCATTCGGTCGCTTTCAATTATGAACAGTGGTATAGGAACAATGGGATGCCACATATCCTTACTCAGGCCGAGCGCGAAGCAGGGCTTCCCCAGCAACCCCAAAACCGCCCACGCGGGAGCCGGTGAGCGAGCCAGACTCAGAGCCAGAGGCAGTCGACGCAGCGCGGTCCGAGACCACGATATGACACTCCAGGGGCATCATCTTATGCCCCACCATTGCATAGCGGTCCATCGACTTTCCAGCAGACGATGCCTCCACCCCAGTACGACTCCACTGATGCCTATCGTCCCCATACGCCCACGACTGACCTTATGCTTATCGATTATCCACCTCAGTATGGGTTTCCGATTGTGGAGAGTACGCCGATAGGTAGTTTGTTTTACTCCCCGCCTGGGCCCAGCACAGATCCGCATATCGCGCACGATGGTCAGGATGATAGGGACCAGGGACCACCACACGATGGAAACAAGAGGTATCCAGGTCGTGAGCGTCATCCACCCGATTGCGGAACGGGTGGACATAAGCATTTTTAGTCTTTTTTTTACTGTTTTCTACTTATGTTTTTAATATTTATGTAAAACACTTTTGAATTTTATAATGTCGTATTATAATTTTGTTTACGAATTATAATTTTGTTTACATATTATAATTAAACTTTATAATGTTTATTTAATTTTTGTTTTTAATAAATTTAATGGGATTACTAAACCGAAAATCGACATTAGTTGAAATGCAACTTCAATCAAAAAAATATGATCGCATAGGGTTTTTGAAGCCATTTTAAATCATTGTATAATTGACGGAAATTAACCATGTTGGTATCATACGATAGACAATTTTCAGTACTACAACCCTAAACTCGATGATCGCTAAAAATATACAATTTACACGCTCGAAATTGGGTTCGAACAGGCCTACTTACACTTGTTTTCCCTTGTTGTTCAAGCCAGATTTGCACAGACCTCGCGTCTTACAGTACGCGAGGTCAGTGTGATATATTCCAGCCGCCGTTTCAATTTCTCGGGGAGAACGCGAGGTACTGTAAAACTGTTAACACGGACAGTAATGCCACGTCGACTAAAATCGCGTTGTGCAGAATGCGATGTCGTACCTCGCGTCCTACACAACGCGAGGTCTGCCGACCTGACAAGTTTGAGGGTCATTTTACCAAATAATAGTTTTTGGTAGCCATTTTCTACAATATTAATTTAAAAGGGGTTTTTCACCCAAAATTACCGTATTTTAATCGGGGTTTTTAGACTTTCCAAGACTGGCAGAGAGTGAGAGTGAGATTGAGTACTTTTGAAAGGATGTACATATAGCCTATAGGGCAGGGACCAAATGCTCTACCATTTATCCGCTTTGGAAAACGTACTGCACTTTAATCTTACTTTTTCAGGCCTCAGTAATTTTTTTAATATTATATTTTTAAAATAATTAAATAAACATATCTCTTCGTATTTAAAATTTTAGACAATGCATCATTTGATTTAATTGTTTATCACATTTTAAGCTATTGTCAATTAATTTGATAGCCAATATGTATGATACTTCCACAGACATGAACATTTCACTATTGCACATAAGAATGACGGTTAGAATAAAACTCGATTTTATATGGTTAGGTTTTTTAAAAAAATTCTAAGTTCGAGTATGAATCTTGAGGATAAGGTCGAGTTGAGTTTGAGTTTAAGTTGAAAAATATCCTACCTGATTCAACTTAAAATAATAGTTTAATTTTATTCTAAATATTTAAATATAATTGGTACAATGCCCATCTCTTTATATATATATATATATATATATATATATATGGATTAATATCCTATACACTGGCGGTGGAAACTGAAAGTTTCCACAAGCGCCTTAGTTTTAGGGTATAGGGTGTTAGTTTAGGGTATATGGTTTAGGGGTTTAGGTGTAGGGGTTTAGAATTTAGGGATAGTTGTTTCAATTTAAAGTTTAGGGTTATAATTTAGGGTTTATAGGTTAAAACCTAAATCCTCACTCTATTACACTAAAAACTAAACCCTAACCTATAAACCCTAAATTATAACCCTAAACTTTAAATTGAAACAATTATCCCTAAATTCTAAACCCCTACACTTAAACCCCTAAACTCTATACCCTAAACTAACACCCTATACCCTAAAACTAAGGCGCTTGTGGAAACTTTCAGTTTCCACCGCCTGTGTATAGGATATTTATCCTATATATATTTTCCAATTATCTCCCTATTTTTTCTAATAAAAATAGAATAATTATTATATTGTTCCATCTTTATTTGTATTTTTTGAATTAACTCTCTATTTTATCAAATAATAATAATTAATAAAAAATTTATGCCGGGTCGAGTTGAGTTCGAATTTTTACTCTATAATTTGGGTCAAGTTTCGAATCAGATGGAACATCATAAAATATCAAGTCAGATCAAATTTAAGTGAATGTATTAAATTTTCAGGTCAGATTTGAATCGACCAAAAATGTGGCCTAACCTGGCCCATAGACAACTACAAACCATCTTAAAAAAACTACAAACTAATACAAAAAAGGATTAATATCCTATACACTGGCGGTGGAAATTTTTTATTTCCACAAGCGCCTCAATTATAGGGTTTAGGGTTAGGGTTTATGGTTTAGAATTTAGGGGTTTTAATGTAAATGTTTAGAATTTAGGGTTCATGTTTAGAATTTAGAATTTAAGGTTAGAATTTAGGTTTTAGGGTTAGGGTTTAGTTTTAGAGTAATATGTGTAGGGATTTAGGTTTTAACCTATAAACCCTAAATTTTAACCCTAAACTCAAAATTTTATCAACGATCCCTAAATTCAAAACTACTACACTTATACCCCTAAATTTTAAACCCTAAACAGAGTCTCTAACCCCTAAAATTAAGACGCTTGTGTAAAAAAAATTCCACAAGCGCTTGTGTATAGAACAATTACCCTACAAAAAAACTCATTATAAATTATTACTTTTAAAAGAAGAATAACATATTTATTACTAAATCCCTAATTAACTGACATATGGTATAATTTATTTATTTTTATTTCTTTAATATTTTTTCTTTCAATTCCATTCTCTTTTTTTATTTTTTCTTCTTTTTTGTTCCTTCTCCCGCTTCTTTTCATAATATTGAGTTTTTTTAACTTTATTTTCTAAAATACATTTTAACATTATTTTCCTAGAGTAGATTTATAATTTTTAGATGAACTCGAGGTCTAGGAGCATCGGTTTCTTTTAGGGTAAACTACATAAAGCGTTACTCAATTTTGATTGTAGACTTATTTTGGTCATTTAACTTTTAAAACGTACAATTTACTTATTCAACTTCACACATCGAACATGTTTGGTCACTCTTCCATTATTTTGATAATGTCGTTATGACGTGAACTATTTAATTATTATTTTTACTATAATATAGTAAATTTATTAATATTTAATTATAAATATAATTTAAAATTAAAACCTATTTTTTCAGATATCGGTCACCTCTTGTCGTGGTCAGCTACCGTGTTCGCCGCCTTTGACCGCGGTTGAGTTCTAAAATTAGCATATCCATTGATCGACTGCCATCCCTACTTGCTCCACAAACCATAAACCATCACAGCATAGGGAACCAAAAAATCTGAACCCTCATTGCTCCACCATTAGCCTCTCTGGATCATCATCAACACTAATTGACTGCCATCCACACTTCCTTCTCAAATAGCATCGTTTCAGTTTCCAATTTCACTGCAACAAAATTTAAATTTCAAATAATCAAAATACAATTCGTTGTTATTCAACGTTCACAACGACCATCAAAATTTCATGAATTTTGCCACGGTAAAAACGAAATCTACCTATGAGCATCATTGATAAACTGAAATGGGATTTGGGTCTTCTTCAAAATAGATTGAAAACCATTTCGAAATTCTTTGATTATTTTTGGTTTGTTGGGGTGATAAATTAGTTGTTTTGATTCTTGAAACAGATAGTTGTTAAGGTAAAAGTGTTGATCTCTTTTGCGTGGTAACGGATAAAAGCTAAGTGGGATTGAGAGATGATTAGGTTGGGGGTTGGAATTTAGGTATTTTTAGAGATTTTATTTGTTTTATTTTAAATTATATTTATAATTAAATATTAATAAATTTATTATGTTATAATAAAAATAATAATAAAATAATCCACATCATAACATTGTTATCAAGTTAATAGAAGAGTGACCAAATATGTTTAATATATAAAGTTGAGTGAGTAAATTATACGTTTTGAAAGTTGAGTGACCAAATAAGTCTGCGAACAAAGTTGAGTGATAATTTATGTAGTTTACTCTTTTTTATATTGTTGTCCACTCAATTTTCTAGAAATAGACGTTTTCCAACATTTATTATTTTATAATTATAATATAAAACCGACACCTAAAAATAAGCAGCGACAGATTTTACGCGGTGGCGACTTTCAAAGCAAAAGAGTAAAAGCTCTCCTTTCTCAAGACTTCCGCTCACAGATTGCTGGACCTTAGGGCCGGATCAGTGAGGTGTTTTGATTTCCTTGAGTAGGTTTTGGTTTCCGATACTCTTTTCTTTGCCGGGGTGATTCTTTGGTGTTTACCTTGTTTTCTTTCCTTTGTCTCACGTTTCCAACCCGTTTCTAGCATCATTTTCTCCTTCTCTTTTCAAGTCCAGGTTTTCTTCTTTCTACGTTTCTTGCCATGCAAAAGACTGCGGCTTTAAGTGTGGGTGTTGTTAATAGTGGTTATCCCAACAACCCTGTTGACCCTAGCTTGTTGAGTCAAGAGTTCATTGATGAACTGAAATTAAATGAAGATGGGGAAGTCAACCTGACTCTGAAAAATCAGGCTCTTGTTGGGAAATTACTCTCGCCAACTACCATGAAACCGTTAGCCTTAACAACTATTATCCGTAAAGCTTGGAAGAGTGAGGGGGTAGAATGTCATGACTGTTGAGTGTGTAAAAGTTCTATTATTTACACCCTTTTTAACCCATATTTCTGCTGCATTAAGCATCATTGCATTGCATTTAGGTTAGTTTTCAGCAAAACATCACAAATATGTAAAAGACACGGATTCTACTAAAAATAGCTGATTTTGCAGGTTGCTGCCATCGTAGACGGAGAAGGCAGGCGCAGGGCAGAGAAGCAGAAGAGCTGAACTGGACAAGCAGACGACGATGACGAAGCTGCCATGGAGCTGTCGTGACAGCAAGGTGACAGCAGCCTTATGAAGAGGAAAAGTAAAGTGGACCTCGATAGATAGAGAAAAATCTGCTCGTCTGTCGTGTGAAAACCAAACAATTTTCCAAGCCCCGGATCAAAAGATATGTCAAGCCAAAGCTCAAGGAGAGGAACTCCCATGAAACAAGGAGGCGGCTGAAAAGTAGGATACTTAGAGATTAAGTCTTTATTAGAATCTTACTTTTAATTAAAGTTGTAATCCTTGTTAACTTAGAATACTTGAGCCCAAAGCTTATATAAGGGCATAGATTTTAACCTAGGAGAAAAAATACCCCATAACCGATAACCTAAAACCCTCCGCCGTCTGTCCGTCGCCGACATGTTCTAAATTCCCCCTAGGGCCACGTGTTGTTTTGTAAAGTAGTTGCAAGGGTTGTTTTGTTTTAGGATTTTCCAAGTTCAATAAAATAAACTTCAAGTTCTCTTATTTTGGTTTTCAATATCTTGCAAGAGCATCGGGAGAGCATTGTGAGGTTATCTATTTACTTAGCATCGGGAGAGTTAAGTATACGAAAGAAATAAGAGCGAGTTCTCTAGTTTATAGTTGAACTATCTTGTGCCTAGGGATAGGGCAAGGTTAAGTGGCTAAGGAAGAATTCATACACATCGGTGTTCATCCTTCGATTCACGTCGGGAGGTATCATCAAAGACGTGTTCATCGACAGACTTGGACCTAGGGATAGGCCAAGGCAGATCTGGGATTCTTGCCAAACTTGAAGTACGGAGTTGGTGTGTTTGCTGCCGCGACAGCCAACGGACAGCCGCCGCGACAGGTGCTGCCGCGACGGGCACGACGACAGAACTGGAGTTCCTAAGCAATCCAATACCTGCACTACTGAGCAATTTAATACCATCCCATTCTCTCTATCTTGATATTCCAACTCTTTTATTTACGTTTTCCTTATTATTTTCGTGACAATTCTCTTAAATATTTTCTTTACTTCGTGCAGTGAAATAAGGTGAAGCTATTAGCCCAATCCCTGTGGAGACGATATCCGATACTTCGTATCACTTTACTACTTGCATCGTGTACACTTGCACTACAATTGCGATAGACTCTTTTACACGCAACAATGACTTAGGGAGAAATTTTTTTCTCTTTATCTTCCCATCGATAGAGGAGAGGCTGCGGATTTTTGGGGGAAAACCATGGGCCATTCAAGACTCCTTACTCATTCTGAAGGATTGGCAACCGGAGAGAGCTCTTGAGGAGATTGACTTTTCCCTCGAGGAGTTTTGGGTTCAAGTGCATAACTTGCCCATAGGGTTGATCACACCCGAGAATGTGCAGCGGATCGGAAAGCTGTTTCCGGTTTACTATGGTTCTACCTTAGATGACGGTAGCATCGAACACAGATTCGGGAAGGTCAGCGTTAGGGTTGCAGTAAGGGTTGAAGACCCATTAAAATCGGGGTTCATTCTGAATCGGAAGAAGGACCAACCTCTGGAGGTTGCGTTTAAATACGAAGGCTTGCCGAAGTTCTATTTTCGGTGTGGAAGGCTGGGGCACGTAGAGAGGGAGTGTAGGCATGATACGGCCATGTTCAAGCTTGCTGGGAGGTTCGGGCCGTGGCTTAGAGCTACGTTCAGTGGAGAAATTCGGAAAAATGAAGCTACCAACGTAACTGGAAACGCCGTGGGTGCTAGTCCGGTACACAAAAAACATCAATTTTTGGTGGGAGACACCGCAAACCATGCATGCACTAAAGACAAAGGTTTGATGTTTCCTAATCCTAGGAAATCCTTAGGAAAATCCGAAATGTCAGAACCATCATTACTACTGTCTGCAAATCCCAGGCCTACTAGGCAATTTGTCAACAGTAGCTTTCCCGGTTTGGAAACTAAACAACCTGGACCCTCTCTCTCGATTGGGGTGGCTAACACGGAAGGGGAAAATCTTCAAAATAATCCTCTAGGTTCGAGCCCAACCTCGGAGATTTCTTCTGTACCCGAGCAAGGCCTGCTGAATCTGTTTGAGAAGATAGATCAACCCAGTGATGGGGCCTCTCAAACGGTGGTGGGCTTTGGATATGGGCCGGGAAATTTGACAGCTTCACCTATGGACTCTCAAGGTCTTTGGGGTTGCTTCCTTGCTGAAGGCCTAAACAAGATGGAGGTGTCTTGCAATAAAAAGAGGAAACGTGAAAGCGACGAGGGAGAGTACATCAGTAAAATCTACCGTCGAGAACTATGGAACGAAGTCTCTAAGGCCATCGTGCAAGTAGGTCCTGGAAACTGGTGCATTGCGGAGAGGGGTATAGCAGCCAATGAGGAGGTGCTTAAAGTTGTACTTTTTCTGAATTCTATCTTCAACAATTCCACCATAATTTAAAATATCGAGCGAAGGAAGAAATGTAGGACTTTTGGTACCAGGAGATTGACGTTAATCAGGAAAGCAGCTAGACGTAAATTCTCAATGGAGTGTTCTAGACTAATGGTTGATGAAGTAGGGCTTTTAGAACTCGGTGAAGATCCTTTCGGCAAGAAGATAACGAATATGCCTTCCATGTGCATGAATGAAGATTATATCCTCAACGAGGAGATCATTATCAGCGACGGGGAAGAACCGGGTACCATGACCAGTGGAACTAATGATGGACAATATGAATCGGATAACTCCGCTGCGGGTTATCCGATAACCCCATGAGTCTTTATGGTGTTGGCACCTTCATTAGGGAGGCATGCAGGTGTCGTGCTTATTGTAGGCCTCCGTTTGTTAGGTATGTTTATGTTGGTGCTTCTTTGTCGAAGCTTTTGTTTTTAGGTTCTGCGTCAGTTTGTTATTGGCTGTTAGGCCTCGGAGTGTTATCTACAAGCCGAGAGCAGCTGGAGTCTCCTTTTTCCGATCAATGTTCGGTGGTTTTTCACGATGCCGATTGCCTTGACAAGGACCGTCGCCGACGCAACGGAAGCCTGCCTCTGGATAGAGCTCTCAGGCGAAGACATGGTGATTCGAAATTATCTTACGTTGAGGAAAAGCTTTTTGTCTCCAGCTTAAGTTTGGTCGGTTGCCTGAAGTTTGCCGGGTTTACCATCTTATGTTCGATGGTTCTGGTTGTTTTCTCCCTTTCAAGGGATTGTTGTATTGCTCTTTATGCTTGGTCTTATGTTTGGTTTGTTCTGAGGCTTGTTCGCGTTGGACATGTCTGGTTTGTTGTTGGGAAGGTTCCCCGTTATGCTTGGACCTGGTTAGGGGGCCTTCCATTGGTCGAGTCTCGTGTCTGTTATCTCCTCTTTTAGTAGTAATGAAAGTCATATTTGAACAAAAAAAAACGACACCTAAAAATAGTCAGGGACTTATTTGTTATTTCTCATAGTTAGAGGACTCAACAAATAATTGAGTCATAGTCAGGAGATCATTAATGTAGTTTACCCTTAATATAAAAGTTAAAATTAACCGTTGATTTTTTTCCGGATCAAGGGCAGATACATGTGTATTTATACATTTTCTCTCTCGAGTAAACACATTTCTGAATTCTGATAACTAAATTTAAATCTACTTGTACCGACTTTGATCACCACCACAGTTTCTAATCGGACCCGAGCTGCTCATAAAACGAGAAAAAAGGGGATCGGGAGTCGGGACACACGCGGTTGCTACTATTTTGCATTGGTTCCTATTGAAGCAAGTAATGCATTCTTTGTTGGTTCATAGAAATTGATGAGTACGAGCCTGGTATTCGTTTCTCCTCGTCTTAGATCTGTTGTATTTCTTTCATTTTTACAGAATTTTATATTTATGTTTGAAGCATGCATATTTCCTTGATTTGTTAGCTACCTAAGATCCGAATCTAAAACATCGAGTCGAATTTCAATTCTTCCTGTTTTTTATTGCAAAGAAACTGATTTTAGCCGTGTTTTTTTGGGTGCAGTTAGAGTGTAGTTACTGAACAATCGGGTCTGGAAAACATGGCCGAGGTTGCTGCAAATAATGTGGTATTTTTTTTTTGGAAGAATTCAATTTGCTTGAGATTTCAGGTGTTTGTTGTTGTTATTGATATGTTAGCATTACAATTCTATCTTTATCAATATTTTCAGAATCACCCAAGTGATACCACCAAAAATGTGTTTGATTTTGGGACATTTGTCGGAGACTTGATTGTTGAGGAAGATGCTAGCAGGTTCTTTCTAGGGATTTAATTTCTTTGAACTCTTAATCTGAAAACAAAATGACTTGTTTACAACTTAGGATGATTGAGGTTTTAATTTCCTTTTTCTTGTTTGTAGTGATGATATATCGCTGGAGGGGCTTCAACAAGAATTGGAAGAATGCAAAGATGATGATGTAAGTAAAATTGATATTGTTTGCTTTTGTACATACTGTTTTTAGGCTGTCGTTAGACCAAACATCTAATGATTCAAAAGGAATTTTCTGCTTCTCAAGATTTAGAGGCTTATATGGTTTTACCCTCACGTATATGATGTAGGTGGTTGCAAACATATTGTCTAAAGGTATAAAACTAAGGGAGTACACAAAGGGGGTTGAGAACAACCTGCGGAAAGTTGAGTTGGATTCAATTCAGGTTTGTAATTACTTAAAGTTATCCCACTGCGCCTATTGGATATGGTATTTTGTTTCTAGAGCACGCTGATTATTGGGCTGTACGTTAACTGTCTTTCTTTTTGTTGTTTTTGCTTAGCCATTCTTATAGATGTAACAAAGTAGTGGTAATTAGCAGTTTAGCTCATATCTTTCTTTGGTGGCTACTTGTGTTTTATGTTGCATGGTTGTTATTTTGCCAAGCCATTTGTTCAAGTTCAGAAATAATCTTTGCATAAGCACTGTTTTATTATATTCAAGCATCTTATTTTGCTTACTTTTGCTTTGTGTGGACTGTCATTGTTGTTATTATTTTTGCATACAAAGGCAAGGGATCATTCTATTAATCGGTGTTCAAAGTATTGGGTTGATGCAGGATTATATAAAAGAAAGTGATAATCTAGTGTCTCTCCATGACCAAATTCGTGATTGTGATAGCATCTTGTCACAAATGGAAACCCTTCTCAGTGGTTTTCAGGTATGCTAGTTCCTAAAACGCAGTTGAGGTTTTTGATGTTATTTGTAACATCAAATCATATTTTTTCAATGTATACGTTTTTCTTTCCTTTTTCTGGGGTTTGTAACCAATTTTGATGAATGTGGGAAGTAAAAGTTGAAATATTTTAAACTTCAATCGAATTTCCAACTTTCCTAGATTGATTATAAACCGCTAACTTTAGATGCTTAAGTATGCAACTAGATGTCACTTGTTCAATTAATGCACAAATAGTGATAAATTATATTTTCAGAAAACAATGAACTAGACTGAAATATTGATTTGATTTTGTTTCCTTATTGCATAATTTGAAATGATTTTGATCTTGCTGCATTGGTTAGTCAGATTAAGGAGTATACGACTTTCAGTTAATTTCCAATGGAAAGCCATTTGAATAAACACTTATAAACCAAACAATCCCAAAGCACTTTTCAAAAGCAAGGCCAAACTGGCCCGGAGATGCATTTGAAACATAACATAGGAGGCAAATCAAATGATTTTTGTTTAATCTTCTTGTCATGCTTATATTCGCTCCCACAGGATTTGATGGGCTTATTACTGTGATTTGCTACTTAACTTTTAATAATTCTGTTGATCGGTTTTACCTTTCCTCAATTGTATTAAAAACCTTTGATATCCACTGCTTTCATGGTTAATATGCTCTAAAACTTGTGCCAGGTTGAGATTGGTTCTATCAGTTCAGACATAAAAATTCTCCAAGAGAAGTCTATGGATATGGGTCTAAAGCTAAAGAATCGCAAGGTTTGCATCCTTTAGAAAAATGTAGTTCTTTGTTTGCATTGGAGTTTACATAGGACAAATGCCTGTATGTTGATAATTTGATCCACAATAATTGCCATCTTGTATCTTGCCTCAATCTTGCAAAAGGAAATTTAACCTTTCAGATTATGTGCTTTTCATGTGAAAATCTGCTCCTTCTTATCTTTCCCTGTGTTCCCTTCTCCTTTCTCATTTTTGGGAATGGTGCAGCCTGGAGGAACTTTATGGTAGTAATCTAGTTCATGCATATTAATGCACTTTGAAGTTTGAAATATCTTATCAGCGTTGTGTGTTTTAAACAGCTGTTCAAAGCTGGCTGAGGATATAAGTTCTTTTTGGTTGTTTCTACGTGCTTTATTTTGATTTGTAATCACTAATGTTTATCTATGCATGTATACATTAAGGCTCCTCTAATATCCAATAGTTAGGTTCTTCCCTTTCCTATGTCATAAATTTTATTTTAACCATATATCCAGGTTTCCATAAGAGAATATTATTGTCCTTTTTGACTATAAAGATTCAGACATATATAGCACTTCAAACAAAAAGGAAAAAAATAGACCACCAATTTTTGTATTGTTTTGTTCTAAAATTCCTTTTGGAGTTTCAAAGGACTTTTCCTCCTGCTCTCTTCTTCACTCAAGGATGGTGATAGATCTTCATCACTGATGGTTATCATTAAAGCCTTTATATGTGCTCAACCAGCCTTTTCAATATTTTCCTTTGTTTCTTTGCCTTCATTTTGTGCACTTCACTTGAATATCATATTTAAGTTTATGTAAGGATGCATGGTCGATTATGTTATATAATACAACTTGTTTGTTTAATTTTGTTTTCTAATAATTTCTTATGTTTTCTAACTTGGTTAATATAAACTCTTAGTTAAAACTGTTGGCAATATGTGCTCTATGTTGCAAAAATATGCAGACTGCAAGATGCTATTATTGTTTTTGTTGTCACAGCTTTTCCAATAAACCTACAAATCGAATAAAACAATATTTACTGCTACTATGTTTAACTCTCATCTGGTATGACACAGTAGACTAGTCCTATTGAATGTGCATCCTTTGAACTTGTTATCTTTCCTTTCCCTTCAAATGAAGTTTCTTATGTTCTAACATGATTATGCTAATTTATCAATTGTTTCTGGACCAGGTGGCAGAATCGAAGCTTGCTAAATTTGTTGAAGACATTATAGTCCCTCCAAAGATGGTTGACATAATTGTTGATGGAGAGGTACTTATGATTTTTTTGGTCCACCTACCTCTAATGTGCATATTATAATTTTACCTTTCCTTTGATATTTTTTGCATAGTGTCTTGCTCAAAGGGGTCTTTTGATGTCGTCGTATGTGGCACAATATGGTTATGCTATTATTAATTGTGTCAGTTGCTTAATCTTTCTTGGGGTGTTCCTTTTAAGATTCCATGAGAGAATGTGAATTGAAGAATGCTCCATCTACATTGGGAAAAGTTTTAGATCTGGTCTAAATTTTCTAAAGCGTTTTTAATGAAGCAATTTGTGTGATTTTTGACGCCCTAGCAAGTGATGTACTTCATATGGAAAAGAAGAAAAAACTGAAATTTAACAATATGCCTCCCTCTCTTCCTCTTTTATGTTTCTCTCTATAACACACACACATCTGCTCATCCCCAAGTAAACAGAAAAAGATAGGGATCACACAAATTTAGGAAAAAATGTGGAGGAAGTGTTTAAGTTGGCTGGACATATGAAATAAAGGCCTAGTAATGATTCTGTTAGAAGACGTGAAAGGATGCCACATGTCGGCATGTCCAAAGGAGGAGGCTGGAGAAGTATTAGGTGGAAGCTAAAAAAATGAAATCTTTCTTTTGCAAATCATACTTAAATCATGGTTCTAAATTGAGCACTATGGTGTAATATGACCCATGAATTTGAACTCACGTGGTGGGGAACAGCTTGTTTATTGTTCTTTATATGTTTTCTGGATGAGGTATGTCTCTTTGATGCTTGTCTGGACTCTGGACAGAGTAACTGTTTTCTGCTCTATGTTTGATTTTGTAACAGAGTCTTGATTTCTTAGCTTAATCCTCTTGCATGTCTTTATGAAATCAGTTATTAGTGTCCTAAAATATTCTAGTGAATTAACTTCATTTTTGCTAAGGTACTTGCAATGGCATTTCTTTCAGGTAAATGACGAATATATGAGAACTCTCGACATTCTAAGCAAGAAGCTGAAGTTTGTTGAAGTGGATCCTATGGTTAAAGCTTCAAAAGCGCTGAAAGATGTTCAACCTGAGCTTGAAAAATTGAGGCAGAAAGCAGTATCTAAGGTTAACTTAATTCACCTAATGCTTAGATGGCATTGAGTAATTACAATTAATATTAGTATATAGGCATTCCAAAAAAAATTTACCCTCTATCTGCCATCATGCGTATCATTCTGCTTGTGCTTGGAGTGTTTCTGTGGTTATTCTCTAGAGGCCTTTTCTAATTACTGATGGAACATTCTTTGCCTGGAGGTCTACAGAAAAATTTTCTAGTTTTTGCTGCACTTTATTTGCCTTTAGTACCAAGGCACCAATCATGCTTAATTATAGGTGCATGTACTTGAGTTGGGTATAAATTCCCTTCTCCCAAATAATTAAAGGAAAACAGAAAATGTTGTTTGCAAGTGTATTAGTGTTGAGCAAAGAACCTATCCCTTGTTCAGAAACTGAAATATGTTTCTGTTTGCCTTATTAATTAATAGTTCAATGTTTCATTTCATACATGAAATGAAATTTCAATATTTAGAAAATTCATCTGTAATTTTTGTTTACCAATTGTATCATATATGTACAAATGAGTTATGTTTCAAAACTCTGCGATGTTGATTTGGTGTTAAATAAATTTAAACGTGAATGTAGTTTATCTAGGCTTTTAAGAGTCATTGCATTGAACGTGAAAAATATATATGTATACATGCTGTAATCATCTCCATATAACCATGTCTTGATTGAATGTCTTGCTGGTATTTTTTTTTCGGGGGGGGGGGGGGGGGGGGGGGGATTTGCTCTTGATATTTATCTGGATAAAATGCTTCTGTTCAGTTGTTGTTGAGTATAGACTGAAATCTACAGTATGTTGGAGTTCATTTATATGTTTTTCAAATAAAACTCGTCACATATTCTCTGATTACTATACTGATGTCAATTTGGTATATGGCTTTTGAAAGATGCCAATTGATAATGTAGTACTGATCTGTTGCATACTCTTTAAATCAAATTTTACTACAAACCAATTAATAACCAGCATAAAGAAATTTCTCATCTATGTTTATCTTTCTGCAGGTGTTTGATTTTATTGTTCAAAAGCTTCAAGCACTGAGGAAACCGAAGACAAACATTCAGATTCTTCAACAAAACGTTCTTTTGAAATACAAGTGCGCGTCCTCTATGAATTCTTTCGGTGGCTCATTTTCTGTTTCTATTGCGTTCAACTCCTGGATGCTTAGATCTACCTCAGTATCTGAATTTCTAGGAAAAGATAACCATGTATATTCTAAGAATTTTCATGAATTCTATCATATTCATACTCCGCCAAACTGTATACTTTCATGAATTCTATCATACTCCCTCAAACTGTATAATTGCTTTAAACCAAAAGGCAATTGACATGTATTTAACTTTCACGTGTTGTGTGATATTGGCTTCACTTGTTGCTATAGCGAGCCTATCACAAGCTAAAAGTGGTTTTAGATTGTTGGTTCTTGGTTGGATGCTTAACAAGCTAAAAGTATTGAAGAGTCACTAAACCTCAAATGGCTATATTTGTCTCTTTATTGCTTTTTTGTCCTAGTGTTTTTCAACTGCATACAAAGCTTCTAGTGATGCATTCATGTTCCATACACGATGTAATCACTGAGAATGAATTTAGATCATACCTATGATCTTACATACCCACTTTGACACGTGCATAGGCACCAATTGCATGCATCACATATGCCTGCAGTCCAAACTGATGCATCCTTGCACACCCACGAACACTCAAATTTTAGTTGACTTATTAGTAGGGAATTTATATAGGTTACATTGATATCATTTGCAAATGTTTAGTATGCTGAGTTGGATAATATTTTTCCTTCAACATTTGCCCCATGTATTGAACAATATTTTCCCCTTTCATGCTTACATTTGTTCCTGAATTTTACAGTTGCTGAGATTTTTTTTAAAATCATAAAATGCATGTTTTCCATAATCTGATGGACAATAATCTGGAATTTAGGTATGTCATTTCCTTCCTCAAAGAACATAGCAAGGAGGTACACCTTGAAGTTCGTGCAGCGTACATTGACACAATGAATAAGGTGAAGGCCTTTAATTTCTCTTAATGTCCATATATTTATTTATTTATGTGGAGGATAAACGATAAGCTCTTCGGCATAAAAAAAGGATAAAGGATAAGCTTAGTCAATTTAGTTTGTGTTGTAATTTATCGGTAACTAGTATTTGCCATTACATGCATTGCACACTAATACTTGTTTTCTCCTTTTTTATATATAAATTGTAAAATAACAATTATACATAAAATACAGATGTTTTAAATCTTAAGGTTTGAACTATAAATAATTGAAAAATTTTAATATTAATCTATAAATTATTTAATATTATTAGAGTTAAGAAAAAAAATATTTAATCAATCAATAAATGTAATTTGAACTTTTATTTGCAAATAGGATAAAATTTTCTAATTTTTGTTATAAAAATATCTTAATGATAGTCAATGGATGCAATTAGAATTGTTATTTACAAATTTAATTATATTTCTTAATGTTTGTAATGTTTTAAATAGCAATTTTGAAATAAATATTGTTTTTGCTCAATCTACACGCATCACATTTACTGTTTCACTGTTACTGTTGTTGCATGTTGTGAAAAATGAGTTTACCAGTATCTGAGATACCGTGGTACGAAGTTTATTTTTGTAAGGGTTGAATGATTTTGCACCTTCTACAGGTTCTAAGCGCCCATTTCCGAGCTTATATTCAAGCGTTGGAGAAATTACAGTTAGATATTGCGACATCTAATGATTTGATTGGTGTGGAAACCAGAAGCGCTGGTCTTTTCTCAAGAGGAAGAGAACCGCTGAAAAATCGTTCTGCTGTTTTTGCATTAGGGGAGAGATTAAATGTTCTAAAGGTTTTTCTGACTGTCAACCTGGTTATACATGTTATATTTTTCTGCATGAACTGTTTTCAATTTCAAGTCATTGAGCATCATTCTTTTTCTTCCCTTTCAATGATTCTCTTAGAAAGTTTTTAGAGCAGGCTTATGCTTTCAATCACCAATTTATGAATATAATATAAGAATTTGATTTGAAATGTAATTGGTTAGATATAAAGGGGGTTTTCCATTTTTGAACTTATCTTTGCTCCATTAATTATTGCCCCAAGTAGCACCTCAGAGAAGGTATCAAAACTTCTCCATTTTTTATGTGCCAATGTCTGGCAACAATGGGCAAATTTGGACTCCTGATGACAGTGGCTTTAGTGAATCTGCCAAAAAAAAAAAAGCTTAGGTTAAATATTCCTCATGCTACTTAATTGTTTAAGTCCTGTTAGCTAAGTTTTGACCTAGATTCTACATTTAATAAAACCAAACGGTTTAACCTAAGCTGTTGAAGATTAGAAGTCAGCATGTTAGATATGATATTGGTGTGTATTGTCTCTGGACTTGTATGTCCTTGATTTGAGAGCTTAAGCACATGGTTTAAATTGATTGTATTCAGGAAAATGATTAAGTGCTGTGGTTATTTGTGTTATAATGTTTAGATCTTCTGTTTGGATTGATTCAATGTTTTACATTTTTTACAGGAAATTGATCAACCTGCACTAATTCCACATATTGCAGAGGCCAGCTCTTTAAAGTATCCTTATGAGGTCCTCTTCCGGAGCTTGCACAAGCTACTTATGGACACAGCAACTTCTGAGTACCCTTTTTTCCTTGCGTTGCTTGACTGTCATCCAATTTTAAGTCCAGACTTTATGCATGCTTAATATTTTACTTCCCCCCTTTCTAAATGTGCAGGTATCTTTTTTGTGACGAGTTTTTTGGGGAGGAGTCCATCTTTTATGAAATTTTTGCTGGTAAAGTGCAGATTTATCACATCATGCCTAGGATTATTGTCAGATTTGCAGGGACAATCATACTAATTTTACTTAATTTTTGGATTTATCACATCTAGTGATTATGCCTAGGATTTTTTACATCATGCCTAGGAGTTTTTAGGCTTTTGTTGTTTGCAATCCCTTGTATGAGCAGCAGTTGTTGCTTGTATAGGATGTTATCAGTGATCTTGAAGCCTTGTGATAGCTCATGATATTCAACAATTAGAAATTTGTCACGCTTTTAGGAGCTAAAAAAATTGATCTATTGTTGAAAACTAAAAAAGGACTTGGCACTAAGAAACATTATTGTACCTTCAGTATTACAAGAGGGTTCTAATGACTTCTATGGTATTAATTTGTCTTCAGGTCCTTTTGCTGTCATTGATGAACATTTCAATTCTATCCTTCCAAATTGTTATGATGCTATTGGTCTAATGCTCATGATACGCATAGTACACCAGCATCAGGTGATTGATTCAAGTTGTCTTAAACTCATAATTCTCTTTTAGCACTTTGTTGATTGTTGTACACCAGAACCAGGTGATTTGTTCACGTTGTCTTATGGTCATAATCTCTTTTAGCAATTTCTTGTTTTTGGATCTAATGGTTTTGTTTAAAGCTCCCACGCTGTGTGCATTAATAGTATACTTCTGTACTACATGAGTAAATTTTATTTATGTCAAGGGATTCATGAATAATAAACTGGCTTTGACTTGCAATGTGAAAATTTTACATGTGGTGGTTAGTGGATGTAAGAGAATCATGATTTGGATATGTGCAAAACAAAGTAAGCCTTTACATTACATCATTCTTTCTTCTGCTTACACTTGTGTTCATGCATGTGATGTGCTGCACCAATTTTTGTAGTTTGAACAGTGATTTTTCCCCAATTCTGATGCCATAACGGGGGCAAGATTTGCATTGTTTACATTTAAATATTGTCTAGCAACCCCCCCCCCCCCCTTAATTTGATGCATAGTACTACTGTATTGAATGCAGTGTATTCGTTTAGGTTTTAGGCACACTTTGAACAAAACTTCTGGATTCTCTGTCCCCTTACCCTGTAGTCAGTCGTGTTTAGTCTCTTTGCAGCATGTTCTTTGACCTGTTTACTCTATACCTTGTAAGTATAACCTGTCTTGCTGTCCTGATTGCAATTTCCAATTCCGACGCTTTTGTTTTCTTTTCTAGCTGATCATGTCTCGGCGAAGGATCCCATGCTTGGATTCATATCTAGATAAGGTATGTTATCTTCTGACGTATTAATAGAAAATAGCTTCTATATTTTTATGCTTTTTAAAATTCCACACATAATGTCTTGGACAGCCTTATGGGGCTCTTAGGATTCACATAGGACTTCTAATGTCAAGGCATGCATTTATTTGAGTTGTTGGAGGCAATGAGCATGGTGATGTGAAAACCTAATACAAAGTATTTCTTTTTTACCATAATCGGGAAAACAAAAAAAATGCAGGAAATGAATTACTGTGGAACTTGTATTTGTGGATAACAGATGGAAGGTTATGTTTCATAATGCACCATTAGCTTCTGTTTGCAAAAATTGTGGTTACCAGTTACCTTCAGCTTTTTTGATGTCAAATTTGATGCTAAAGCTACGTCTCAATTGAATCTGAACAGGTTAACATAGCTCTCTGGCCTCGTTTTAAGATGGTATTCGACATGCACCTCAGCAGTCTGCGAAATGCAAATGTGAAGTTGTTATGGGAAGATGATATTCATCCTCATTATGTCATGAGGCGTTATGCTGAATTTACAGCTTCTCTAATTCATCTCAATGATGGAGATGGGCAGGTTGGAAACATTATAATTCATCATTGATTGTTGTATTACGAGTGTTTTTGCAAGCATAATCATCTGAAATGTTTTCAAATATGCAGCTTGAATTAAATATGGAACGGTTGAGAATGGCTGTTGATGACCTCCTTATGAAGCTTGCAAAAATGTTTTCAAAACCAAAATTACAAATTGTGTTTCTTATAAACAACTGTGACATGACAATTGCAGTTCTGAAGGTAAATATTGGTTCTCTGTTCTTTTGAATTCATCACGGGTTCTTTTTCTTTGAATGCCCATCTCTTGAAAGAAGTGAATATCTGTTTGTATGAGATGTCAAAGAGCTGCAATATCTTAACTGCTTTGATTTCTTTATGTTTTCACTTTTGTTATTGGAATTCAGGAAGCCGGTCCTGAAGGTGGCAAAATTCAACTGCACTTTGAGGAGATGCTAAAGAGTAATACGGGATTATTTGTAGTAAGTTGCATGTTCTGATATGCGCTTAAACCATGTTGCATTGCATCATAGTTACTTTGGGTTAATTGGTTGGGTTGTTAAGTGTGCTTGTCCATATCCAACTTTTTTCTATGGTTTTTATGTATTTAGAGGGTCCTTGTAGGGTCATATACTCCCATTCATGTCCCAAAATGTGTAAAGACACAGGTGTGGGGTACGGGTACTTAAAGAAGAATGAAGAGTTAGAGCAACATGAGTTAAAGCTTTATAACCTTAGTTAGAATGGCAGGTCTTTTCATTTATCAAACCGAAACTCAAAAGGCTTGCCGAGATAATTACACCTTTCTCTAAAAAAAGTAACCCGACTAGCCTGGCCCAAACCCAACCGAAATGAGAAAAGACACTACCAAAAATGAAATAAACTAGCAATGACCAGATACCAAATCTGAACCTCGACACGAAATGACCTAAATATAAAATGTCTGGGTCTGCATGTTTGTCACCTCTACCTATAGTTTTAAATCATGGGTTTTAGAATAGATTCTAGGATACACAGAGGGATGAATGGAAGAGGTATGGTGGCAAATTTCAGTCTCAACCTTTATATTAACCGCTAATCTTTAACTTCATCCATCCACCATGCAGGAGGAACTTTTAATGGAGCATTTTAGTGATTTGATAAAGTTCGTGAAAACTCGAGCCTGTAAGTATTCCAACTCAATCTCTTCGTTGTTACATATTAAAGGACAAAATTAACTCGTTTTGATAGTGAAGTTGAGACTGCATGTTTTTTTTCCGAGTTAAATCCAACACATGACAGACTTGACTCAGTCATGGAAGTTGTTATTTTATCAGCGGAGGATCCTAATGCCAGCACCGAACGGCCTATAAGTGTCCGGGAAGTGGAGCCGATAGTGAAGGATTTCGGGAGCAGATGGAAGGGTGCAATAGAGTTGATGCACAAAGATGTGATAACGTCTTTCAGTAACTTTTTGTGTGGGATGGAGATCTTAAGGGCCGCATTGACTCAGCTCCTGCTTTACTACACCAGGCTTTCGGATTGCATAAAGAGAATCAATGGCGGGACTGCCCTCAACAAAGATCTCGTCTCCATCTCATCTATAATGTATGAAATCAGGAAATACTCGAGGACTTTCTAGCTTTACTCTGCTCTTTTCAGAAAATACTCCACTTGGAACAAAACAATATGTTTGTGTTGGCACATTATATATACTAAGAATTTGGCCGGTGAATTTTGCTAATTTCTTTTGAGAAATGGTGTATTGCTAAAACCGTTAAGAAATAGTTTGTTAAAATATAAAATAAACTACGTCACTTTTATTTGATTTCTCGGATTTTAGTCACGCAATTACATTTTGGGTCTCTTACTATATCATGGTCACTTGAACATTTAATTTGTATGAAAAATTAAGTTTTTAAAAATTCAAATAAATATTTCAAAATTTTAAAGTACATACAAAATTCAAAATACAAATTCATCGTCGGAGGAAAAAAGCTTTTCCTTCACATGATTGAATTGGCATTGTAGCACAAAAAAAATACAAATCCCAATATTGATTCTCTTGTCAGGGTGTTCAAAATTACCCGACCCGAACTACCAAAACACAAATAATCGGGTATTTACTCGGAATTTTTTTTACCCGGCCCGTCATTTTCCGGGTTGGGCCCGGGTCAAAAAATATGATTTTTTCGGGTACCCGGTTACTTTCGGGTACCCGGTTCCTATTTTTTTTATTTTATTAGATTACTTAATATTTTTACTTTAAAACTATAATTAAATCTCTAAATTCATTCTATATTTGTATTATATGCTTTCATTCGATATGAAACAAACAACAAAGTTTCTCTATTGCATTTATGCATTAGTAGGTTTCTTTAAAAAATATGAGATTAAAAAAAATCACAATCGAAATTAATATTTTTAATGTCTTTCTTATGGTTATAAACTTCAAATCATTATTATTTTTTGTTTGGATCATGTGTTATAAACGTTTAAGGTTTTTTTTAATTTTAAAATAAATAAAAAAAATATATAAAAAAAAAACCGGGTACCCGATACCCGATTTTACCGGTACCCGGGTTTAACGGGTACCCGATACTCGATTTTACGAGTACCCGATACCCGATTTTACGGATACCCGAGTTTAACGGGTACCCGATTATCAGGTACCCGATATTTACGGATCGGGACACGGGCCGGCAAATCTAATACCCGAAGGTCCGGGTACCCGATTTTTCGACTACCCGAATTTGAACACCCCTAGTCATAACTGATAAATTCTCCCTTTTTCAGAATAAGTAAATGTAACTAAACAGCTAGTTATTGAATTATTTTGAATTAATATCAAATTAATAGATTATATAAGTTTTGAGGATGAAATTGTTATTATACAGAATCATTGAGCGTGTAATATACCTTCTAGAAATTAGGTAACATGCTTGTTACTAAACTTATAATTAAGTCTTTCTCTCATATCAATTATTGTTGCAGAAAAAATAAAATTAGGGATTAAGAGTGTTTAGAATTGAACACAACGGTTATGGTGTATATTCAAATTTCAAACATAAAGTATGAAAAGATCTCCAAAGAAAACCTAAAAATACATGAAAACATTTTTTAAAAATTGAACATGTCTATGCCCAACACAAAGTTGTGCAACACTACACTGTACAACTACTTGAAACTGATCTAAAATTAATTCAATATACTTGGTGAGCTCCTTGTATCAATGCTCCAACAAACTTCAAGAACCTCCATGACGGGAGTAGAGAACAGACCGATAGATGGCGGCAACATGGAGAAAACCGACGAGAGCTATAAGAAGATCATCCAAAAGGCCAACTATCCCCAACACGGCTGTGATTTGACACCAATCATTTATGATATTAAGCAATGGTTAGCTACCGAAAGAATTTCTCAGATGGTTCAACAAAATATGATATACCTTCAGGAATAATGTCTATGGGGCTGAATACGTAGATGGCACTTAAGAACATCTGCACACAAGGTAATCAATAACAGAGAATTATTTTCCATAAATAGCCTAGGCAATTAACCTAAACACAGAATAGAGCAAATTGTTCATTTTTCTCTCAAAGATATAATTTAATTGCAGCATAATGTTTATCTCGTAACAAATTCAATTCCAATTTGTTTATGCTTGCAAATAGCATTAGGTATAAATGGAGGAGGTCACGTGGTAGAGCTAGATTCAACTTGACCTCGTTTATCACGGTGGCCAAGCTAAAGTCAAAATCTAAACATTTAGAAAATTAAGCATGGATATTAAGTTACATGGTTCGGGTATTTGTTGATACAGATGTCTATCAGATTCATAATAGCCCAACTCCCCTCTCACCCAATATTTCAAATGTGCAGAGTCCGCTAAAAAGTCTAAAAATAGGATACAAAGAGATGTAGGCCTTAGACATTAACAAATGCTCCATGGCTGTGCTTACAAGCACAGGTTCTGTGATAAATTTAAAGACTCCTGGTAATTCAAGAGAAGAAAATACTAAAAATAAAGGCTCTATGGAAATTAATTATCATATGAAAAGAAGAAAAAAAAAGTAATTCCCAACGGATGCAGATGTAATGAGACAAACTAACTTAACTGCAAGATATACACGAGCCCTGATGACAAGAGGAAGAGATCTCTGAGGATCTATCATTTCTCGTAACAACCCGCGGAGCAGAAAAGGTAGGTCTTGCAGCCTCTACACAAAATAAACCCGGAATCAAACATCAGATTAGAGCAGCTCTGTAAAAAGTCAAAAGATTGGACATCTTAATAACTGTCTATGAATTTTGTAACAATAGGTCAATCCTAGGACTGAAAGAGTACAGCACATATCTATTATTAAGTGCAAGAGAATGCCAGCACCAAGAAAGTTTGAGATGCTAGGTGATATACAGATTACTGACAACAAACTAGAAAAAACAAACTTACCAAGTTTAAACACCCAAACCTGGCATGTGATGTGATGCAAATAAGTTATAAGGTGGAAAAGACGAGGTTAAACATCAAAGAATTAAAATTATGGTTTTCATTCAACAAAGGAAGTTTTCATAACATTCCTAGCATAGGCCAAAAAGCACCATTCATCCAGTCCTCATTTTATGTTTATTTATGCTAGGGAGTAGGGACTACCAGTTTGATCATCCTTCCTAGTTTCCTTCAATTTTGACAGTTAAGATTATCACTGTATACAACATTTTTATCGATTATGGGGATTGCCGTAGTATCTAGTTCTTACTTTGAATCGAAACAAAAAATGACACTTTCAAGGAGGGGGGGGGGGGGGGGGGGGGACTCTCTACATAGAAGTTTGACACCTTTTATTCCTTGGTCAAGAGCATTTTGAAATGGAATAAAATTAAAACAAATGGTCAAAGATTTCTTAATAATGTCAACATTCAACTTAGGGCTCTATTTAAAGAACAGATAACGAGTAAACCATTTTACACACTAGTAAGGACTAAGGCCTTAATTTGAATTATTATTTAGAGGGAAGAAAAAGAAAGAAAATAAATAAAGGTTAATAACATTATGTTGTCATGTAAATACCCAAATTGGAATAGGTTCAGAATAAAATCTGTTAAGCTGTAAAGCAAACATGCACATATGACATACCTGAATGAGACCATTGGATTGTCCACCAAAGTAGCGGTTGTATTTTTCAATTTTTTCCAGAACCTCAGCAACTGCTGGATTATGACGCTCCCTCAATGAGACCTCACCAGGAACCAACAACGTAATCTCTCGTCGACACAGAGGGCATTTACATGCATGAAGTGGGGATCCATGATGCCAAACAAGCATAATACAATTACCTAAATAATAAAAGATAAAAGGCATAAATTAATTATTTCATCACGAAACCACGATTATAAGAGACAACCACAAAGTCCAAATTTAAGCAGTCATGTCAACTGGCTTAATTAGCAAGTCATAACTACAGAAAATAAAGGCTTAAAAAACCTTCATTCTTCTTGAAAGACCTGGGCAAATATGTGGACATGAGTATGGAGATATGACCTTCAAAATATATATGTCCGTGCGGGGGCAGCTGAACCCATCCCTGATAATCAACATCATGTGCCACCCTTCAATTTGCCTCCCGTTTGAATTAAATTTGCCTACTTTACTATCTAAAGAATTTCGACTACTTTCATCTCGTTTCAATTGTCTGTTTGCCCAGTAATTGAAGTAATACTATCTAGACTAAAGAAACTCTCCAACCGTACGAACCCTAATTTTAATTTGATTTACTTGATTCTTATTTAGCTGTTATCTGTCTCCTAACACAGCATCATATAAATGGCCACCAACATTTAAAAAACTGAAAATGAAAAAAGAAAGAGAGAAGAAAGAGAAAGCTCATAAACTTGGTGTAAATCAAATATGTTTGAATTGAAACAAATGAAGAAGTGAATAGTAAATCAAGGAAAGAAGAAAGAAAGGCACCGCAGAACCAATGAGAGCAATTGGCTTGGCAAGGAACGTTAAAGCTGCCATGGCAGATAGAACAGCAGTCGTTGGCTGGAGGCTCCATCGTCTCTCTCAATTCCTTAATCTCCAAAAATGACTGCATAAGCATTTGTTGCCGACATAGGAGAAATGACGGCATGGACAATGGACGCTGGGCCGTACCATTAGTGGCTAGTGCAGCCCAATCATTGTCTTTACTCTTTAATCACAAATTATTATTCACTTCTGCGATGCTTAATAGATTTTTCTAATGGAAAAGTAAACTCGAAATCCAGTATTATTAATAAAATTACATTCTTTTAACATAAAATTAAGCCAGGATTTAAGAAACATTGGTTACTTTCATTTCTATCAACACCGCCACGAAATATTAACAGAATTAAGTTCGGTCTATTAAAAACTCACAAATTGCATAGATAAATTATTTAAATTCGATATTTAAAAAATATAACAATTCACAACATTTTCTTTTCCACTAAAAGAATTTTTGTTAATCCATTTTCTAAATAAAACGAAATGATATTTCCCTTTTCCAAATACAAAATGTAACCAAGTTGCGGCACCTCTTAGCTACGCAGTTTTGTAACTGAAGAGAAATGGATCCGTATTCATTTGTCTTCTTAACTAAAAAATAAATATTAAAAAATTTAATTTAACAATTATTTCTTATAAAACTGATTTGACCAAATGATTTTATACTCAAACACTTTTTTTTAATATATCTGTGTGAATATTATGTGTTTTTTACTTTTAATTTTTTAAAAATACATATATTTTGTGTAGACTATATTGCTCGAATTCGAATCGTTTAAAAGTAACAACGTCATCATTTATTATTATGACTATTCAATGAATTAAAATTTTTGTTTTTAATTTTATATTATTCGCTTTAACCATTCAATACATTTTTAAGGACTGGTCATGCAACTAATATACATTCTTTAAACAGAACACCAAAAAGTCATTGTTAAGGACCGGTCATGCAACTAATATACATTAAATAAATTTTTTTTTACTATTTCAACTATAATTAATTGTTAAATAATTTTCAACAAATATATTTATATAAAAAACAATTTTTTTATGATGAAATCTAATATATATAAAAACAAAGCCAGTACAAATGATAGCAGGTTTGGGCCATGTTGGTTCCATGAGCTACCCGCGTTTGGCACTTAATTGATAGTTTATAATTTATAGTTTATTATATTAGTTGATAGTTAATTACATTAGTTGATTGAACAAGTATATTGTATTAGTTGATTGTATAAAAATGTTTGATAAAATTAACTGATAGCGGATAGATGTTTGATTATTTAAACAAGTAAATGACATGGTTATATAACTTATATTCGATACTTGTTTGAATAGTTTATTAGATGCCAATAATATGTTGTTAATATAACATTACTAAGTACATTTGAAGGATCTATACATTAATTTATTATTTATATAATTGTTTTTAATATAATTTAATTAATTATTAAATTTAAATGATATTTGAAGCATATGTATTAATAGCATATATTTAAATGAAAAATAATTATTTAAATTATATATGAGAGTATGTTTTGCTTCAAAAGTATATGTGAGTTATTTAAATACAAATAGAAATATAAATATATGAGAATAAAACAAAGAAAAAACTAAAAAATAACTTACAAATGTCACCATGTAAATTAAAATAGAAAATATTAAATTTAGATTATTTGAAGATTTTTTGTAATTATTAAGGGTAAAAGAGTCTTTACAATTCTTATGTCAAAACACTAATTTCGAAAAACTCCTATTAGCAGTTGTTTCAAAATGAGAGGTTTCACTCCAATTCGTTGTTCACCAAATAACCAAATTAGTGGATTTGACTGATTAAACCTCTAACTTTAGCTCAAACATCTAATTTTGGCTCAAAACGTTGTTTGCCAAACAGAGTAAATGTTTTTTACGGTTAATATTCGATGCATAGGTAGTGGAATTTTTTTTCATAAATATATCTATCTAAGCCTTAAAATCTAAATTTTAAATCTTTAACACTAAAACTCTAAATCGTAAACCATAAATTGTAAACTATAAACCCTAAATTCAAAACGATAAATACTAAACTCATAAACTCTAATCCCTAAACTAAACTTCTATCCCCTAAATTGGACTCATTTGTGGAAAAAAATTCACCGCTTGAAACATATATATATATATATATATTATTTTACTTGTTTTTAAAAATAACTTATACGTGTCACTTTCTTAGTGATTTAATGTTGTCACGTTAAATTTTGTCACGAAAATGAGTAAAATCGTTGACGATAGAGAAGTTCATGTATGAAATTGAGAATAAAAAAAATTAATGTATAAAACTAAAAATTTGATATAATTCATGTATCAATAAGTTAATTAACCCTATATTAAACTGTATGATCTTATATTAGGTTGCAAACAATAAAAACAAGAATCTATCGAATAGTATGTATTTGTAAGTAGCAAAAAGTATTTGCTAATAAATATAGGCCCAATAATATTTGTGTTTCTTAAACTTTTCAAATATATATATATATATTCTAAAATTTGTACAGTCTCTTACTTATTTTAGCTATTTTGTCCATTTGGCCAAAAAATAAAAAAATTGTCTTGAATAGAAAAAATAAAAATATTTTAAAACAATAAAATAATAAAACAGTTCCATAAGCAAAACCAAACATGTCATTATATATTTATAATTGTTTCAGTTATACTCCAAAAACAAGCGCATAGGAAAAGTAGTCAAGAGTTTCACATCACACGAACTTCATAATAATTGTAAATGCATGCCATTCTTATTTTATTTAACTTCATATAATATATTAATCATAATTTGAAAACGCCATTTTCCATACTTGTTTTCTCCGACTCTCTCTTGCTACCTGCGAACAACCATCATTTATTAATCCCATCAAATAGTTTAGGGTTAAAACAAAACGCAACACTTAATTATACCTTGAAATTTGTATAATATACAGATATGTACATATATAGGTTTTAAGACATTCGTGTATCTTTTTATATTTGTATTGTATGATCGTGTCGTGTCAAAAAATACGAAATGAGAGAGAAATTAGTACCCGAGATGGAGAATCTTCTTGTCGGAGTAAGCAGTTGGAGGCTCCATCAAGTTAGGGCTAAAGAAATTGCGAGAAGCTAAAGCATGAATGGCATTAAACTCAGGTCCAGTAACAATGTTTGCCTGCTGAAGCCTCTCTACTTCTGCAATCTAAACGTTTTAATATAAAAAATAAAATCCAGTAAACATAAATGAGTGTTATATTTTCGAAGTTAACTCAAAGTTAATCCGAATATCAAAAAATTATAACCGAAAATGATTCCAATTCAAAACAAATTGTTTAATATTTTACCTTGGTTCGGAGACAAACACTTTCATTTTCCAGTTCAATTTCCTGTAAGATAATATATAGCAATTCATTAGCAAATTGAATTAAGTTTATTATAAATGTGGTAATTGGAAATTAAGTTGGAACTAATTCACCCTTTTTTGCAAATATTCTATTTCAGCTAGCAGCATCTCGTGCTGTTGCAGCAAACAGGGAAAAAATAAACATAAAATGAATTTAAAAAATGTGGGAAAATAAATAAAGGAAAATAATGATTGAAAATGAAATTACCTTCTTGGACCTGATCCTAGTAATTCCTCGTTCAAGCCTGTTTTCTACCTGCTTTAACTCTTTCACAGTTAAGGTACTCAAAGAATCTCCCATTAGGTGCCTTCAAACAAATATAATTAAAACCAAGTAACATTAATTTTCTTTAATTCAATTCGAAATGTTAGTTTAATGACATGTATACCTGTTAGTATTTTGTATCATTTGAATCTGCTGTCTCAACTTGGCTGATTCTTGTTGATAATACTACATACATCCAGTTAACGAATCAAAATAATATATAAAGAAAACCAACAAAATAATGCAAATGTTAAGTTACTATAATATATGATATACCTGGGCATTAATTTCAGTGACAGTGTTTGTGTTAGAAGTATCTGAACAAGCCTTCTTGTACCTCTCTATTGTTGATCTTATGCTGCATCAAATAACCCAAACCAAAAACAATCATAACTTTATTTGTTGCACTTGCACATTGTCACAGAATCATTAACTTCTTTTAAAAAGTGTAACTTCGTCGTTTTTATATATTAAGACCAACTATTTTTTTTTTCGATGCGGAACTAATGTTTAAAAGACGTGACAACATGCACATATGCATATTATATACCCCATCTATTCTCTCAATGGAGAGGCTTTAAGCTTGCCTCTTCAGTATATATATTTTAACTCCAATACCTTTCTCATTATCCTTAATTTAATTGCTAAGCATCACCTCACGTGTAGATGATCGTTAAGACACTAAGAAAAACAAGGGTGATTGAGGACAACTTCATGCATTCCCTAATACAAGAATCGAGAATAGAAAGTCCATTATAAAACTTTTTATTTTTATTTTAGGAAATCAAGTTGACCGTTGTCCAAAATGAATGGAAATGCAATATTTTTACAACTGTGGACACACTCAAGTCCACTGATAATCTCTAAGCCATATTAGGAAAATAGCTTCTGACAATTAATCCCTCCAGCACCTAAATTCCCAGCCAGATTTCTGACTTTCTTCTTTCAGCTCAGAAAACAATAGCATCGCCCCATCCATCTTTGTTTCCCAAAGCTTTTTCCATATCAAAATTTGTTTCAAAACCATGTGATTAACACTGTGTATATATACATGAAAAAGAAGAAACAAAACCGAGAATCCAGAAATTCACCCCAATGAAAGAAAAAGTATAGTAGCATGAAAATGGCAATTCAGAATTGAGATATGTATATATTACTTGTTGTTGGAGTATTCATAGAGGCGACCTCGGGTGGAGAAGACAATGAGAGCAACTTCGGCCTCACAAAGGACTGACAGTTCGTAAGCTTTCTTAAGCAGGCCATTCCTGCGCTTGCAGAAGGTAACTTGACGATTCGTGGTGTTTTCGATCCTCTTGATCTCGATCTTTCCTCTCCCCATTCTTCAAACTTAAACACTCTTTCACTTCTGCCTGCAAACACTACACCTTCTGACTGTTTAGATTTACGTGCCTTTTGTATGGATCCAACAGTGATGGAAAATAGTAAGGAAAATATAGTTTTTAGATGAAGAAAATCGAGAGGAGAAGCAGACCCATTGTTCGAGACGTGAATACAAGTACTAAAAGGGCCGAAAAACATCAATTAGTAGGAAGAAGGAAGGACATGGAGGAGAAGTTAGCCATCCCCATTCCCATACCCTAGCTTCAATTCCAAGAAACTTACAAATCTAAAAAAGCCTAGTAAAATGAGCAAAGACTTTTGTGTTTTTTAATTTATTTCATAGATGTAGTACTTTTATGGGTGCATATCACTCGTAAAATCACTAAAAGGAGATTTTCCAAAGATCTGAAACAAGTAGGGACGAAAAATCATGAAATATGAAGAAAACCCATCATGTTTTTCTCTCTCTCTTTTTTGTTGCAGAGCCCGGAATCCTGTGTGATTATGCTTTTTTTAAAAAAACAAGGGAAAGAAAAGGAAAACAGATCTTGTTCATGCAAAGTAGAAGGTTCACTTGTTCTGACAACAGATCTAAGAATATATATTCTTGTGAGCTGATGAGAAGAGAAAAGAAAAACCTAGAGAGATATAGTTATAAAAAGCAAGTGTATACATATATAACAAGATCAAACTCAGACCCATGGTTTGCTTTTGTTCATTAAAAGAAGACGAGGAAAGAAAAACAAAAGCCCTCAAACCTGAAGTTTTGGCAAGAGTTCCGGCCAAATCAGCTTTCGGAAAAATCACGAATCCCAAAGAAAAGCTTAGGTGATATTATTATAAAAGAAGATGGGGAGCTTGGAGAGATGGGAGGGGAGAGTGATTTGAAGGGTGTGAGTTGGGTGGACAAAGACGTTGGAATTGTAAGTTGCCGAAATGGGAGGGAGAAGAGGGTGTGGAATTAGCTAAGTGGGAAGAGGTTTGCAGGTGCAAATTCCCACCATTTTTAGCAATGCTAGCCCCTTATTTAAACTCCCTGGACTCACTAACGTGCCCTTCTCGAATCTTTTCCGCTGTCCCCATTTAATGGGCTCCCGGTGCTAGACTCAGTGACTCGGTTTCATCCTCCCATCCTCCAATTCTGTGGGATTAGGGTTTGATTTGTTTTTGGTGCCAAACACGTACTACTCTCCTTTTTTTTGAATTTTGAGGGAGAGGAGCCTAGTTAATGCATAAACTTACAATAAAGTGGTCCATAAATATCCCGATGTAACAAAGATTCTAAGACTACCGGGAGCTGATCCAGGAAAGTGGGAGCACGCTGCATTGGATCAGCTAGCTTAGCAAGCATATCAACCGTTTTGTTTGCTTCTCGCGGGATCCAGCGGAAAGAAATTGACCAACGCCGACATGTCATTGCATGAATAGCTCGAACGAGGGAAAGAGGGCTTTGCGATGCACTTGGTGCTTGAACCAGCTTTACAGCCTCTTGACTATCCGATAGGACTGTGAGGCAAGTCATTCCTTTGCTCCAGGCGAATTGCAGACCCGTGAGGAGTGACCATAGCTCAGCATGAAGAGGCGAAACAATTACAATCGACTTATGAAACCCAAAGTGTCACTCACCATTTTGGCCGCGAACAAGCCCTCCAATGTAGCCAAGCTCGGTGGACGGCGCAACACCTCCATCGACGTTCAAGTAAGGACCATTTAAAGGGGTAACCGGCCATTGAATTTCTAAAATAGTGTCCTTGTAGTTGCTGCTGGTATTGTGCGCGCGCCATCATAGTATCGAGCCCAAATTAAGCTTCGGTGCACCACAGATTCAGTCGGCTCATAAGTTCCATTGAAGACCATGTTGTTTCTATTCTTCCACATATGCCACAAAGTTGAGAGGAAAATAATGTGCCATGGGAGATTTTAGATGGTGCAAGGAGTTGTATTGAGCAAGTTCTCTCGAAGCCAAACATGGAGGGGCTGCGAAAATAAACATGCGCTAGCATTCTGGGGAATTACTTGTGATCAGAGCAATTTGACAAACATGCAGTCAAGAAGAGTATGGAGGAGAGACTCGTCCGACTCTTGACAGAACGGGCAAAGCGGACTATCACCAACGAGGCGCCGGCATCGTTCAAGGTTGGTCATGAGCCGTTGTCGGTAAACTAACCAGATGAAAAGCTGGAGACGTTGCGGCACATGGAGCTGCCATATTTGCTTCCAAAAGGGTTGTTTCGCATCCCAGGTTGATTCCAAGATACGAGAGTAAGCAGATTGTATCGAGAAACTGTGCTTCCGATCATGCTTCCAAACGCAGAAATCAGCCACATCCTGGAAATCAGGATATTTGATACCCATGATGTGCAAGACTACGGTTTGAGTGAAAAATTGAGAAAGCTTTATATGGTCCCAAGTTCCATCATTTGTAATGAAGTCAGCAAAAGAGATGTTTAAATCCAACGATGCACGATGAAGAAGATGATCGCGTAGTGGTCCTAAAGAATGAACCCATACGTCATGAAGGAAATTCACGGATTCACCATTTCCCAGAGACCAAGCTAAGTTGTCACGTAGTAAATCCCAAGAGTTTGCGATTGCACGCCAAAGGGGAGTGCATGTACCCTTTCGGACAGATTGAGGAAGTAGCTTATGCAACCCATACTTCTCACGAAGAAGGGTGACCCATAAGGTGCTAGTTTTCGTGACGATAGAGTAGCTTAGCTTCAGGATGAAAGCAGCATTGAACCGATGCAAACGACGCATGCCGAGCCCCCCCGACTCCATTGGTTGACAAACCGTTTCCCAATTGACCAAAGATAGCTTGGGCGAGGGTGAAGTCGAACCCCATATAAAATAACGAATCAATCCTTCAATATCGTTGTAAACCTTCTTAGGAAGGACCATGGTTTGCATAAAATAAACCTGAATTACCGAGAGAATGGACTTGGCAAGGGTTATACGACCAACCATAGATAAAGTACGAGCCGCCCATCCATGAAGTCGTGCCTTGATTTTATCAAGAATGAAATTGAAATCAGAGCAGCGAAGACGCTAATGAATAATTGGCACGCCTAAATATCTACCAGGCGAGTCCACAACTCGGAAGCCAAGTGCAGTACTAATCTCCGCTTTCATATGGTTGGGCACGGATGTAGAAAAGTAAATCTGAGTTTTACTCCTGCTAACCTTGTGACCCGAGCAATTGCCAAACGTAGATAGGATGGCAGTGATGTTCGAAGGTTGAGACATATCTGCTCGTGTATAAAGAATTAAGTCATCAGCGAATAATAGGTGGGAGAGACTTGTGCCATTGCGCCGAAAGAAAAAAGGTGTCCAATTACCACAGCTGACAGAGTGATTGATCAAATGTCCCAAGCGCTCCATAGTCAAAACAAAGAGGTAAGACGATAGTGGGTCGCCTTGTCGAATGCCTTTTTGAGGAAAAAAGATGTCAGAGAGACGCCCATTCCATTGGATTTGCATGCTTGCAGAGGTTATGCAGTTCATGATAAGGCGTCGAAAATTCGACGAAAAACTGGCCTCTAATAAAGAATAAGAAATAAATTCCAAGCATAGGCGGTCAAAAGCCTTTTCGAGATCGACTTTGATCGCCATCCATCCATGCTTGGCTTTAGACGTTTGCATAGAGTGAAAAACCTCATGGTTTATTATAATGTTCTCTATAATTGATCGCCCCGAGATGAAACTCGTTTGGTTTGGTGCAATTAGAGTTGGGAAGAGAGGCTTCAAACGACGTACAATAGTTTTAGTGATCAGCTTATATATTATTGTATATAAACTTATCGGACGGAAGCCAACAAAACTCTGTGGGGAATCAGACTTCGGAATGAGAACAAGGATGGTCATGTTAAGATCATGTTCGATAAGGTCCCCTCTAAAGACGCCTTGGATCATCTTACAAACAGATGGCCCTACCCAACGCCATTGTCGTTGGAAGAACTCGGCATGCAACCCATCCCATCCCGGGAATTTTAACGGTGCCATGTCCATGAGTGCTTCATATATTTCCTGATTGGAAGGAATGGAATCAAGAGACTGCATGTAATTTTGTCCTACATGGGGATAGCTAGCAACATCCGGCCAAAGACTCACCGACGAGGGATCGGCAGCAAATAATGACCTATAAAATTCAGTCGCAGCATTCTGTAAAATAGAAGGGTCATCACAACAACCACCATCACTCAGTTTCAAGGAGGAGATGTGATTTCGTTGTTTTCGAGCAATGGCTTGCCGGTGGAAGTAACGAGTGTTAAGGTCTCCATGAACAACCCCATCAAGCTCAAGTAATAACTCTGCTTCCAAATTCAGAAGATAACGAGAGGTGCACGTGCTAAGGGCTCGTTGAATTCCTCGGAGGCGGGCCATGATTCTGCGCTTTCTAGCGCCAATATATCCAAAAACCCTATCATTCCATTCACGTGCAGCTTGAGCAAAACGCATGATAGTATCGGTCATGGATGAAGAAGAAACCCAAGAGTCGCCAACCATTCTAGCAAAATTTTCATGTTTAGACCAGCCCGTAAAATAACGAAATTGCCGCGGGGCATGGGAACTAACTTGTCCTCCCACATGGAGTAGGATGGGGTGGTGATCACTGCTCATACGAAGTAAATGATGAACCTCAGCCTCTGGGTAAGATTCATCCCAGTAAGTATTGCAAAGGAAGCGATCAAGGCGGGCATAGGTAGAGCCACGACACCAAGTGAAGTCAGGGCCCTGATATCCCATATCACGGAGACCAGAGTCAAAAATAAAATCTTGAAAAGCCTTGCTTGGCTTAGCCGAGGCCCACCCTATACGTTTCGAGTCACAAAGAGTTGCATTAAAGTCACCAAATAAAATCCATAGCGAGTGGATAGTGGAAGCAAGATCATGCAAGTGGTGCCAAAGAAACTTGCGTCGAGTAGCGGACATGCTTGCATAGATAACAGTTGCAAAGAAAGAGTTGTCGTTCCTCCTGGTCGTAACACGGCAATGGATGAATTGAAAGTGATCAAGGATAATGTCCACGGTTATAGCATCAGACCAAGCGAGCCAAATTCCGCCCGAAAAACCATCTGCTTCTACTTGATGTGAGTTTAAGAAACCAAGCGAAGCAATGACAGAATCAGCTGTGTTACCACTGATACGTGGTTCAACAAAAGCAATTAAATTCGGCCGGTGGTCACGTAAGAATTGCCTCGCCGCCGGAAGAAAACGAGGGTGGTCGCAGCCCTGTAAATTCCAACTAAAGACTTTAATATCCATAACAAAGATAAAGAAATATAGAAGGTAAACAAAGCAATTAGTCGCTTATTGCGACACCCTTGGCATCTCTCATGTCCATATCAACCATAGGAGTAGTGTTCACTGAAACAGTTCTCTCGGAACTGGGGGTAACAATAGTAACTACATGCAGTTTCTTATCAAGGTCCAGGGGTCGGTCAACAGGTGGAGGGTCATTAGCAACAATCTGTAGAAGATTTTCATTTTTCCGAGAGGGCACTTTGACATGGGAAGGCAAGATGCGTGGCGGAGCATGGTTAGGATCCGAGTTTTCAAAGATAATGACAGTCGAGTGCCTAGCCTTGTCGAGGGGAGCATGGGGTTTTGGCAAAGTAGATTTCTGAGTGGAGGTAAGGGGGCTGGTTGAGGGGTAAGGTTTAGATGTGTTGGTTGCTTTGGAAACCTGCAGGTTCTTCCGGATCACTAATGATCCCTTGCTGGAATTTAGTTTAGGAGCATGGGAAGCCTGTTTTTTTCCCCGCGACTGTGTGTTTTGCTGGCACCGTAGGAGTCGAGATAGGCAAGGCACCCGAGGCAGGCACTTCCGGGGCAGTATCTGAAGGCAAAGAAATAGCAGCTGGGGATTGAGGCGTAACCATCAAGGTTTCAGCAGATTTAAACTTGGAAGGAGATGCCATTGTGGTATGTATAAGAACTTCAACTAGGATTGAATGACGGGGGGAGATGGCACGGTCGTTACAAGCTTCAGAGGGCTCCGATGATTCAAAAATGGGGTTGAATCGTGATTCCGTGATAGTAAAACCAAACTTTCGTTGGTTTTGCTCAGTAGCTTTGGTGGATGATTTCCGTGGACGTTTCTCGACCAACATCCAAGGACCAAAAAGGTCAGATGTAGTAGGCGATTCCGATGTATCCTGGGGATTTGATGAAGTCGGGTTAGAGGAAGCATTTGCGACTATGAGGTTTGACGTTTTCACCTTCGGGCACGTATCGCTAGAGTGACCATATCGTCCGCATAAGAAACACACAAGCGGTAATGACTCATATTCAACTAGTTGAGTCTGTCCATTGATTAAGATTTTAGAGATCAGCGACTTTTGCAAATCAACCTCAATCTTCATGCGCGAACCTTCCACGACAACCACTTTCTGTCTGAAAATCAATCCGGAAAACCTTATCAATTGTCTCGCAAATTTCAGTTATTAAGCTGCCCTTGTAGAAAGTAACAGGAAAACTCGGCAACCTAATTCGCGCCACAACTTTACTAGGGAAAGGTTTGGATGGTGTGAAATCCGGTGTCCAAGGTTCGACTGTGAGATAGTGGCTGAAGATTGTCCATGGCCCCCCAACAATGACTTTTAAAAAATCAGATCGAGTGCAAAAAGACACTAGAAAATAGCCATTTTCGATATCCATGAGTTTCATGGCATGGGAAGGCTTCCATAGGTCGTTAATCCGGTTCTTGAAAGTGCTATATCCAATTTGACGTCCCAGCAATTTAATAACCACAGTCAATTCGAGGCTCTTCTCCGCTAGCGCCTGAACGCGCGCAGAGAAGTCGATAGAGATAAGCCCATCAACAATACCTCTCACCACATCTCCTTCAAGGATCTCTATCTCTTCATCATCAAGGATTGCCTCTTTCGCGGTTTACTTGACGACAGCCTGACTTAGAAGAATGTCGCGGAAAGAGGGGGTTTTTGGGTCTGTAGCCTTTGTCGGATCGACATCCATGGCTGTGACAGGAGGGACAGAAGGAGAGCCACCACCGTCTGGCGGTTTGTCGATAGGGGGAACGGGTGATCAATCAGTAGCCGCGCCATTGGAAACCCTAGAGAGCATGTTTTTTTCACGTACTACTCTCCTTAACCGCCCTACCCACACTTCGATAAATACTTAACAATATCGTGTTTTATGATTTTGATTAAGGTGGAATTTTTCGGTGTGTTTTAGCGAATATCATTTGACCCAAATTTGACGGTTTTTAACTCGACTCGATTTTATTGGGTTGAATTTTTAAAAGAAAATTTCGGGTTCAAGTCAAGTTTGGATTTAAGGAGAAAACATCATGTCTGACCCGACCCAAAATAACAGTTTGATTTTATTCTAAAAGTTTAAGTATAACTGCTACGATACTCCTATATATATATATTCAATTTTCTCCCTGTTTTGTCTAATAAAATAAAATAATTATTATAATGCTTCCTCTCTATTTATATTTTTTTACTCTAGAATTTGGGTTCGGGTCGGGTCGTGTGGAACATCATAAAATGTCGGGTCAGGTGCGGATCGGCTAAACACTCGATCCAACCCAACCCATGGCCATCCCTAAGTGTGTTCCAATTTATTATTTTAATGAGTAACTTTGTGTAAAAAAATATACACAACTTTACATATTTACTCTTAGAAAACTAAACTTTAAATTTATAATCTAATAATAAATCTTAAATTCTAAACCCTACAAGTTAAACCTAAACAAAAAGGATTATGTAACCTAAAAACTACACAGTAACACAACACGTGTATTAAATGAGAGCAATCACATTTGTCCGGTTGACCAATTTGCTAATCTTTCTTCCCTCATTTCCCTTAGATATCATAGGTTCTAAACCCACTAGGAGTACCCATCTTCCTTTTCCTAAAGTACCCATTCCCCTCCCCTCTAGGTAGGATTAGCATTAGAATTATGAAACATGTGTATTAAATGATTCTCTATTTAATGGGGAAAAGCAGGTTTAATTTAGAGTTTGTGGGGGTAAGTTTAGAGTTTAGTGTTTAGAATATAAGTTTTAAATTTTAGAGAATATATTTTAAGTTTTAAGATTTTAAGGTTATGAATTTAAATTTTAATTATTAAGATGATTCTAAATGTTCTTGTGAAAATTATTATTTTTCATTGTCATTGCATAAAATAATGACACATTTAATATCATCAATATTTTCAAATACACACACACATATATATATATATATATATATTATCAATATTTAATTATCGAGCAAAAGCTACTCACCTGCTCCCTTCTCTTAGGTCCCGAATATTTTTCGTCATAAAGTTAGAAGCAGAAAAAACTATATATATAGTACCCTATATATGTTCATGTTTCTGTTATTAGGGTAGATAAAGCTCGATTCGAAATAACTGAATTATTTGACTCGACTCGAAGCGAGAAAAAAAAAACTTGATTCATTTTGACTCAACTAGCAATCTCATAAACACGATTCGACTCGAAAAAATTTCAAATGAAGTTTGTGTTATAAAATGGAAATTTGAATAACTCAGAATTTATAGTAATTAGTTTATCGGTTTTCAAGTTCAAGTCGAGTCTATCAATTATGACCGATAAATTATGTATGTCACATGTGAAAATATGAATATATATATATATATATATATATATATTCATATAGAAATCTATTTAAATTGGAATCAATATGTATTCTAACATTATAAATAGTTACAATTAAATTTGTACAAAAACTCGAAAACTTAACTTGTAACACCCCAATTTTGGGCTTGGAAGTTTAGGGTCTGAACCGGACCGATTTAAATTACGGTTTGAATATAAAAGGTGGTTTTAGGGAAAGCCTAGTTTGGGATGCATTAAAAATATGGAAAAATATCTAAAAATCATCTTTTATTATATATAAGAGAGTGGTGAAATCAATTTTACAAAATGGGGTTTGGAAATATGACATTTCATGTTAGTGACTAAAATGTAATTTTTGGAAAGTTGGTGACTGTTTTAAAAGGATTGAAACTTTGAATCTTTAAGGAGCTAATTTACCCAAGGGAGGGTTTCTCCAGATTTTTCTTAAATATTAAAGATTTATTTAATGTTATTTAATAAAAGGAAAGGAGGGAAAATAGATATTTTAGTTTTATAACTAACTTTTGTCAAAATTTTCCCATTTCTTTTTCTCTCAATTTTCCCTCAGCCAAACACATTTCCCCAGCCACTTTTCCTCTGATTTTCACATCTAAAATTGAGATTCCAATCTCTAAATGATTTCTAATCATTTCTACACCAAATCCTCATCATTTGCTTATTGAATTTTCAAGAATTTTGGCTCTAAACAAGGAGAAATCCACATTTAGAGGTATGAACGTCCTTCTCCTCTAAATACTCAGTTCTTTACTGAAATTCCCAAGTTCTCAATCCTTAATTTGAGTTTTATTAAAGGTTTTGATGTTGTGATCTTGATTTTGGCTTAAAATGCAAGATTTGGATTTAATTTTGAATAAATTCGTATTAAATGATTGGGCTCTGTTTTGAGATGTCTTCTTGATGTATTTTGGATGAATAAGTGATGTGTAATTGAGGTTTAATCAATGCAATCCCGAATAGGTTGATTTTCCTAAGTTTTTGCTTGAGTTAATGGTGGTTTTTGGGATGATTTTGATGTTCTGCTACGGCTGGAGGTATAAGGACGTGATTAGGTTCTTTTTGGATGTTAATTGATTTTTAAGAATGATTGGAGTTGATGGATCTTGGCTGGGTAATGTTGTAGAGGTGTTTGGATGTGATTTCGGTTGTGTTTGGTAGCCGAAATGTGAGTTTTGGTGAGAGCAGCGAGTTTAGGTGTTGTGGCTGAAGATTTTAATGCATGATGATGCATTAATCCTCTGCTTTGATGTGTTTAAAACAGGGGAGACATCTTCGGATTCTTGTGGTGTTGATCCGGAGGCTTGATCCGTGTTTCGGCAAGCTTGCGAAACGGAATCGGTGAGTGAAGTGTGGTTTTCAGCTTTGAAACCAATGTTTTGAAGGTTATGGGAGCTTAGTTTAAGTCTAAAAAACTTAGCTAAGCTCAAGAGTAAGTTTTCGGTGAAACTCTCTTTTTGAAGAACCATGAGATGGTTGAATGCAATGTGTTTATTTTGCATGTTTAAATTCTGTTTTGAAAGCATATTTTAGCATGTTTAATGCTGGTTTTGAAAGCCATGTGTTGAAGGATGCTCAAGGTAAGAGATCCTTGGTTTGACATTGATAAATGTGGTTTGATGCATTGTGATGCATGATTATTTAATGGCTTTGTTAAATGCTTTAAAACAGTGGATTGATGATGGTAAATGATGTATATTGGCAAGTGGTGTGTTGGTTTAAAAGTACTTGAATCGGATATAGTTAGCCGGCTATAGGATTGGGTGCACCGTGAATAAAGTCGCCTTGGATGTTGAGGGGTTGTGATTGTACCGTAAACTCCATCCAAGTACACTAACGAGATTGTTAAGATCACAATGGTGGTTAAAAGTCCATGTGTGGATCTTGTGTTGTTTGTCCCGTGTTCTCGTTAGTGATGTTATACAACTACCAACGAGTGATGTGGAGGGGTTGTGATTGTACCGTAGACTCCATCACGGGTGTTGAGGGGTTGTGATTGTACCGGTAATCTCCACCTTGAGTGTTGGTGGTGTGTATGAAGCGTATGGGACAACGCTTGTAATCCGCGTATCCGATTGTGTTTTGAGTTGAAAAATGGTTATGGATTATCACTTGAAGGCCAATATGACATGTTGATGAATTGAAGCATGAAATGCTTGGTTTGTATGCATGGATGCATGATAAATGTTGTTTTGAAATTAAAGGCCTTGGAAAGGTGTTTTTACAAGTGCATTATTGTGTTGTTTATTTTAAGCATTCCTCACTAAGCATATGTGCTTACGCTCTCTCTTTCTTGAACCAATAATGCAGAGCATTGAAGTGCTTAAAGGGCAGCAAGGAGGTCAAGGATCCAAGTGAAAGTTTAAGCTCATGTATGGTGACTATTTTCACATCACTATTAGCTTTTGGTATTTGGCAATGGGAACCTAGATTGTGTTTTTGGGAGATGTTTTGGACTCCCTAAGTTTGGTTTATTGCCTATGGTGTTTGGAACATGTAAAAGGCCATTTGGTATTTGGTTTTGGTGATTTGATGATTGCATGATTTTCATTATATGATGCATGCCTATAGATTTGGGTTTTTCCTTAAATGATGCCATGATTGGGTTTAGATGATGCTAGTATGTTCCCTTAATGTTTGATGACTTGTTGGCATGAAAAGGAGGTCATATGTATGTATTTGTTGGGTTGAAAGGGTGATAAACCAGAAAAATTCTGCATTTCTGGGCAACTCGTATCGGAACGGGTGCTACTGTTTCGGAACAAGTGGTTTGAAATGGCCATGGCGTTTCGAAACGGGTAGAGCCGTTCCGAAACGAATTTGCTACTGTCGAGCCTTATTCCGCAACAGGTTTCGGAACGGTCCCGCGTTTCGGAACGAATACTCTCCGTTTCGGAACACTCGACCGTTGGGCACTGATTTACATGGTTTAATGTTTTGGAATCTTCACATTTTAGTCCTAAACTCTGCTTATGCATTTGCTTGTGTTCGGAGTGTCCGTTTGAGATGAAATTTGACAGAGAGCATGAAACATGACTAATTTCATAATGATAACTTAAAAATTGACTAAGTCCTAGTAATTTCCATAATTTACAATTTGGTCCCTAAATTCGTATGTTGTGCAATTGAGTCCCTAACTGTTTTCCAATTGCTGTGATTTTTGAGTATGCTTATCTTAAGAGTTCACCTAGGGTTGATATGCATTTAGACAAGTTTAAAAAGAAAAAAAAAGGGTCGTTAATCAAGGTTGACTTTCGGTTTGACTTTGGTTTTCCCCGTGTAATCTTCGTAGTTCGGGTCAACCGTCTAGGCCGGGCTAAGGGGGTTACATTTGCTGGTATCAGAGCTGAGTTCTCGAGGAATGGTTATATGGGTGATAAGTGTATGATTGCTTTGTATGCTTGTTGAGTGGAAGTATGATGTATGAATTGTAAGCATGTTACAATTGTGGTGTATGATGTGGTAAAGCATGTTAGAGGGACCCATTGCCATATCAAAGCTAATGAAATGATTTGTTTTTAATTGAAAATGAGCTTGAGTACTTGGATTGCTTACCTTGTTGAGCCTGACTTTGTTTATTGCATTTGTGATTGCATTGTTTAGTAAATGGGACCTCGTAGAGAGACGAGGATTAATATACGAGCTATGGCTCAAAATGAGAATGAAGAGAATGCTGAAAATGTGGTGGATTTACCTCCTCCACCTGGTGGTGGTGGTGTTGGGGGTGAGGGAGCTGGTGCTGGTGCTGATGTTAGGGTCGCTGGACCTGAAGCTGGGCAAGGGCAGGCTGCTCCTGACATGACAGTGCTGATTATGGCTATTGCTGGAGCCTTTCAGGCGGCGGTAGCTGGAGCTCATGGAGCTGGGCATCAGGGAGATGCTAATGTTAGACTACCTCTGGAACGCTTGCGCAGTCTGGGAGGGACTAAGTTCAGGGGTTTGTCTACTGAAGGTTCTGAGTCTTGGTTGGAAAGTACCAAGAGAATTTTGGGACAAATGAACTGCAGAAGCTGGGTTGTGTAATATCGTTGTTGCATGATGATGCGTATACCTGGTGGACAACCACTATCTCCGGAATGGAGGATGCTGATGTGACTTGGACGTTCTTTCTGAACGCGTTCAAGAGGAGGTATCTGGGTGTGCGGTACCTGGATGAAAAGAAAAGGGAATTCATGTCTCTTACTCAAGGGAGCATGTCAGTGGCTGAGTACGAGGTTCAGTTTGTCCGACTTAGTCAGTACGCACCTGAGCTTATCCCTGATGAGCGGGAGAGGTGTGAACGTTTCCGTTATAGTTTGGTGACGGAAGTGAAGACCTATATGTTGGCTGCTGAGTACACTGACTTTGATGTGCTGGTTGGTAGAGCAAAAGACATTGAGTTGAATTTGGGTTTATCTTCTAGAGGAGTTGGTTCTAGTGCAGGCAAGTGAGCTGCTGAGTATGGTTCCGGTGGCAGACGGAACAAGAGAGGACGTGATCGGAAGTATCAGTCTTCAGTTAGGCGTGGTGGTGGAGGGCAAGGTGCGTCTGTTCAGGGAGACATGGCGAGAGCTGATCAGAACACATGTTGGGCATGTGGATCGCGTGGTCATCTGAGGCGTGATTGTCCTCGAGCAGCGAGGGAGGTACAGGCTCCTGTTGTGGTGACCGGTAATTCGTGCCGGAACTGTGGTTTGGCGGATCACATGAGGAGGGAGTGTCCTCTGTTGGCCGGTGGTGGTCAGGGACGTGCTCCTGGAGTTGTTGCACCACAGAGAGGTCGTGGGCGCGGCCGTGGTAACTTCCAGCGCAAGGAGGATGGTGGAAGGAATGTGGCTCATGTGGTAGTTGTTCAGCCTGAGGGTGGTGGCCAGGCTAGAATGTATGCTCAGAGGGAAAGGAGGAATGACACGGATGTGATCGCAGGTACTTTCACTTTGCAATCCTTGTCATTACTTTCCTTGATTGATTCTGGATCTACACACTCATACATATTGCGTGAACGTGCTCAATTGCTTGGTTTGCCTGTTGAGTCTTTGGATGTTGGTATGCGTGTAACTAGTTCTTTTGGTGAGACTGTTGTGACGCGAAAGCTTTATAGAAGGTGTCCCTTGGTTGTGCAAGACCATGTTTTTCATGTTGATCTTATGGAACTGCCTTTTTATGGTTTTGATGTAATCATTGGTATGGATTGGCTTGTTGAGCATCGAGCTGTAGTGGATTTTGAGAATAAGCGAGTTTCGTTGAAACTTGCGGACGATTATGAAGTGGTGGTGGTTGGTGAGAATGTGAAGTTTCTTGCCAATGTGGTGTCTACGTTGGAAGCGAGCCGGATGCTGAGGCAAGGTTGTGAAGCTTACCTAGCCTTTGTGATGAATCCTAGCTCTAAAGAGTTGCGTGTGCAAGATATCAGGACTGTGCGAGAGTTTCCTGGATTGCCTCCTAATCGCGAAGTGGAGTTTGGAATTGAGCTGTATCAAAACACAACTCCAGTGTCCATTACTCCTTATCGAATGGCACCTAAAAAGTTGAAAGAGCTGAAGACGCAACTTCAGGAGTTGCTTGATCGTGGTTTCATTCGGTCGAGTATGTCACCTTGGGGTGCACCGGTCTTGTTTGTGAGAAAAAGGATGGCACTATGAGAATGTGCATTGATTACCATCAGCTTAACAAGTTGACTATCAAGAATCGGTATCCGTTGCCGAGAATTGATGATCTTTTTGATCAATTTCGGGGAGCGGCTGTGTTCTCTAAAATTGACTTAAGGTCAGGGTATTATCAGCTAAAGGTGAAGGATGTGGATGTACCAAAGACAGCTTTCAGAACGAGATATGGGCATTATGAGTTTCTTGTGATACCGTTTGGTTTGACGAATGCTCCTGCAGCTTTCATGGACATGATGAATAGAGTGTTCCATGAATACTTGGATAAATTTGTTGTGGTGTTCATTGATGATATTCTCGTGTACTCTCGTACTGAGGAGGAGCATGAAGGGCATTTGAGAATTGTGTTGCAAGCTTTGTTGGAGAATCAGCTTTATGCCAAGCTGAGCAAGTGTGAGTTCTGGCTTAGAGAAGTTGTGTTTCTTGGTCATGTGGTTTCTGCTGAGGGAATTCGTGTTGATCCTCAAAAGATTGAGGCAGTGATGAATTGGAAGCCTCCTAAGTCTGTTCATGAAGTCCGTAGTTTCCTTGGTTTGGCAGGATACTATCGGAGGTTCGTGGATGGGTTTTCAAAGATTGATGCACCTTTGACGAAGTTGTTGCAGAAGGATGTTAAGTATGAGTGGACGGAAGCGAGACAGCAGGCTTTTGAAAAGCTTAAGGCAGCTTTAACGCAAGCTCCTATCTTGGTTCAACCTGAATCAGGGAAAGAGTTTGTGATGTATAGTGATGCGTCCTACGTTGGTTTGGGATGTGTGTTGATGCAAGAAGGTAAGGTGGTGGCTTATGCATCGCGTCAGTTGAAGGTGCATGAGCGCAATTATCCTACGCATGACATTGTGGTGGTTTTTGCTTTGAAAATTTGGAGACATTACCTGTATGGTGAGAAGTGTACTGTGTACACAGACCACAAGAGTTTGAAGTATCTGATGTCTCAGAAAGAGTTGAATCTTAGGCAACAACGTTGGGTGGAGTTGCTTAAGGATTACGATTTGACTATCGAGTACCATCCGGGTAAAGCTAATGTTGTAGCGGATGCCTTGAGTAGGAAGGTAGCTGTTGAGTTGAGTGTTATGTTTGCCAGTTTAAGCATTTCGCGTGATGGTGGTCTTGTGGCTGAGTTGCAAGTGAAACCATCCTTGGTTCAGTTGATTAAGGAAAAGCAGTTGTTGGATGATTCCTTGGTGCCACATGTTCAGGATATTGCGGAGGATAGGCCATCGGATTTCTGCTTTAATGATGATGGAGTTTTATGCTTTGGGAGTCGGATAGTAGTGCCCAATGATGCTGATTTGAGGCGTGCTATTCTGACTGAAGGTCATATTAGTCCTTTTGCTATGCACCCTGGTAGTACTAAGATGTACCGTGATCTTCGTGATGAGTACTATTGGGTGGGTTTAAAGAAAGATGTTGCTGAGTTTGTAAGCAAGTGCATGGTATGTCAGCGAGTTAAGGCTGAGCATCAGTTTCCTTCAGGGTTGTTGCAACCGTTGAGGATTCCTGAGTGGAAGTGGGAAAGGATTACCATGGACTTCGTGTCTGGTTTGCCTTTGTCGCCATCGAAGAAGAATTCGGTGTGGGTGATTGTGGATCGTCTGAAGAAGTGTGCGCATTTCTTGCCTGTGCATACTACGTACACTTTGGATAAGCTTGCGGAGTTGTACATTGCTGAGATTGTGCGGCTGCATGGTGTGCCAAAGTCGATTGTGTCGGGTAGAGATCCGAGGTTTACATCGCGTTTCTGGCAGTGTTTGCATCAGGCTTTGGGTACACGGTTGAATTTCAGTACATCTTATCATCCGCAGACGGATGGACAGTCTGAGCGTGTTATCCAGGTGTTGGAGGATATGTTGAGGTGCTGTGTGATTGAGTTTCAGGGTTATTGGGAGAAACATTTGCCTTTGGTAGAGTTTGCCTATAATAATAGTTATCAGGCAAGTATTCAAATGGCACCTTATGAAGCTTTGTACGGGAGGAAGTGTAGGACTCCTCTTTGTTGGGCTGAAACGGGTCAGAAGTTAGTTTCGATGTCAGCTTTGTTGAAAGGAACCACCGAGAAGGTGAAGCTCATTTGTGAGCGTTTGAAGGCAGCTTCTGATCGGCAAAAGTCTTACGCGGATTTGAAGCGTAAGGAGATTGAGTATGCGGTGGGTGACCGTGTGTTTTTGAAAGTTTCGCCTTGGAAAAAGGTGATGAGGTTTGGCCGAAAGGGTAAGTTGAGCCCTAGGTACATTGGACCATACGAGGTGATTGAGCGTGTGGGTCCTGTTGCGTACAAGTTGAGGTTACCGCAAGATTTAGTAAAGATTCATGATGTGTTTCATGTTTCTATGCTTCGGAAGTATAGATCAGATCCTTCTCATGTGATGCATGTGGAAGAGGTGGAGTTGAATCCGGATTTGACCTATGATGAGGAACCGGTGGAGATTCTGGATTCGGATAGTAAAGTTCTTCGACGCAAGACCATTGAGTTGGTAAAGGTGTTGTGGAAGCATCGTGGTGCTGAAGAAGCCACGTGGGAACGGAAGGATGACATGTTGAAGCAGTTTCCGTACCTTTTTCCTACAGGTAAATTTCGAGGACGAAATTTCTTAAGGGGGGGAGAGTTGTAACACCCCAATTTTGGGCTTGGAAGTTTAGGGTCTGAACCGGACCGGTTTAAATTACGGTTCGAATATAAAAGGTGGTTTTAGGGAAAGCCTAGTTCGGGATGCATTAAAAATATGGAAAATATCTAAAAATCCTCTTTTATTATATATAAGAGAGTGGTGAAATCAATTTTACAAAATGGGGTTTGGAAATATGACATTTCAAGTTAGTGACTAAAATGTAATTTTTGGAAAGTTGGTGACTATTTTAAAAAGATTGAAACTTTGAATCTTTAAGGAGCTAATTTACCCAAGGGAGGGTTTCTCCAGATTTTTCTTAAATATTAAAGATTTATTTAATGTTATTTAATAAAAGGAAAGGAGGGAAATAGATATTTTGGTTTTATAACTAACTTTTGTCAAAATTTTCTCATTTCTTTTTCTCTCAATTTTCCCTCAGCCAAACACATTTCCCCAGCCACTTTTCCTCTGATTTTCACATCTAAAATTGAGATTCCAATCTCTAAATGATTTCTAATCATTTCTACACCAAATCCTCATCATTTGCTTATTGAATTTTCAAGAATTTTGGCTCTAAACAAGGAGAAATCCACATTTAGAGGTATGAACGTCCTTCTCCTCTAAATACTCAGTTCTTTACTGAAATTCCCAAGTTCTCAATCCTTAATTTGAGTTTTATTAAAGGTTTTGATGTTGTGATCTTGATTTTGGCTTAAAATGCAAGATTTGGATTTAATTTTGAATAAATTCGTATTAAATGATTGGGCTCTGTTTTGAGATGTCTTCTTGATGTATTTTGGATGAATAAGTGATGTGTAATTGAGGTTTAATCAATGCAATCCCGAATAGGTTGATTTTCCTAAGTTTTTGCTTGAGTTAATGGTGGTTTTTGGGATGATTTTGATGTTCTTCTACGGCTGGAGGTATAAGGACGTGATTAGGTTCTTTTTGGATGTTAATTGATGTTTAAGAATGATTGGAGTTGATGGATCTTGGCTGGGTAATGTTGTAGAGGTGTTTGGATGTGATTTCGGTTGTGTTTGGTAGCCGAAATGTGAGTTTTGGTGAGAGCAGCGAGTTTAGGTGTTGTGGCTGAAGATTTTAATGCATGATGATGCATTAATCCTCTGCTTTGATGTGTTTAAAATAGGGGAGACATCTTCAGATTCTTGTGGTGTTGATCCGGAGGCTTGATCCGTGTTTCGGCAAGCTTGCGAAACGGAATCAGTGAGTGAAGTGTGGTTTTCAGCTTTGAAACCAATGTTTTGAAGGTTATGGGAGCTTAGTTTAAGTCTAAACAACTTAGCTAAGCTCAAGAGTAAGTTTTCGGTGAAACTCTCTTTTTGAAGAACCATGAGATGGTTGAATGCAATGTGTTTATTTTGCATGTTTAAATTCTGTTTTGAAAGCATATTTTAGCATGTTTAATGCTGGTTTTGAAAGCCATGTGTTGAAGGATGCTCAAGGTAAGAGATCCTTGGTTTGACATTGATAAATGTGGTTTGATGCATTGTGATGCATGATTATTTAATGGCTTTGTTAAATGCTTTAAAACAGTGGATTGATGATGGTAAATGATGTATATTGGCAAGTGGTGTGTTGGTTTAAAAGTACTTGAATCGGATATAGTTAGCCGGCTATAAGATTGGGTGCACCGTGAATAAAGTCGCCTTGGATGTTGAGGGGTTGTGATTGTACCGTAAACTCCATCCAAGTACACTAACGAGATGGTTAAGATCACAATGGTGGTTAAAAGTCCATGTGTGGATCTTGTGTTGTGTGTCCCGTGTTCTCGTTAGTGATGTTATACAACTACCAACGAGTGATGTGGAGGGGTTGTGATTGTAGCGTAGACTCTATCACGGGTGTTGAGGGGTTGTGATTGTACCAGTAAACTCCACCTTGAGTGTTGGTAGTGTGTATGAAGCGTATGGGACAACGCTTGTAATTCGCGTATCCGATTGTGTTTTGAGTTGAAAAATGGTTATGGATTATCACTTGAAGGCCAATATGACATGTTGATGAATTGAAGCATGAGATGCTTGGTTTGTATGCATGGATGCATGATAAATGTTGTTTTGAAATTAAAGGCCTTGGAAAGGTGTTTTTACAAGTGCATTATTGTGTTGTTTATTTTGAGCATTCCTCACTAAGCATATGTGCTTACGCTCTCTCTTTCTTGAACCAATAATGCAGAGCATTGAAGTGCTTAAAGGGCAGCAAGGAGGTCAAGGATCCAAGTGAAAGTTTAAGCTTATGTATGGTGACTATTTTCACATCACTATTAGCTTTTGGTATTTGGCAATGGGAACCTAGATTGTGTTTTTGGGAGATGTTTTGGACTCCCTAAGTTTGGTTTATTGCCTATGGTGTTTGGAACATGTAAAGGGCCATTTGGTATTTGATTTTGGTGATTTGATGATTGCATGATTTTCATTATAGGATGCATGCCTATAGATTTGGGTTTTTTCTTAAATGATGCCATGATTGGGTTTAGATGATGCTAGTATGTTCCCTTAATGTTTGATGACTTGTTGGCATGAAAAGGAGGTCATATGTATGTATTTGTTGGGTCGAAAGGGTGATAAACCAGAAAAATTCTGCATTTTTGGGTAACACGTATCGGAACGGGTGCTACTGTTTCGAAACAGATGGTTTGAAATGGCCCTGGCGTTTCGAAACGGGTAGAGCCGTTCCGAAACGGATTTGCTACTGTCGAGCCCTGTTCCGCAACAGGTTTCGGAACGGTCCCGCGTTTCAGAACGAATACTCTCCGTTTCGGAACACCCGACCGTTGGGCACTGATTTACATGGTTTAATGTTTTGGAATCTTCACATTTTAGTCCTGAACTCTGCTTATGCATTTGCTTGTGTTCGGAGTGTCTGTTTGAGATGAAATTTGACAGAGAGGCATGAAACATGACTAATTTTATAATGGTAACTTAAAAATTGACTAAGTCCTAGTAATTTCCAGAATTTACAATTTGGTCCCTAAATTCGTATGTTGTGCAATTGAGTCCCTAATTGTTTTCCAATTGCTGTGATTTTTGAGTATGCTTATCTCAAGAGTTCACCTAGGGTTGATATGCATTTAGACAAGTCTAAATAGATTATAAGTTTGGGGTAAATTCTATGAAAATTGAATTTTATAAGGACTCGTATTAAAAAAAATTCTTCTGTAACCAATATCATGTTCCGAAACCCTACCCGTTCGTACTCACAGAGGGAAAGTTGGATGGCGCGACAAAGGAACGGCTTGGCTCAGACAAGACGGAGGGCGCAAGTGCAGGTGGAGAAGTAGACGCCCATGGTGAGGCAAGGTGGCGTGCAATGAGGACTGAGCTGCGATGGAAGAGGCGCTAAGACGAGGAACGGTGATAGGCTATTGGAGGGGGAGTGAGTGGGACAATGACAGTGTTGTAGTGGGTTCTCCTTAGGTTTTGGGATTTTCAAAATATGTTTTAAGGGCAAAAATAGAATCTTAGCATCTTATGCCCGACGCAGCATCCGAAATTCTAAATTCATAAAAGTATGACTCTAACAGTAAACTCGCTGCATCACTACGACGAGTTTTAAAATTATATTATTTTTTTATTCGAACTCGCTTTGATTGTATGACAATATTCTTTTTAAAAAAAGTAAAACTCACCTATGTGATACGGCGAGTTTAAATAAAATAAAAATATTTTTTAAAACTCGTCGTGGTGGTGCTACGAGTTTACTGTAAGAGTCCTACTTTTAAGAATTTATGGTTTCAGGTGGTGCATTAGGCATAAGAGAATTCTAAGATTGTAATTATGCCCTTGTCCTGTCAAAATAAGGGTTATAAGACCAACTTGATAATATTTTTAAACATTGAAAATTTATTGAATTATTTTAAATTATGATCAATTTGTTAAAAGGGGCGGAACTATGTTGAGGGTGGGAGGGGCAATTGTCCCCTTCAACTTTGACGCTCTAATTACATTTTAGGCCATTTATAGTTTTAAAATCATTTCAATTAAGTCATCGTCCTTCCTTAAATTATCCGGTATAATTTATTTTTAAGGCCTTATTAGTTTTAAAACTAATTAAATTAAGCATTGACTCTAAATTTTTATGGTTTAATTGCTTTTAAGACCTTTTAATTTTAAAACTAGTGACATTAAATCCTATCTCTTTTAAAATTTATGGTTTAATTACTTATTAAGATCTCGGTCATTCCAAAGTGATTCAATCCTAGTTCCATCTCTGTTTGATAGGATATGTAAATTATGGGGATTAATATTATTATTATATCATGTCACATTATCATTATCGTTAAGTCAATGTTTAAACTTTATAGCAGAGTACCAAAATAAAATCAAAACATAATGTTAGGCACGATTTTATAAAAAATAATAATTAAGTGACCAAAACAAAAATAAGAAAAATAGTGAGATAGTAAATAAGTAATTTATCCTAATAATAATTGGAAGCATCGACTGAAAATAAAAATAAAAAGAAGTCTGACCGTGTAAAATGATATCGGGTCAAATGTTTCTTTTTTCTTCTTATAACTAAAAACGATGCATGCATTATTTAAAATATTGGAAAAAAAAGTTTGAAATATATATAGTTTGCTTTGTTTTGACCTGCTCTTCAAGTCTTTGTGTGGAAAATTCAAAACCAAACCTCGTTGAAAGAAACAATCGTAACGACTTTGTCAAAACTCTTAACCAAACAAAAAAAAAACTAAACGTCTCTTTTACAAATTTATTAAAAAATTAATTAAATAAATCGTCTCTTTTACGATGAAAATTACAATTGCGGGAGAAAAGAAGGTTCCTTAGATTTCGAATCTTAATTTATTATAATTAATTTATAGTCCATACTTGATACCTTAGTACTTAGTAGTCGTCAAAGGACCAAAATAGTTAGTTTTACTAATTAAGGAATAAAATATTTATTTTATATTAGTTCGATTCATATAATTGCGATTTTTTTAATTTATGAACTTTAAAGGAAACGAATAGAATGATTAAAATATTATCTAAATTGAAATCAAAATAAATACACTAAAATTAATATGAATATTACAACTTAAATCGATTTTTAATATTTCTTAAATTTTCATTAAACCTTGTGCCCGTCACTGTCATTATGTAAGTGAACTACAACATGTGTTTTCGTAATAAATAAATAAATAAATCATTGTTTTTTGGATGGGACATAGACTTCATTCACAATCCGTGTATACTTTTATATATCATTAATGTATTAAATATAAATTAGTATATTAATATTATTATACAAAGTTCATATCAAAAAACAAATATTATTATACAAAGTTAAAAACACTTGTAATCCCAAAATTCTAACAAAAATTAATCTAAAATAATTAGATTCTAAAATACATTCGAATCTACAACTTTTAAATTGTTACAAATAATATGAGATGAACTAATCAATCAATAATATTTTTTAATAATTGTGTAACACAACTTAATTAAACAAATTTCAAACAAACACTCCATCACATATTTTTCTCTTTATCATTATTAAATAATAACTATTACAAATATATTTATAAATTACTATAATTAAATTTAAATAAAAATATTATTTTATCGATGAATAATAGTCAAGACCAACCGACCCAAAATTCAAATTTAAATAATATTTTTCTCTTCACAATGTTGGTAGGTAAGCCAACCTAATATGATACACTTTTTGTTTCAGACAACAAATTAGGAGAGGAAATAAAGCAGAACTGGAAACAATTGACTAAAAACTATGCTGTTTACTGTACAAAATTTGTCTGCTCGGTGGAAGATTGTGTAGTGGACCGAGAGAAATCATGGGGAATCAAACAGGCCGTTAATGCCTTCTCTAAGCTATTTACAATCTCAGTCATTGAAGGCCTGTCTCGGCCTTCCAGTCTCACACAATCCGCCGCTAAATACCCGACATACGCAACGGCCTCGATCTCGAAAGGGGTTGGCGGCTGGACCCTCGGGTCGAGAACCCTGTGAATTTCATCTCGAAGTACATATGGAACCACAAAATCGACCACATTTCTATGCGCCCCATTTTCGTTCCGATGGATCGCCTTGTATCCGGATAACAATTCGAGCAAAACTATGCCAAAACTGTAAACATCACTCTTAGTGGTCAGTTGTTGAAGCCTGTAATACTCGGGATCCATGTATCCTACTGTGCCTGCTGCACGAAGTGAAAGGTGTGATACATCCTCCCCCGGAGCCATCAATGATAATCCGAAATCAGATACTTTTGCAGTCCAGTTTGTATCGAGAAGAATGTTGGCAGACTTGATATCGCGGTGTATGATCTGCGGGACCGCATATTCGTGCAGGTATTGGATCCCTCTCGCTGTGTCTAATGCGATCTGGAGCCGTATAGCCCATGACATTACAGGCGAGTTTTCAAACTTGTGGAGATGGTCATGGAGTGTGCCATTGTTCATGTATTCGTAAATCAGTATACGTTCGTTCAAGTCCTCGCAAAATCCCAGAAGTTGGACAAGGTTTTTGTGGTGAACGCGGGACAAATACTCGAGCTCGTTCACGAAGGCGCTGTCTTTATCTTCTTGATGCCTGGTGCCGATCGCATACGATGAAGTGCTAGTTATTTCAGCTCGTTTGATGGCCACTTCACGCCCATCGTCCAATGTAGCATGATAGACGAAACCAAAACTACCCGTACCAATCTTATGATCTTCGGAGAAATTGTTGGTGGCTTGAACCAGGGCTTCAAAGGAAAACTCCTCCAAGCGACCCGTGGTTCCCATGCTGGTCAATTGGCTCAGTCGCTTCTCGAGGACAGCAGGTGGGGCTTGAGGAATTAGATTCGAATCCGAACCACCATTGGCAGGGGCACCAGTCTCATCAAGTCGACCAGAATCATGGACACGACGACACCCTCTATCTTTGTAATATCTGAAGACAAAGAAAGCAACGACTAGCAAGAAAAAAGAGGATCCAACACAACCAACAACTAGAAAAGCTATCAATCTGCCATTCAAATCATTGTTTGTAGATCTGTTTTCAGGTTGGGGTGAAGGAGATGGAGGTGGAATAGCCGCCATCGTACAAGCTTGGCAAATAGACCCACCAGGGCTGCAAAGCAAGCCCGAACCTGGCAATGAACCACAAGGACATGCATTCCTACATGGACCTGGTAGAACCTCTGAGAATACCATATGGTTGCCATTGGAATCGAAATTAGGGTGACCCCAACAAAACAAAGAATAATTCAATGTTGAAACTCCACAGAAAACATCGGATTTTGCTTTGATTGAAATGAAATCAAAACTTCCCAATGCCGGTGGCAAACTGAAACTGATCATCCCCCAACAAACAACTGTTCCATTAGTCCTTAAAGCACAACTTCGATTCAATCCCAGAGCCAGTTCTTTGAACTGTCCCTGAGGCGGATCACCCGTAGTGTTTCCCCAACACTCTAAACCACCATCTGAATTGATGGCACAAACATGGCTAAATCCAGCAGCAATCTTATTATAATTCCCTCTAATCTCCTGACCAGTGATACCAGTGAAATTCCCAAGGAACCTGATCACCGTTCCATCTCCTGTTAACCCACAGACAAATCCTTCACCTACAGCTATTTCGGAAAAATTTTGCACACCACCTGTTTGATTAAATCCAGGCCATTGCCAACATTCAAGACCAGTGGACTCATTCAGACCACATATATGAGTGTTGCCTGCTTCAAGCTGATTAAGAACTGGACCCCTGTAAATCCTTTTAAACTCTAAAGAGGAACCATTGCTGGAAAATCTCCAACAATGCATGACTGAAACATTGGATGGTAAAAAAAGAGTTCTCAAACCACACACGAATCCATCCCCAGAGACGATCCCAGAAAAGGAATCGTTGGGATTAAAAGGGGGTCGGATTCCAGGAACCGGGAAGCTGGAACAGTTGAGAGAAGACGATTGAAGGGCGCCATTGGTGGGTACTAAAGCGCACACAATTGTGAGGTTCGAATTCGAAGTTTCAGAGATGGAGACGGTGGACAGAGAAGAGCTGAAACAAGAAAAACAGAGGAATGAAAATATGAAGAGAGAAAAGTGGTGGAATTTACAAAAGAAAAAACCCATGGGAATTGTTTAGAGATGCATTTCATGGTGGGATTTCGAAAATAAAAAGAGATTTTATGGCGTTTAAAAGGGTAAAGGAGGCTCACACAAGGCCAAAATACTGGAGAAAATAGACCATCCATGGAAAAGGGAAAACGCGGTTTGATGGAGTTTCTGAGTGCGGACCGGAGACCTGGTCATGTGAGAACCGAGTCTGTCAGGACTCAGGAGAGGATATCATACGCGACACCTAGAAGATAATTCAAATTTTAATGAATATTCATTTTTTATATTTTAACGAGGGAAAATTACCACAATGACCACCTAATTAATGGGTGCGACTTGTTTTGATCACCAAATTATTTAAATATACTTATTTTGATCATCGGCTGTTAAAATCTAACAGAAATGTGATGTGGCAGTTAAAGTAAATTTTGCATAATTACATTTTTAATCCATGTTAATTACTTATTATATCAATTTAGTCCTAATTTTAATTTAATTAAATAAAATTAATCAACTAATCAGATAACATGTGTCATCACCCGATTGAATGAATTTACTTTAATTTTTAATTTAATTTATTTAATATTATATATATTTTTTCCTTTAACTAGGTGGTGACGTCCTGTGACCTCTAAAAGAAAAAGGCCAAGGCTTAACCATTGTGCCAACTACTCATTAGTGATGTAAACTGCATTATTATATATATATCTTATAATGAAGTAAGTGCTAGGAAAAAAAAGAAGAAAACATGTTTGTAAGGAGGCTCAAACATAGGTCACATGAGATATATAAAAACACGCATATCACTAAAATAAATATATTCAATTTAATTAAAATTTAAAATTATTAAATATTTGATTTTAAAAAATATTCTATCTAAAAGAAAAAAATTCAATTTCAAATATTCGATTTTTTTTCTTTTTCATATTTAAATTAAAACGAATATTTATTAAAATATTAAATATTCTATTTAAAAATTATTTGATTTGAAAGAAAATAAATTTGATTTAAAAATGTATTTGAATATTTTAAAAATTCGATTTAATATTTTTAGATCAAATATTCGAATATTTTTTTTAAAATATTTAAATACTTTTTAAAATCAAATTTCTTTTCATTTAAATCGAATTTTGATATGCATGTCTTTATATATCTCAAGTGACCCATGTTTGAATTTTCTCTCAAACATTTTTACTTTTTTTTAACACTTACTTCATTATAAAATATATATAAAATGGTGCAATTTACAACACATTTAAGTAGTTGGTGCAATGATTAAGGCTTGACTTTTATCCCCTAGAGATCACGGGTTCAAACCACACCATAGCCATATTTTTAAATTAAAAATTAAAGTAAATTCATCCAATCGGGTGATGACACGTATCGTTAGTTGATTAATTTTATTTAATTAAATTAAAATTAGAATCAAATTAATATAATAGATAATTAACAAGGACTAAAAGAGTAATTATATAAATTTTACTCTAATTGTCACATTATCTTTTCATTAGATTTTAAAGGTCGGTGGTCAAAATAGGTCTATTTAAATAGTTAAGTGGTCAAATTTTGAATTTTTTTAATTGGGTGGTTAAAACAGGTCGTGACCAATAGTTGGGTTGTCACTCTGGTAGTTTTCCCTTTTAATTATTAGTAATATTGAATTTAGAAGAAAAAAATAAGTTGATGGTCGGTTGGTCAGAGCTGCTCACATGCTCCCTTCCTCTTTCCTTAGGTCCCGAGTTCAAGACCCAGCAGAAGTATTCCTTCCTATGTAGTCTCCCCCTCCCCCTCTAGGTAGAAGTAGTAGTATTTGTAAAAAAAAAAGATAAGGAGAAACTACATGGGTGGTCACCAAACTATTCGTGCTTTTCTATTTTAGTCATCAAATTAATTTTTTTTTGGCAAAGGTGTCCACAACGTTATGGTTATTATTTTGGTCACCGAACGTTAAAAATTAACGACAACGTTGACTTGTTAATTTTTTATTTTTTATTTTTAATGTCATCATCTCTCTCCTCCTCAACAAATTATAGAGTGTTTTTTATTATTTTATTTGGTTAACTAATAGGTGACACTATGTAATCTGCTGACGAGGAGAGAGATGATGACGTAAAAAATAAAAATAAAAATATCAAACCAACGTTGTCGTTAATTTGTTAACGACTGACGACCAAAATGATAACGTAAAACTATGGACGTTTTTATTGAAATAAATAGTTTGGTGATCAAAATTGGAAAATAGAGATAGTTTGGTGGCCACTCATATAATTTTCCCAAATAATAATTACCATTAGGGTTAACTACACCACTGACCACCGAACTAATTGAGGATTCCTATTTTGACCACCGAACTAACGAACTCGTCAATCAGACCACTGAACTTATAAAATCAACCTATTTTGACCACCGCTGTTAAAAACCTAACGGTGGGGTGACTGAACTGCCACGTGGCAGCTTACGGGAAATTTTTAAAATTACATATTTGGTCCATGTTATTTACTTATTAAATCAATTTGATCCTAATTTTATTTTAATTAAATAAAATTAATCATCTAATTAGATGATGACACACGTGTCATCACCCAATTGGGTTAATTTAACCAAATTTTAATTTATTTTATTTTATATATTTTTTCCTCCAATGTGACACCACCTCGTGAAAGGAAAATTAATGAAGAATAAGATTGATGTTGTGTGGATTTGAACCTAGGACTAAGTGAAAAAAAAACCATGCATTTATCACTAAGCCAAGCTGCTCTTAGTGAAATATTTTGCACACTTTCATATACATATCTTATACTTCAGTAAATGTTAGGGAAAAAAGAAGTATAAATAGTTGAAAAGGGACTCGAACTTAGATCACTTGGAATGTGTATAATCACACAAACGTTCGATTTAATTTAAAGATTTGATTAAATTTGATTTAATAAGTAAATAACATGGACCAAATATGTAATTTTAAAAATTTCCCGTAAGCTGCCACGTGGCAGTTCTGTCACCCCACTATTAGGTTTTTAACGACAGTGGTCAAAATAGGTTGATTTTATAAGTTTGGTGGTCTGATTGACGAGTTCGTTAGTTCGGTGGTCAAATAAGAATCCCCAATTAGTTCGGTGGTCAGTGGTGTAGTTAACCCTTACCATTATATACTCTTATTTAAAGGGTAATCTTCACCAATGACCCCTTTCGTTTAGGTTGTGATCTATTTTGGTCACCAAAATTCAAAAAATTATTCTGGTCACTTACGTTTAGAATCGTTTCTATTTTGGTCTCTTAGTCGTTAGTCTCCGTCACTTAAAAAATTAATTTTTAATTTAACCCCTAAACTTTCAAAATTTTATTTTTCACCATCTTCCCATTATCTATTTCAAAGGAGCAGTTAAACCAAGCCATATCAGGACAAATTTCACCCGAAGCTGTTGTAGATCTCCGCCTCCAAGCGTATAATGATATAACAAAAAATCTTGTAACATATGGTATCTTTTCCCAGTACATGTACAAGACCCTGCCGAGTGGAAATCATATCTGAGCTTTTAAGAAGCAGTTTGTTATCCAGTTAGCTTTGTCAAGTTTCATGTCTTTCATGCTACAAATCGACGGAAGGTCTCCAAATAAGATATTATTTGCAAAAAATATAGGAAAAATATTCCAGACTGATTTTCATCATGCATATAATTTGAATGGAGTGATTGAATTTAGTGAACCGGTGACTTTCCGTCTGACAAGTGACAAGGAACATGCAAGCATTCTTCTCTCATTTTATATTCGCGATGTGTGCTGCAGCACATGCTGTAGTCTCTCCCAAAGTAAGCTCCCTAAGCATGTATAAAAACCAACGACCCACCTTAATGACAACTATGTTAATTCACATTTTTCTCCACTACCCTGAATTTGCAGCAAACTCAGCATTTGTGGTATCAGGCCAGCTAGCCATATTTTTCCGTGATGAGCTTTTTTCATGGTCTTGAAGGAGACCACTTGGGATGCCTCTTGCACCCGCGGCTGGAGGGGGTAGTTTGAACCCAGCAGACTTCAAACATAAGGTTACCAGCAATATAAAGAATGTCATTGGCCGTATCACCAGAATAACTCCACAGTGCTTCTCCGAAAAGGTAAAAGTTTTAAAATTTTATGTTCTCTGTACGTGTTTTTCATTTATCTGGCCTAAAACTCCCATTGTTATGTGGTTCATTCAGGAGGAGAATGTAATGGACCCACCGCAATCACTGCAGAGGGGTGTTACAGAGTTGGTGGATGCTGCCGAGAAATTTGTGCATGATGGATCCAACATGGCATCCATGACCATGATTTTGAACTAATCAAAAGTATGTTTGTCCTGATATGACTTGGTTTAACTGTTCCTTGAAATAGGTAATGTGAAGATGGTGAAAAATAAAATTTTGAAAGTTTGAGGTTAAATTAAAAACTAATTTTTTTAAGTAACGGAGACTAACGACTAAGAGACCAAAATAGAAACGATTCTAAACGTAAATGACCAGAATAATTTTTTTGAATTATGGTGACCAAAATAAAACACACCCTAAACGAAAGGGACTACCGGTAAAGATTACCCTTATTTAAATTTGTTTTACTTTTTATAAATAATAAATTAAGATAGGGTAATCTTCACTGATGGTCACTTTCGTTTTGGGTTTGTTTTACTTTAGTCACCGGAATTCAAAATACATCAAATTCACCACGTACGTTTCAAATCGTTACCGTTTTGGTCACTGGACCGTTAACCCTCCGTTAATTAAAAATAAAAGTTTCTAATTTGACCCCCAAACTTTCAAAACTTCATTTTTTACCATCTTCCCCACAACTTCATTCTGGTTTGGTCTTTCTAAGCAAAGAGAAAACGTATCATTGTTTTCTGAATATGAATAGAACCTGAAGTTGGTTTGCTCAACCCTGCAAGTAGCTGAAAGGAGAAAAAAAAGTAAGACATTCAAGGTATATAAAGTGAATGATCAAAAATACACATAAACATATATGACAGACCTGCAAGAGGGTAGTTTTTCCACTTCCACTCTGTCCGAAAATTAAGCCAAAGCTGCAGCAATTCACACAAACCATTTACTACAAAAACAAAAGGTCAGCTTCAAACCATGCATTCTATGAGACAACTTTAGATCTGCTTCAATAGAGTAGAAGGTTGACACGATATTCCAATGTCTTATGACCATTCTCTTTGTCTTTTTCAAGAGCTTACATCAGATCAGCTGATAATTAAATCGCCTAATGTTCATACCAGTATTCCCTATGCAACATTAATTTTAAAAAAGTAATTTTCTATTATTTACAAGCATTTACCTTTTCTCCTGAAGCGAAAAGCTAACTCCATTCAAAAGGTTAATCTGTGTCCCTGGAGGTTGATAATGAACATCCTTAACCTTGAAATGAGAAGTGTTATACCAGTGTAAGTACCCCAAAAGAGCATCAACCAAGAAGATTACATTGTTTCAGCAAAGTCCATCAATTTCAATATTACCATTCGATCAAAACAAGCAAACCCCATTAATAACAACACAAAAATAAAATAAAAGCATCCACTTGCTAAATAAAACGGATAAAATGGAATTTTTTATCAAATAAAAAGTGGGAAAAAAAGAGAGTAAAACAGAAAGAAAGAAAAAAAGAACTGTTAATTCCTTCAAATCATAAAAAACTTTTAAATTAGAGAGAATTTAAATTCAATTAAAAAGAAGGGGGGGGGGGGGGGGGGGGAACTTACTTCCAAGCAAGAGTAATCACATGAGATTTTAATGAGTGGAGTTTTTTTGAAGTTCAACCTGCAAAAAAGGTACTTTGAACAACTTCCTTTATTCATAGGGATTATTGACATTATGCTGGATAAGAAGCTTACATGGACGGCGGTTTCGAGGAGATAAAGGTCACTGGTTCGCTAATTCTCGAACGGAACAAAGATGAAGCTGAGAAATCAAAAGCCGCCATTCGGGTTCGAAATTAGGGTAAAATTCAATATTATGATTATGGATATGAAGAGAGGTGAATGAGCTGGGCGGAAGAGTGGAAGAACGCGGTGGTCGAAGGCGGTGCAGTTGGTGTTTGGCGGGGCTGAAAGTAGACGAGTTTTTTTTTTTTTTTTTTTATTATTATTATTATTATTATTATTATTATTATTATTATTATTAGGGTAATCTTCACTGATGGTAAAAAATGAAGTTTTGAAAGTTTGGGGGTCAAATTAGAAACTTTTATTTTTAATTAACGGAGGGTTAACGGTCCAGTGACCAAAACAGTAACGATTTGAAACGTACGTGGTGAGTTTGATGTATTTTGAATTCCGGTGACTAAAGTAAAACAAACCCAAAACGAAAGTGACCATTAGTGAAGATTACCCATTAAGATATCATAATCACTATTTTATCCGCTATACTGTTATAGAGTTAAATAATAAATTAAGATATCAAAATCACCATTTCATCCACTATACTATTATAGGGTTAAATAATAAATTAATTTGAATTTGCTTAAAAGTAAAACTAATTTGAATATTAAAATAATTATGCATCTCTGAATGAATTGAGGAGACCATAGGAACTCCGACACTCGAAAGTTTTTTTAATTAAATAGGGAATTTTATATTTTAGAGTTAAATGTCAAGAATTTAACTAACACAAAATAAAATAATATGAATATCTTTACTCATTAGAACAATTTATGAACCTCAACACCCATTTTTTTTTTGTAGGAATGACAAAATTACCTGAACACACCTTGACTCATCCTAACCCGAATTGGGTTTTTTTCTCTTGAATTTTTGGTTTGGGGTGGAACGGAAATTGGTAAAAAATGAACTGGATTAGATTTAAAATGGAAATTTTTCGACCCAATCTAATTCGATATACTTTTAATTATATATATATATATATATATATCATATTTTTATATAGTATACTTTATATCCTATTTAAAAGTATTTTATTAAAAAAAATTCAGATTGAAATGAATTTAGTTGATTATTTTGTTAAAAATTCAAAATCTAGACAAAGTCACGTTATATTTATTTCATGTCGATTTCAGTTAAAATATATTGATTCAAGGTGGAACAAAATCGAATTAAAACTTTTAAATTGTATAAGAGTCGGGACGATCAACCCCACAATCTAGGGCCGAGCAAAATTTAACTCGAAAAAATTAAAATTTTCAATTCGACTTGAGGTAAAAAAATTTGACTCGTCTTGACTCGATTCGACTTGAAAAGGTTTCAAATAAAATTTGAGTTGTAAAATGAGAATTCGAATAACTCAAATTTTTTATTAATTAGTAGATTGATTTTTAAGTTTGAGTCGAGTCCCTCAAATTTTCCTAACATATATTACCAATATAAAAAATATAAAGAAATATGTCATATATGAAAAAAATATAAAGAAATATATATGCATAGCTTATATGATTAAAGAAAGTCATTTAAATTAAAATCAAATTGTAATATAATATGATAAACAATTATAATTAAATTAGTGCAGGAACTCGAAAACTCGAATAAAATATGACACGTCAGCTCGAATAACTCAAAAAATTTTAACTAGACTCAACTCAACTCAATCGAACGCTCACCCTATCGCTATCCATAGTATTTGGGCACGAGCGTTATACGAAAAATAGTGGAAAGGGAACATGGAATCAAAAAGAGAAATGCGTCCAAAATCTAGAAAATGCAAAATATTTTAATTAGTTTCAAGGAATCAAGGAGTTCCTAGTGATGTGTTGGCAAGCAGCGGGAACGTGTCGGAGGTCAGGTCAGTGGTCAACATTTACATTTGAAACCCCCATGTTTTTTCACTACCACCACTTCTTGTCGCCCACCGCCTTGATTTTTATTTCTTTCTTTTTAGCTTCAAAACTTCCCTATATATTAAACTTCAAGTTACTTGTGATTTTATATGTAAATTAGGTCCTTCTATTTATATTAAATTACTTGAATTTGAAGCAACCCTCGTTTGCAAAATCTAATGAAATTATATTACAACTAACCATTATTCGAATTGAATGAATAAATTAAAATTATTTTCGTTACAAGATTAGTTTTGTAAATAATTCGATGTGAAAATATCATTTTATAAATTATTCAACTGTATATACAAATATTTTCATGTAGTATTTGTACGTGAGGGATTTTAGGCTTAAATATATTTTCGGTATCTAAACTAGATTAAGTCTTAAAAAATAATTTTTGATTCTAAACAATTTAATAAATTTAATTTAAAATTAAAAATTATTTTCTAGTTTAAGTACTTGATATAAGCATATTCTCTCAAATTATTAGTTGATATAACTCAGTGTTGTTACCAACTTGAGAGAATGTGCTTATATCAAATACAAACTTGGAAGTAAAAAAAAAGTTAAGTACTAACTTGAAAAATATGTCTCATTCAATATCAATTTGAGAGTAAAAATTCTTTTGATACCAACTTTAAAAAATGTTCAGTTTAGGTATCAACTGTAAGTTTAAACTAGAAAAATTCAAATATTAACTTAGAGAATGTGTCTAATTCAATATTCATTTTGAGAACAAAAATTGTTTTAATACTAACTTACAAAAAAATGTTTAATTTAAGTACCAACTGTAAATTTAAACTAATATTTTTATTACCAAGAATGTTGGCCTTTGATTTTACCTTTCTGGCGTAACTAATAATGAATGAGTAAGAATCACCTCGTTGAGTATTTTTTTTGGGTCAAAGATGAACGGTTTCATTACTAAAAAAGGAAACAAAACATCCGAGACGTGGCTTGAAAGCCACCAAACACAACACAAGAAAAGGAAAAACCAACAACGAGAGAACATAACAACCTAGCCCAAGGGCAAAAGGCAACATGAGCCAACTTAGATCCAACAACCGAGACATGAACAAAACAACCCTTGCAAAGGGAAAGGAGCAAGTCGGGGCCATCGTCAACAGCGAAGGAACCTTCGGCCACACAAAACCAGTATTGAGGCAAATTACTTGGGACAAAAACTTTCTTCCACGGACCCGTGAGCGTAACAACCACCGGAGTAACGCCTGAGAGCTCTATCCAGAGGCAGGCTTCCATAACTATGGTCCTTGTCAAGGCAAGTACTTCGATGATCCACAAACAAGAGCGTGGAAGAGCAGCGAGACCCAAAATCATCCATTCAAATTGGGCAACCACACTACGGTGGTAACAACACAGCAAAGCAAAGGAGACACAACACCTAAGGGACCTAAAACCTAGATAACAACTGCAAATATCATCCATTAGAGTATCCCATTTAGTCCTTATTTCATTCAAACCGCCCGGATCCCAAGTAGTTCTTATTTCATTCGAAATCCAAAGGCCACAATAACTCCAAAGCTCAGTAGTATCCCTAAAGCCATAACCCACTGGATAATAGTACGAGAAAATGTTGAAAATAATCACCCGGGTCCCACTAGAGTTGACATAAGCCATAGCCAAAGAGAAAGTAAATGGTAAAAGTTTGGCCCCTTTCGTAGAAAATAAGGACAGCTTCCAGGGGAAGTTAGACTTAAAGTGGAAAATTTTGGAACTCGAACCTGGACATAGGAGCTTAGGGAAAAACACCTATGAGAGGACGAAAAAGCCCTTGTTCTCCGATAGCCCCTTGAGCATACTTCAGCCATGACATTGCCGACAATCCAACTTCCCTGCCGGAAGCTGGGACCTCTAAGGCTGAATCGCGACAAGTCAGATTCCAGTCGGAGATCGGAAATAGGAACTCGACTCAGCTCTCTTGATTCAGAAACCGTTCGAAAGCAAACTAGAGAAAAACAGTCCCAACCTATCATCCAAATCCGTCTGCCCTTCCGGAAACCGTGCACCAGAGATAATCCGGTATGATGGTAATGCTTCAAGTGTTACTAAAGCTATATCCCACATTGGTTGGGAAAATAGCCAGGGAAGGGTATTTATACCCATGCTTCCTCCCTCCCTTGTTGAGTGGGAAAGAACAAGGGAAGTCCTCGCGCGCTCGGCTCGGGTTCGGGTTCGGGTAACACGTGTCTTCGACACGTACGCGCGCGTATATATTCTTTTTGGAGAAAATTCGTATGGAATTTTCTTATGAACAAAAGATTTTTTAATTCATATCTGAACTGCAACGTTCAGAATAATTGTTCGAGCAGTACCACTGTTTAGTGGATGGATACATCTCCAGTGATAGTTCGAGCAGTACCACTGTTGTTCACTCCGGACTCGAGTGTACGGTCGATTCCAAGAGCGTCCGTGTGCACCTCGGGGGACAACCTGCCCGTGAAGCGACTACACTGTTCGGGGCAGTTTTGTTTCTAAGGCAGTGGCCACCATACCACGACACGGTTCACATTGGCCACCATACCACGACACGGTTCACATTTTTTACATATTGTTTTATATTTTTCCAGTCAGTGCTAACAGCCGGTTTTGCAGTTCTATTTTACCTACACGGTATCCACCTTCAGACCGCTTGCCGGACCTGACAGAGCACGGTACTCTCTGGCCTTGCAAGCTTTCATCAGAACACACTCCTTGCGTTTCCCCAGGCTGTTTGCCTGACCCCGGTATGGTGGAGCAAGCCATCCAAGATGGCGAAAAGGGGAACGGCGTCGGAGTAGGGGTGGGTCTCGGAAACACCGGAGCCGGGGGGAGATGGGCTGAAGAAGACCGAGCCTAAGAACCAGCAGGACCGACACGCTGTTCCGGGGCCCCCACTGGACGGGAAACTCTAAGCACACCCCGTAACCACGGCTGGAGGCGTTTAGCGGCGGCGGCGCAAGAACCGAGCAAAACCTGGAAAAAAACAGCACACGACATTGACCAAACCAGCCTCGTTCCATACCACTGGTCCAAACCACCAACCAGTGTCGCCCCCCGTTGCGCTGGCGACCGTCGGTCCTTAAAGGATCCGAGCGCGAAGGCCGGTTCGGAGAGGTCAAAGCACCGCCTGAGGGACTCTAGGTTTGGAGAAAAGGAGGGCTTAGGCAGCGCGTGGAGCGCGTTCCCCGACATTTCACTCTGTTATTCCACCTCGCTGAGTATGAAACCAGAGTTGGGTGACTTATTTAATACTGTTTCAAAAGTCTTTTAAAGTAGAAATTGCATGGGCAATGTTACATTTACCTACATGGTACATTACTCAACTAGATAGTACATGATTTATTAACTAATAAATATATTACAATAGTTTTTTTAATAAACAATAAATATAATACAATTAATACACTTTTTAAGTTTTGTCAATAAATAATTTTTAAGATTATAACTATAATACAATTAGTACATCTTTACCTCATAAACAATTTTCATAACTATAAATGTAATATAATTAATATTTTATTTTTAATAGAATATTTTATCTTTTTAATATAATAAGAAGATAAACTAAATTAATTCAAAAAAAGAGACCCGCCATAATATCATGTTCGGCTAGATTTTGGATCAACGAGTGTGACTTTGCTTCAAATAATAGCATTTTTTAACATTTTGATAGGCATATAAGTATATTTTGCAGACAAAGTTGCTCGAACCAGGTCCCTTAAAATAAGCATAATACAATTTCTCTTTCCACTAAGATCACTCGTTGGGTTCAATTCATATACTTTTTAATTTTTTAAATTTCAATTCACTCATAATACCAAAACATTATAACTAAATCATATGACTTAAATTTATCAAATTAGAGAATGAGACCACTCGTTGAGTTCGATTCATGTACTTTTTAAATTTTAAAATTCTAATCGACTCATAATATCAAGACAGTATAACTAAATTATATGACTTAAAAGTATCAAATTGGAGAATGAGAACCAAATATATGCGTAACATATAGTATATGAAAGTTTTTAATTTAATAGATTTCGTAATTTATGTACAATAAAAATAAAAATTAAATTTTATTAGATATTAATAAGGCGTAATGTAAAAAAAAACTAATTAATTAAAGCTATGTGGCAATCATCTGTGAACTGGAGAAATTATATTATGGGCATAACTTATCACATCAGCTATGGTCCAATCCAATGAAAACTACTCACTTCATTTTTATTTTCCATGTCATTAATCTAATAATATAATAATTTCTAAAAAAATAATTTTTTTAAATGACATGAAAAAACATTAGTGAAGATTCATTCGATGGAAAAAATGATGGAGAAAATAATGGTGAAGTGGGTGGTTTTCATTAGATGGGACCATGCCTAATGTGGTAAGCCAAACCCATAATATAATTTTTCGTTAACGGGATAATGAATAGGATAGAAAGCGAGGATAGACGAATTTCTTTCGTATATAAATGTAAGAGTATTTCATTTATTTTTTCTAAATAATAATTTTGTCTAAATTTAATATATATATATAATTATCAATGAAAATAAAATAATTTTTTAATCATTTAAAAATAAATAAATGTAAAAATAATATAATATTTCTTAAAATTTATATCATATAAATGAAAAAATAATTGAAAACATTATTAAAAATGTTTAAATAAACAAAAAAATAAACATTAACTAGTGTATTAATTAGCATGTATATTTTTTATATAACTATTAAATGAATTCAGGTGGGTAAGTTACTGTCAATCTTTCACTTTTTATTTTTTTCAGGTCTGTCTTCTGACACGTTCTCTCTGTTTGTCTTCTGACACGCTTCTTCTACAATCCCGTCTCTGATCTCTGACCATGGAAGATATAGCAAATCACTTGGCGAACCTGGCTATTGATGACAAGGAAGATGGTGCTCTTCAGGTTGAAGCCGAGGCGCTACCACCTCCTATTTCCTTCCTTCACTGTTTTGTTGGCCTCTTTCTGACATCCAGTGTAATACATTTTAAGTCAATGAGGAATACTTTGGCAAATGTCTGGAAACCTCTAGGGGTGTTTCGATCTCTGATCTTGGGGAGGGGCGTTTCTTGTTCAGGTTGTTTTATTCTGTTGATGTTGACAGAATTGATAGTGGCTCCCCGTGGTTCTTCAATTCTCATTTGTTGCTCATTCATAGACTACAGGAGGGTGAAGATCCTATGAGTGTCCCCTTACATTTTTTTGAAACTATAGGTTCAAGTTCTTAATCTCCCTTTTGGCTTTATGTCTGAAGGGGTAGCTAAATCTCTTGGGAATTTTATCTGTCATTTATTGGAGTATGATACAAAATTATCCTCCTCAAATCATTCTCGTACCATGCGGTTCAGAGTCTATTTTGACACAAGACAGCCGTTAAAACGCCGGAAAAAGATTACACCGAAAAATGGGAATCAAGTTTACGTTCGTTTTCAGTACGAACAGATTCATATATTCTGCTTTTTGTGTGGGCGTTTGGGTCATGGTGAGAGTTTCTGTCCTTCTAGGTTGTGTTTGGAACCACAGAATATCGTGTTCAATTGGGACATTTCGCTCCGTGCACCGCCACGCAGGGCGGCGCTGAACAGCATCTGGCTTCGCGACGATTCTACATTGCTTCCCGCTAATTTGGACTCATCAGCTGGCCTATTGGGGGAAACAAATTAAAATGTTTCCCGTGATTCTCTCCAAGCGAATTTTATGGGATCTACTTCCAATTCCACGGGGCAAAATTCTGGAGGTAATTGTGGGAAGGGTTTCGTGTTCCCATCACTTTCTTATGGTAACTCGGGGGGATATGTGCTGGCCCCACCACCAGTAATGGATATACAGATGGGCTTGGACACTGAGGAAAGCCCAATCGGGCATCTGGATGGGCATAAGCGGGCTCGTAAGGATTTGATAGCTGCAAATGTTACTGAGACCCAAGGTAGCAGTGGTGAAGGTATAGGCCTTGCTGTTGGTCCTCCAAATGTCATATCGGCCGACCTGTTGGACCAGGTTCGCCGGGTCCAATGAAGCTGCTTAGTTGGAATGTCCGAGGCCTGGGAAAGCCTCGGACAGTTCTTCGTCTCCGTCATGTACTGAGAGACTTAAATCCTAATGTATTTTTCTTTATTGAAACGAAACTTATACTAATAAAATGGCGAGTATACGTCGAAGTTTGGGTTATCCTTTTGGTATTGAAGTTAGCTCTGTTGGTAGTAGTGGTGGTTTAGCTCTTGGCTGGAAAGCTACCTGTAAGATTTCTTTACGATCTTTTTCTGCCCGCCATATTGATTTTATCATTGATGATGACTCAGATGGTTTTTCATGGCACTGTACGGGGTTCTATGGTGCTCCTGAGGAGGGTAATCGGTTGGAGTCTTGGAATTTGTTGCGTTAGCTTAACGACTGCCCGGAAATCTCATGGTTGGTTATCGACGATTTTAACAAAATCTTATATGTGTTTGAGAAACAGGGCGGACGGATACGTAGTGACCGTCAAATGAACAACTTTCGATCCATGCTAGATGACTGCTCCCTCTCGGACCTGGGCTACTCGGGAGTGTGGTATACGTGGCAAAAGGGTCGGTTCTCTGTGAATAATGTTAGGGAGCGACTGGACAGGGGTGTCGCAAATAGTCAGTGGAGGGATCTCTTCCCTCAATTCAAACTATCTCACCTTACCCATTCTTTTTTGGACCATTGTCCACTTTTATTGGAGACAAATGTGCAATTCCAGTCTGGGCAGTGGGTTTTCCGCTTTGAGTCTAATTGGCTACTTGAGGATACATGTGAAGAGGAAATTAGGCGTCTTTGGGAGGCTTCGAGTGGGCATTTACTTTCCAAGTTGGAGTTTGTTAAACGAGGTTTACAAGCTTGGTTTACTAATATAAAACGAAGTCGCAAGGGGGTTGAATCAGGTTTGAAGCAGCGTCTTAAAGAGTTATCTGAATCATTTTCTACGAATGATATTATGCATGAAACATTGGATGTTCAGTTGGCCCTTAATGCTGAATTAGACAAAGAGGAACTCTATTGGGAGCAGAGGGCTCGTTCTAACTGGCTTCGAAATGGGGATCGTAACACCTCTTTCTTTCACAAATATGCGTCCGAGAGGAGAAGACAAAAAAGGGTTTCTAAGCTAGTGGATGAGGATGGTAGAGTGATCGATGATGATGAATCGTTGGCTAACATGGCCCAGAATTATTCTCAGGATCTTTTCTCCACACACGGGTCGTCTTTCATTGATCTCGTTCTTTCGGGAATATCGCAATGCATAACCCATGAGATGAATAGTGTATTAGATAAGGAGTTTGAGGCGGAGGAGGTTCTGCGGGCGGTTAAGTCAATGAGCCCTCTTAAGGCATCGGGTGAGGATGGCTTGGGTGCCATTTTTTATCAGCGTTTCTGGCACATAGTCGGGAAGGATGTTGCGCAGTTTTGTATTGCGGTGCTACGAGGCGAAGAGGTATTATCATCAATCAACCACACCTTGATTGTTCTTATTCCAAAAATTAAAAATCCTTCATCTATGACCCACTTCAGGCCTATCAGCCTTTGCAATGTCCTTTACAAGATCATTGCTAAGGTCTTGGCTAATAGATTTCAGGATGTGTTAAATATATGCATTGACGAAGCCCAGAGTGCTTTCATCCCTGGCAGGTTGATTACTGATAATATTATAGGAGCCTATGAAATCCTTCACTCTCTCAAATCAAAGCGCACTGGTAAAAGGGGCTCTTTTGCTTTAAAGCTTGATATGAGCAAGGCGTACGATAGAGTGGAATGGCAATTTCTGGATGCCATTATGACACGGCTTGGCTTTTCGAGTCTATGGGTTAATCGTATTCTTAACTGTATTTCCACAGCCTCATACTCGGTCCTCCTGAACAATGCATGTGGTGATCGGTTCTTCGCAACTAGAGGTTTACGTCAAGGAGACCCGTTGAGCCCATATCTTTTCCTCCTATGTGGTGAGGGTCTTTCATCTCTCCTTCGAGCTGCATCCTCGGATGGAAGACTTTCTGGTGTTCGAATAGCAAGGAGTGCCCCTAGTGTCACTCATCTCTTATTCGCTGATGATTGCCTAATTTTTGGTGAAGCAACGGCGGGGGGAGCTGCAAACATTAAGGCAATCCTAAATGACTATTCTGCAGCTTCGGGGCAGATTGTAAACTTCAAGAAATCGGGTATCTTTTTCTCTTCTAATGTGCTCTCTCACAATCGAAATGATGTGCAATGTATCCTGGGGGTTTCTAGTACAGACAGCCTTGAGAAGTACCTTGGATTGCCAGCTATTGTAGGCCGGAATAAGAGATGGGCCTTTTCAAATTTACGTGATCGTTTTAATAATTGTTCTGAGAGCTGGAGTACTCGTTTCTTATCAACTGGGGGAAGGGAGGTCTTTATCAAATCGATTCTTCAGGCCCTACCCATGTACGCCATGTCCTGCTTTCTTCTGTCGAAATCTTTTTGCAAGGAGTTTGAATTGTTTGAGGCCCGCTTCTGGTGGCAGAAGTCTCATGGTAAACGAGGAATACACTGGTGTGAGTGAGCGTTCATGTGTCAATTAAAGGATGCTGGAGGATTGGGCTTTCGTGATCTTTCGAAATTTAATGTTGCCTTCTTAGCCAAACAAGCTTGGAGGGTCTTCTCTAATCCGTCCTCTCTTGTATCTCGACTTCTAAAAGCCAAGTATTTTCGAGACTGCTCTTTTCTCGAATCGAGATTGGGCTCGCGGCCCTCCCTTATTTGGAGGAGCATATGGAGCTCTAAGGGTTTGTTAATGGAGGGCTTAAAATGGAGAATTGGGTCGGGCTCTAGCGTGTCGGTGTGGAATGATTTCTGGCTCCCAGGCTCGACTAAACAACTAATCAGTTCACCCCAAATTCCCACTATCTCTTTTGTCTCGGATCTTATCATCCCTGAAACTAATCAGTGGAATGCTGGCCTTATTTATGATAGCTTTAATGCTATGGATGCATGAAATATCCTGAGAATACCTTTGCCAGCACTTCAATCTCCTGATATCCAGGTTTGGGCAGGTGAACGCTCAGGTATCTACTCGGTAAGAAGTGGCTACAAGCTCTTAATGTCCCTAGGTTTACCGTCTATAACGAGCCACCCTTTTTTGGAAACTATGGCAAATCAACTGCCCTGCTAAGATCAAGATCCTAAACTAGAAATTCATCCACAATTTTGTGCCAACAAAAGAGAATATGTGCTATAGAAGAATCGGTCATGATCCTATATGTTTTAGATACAACAGTTCAGTGGAGTCAACGATACATATTGCACGAGATTGCCCATTTGCAAGACAAGTATGGAGTTATCTTAATATCCACTGGTCGAGTGGTGTTAATTATGCAGATTTTAGAGAATGGTTAGCCTGGATTTTCGAGAATAATTTAACAATAAAAAGAAGAGAAATCGTGATAGCTATCTGGGCACTATGGTTTGCAAGGAACAAATTACTGCACGAAGGGAAAGTACAATCTACTGTTGATGTCTTTACCTTTGTCCGTAGTTACTGCTGTGAATTGGATTCTTTGGGTTCGCTCTTCCCTTCCCCACCCGTTGGCTGTGACAGCGTCTGGCTCCCACCAAGTGCACCGGCCGTCAAGGTTAACTTCGATGCAGGGTTTAATGGAAGTGAGTATAACTCTTGTTCTGGGGTCATAATCAGAAATGAAGAAGAGCATATAACGGGTGCATGTTACCGTATTCATACTCAGGTTGCTTCCTCTTTCGCAGCGGAAGCTTTAGCGGCGGTCTCTAGTCTACAATTTGCAGCGGACCTAGGGTTTAGCTCCATCATCCTGGAGGGCGATGCCAAGTTTGTAATCTCGAAACTTCATATGTCCGGGCATGATATGTCGGAGATTTCCCCTACATCAGAAACGGAAAGGCGTTATCTGGATTATTTTTTAAGTGCAATTTTCGTTTTACCCATAGATCAAGAAATAAAGCAGCTCACCTGATGGCAAGGGAGGGCTTACCTTTCTCGGAGGACAAGTTTTGGGTTGAAGACGCGCCGCCTTCGGTCCTCTCAGCCGTGGAAGCAGATCGTCGGCTTTTTGACCCGCCATAGAGGTTTTCCTCTCTTTTGGTTTTGTGATCAGGGTTTCTTTTTCATCTACTCCCCATCGTCATCTGGGCACCTCCATCTTCAGCGACGTTTCACTATGTTTTGACCGGAGGATTGTCTGCCGGACTGTTATGTTTTTCCTTTTTTTCAGTTTACTAAGTTGCCTTAATGTTTTGTCGGTTCAGTTTCATTTGTTTGTATCGCCCGTCTTGGGCTAGTTTGTGGACTTGGTCTTTTTTTGGCCCATTTAATATATTACAGCCGGCCTTTGTTCAAAAAAAAGGTGGGTAAGTTACTCACTCGATAGATAAAGTTTTCTCCAAATTGCACAAGTCGATCATCATTAAACATACTCGAAGTTAAGCCGACAGGTGATCAAACGACAAAATATTTTTGTTCTTTTCAATGTTTCTTTTTATTTTTCAACACTAAAAAAATAAATTTTAAACTCTAACCTTAAATTCTAAACATTAAACCTTAAAATACAACATATCCCAATTTCTTAAACTTTAATTCCAAACTGATTTTGAACAACGTTTTCTTTTTAAAAGGGCTTATTTTCATCATTTTTTTATTCTAAAATATTAAAACATTATTCAAAGTCGGTGAATATTCTTATCATCTTCATTTTTACTATAAAAATACAATATTTATAAAAATAATCTGATTTGTACCATATTTGTGGGAAAAATTAAATGCAATATTTATGTAATTTCTCCCTAAATTCATAAATATTAAATTTTAAATTTTAGGGTAAAAGGTGCACTGAAATTCATAAGTAGTGTAGTTGTCATCGTAGCCCTGCGCCACCGCCCAAGAGTACCATGTTTGAGAAGTGTTTTTACTTTGGATTGCCATGATAAGAAAACAAGTCTCTACAACTATTAATATAAAAAAAATCTTAGTGATAAATAAACAAGTGTCTAGATTATACGTTTTTAATAAGTGTTTGAATTGTATTTTGTACTAAATAAGTGTCTATATTATATGTTTTCAATAAGTGTTTGAATTGTATTTTGTACTAAATAAGTGTCTAACATTTTTTATAATGATCCATTTAAAGCTCATTCATAACCGTCGTTAAAAAAATTCGTATACAATTAAAACATGACATGTGACATATTTTTATTTTTATTTCTAAATTTCTCAAAAAATTTAAAATTTTAATTTCTTTCAATGAAATCCCCAAATCACACCTCTCTCATTGTTCAACAACCCCACAAGTTGGCGGTTCAACGTACACCGTCTAAAGCGTCGTGTACCTCACTGTTTGACATCCATCATCCTCTACCTGTCGCTGGGAACTCAATTGACTTATTTTTTATTGTTGAGTGTTCGTCGACGATGCAATCATAATTTCTTCATCAAATTTTTACGACGAAATGATGGATTTTTAGTAATGGAGGTTCGATGAAGATAAGGATGGCTGATGGCGGTTGAATCGGTGGTCAGAGTGGAGGAATTTAAGATTAAAATGAGGGTTGAGGTTTTTAGATAAATTAAAGATGGTTCGGTTAATTAATATTATTTTATTTTTAATTTTTGTCATTTTCGGATTTTAATTTCAAAAATTGAGAAAACCATGCTATGTGTTAGTATTTCATAGCATAATAATAAAAATAACATCAGTCACGAAAAAATCTTAAATGAGTCACAGAATGAAACATTAAACATCTATTTGACCTAAAATATAGTTTAAGAATTTATCTAAAAAAGTATAATTTGGGCACTTACAAAATAAAAAATACTAATTGAAATAATGATTAAAAATTTCCCTATATATATATTTTGCTGAAGTGAGATCGAAACTTTTAGAGATTATATATATGGAAAAAAATATTTAATACATCGGTAGTAAATAACGTTTTTTTGACAAGTATGCTTATTTAAACTTAAAGCATAAAATATAAAATTTTAATCATAAAACCTTATATCTTAAACGTCATCATCTAAATCATAAATTTTATCTATAAGTCTTAGTTTTTAAACATTAAAATCTAAACCATAAATTTTAAATTGGACTCATTTATAAAAAATATTCACTATCAGTGTATGATAATATATATATGGATGAGTCTATCATGCTCGACGAGCACCATTGAACACCACTAACGATAAATATTATTAAATTAATTAATAAAGATTAAAAGTCTAAAAGACTCATCGTATAATTATAAATTATTTAAACATAAAGTTATAAATTATTTAAAATAAAATATTAATTAAACTATTTTTCATATATATAATATTTTTTAATTCTTTTTAAAAATAATTGGATCAAATACCAACATTAGTCAATTTAAAAATAAAAACCCTAAACAACAAACCCTAGACCCTAAATTTGAGTATTTGATTTAATGTTTATGGTTTAGGGTTTCAAGTTTAGTGTTTTGGGTTTAAGATTGGTATTTGATCCAATTATTTAAAAAAAATTATATATATAAAAAATAATTTATAATTATATGTTTAGTCCTTGAATTTTTTTAATATTTATTAATTAATTTAATAGTGTTCAACGGTGTTTATAGTTAGTAGTACTTAACAGTGCTAATCGAGCGTTGATGAATTTTCTTATATATATATATAGTGGAATTTACAAAAGCAAGGAAATCAACATTGATTCCAGATAGTGGAATTGCAGTTTAGCATATGAACACAGAGGATGAATCGAAACGATGTCTTTAAAATAAGACACATTAATCATTAATGGGTCGGATTAGTCTGAAATGCTTGAATTATATACAGACTCCTTTTTCACATTGCACATGCCCAGATATTGCCTCGTTACAGCGAATCCCGTTGTTTTAATTTTAAAACCCCAAGAATTCAAACGCGTGCACCAGCACCACTCAAAACACATTATTTTCTTTTAGCCTCACCCAACTCATCTTTCTTCTCATTCGTAAATCGTAATTAGTAAACACGGGCAGTGCTCCAACTAACACCTTCATTTTTTTCTTCTATTTACTATTTAGAGTACATTTTCAAAGTCATCAGTTCACTCCAATTAGATATGAATTATGAACGTAATTATGTTTTTCACGGTAATAATTTATTATATTAATCACACTAATATTGGCTAATGGCCCCATAATTGTCAAGTTCACGAAAGTGATAACAAAGAGCCACCTCAACCCTGCACAAATTAGAGTAGTTAATAATTAGCAAGCCTGTTGAGTTGAATGTAATACGAGATTCAGAGTTGCAGAATTATGTAATTAATTACTAATTCTGACTTTCAAACTTTTTTTATTATTTTATTTTTTAGTCCCTTTTAACCGATTGTAATTGTATTATAATTTATAGTAATTTTCTCTAATTACAAGACGGTCCTGTTTGGTAAAGAGAAGTTTGGACTCTTTGAAGCATAATTAGAGGTTTGACCAGTCAAATCCGCTAATATTGTTGTTTGGTAAATAGCGGACTGAAAAAGCAGATTGGGATGAAACCGCTAATATGAAAAAGCTCATAATAAGAGATTTTTTAGATTAAAAGTTTGATATTAGAGTTGTAAAGACTCTTTTACCTTTACCAGTTACTAAAAATCTCAAAATAACCTAAATTAAATATTTTCTCACCCTATTTATAAGCTAATCCTATTTACTTTTTTTATTATCACATATTTATATGTGTATTTAAATTAATTAATTAATTAATTTATATTAAAATAATTATATAAATAATAAACTAATATATAAATCATTCAAATATGTTTAAAAAAGTTATATTAAAAATAATTTTATAGATCTAATTAATATTAATTAGATACAAAATATTGATAACTAATAAATTATTCAAATAAGTATTGAATATAATCATGTCCTTATATGTCATTTTACTTGTTTAAATAATGTATCAGCTATCAGTTAATTTTACCAAACACTTTTATACAATCAACTAATACAATTCGCTAGTCAAATCAGCTAATGCAATCAGCTATCAACTATCAGCTAATGTAATCCACTATTTACTCTAATAATTATGCATTTTTATAAGGGTAAACTACACAGATGACCACTGAACTATGAGTTTGGTGTCAAAATGACCACTATATTATTTTTTGACGCAAATGACCACCTTATTGGAGTAGGAAAAAAGAAAACCAAATAACTGCCCTTGGTAAGAATCAAACCTGGGACCTTGGGGATGTAGTGCACACAAGTTTACCACTAAGTCAAGCATATACTTGTAATATGCAATACTAATAATAATATATGTGTTATACATATGGAGAAAGAAAAAACAAACAATATATTCACCCTTAGTAGGATTTGAACCTAGGAATCCTTAAAAGTTGTGGCATGAGTTTGCCACTAGGCCAAGTAAGTATTTTTGACATGTAATACTAATAATAATATGGTATTCGTTTGAACAATTTTAGAGGAACTCTTGTTTGGTTGATGAAATTTCAATACTACATTGGTGAATGAGCTGAAAATTTTCTTTATTATTGTTTTTTTTTTATTTTTTTATTGAGTTTTAAGCACATGTATACAATATACTGGTCTATTTCCATCTGCTGATATATTTTGTTTAACTAAATGTTATAATGGTAAAGTTTCTTTCTTCTCTTCTTTTATTTCTGTATAGGAAAATCCCTAAAAATTTGACTGAGGCATCGTTAAGCGGTGCAGGCTTATCAATTATAGCAGCAATTGCTATGATTGTTTTATTTAGAATGGCTAGTGGCCTTTCTATTCACTCCAACTTCAATTCGATCTGTTTTTGACGCACTTGGCTTCTAGTTTTATTTTTTCATCCAAAAACAACCTTTCTGATTCAACATTCTTTTATCTTACATTCGTAGTTTACTAAAACTTTTGCCTTGAAATGAAACCAATTCCTCTGTTTTCTTTACCTGCACTCATTGTAATCCATTGAATTTCTTTTACAGGAAGTGAATGATTTTTTAACACTCAGTACCACTACATCTATTTTAATATTATTATATATATAATATTCTAAACTAAATTACAATCAAATAAGATATATATTATAATTAGTATTGTATATCAAAAATACTTATTTGGCTTAGTGGCAAACTCATACCACAACACTTAAAATTCCTAGGTTTGAATCTTGATAAGGGTGAGTATATTGTTTATTTTTTTTCTTTCTCCATATGTATTACACATATATTATTATTAGTATTGCATATCACAAGTATATGCTTGGCTTAGTGGCAAATTTATGTGTGCTACACCTCCAAAGTCCCTGGTTTGATTCTTACCAAGGGCAATTCTTTGGTTTTCATTTTTCCTACTCCAATCGTGGTAACATGTATCACCATCTTATTGAATAATTAATTTATTTTATTAGAGTAAAATTAGAACTAAATTGATATGTTGTATAAATATAGAGGACCAAATGTGTAATTATACCAAATTTTTAACAGTTCTGTCAACTTTTTCTTTTTTAAGGCGTGTGGCTAAAATAGAACCATTTAAATAGTTGTGTGGTGCATTTGCGGCAAAAAATAATATAGTGGTCATTTTAACACCAACCCAATAATTTAGTAGTCATCTGTGTAGTATACATTTTTATAATTATTTTACGTGAGTACTTTTTTATACGCATATAATGCAAAGATAATTTATATAACTCCACTATCCACTCTTTAAAAACTGAAATTTAAACTTTAACCCTAAAATTTAACTATGAATTATAAATTTTAAATTATACAATCTAAATCTTCAAACCCTAAACTAAATTTCTAACCCTAAAACATGAATGCTTGGGTAGTCTAAACTACACAACATGTTATTGAATATTTGTAACGTAGTTCATTAAAGGATTAATATTTGATACATTGGTGATGTAAAAAAATTTATACATGCCTATTTTCAAGCTTAAATCTAAAATCTAAAATCCTAACTTTAAACCCTACAAATTTAACCACAAACCCTAAACTCTAAATTTTAACCATAAATCCTAAATTTTAAACCATATAACAAAAACCCTAGACTCTAAACCCTAAACTAAAACCCTAACCCCCTAAGTAACCCCGCTTGTGAAAACTTCATTTTTCACCGCCAGTGTATAAGATAATAATTTATTCATTAAAATGTAGTTATATATTGATATCTTAGAATTTTACTTTTTTTTTAGGTTGCTCAGCAATGTATTTTTAATAAGCGTTGGAGCGCCAAACGAAAAAACAATATTGAACAGGGCATGAAATGTTTACTGAATAAGCGTTGCATCCGTTTTCACCTCATTTTCTTTATCTCTTTAAAAACAGTTGACTGGTATGAATTTTGCGTTCATAAACCCTTGCTGAACGAGCCCTTAAACTTCTATAGACAATTCTAGTAGTTTGCCAGCATTCGACAACACTTTTTTACTACTTTTCTTTCGTTTTCTTTTTTCATCTTTCATGCATTTGGTTTATTGTTTTCTTTACACTCACTTATTGTTCATACTGATCTTATTTACGTTGACAAATGATTCAACCACTAACTTCTATTATGTATATATCTATGATCTATTGTACAGATTTAAAAGTTTAGCATAAGAATCAAGCTTATATTTTATCTCGAATGTTTAAAACTAAAACTCAATTTAACTGTATTTAAACTTCAAGCCTAGAATTTTTTTGTTGCGCTCATGTTTGAAATCAATTTGTCTTTAACTAAACTCTGTTAATAGATAAAAATTTTCTGTCCTTTTTCGGTGTCTCTACTTATGCCCCAATACTAAAAAATACTACAAAATTAAATTTCAAGCTTTAACTCTAAATTTTAAATCCTAAACCTTACACCATATACCTTAAAAAATACATCCTACCCTAAATTCTTTAAATCCTAACTACAACCCCTAACCTAAACTCCTAAACCCTAAACTTAATCTCGAGTGTGGGGCATAAATAGTGCACCGAAAAGAGTAGAGGATTTTTATCCCCAGTTAATATAGTAAAAAATATATTTTTATTCAATGATATAATAAAACATATATGAAGACATGAATTATAAAATCTAGATAAAAAGGTGGTGATCTTAATATCTTTTTCCACTATTTCTCTGCCATTTTCGTAGTTGCATGAACTAACCGAATTCACGAGAAAGAAATAATATTAACAAAAGCATGGAGAATCCAGGAATCGAAATCCAAGAAGCAGCAATATTTTCATGCACAAAAAGCTTAAAATTTCAGTCACATTCCAACAAAGTAATGTTTTGGAAGCAAAGCTTTTAACTTCTTCAACACCTAAAGCCTGATAAAACTTCTAGCACACCACTTAATATCTTCCTATCAGATTTTGGTCATTATTAACACAGTTACACACAAATATATATATACATATATATAACAAAAACCTTTTATTAATCCTTGTTAGATTGGTCGTCTGGAGACGTGGGAATGGCAGGTTCAGCATCAACAAGCATCTTGACTACTTCTCTCATGGTGGGGCGCAAATTCGGGAGCTTGGCGGTGCAAAGGATGCCAATCTTCAAGACCTTAACCATGTCGTCTGGGACGGTGGCTACTTCTCTGTCGAGAACCTTGAGGACATTTTCATGGTGGTTGAGGTGAGTTAAAACCCAGTGAACGAGATCTTTCCCTTCTCCGTACTCCTCCTCGATGGCTGCTCTTCCGGTTACTAATTCCAGTAACACTACTCCGAAACTGTAGACATCGCTTTTCCTAGTAACTTTCAGAGTATATGCAATCTCTGCCATTGAGAGTAGGGTTTGAATAATAAGATATACAGTTGGAGAAAATATGCATATTCAATTTGTGATACTCGGAAGTCGGACTCAAACAAGGCTGCCTAATTGAGTTTGGATAAATTTTTTCAAGTATAAGATCTAACCCGAGTAACATAGATGCAGGGCATGCATTAGGTATCACTAGAGTAGTTCATTCGAATGAAGCATTATCTATGTAAACTTTGAAACAAAGCTAAAAGGGAAAGTCTTTTGAAACTCACCAGGAGCAATATAACCATGGGTGCCTGCAAAGCAGCTCCATTCAGATCCCTTGAGTGATTTTTCCGCAATCTTTGCGACCCCGAAATCAGCGATTTTCGGCTCGTAATCCTTGTCAAGTAAAATGTTGGATGACTTTATATCCCTGTGAGTGATAGGAGGGGAGCAATCATGGTGCAGATAAGAAATTCCCTTGGCAGCTCCTAAGGCAATCTTATACCTTTGATGCCAATTCAATTCTGGCTTCCCATCTTTTTTCACTCTGCGAATTGCTCGAAAAACATTTCCGTTTTCCATGTACTCGAATACCAAATAGCTCGATGTGCCTTTCTTCAGACAAGCGTAGAGCTTCAGAATGTTTCGGTGCCGGATTTTGCCCAATATTTCCATCTCTGCTGCCAAAACCTTGAGGCCTTCCCCTTTCCATAATTGCTTCACAGCAACCACAACACCTTTTTTACTCAAATCCAGGCGATAAACTCTTCCAGTACTACCGGTTCCGATCAGATTTTGGGCCTCTAGATTACATATTTCCTCGGCTTCGATATCCATGTTGTGGAAACATGCAAGTTCCCATTTCGGACTTACTCTGTTACCCCCTTCCATACTATTCTCTATGTCTGCTTGACTACGCTTGAAGTTCTTGTAACTCAGAAGCAGAAGTCCAGTTAGAACCATAAGCAAAACAACAGCTATAACGATGAACAAAGTTGGTTTATCTCTGAATACCCTTTTCCGGTCCCGATCTTCCTTGCAAACATTGAACACAGTACCACCATTCATATGAGTTTTAGTATTTTGGTCAATGCAGAGTCCCTCATTACCGATAAATGCTTTGTCTCCACCGATGGTCAAGAGCTCATGAGGAACATTTCCCGACAATCGGTTATCAGACAAATCAATGGAACTTAGCTTCAGGTTTTCGAGATTCTTTGGAATTGGACCGGTAAGTTTGTTTCCCGAAAGATTCAAAGAGTTCAAGGAGGGCATGAACGAAACTGTTGGTGGGATAATGCCACTGAAATCATTACCAGCAAGATTCAAGTCCACCAACCTAACACAGTTACCTAGTTCCGCCGGTATCGATCCAGTTATTGAGTTTTGCTCGAGATGCAACGAAAATAACTGCTTCAGAGCACCAATCTCAGCAGGTAGATTGCCAGAAAAGTTATTGTTATTCAAAAGAAGCTTCTCTAAGTTTGTCAACTTGCCAAGTTCCGATGGAAGATTATTTGAAAATTTATTGTTCAGCAAAACCAACTGACTCAAGTTGGTGGAAGATCCAATGTTGGCGGATATTCCTCCGGTAAAGTCATTATAACCGAGGTCGATTATATTCGCATGTGGAAGTGCCCAAAGTCCATCTGGAACTTTTCCGGAAAATCGGTTGTTGTTGATCCTGAACCTTACCAGTGACTTACAATCAGCATACGAATCCGGAAACTGTCCTGAGAAGTTATTTTCAAGAGCCAGTAGAAGTGTTAGTTTTCTGCCCTCACATAAGAACCTGGGAAATTCACCTGAAAATTGATTCTCCGATATGTCGAAAATGTCCAACGGTGAGAACCGGCCAAAATTGGCAGGAAATTCCCCGGAAAACCGGTTTTGGTAGACTGAGAATCCATTAAGAAGATGCATATCTCCAAATCCTGCAGGGATCTCTCCAGAAAAGTTGTTTTTGTGACACTCAAACACAGTCAAATTCATGTTTCCGAGCTCTTTTGGCAATGTCCCGTGCATGTGATTTTCGGAGATATCGATTTCTTTCAAGAGAGGAAGATCAGCTATCTCTGGTGGCAACTCCCCTGTCAAATTGTTCTGATACAGCTCAATCTGGTTAAGGCTTTTCAATTTCGAAATCGAGTTCGGGATAGCCCCAGAAATCTTGTTCATTGACACATCCAAAATCATTAAGGCCTGCAACTCAAACAGGGACTCTGGAATTTGCCCTATCAGATTGGACTTGCGAAGAAACAAGTAACTCAAGTTCTTCAAATTCCCGATACTCTCTGGAAGCTCACTCTCATCAAAATCGTTTTCGGCTAAACAGAGATTAGTCAGTTCCGTTAAGTTCCCGATCCAACTCGGAAACCGGCCAGAAAACGAGTTAGACGTCAATAAAAGAGCCTCCAAGCTCTTGAGTCCGGAAAGATCCGGTATAACTCCCACCATTTTATTATCGGTCAAGTTCAAAACTCTGAGATTTGAACAATGGTTTACTTCTTCAGGAAGTTCCCCAGAAATGGCGTTCTCAGGCAAAGAAAGGTTCTGAAGACTTTGAAGCATTGAAATGGAAGGTGAAATTTCACCGGAAAGTGATTTTCCGGTAAGTGAAATCCCCGTGACATTGCCTGAAACAGGGTCACAAGTAACTCCATAGAAATTGCATGGAGAATCTGATTCTTTCCAGGAATCTAAGACGTTCAAAGGGTCTTTGAGCTTGTTTTTGAAGTCGATAAGAGCTCGGGTTTCAACGTTAATGGCGGAACAAGACGAGAAAACAGCAGAAACCCAGACTGAAAACAGTAGAAAACAGCAATACCGAGTGATAGTGAGGCCCATATTTGCAACTCAAGGAAAGGAATTATTGAGCAACAAATCCAATGTTTACACCATTCCTGACTGGCTGGCAATATCTGAAAAAGAGAATTAAAGATCAATTATTTTATTGAAACAAATATTAAATAAAAAAATAAAATCCGTTAAAGTAGATTTTGCTGATAAACAGAGACAAAAACGCCAGTTTTCGCTTAGGGTTGTTCATGTAATCGAATTTATAAATTTCTTAAACCATAATTCAATGGTAAGAATCAGAATCTTTTACAGTAAAAAAAACACAACTTTTAAAATACAAAAGATATATTAATAACAGTGATGAACTGATGATAACCATCACTTAAATAAGTTGGATTTGTTCATAAAGTAAAGCAAAGAAATGATTTTTTTAAGTAGGAATCTGGCAGAGAAATCACAAGGATTGGTTTCAATTCTTGGACTGTTCAACTTAGAGTAGCTTTTTTCGAGCTTCCAATGTCTCAATTGTTCAAACCCATATCTAACATTCTTTAAGCTACGATGCTATGGATTATACAGCATTAATAATTAACACAGAATTTCAAGGCCTTATCTTTCTCAACAGAAGACTAAAAAATAAACCCATAAACAGTTTGAATCGACATAAAGCAAACAATTTGGAAGTGAAAACAGTGGAAGCTAACAGACGTACCTATGGGAAATTCAGGCAGGACGAAGGCTGGAGTTCTCTCCTATTGTTTGGCTACTGAGAAAGTGAAGAATTTCCCACTGTTAACTACTGTTTAGCTTTCCAAGAAAACGGCTAATTTCTCGAGAGAGAAAAAAAAGAGGCTACTTTTCTTCTTCTTCTTGGGCTATTTATTTGGAAGATTCTCACCGAAACTGAATTATCTAACGAATCATGGAGAAGAACAAAGCAAGCAAAAGCTTCAGTTTCATTAAGCTAAATACATGGATTTTCTAGTTCTAAAAAGAAAAATGGTTTGGTTTGATGATGTGTTGATAGTAAATGGAAACCCAGATTCTGGATTGGGACGTTTGAGAAAGAAAGTGCCAAAAGCAGAGTAGAAAACAAGGCAAATAGCAGTGAAATGAAAAGAGATAAGTGATTGGAAATTGGAATGATATTATCCGAGAGGGGACAGAGGAGACAAAATTTGGTATGCGAAGAAGATTGGTTCAGTGGGGAAAGGTAAGCATCATCTTGTATCGACGCATAAGTGATTTGATAGTAGATTGACCACTTTGTATAGGTGGAAAGTTCACTCCGAGTTGATCCACCGGCTAATTTGGCTCAAAAACTTTTTTTTAATAATTATATAGGGTTTTGGCTCTCTCCAAGAGATATTAGAAAAAATAATCCCCAAACTTGCCGCGTAGTTAAACCTCGCGTTCTCTAGGAAGCGAGACTTGAAATCACGTTCTACAGAGCGCGAGGTTTGTCTACGTGGCCTCGTTGTTTGAATTAACGGTTTTTTAGAAAGTCACGTTTTGCAGAACACGAGGTCCCGAGAATTAGAAAAAGTAGCTAAATATATCGCACAGACCTCGCGTTCCGACGTATCGCAATATCCTGGAGTGTGTGGCCGGCTGCCATTTACCGCTAAGAAGTGCCTAGAAAGTTTCCACTTAAACTTTCTAGGCACTTCTTGGCGACTCTTTTCTAAAGTTCGCAGCTTCCCTCACCATCTGCAAAAGGTCTAGAGTAAAAGAAGCGATGGCGGATTCAGATCAACCATATTGCCGATGCAGCCCTATTTTGCTAATGTGGCCGGTGCCGATTACATTTGGTAACGTGGGTCAAAGCTGCTTCTATTTCAGAAGATGATGATTATCGCACTTTACTTCTTTCACTCGAGACTTTTTGTAGATAATATATCGACAGATTGACATGCAGATGCAACCCTATTTTGCTAAGGAAGACTTGTTGAAAGTTTTGTTAAATGTAAGTTTGTCCTTCGGATTATCTATAGGAAGACTTGTTGAAGTTTTGTTAAATGAAATGCGAATTAAATGTTTCATTCGAATTAAATTTACTTATGTGGTGTTTTTCTTTTACTATAAATACCCAACAATTCCACCATCATTTACTCATTCATGTTTCTCCCAAAAACACACAACGCTAATCTTTTCTCCTCTTATGGCAAAATTTCACGCAACATTTTATTTTCTCGGTATTTATTTCGAATCAAGAATCACATGCAAAATGTCACTCAAAGATTTGTTAAAGTTGACATCAAGCTAGGTTAGTAAACTCGTTAAATGACTCGAACGAAACAAATGTTGCGACCTCGCGTTAAATGACTCGAACAAATTACATTACTAGTCTTCAATTGTTGAAATATTCAAACATGTACTCAATTATTCAAACATAACACGAGTACACAGTAGGAGTATTATTAACTCTAGCGGAATCTCAACATTGACAAAGTAAAAGTGACCTCGCGTTCTATACAACGCGTAGTCTCAAGGAACTTGCGTTATACAGAACGCGAGTTCACTGTGATTTCTGTCGATATCGCTTCATTCAGAAAGCGAGGTTGGTCTATATATTTGCATGCCGATGAATTTTCGTAACCAGTGAAGCTGTTTCATGATTTCGTGTTTTGCTGGGTTTTTGAAGTTGAAGTTTTTATGTATTTTCTGTTCGTTCATGATAGTTGGAGTTCTGTCATGATTTTGTGTTTCGCTGGGTTCAGACCCCCGCATGTTACGTTGATTGAAGAATACTTACCGACATATCGCAATATTCGAGAGCGTGTGGTCGTCTGCCATTTGTCGCCAAGAAGTGCCTAGAAAGTTTTCATTTAAACTTTCTAGAGACTCTTGGGGACTCTTTTGTGAAGTTCGCCGCTTGCCCTAACCATCTTGGGGACTCTTTTCTGAAGTCCAGAGTGAAAGAAGCGAGGGCAAATTCAGATCGACCATGTTGCATATGCAGCCCTATTTTGCTAATGCGGCCAATGCCGATTACATTTGCTAATGTCACTCAAAGAATACTTGTATCGACTTTTTGCGAATATTGTGTCGATGTTGTATCGACTTGTTGAATTTACTTATTAAAGAATATTTGTTGAAAGTTTTGTTAAATGAAATGCGAATTAAATTTTTCATTCGAATTAAATTTACTTATGTGGTATTTTTTCTTTACTATAAATACCCATCAATTCCACCATCATTTACTCATTCCTATTTCTCCCAAAACACCCAACGCTAATCTTTTCTTCTCTTATGGCAAAATTTCACGCAACATTTTATTTTCTCGGTACTTATTTTGAATCAACAATCACCAGCAAAATGTCACTCAAAGATTTAATATAGTTGTCAGCAAGCGAGGTTAGTAAACGCACCGAGAAACACATTTCTTCCTTGAAATGCCGAATCCCAACACCGTCAGCAAACGAAACGCACTACATTATGAAGCTTACAAATGAAACAAACGTTCGTAACATGTATGACCAGCTCAATTCCATTGGAGCTAAATACATTAATTTAAATGTTAAGTATGATGAGGTCAATGCCGACGAAGGTAGTACATCTGCACCTGTACAACCTGCTCCGACCAATGAACAAGCTTCGTCTTCACCGGATGTTGATGCGGCTACCGACGAGCTGCATCTTTTTATGTACAGGCGTAGACAAAGAAAACAACAGCTGATCGAAGAACAGAACTTAAGTTCAGACGTGTCCACTGACTACGATGATTCGGATTAACCATAAACTTCTGAAATCATCGTCGAATTATGTTATATGACGTCTTTTTCCATCCTTTAGGAATGTTCAAGGGACCTCGCGTTATATAGAACTTGTATTCAATTATATTTTCTCAACATGTTTCATTTAATGTTAAATGACTCGAACAAATTACATTACTAGTCTCTAATTGTCTCAATTATTCAAACATATACTCAATTATTCAAATAGAAAATGAGTACACAGTACGAGTATTATTAATTCTGACGAAATATCTGCCTCTTTAGAGATAAAGGGACCTCGGGTTAAGTAGAACACGTGTTTCAAAGGAACTCGCGTTGTACATAACGCGAGGCCATGGAATCTTAGGGATATCGCGTACTGTAGAACGCGAGTTTCACAAAGCTGCCTCTTGGTACAATAATTTCCCTTACACACCCGGATTCTACGGGATTTCCTGTGCCAATAATAAGCCATAAGTGTCCCCTTATATGAAGCATAACCATAAACCGTAAATATATGTTTCAATTGCCAAAACAAGTCCTCAAAATTTTTCAAATATTAAAACTTCACAAGTCTTTGACCAAATATTCAAATGGCGAGACGAGGATGAGTTACTATTCTAGTTTACTACGATGGGAAGATAATCAACGATCCCGAACTCGGCATCGTTTTTCAGTGCAAAGATCCAGTAACGCTAAAGATTCCGATGCGATTATCGTACGAGAAGTTGGTTAAGGAACTGGAGAGCAATGTCCCGCATTTTCAAAACCACCATTTGTTCGACTTGAAGTATCGGGTGCCAATATCTATAGATCCGTTAACGTACTATGTATGCAGCATTGCAGACAGTTCTAATGTGGAACTGATGCACTTCGAGTATTCATTGGGCGAGTCCCTAGAGTTGTATGCATCATTTTCCGATTCTAATCCTGCTATCGAAATACCAATGCTACGGTCGGGCGAATTTCGACTTCGATCCGAATGCCAACGTTGATAGCCCAACCGCAAGTCTATGACATGATTTTAACCTACTATGCCAAGACAACGAGTTTGGTGCATCGTCATCTGCTGTGCCAAGACATTCGTGCGTAGCTAGTATCGGGTTCGACCTGAACCAACCCTCAAATGATGAATTCGATACGCCAAGAAATGTAACATACGATCCATACAATTCGTATAGTTTTGGAGGGGAGGGAGTGTCGTCTACTTACGTTACGCACGACCATGAAGCATTCAACCCCTTCAATGATTCATCATATGGCCGACACTCAACGTATGTCCCTAGCACAAAGTACGTTCAACCATCTATTAGGAGACATTCTTCTTTTGGAGGGGAGAGAGCGTCGTCTTCTTACGCTACGCACGACCATGAAACATTCAACCCCTTCAATAATTCCTCATATGGACGGCACTCAACGTATGTCCCTAGCATGGAGTATGTTCAACCATCTATGGGGAGACATTCTTCTTTTGGTGCTCTTGATTTTGGTCTTGGAAATGCGGTTCGTGAGCGATCTCGTGAGAGGTCTCGTGATCGTCGACCACCATCCTCACCTCCAAGGGAAGCGATCGACGAAGTTGTACTATACCAGCTCTCGGAGGATGCTTCTGACGAAGAACTGATTAGAGAACTCGGGCCCGACGGCGACGAGCAGGGGCCATTCTATGATGAACCAGAAGACTTGACAGTTCCACCAGAAGACTTGACCGTTCCACCAGCATATTTCGAAGAACAGCCTGCAGCAACCAACTTTCATGTATCAGCAACACCTATTTCTATGTACCAGCCACCATCCCACTTCACAACGGTTGATATGGATGTCATGGACGTCCTTGAATTTTCGCAAGACCAAACAAAAGACAACAAACTCAACCGTTCTGATGGTGAACTGAGAATTGGTATGACGTTCTTGACAAAGGAAATTGTGATGGCCGCAGTTAAGCAGTACAACATTCGTCAGGCTATTGAGACGACAGTGAAGAAAACCCAAGTGAAATACTACAATGCGCACTGCACCCAAAAGGATCACGGCTGTAAATGGAAAATTTGTATATCACAATTGAAGAGGGCAGACGACCGTTGGAAAATAACAAAACTTGAAGGGCCCCATACATGCACCGTTGGTAGCCTAAGCCAGGATCACAAGAACCTCGATGCAAAGTACCTCGCCGACATTTTTATGCCACTGGTGAAAGCAAATCCTAAAATGTCGGTCCCCACATGTTAGGCTGCAGCTGAAGGTGTCACCGGCTACCGTCCTGAATATTACAAAGCATGGTATGCAAAGAAGCGGGGCGTAGAACAACTGCTTGGCCGATGGGATGATTCTTACAAAGAGTTGTGCCCGTGGCTAAATCTACTGCAGAAACACATCCGCAGAATGGTTGTCAAACTTGATACGGTTCTCGCATACCAAAATGATCGTGTCGTTCGAGGTGTTTGTCAATTCCACCGGTTATTTTGGACTTTCTCGCAGTGCATCAATGCATTCAAGCACTGCAAACCGATGGTCCAAATCGATGGCACATGGTTGTACGGAAAATATACACAGGCCCTACTTCTAGCTATTGCACATGACGGTAACCGAAAATGCGTTCATGTTGCATTCGCAATCGTCCAGAAGGAGGATTTGGAGTTTTGGATGTTCTTCTTTCGGAACCTACGAAAATATGTCATTGATACTGTAATACGAGCAAGGGAAGATGGGGTATGTGTTATTTCTGACAGAGGCACATCGCTCTTGTGGGCGCTAGAACGTTTGGGTGAGTATTGGCAGCCTCCATACATTTACCACCGTTTTTGCTTGCGGCACATAGCTGCAAACTACCTGCAGCAATTCAAGAACCATGATGAACGTGAACTTGTGCTCACAATGGGTACGTCTTTTATGTCATTTTCATTTACTATATTACTTGCTGCTCGCTTTCATTTACGACCTCTTTGCATGTGTTGTTCGCCCATAACTATTTTACTATCATCCCTTAGGCAACTCGCACTACAAACAAGAGGTGGAGGAGGTGCTCGAGGAACTGAGAGCGAGAAACAAAGATGGCGTAGAATACCTTGAAAAAATCCCGATGGAAAAATGGCTTCAATCATATGACGAGGGTAAATGATATGGTCACACGACAACGAACTTGGCTGAGGCAGTGAACTCATCACTGAAGGGAGTGCGGCAATTGCTTATCACTTCCATTGTCAAAGCGACCTATTATCGTTTGGCTACCCTATTTGTAACTTTGGGAAGACAAACAACTGAGTACATGGCAGGTGGACACATAGTCCATCCAGATTTTCGCAGAAAACTGCAAACTCAATTGCAACAATCAAGACAGATGACTGCAACTCTCTTCTTGCGAGAAGGACACAAGTTTCGTGTTTTAGAATTTTCCAGGCGGTTGGAAGGCATTCAGCACAACGCGTACGTGGTAGATCTTAGGGCAAGAACTTGCGAGTGTGGAATATTCCAAACATTCAAATACCCGTGCGCACACGCCATTGCTGCTTGCGCAAACCAACGGATACAATACATGCAACTGGTTGATCTGGTATACTTACTCCAAACGGTGTTTAAGGTTTATTAAAAAGAGTTTCCTTCAATCGGAAATGAGGTTGATCCGAATGTCGTGGACGCTGAACCGACCATACGCCCAGATCCAACACTACTAAGAGACAAAGGACGTTCACAGTCTACACGAATACACTGTGCCAAGGATATGGTCGAACATAGAGAAAAACCGGACAAAAGAAGCATTATAGTGTATGTAAAAATCCTGGACACACAAGGACTAAGTGTCCTAATCGCTCGACCCCTCGTCTTAATTAATTCTTTGTAATTTGTTTGTGCGAGTTTGCCCATAACTATCGATCAACAAAATCAGTCTAATTCGTTTTATAAAATAGGCCATCTTATATTTTCAATCATTCAAAAAAATATGCTAGGATAACGTTTTCGAAGCAAATTTAAGTCAGTGTAGAATGGACGGAAATTGACCGTGTTGGTGTTATACGATATAGAATTTCCAATACTATGACCCCAAACTCGATGTTTGCTAAAAATTTACGATTTATACGTATGAAATTCTACTCGAACATGCCTATCGAAATTTGTTCAAAGGCAATTTCATTCAAAAAAGGATGATAGCATATGGTTTTTGAAGCCATTTTAAACCATTTTAGAATGGACGGAAATTGACCGTGTTGGTGTCATACGATAGAGAATTTCCAGTACTACGACCCCAAACTCGATGTTCGCTAAAAATATACGATTTACAAGCCCGAAATTGGGCTCAAACAGGCCTACCCACCCTTGTTTTTCAAGCCAAATTCGCACAGACCTCGCGTTCTGCATAACGCGATGTGTGTGCGATATATTCAGTCGCCCTTTCGAATTCTCGGGGACCTCGCGTTCTGTAAAATGTGACTTTCTGAAAAACCGTTAATTCAAACAACGAGGCCATGTAGACAGGCCCCGCGCTCTGCAGAACGCGGTTTCAAACCTCGCTTCCCAGAGAACGCGAGGTTTAACTACGTGGCGTGTTTGGGGGTCATTTTTCCAAAGATTTCCTAGAGGGAGCCAAAACCCTATATAATTATTTAAAAAGGGTTTTTGAGCCAAATTAGCTTGATCCGCCTTTGATTTTAAATTACAAAAAATAAAATTATTAGAATTATTTTTAAAAAAACTCTCGAATTGAACCATGAGATGTGACGTGGTGGTTACTCATCTCATCCCTTAACCATGAGATCAGGAGTTTGATTCCTGCCAATAGGAATGGAGTAATGTATATTTCATGGTCATCCGTTTACCTCTTAGTGAGAGCACTCGCGGCGAGAGGATTAGTCACTGCTATCGGCGGTGGATACCTTGGCTCAAACAAAAAAAATCTCCAATTGAATCCAACAAATGTTTCGGTGGGAAAGCGGTACGAACAAATACTACCTTGTAATCACCTTTAGACTATTAAAAAAACTCTCAAATTTAAATTTAGTCCTCATTGTTTAGATTAGAAATAATTTTTAATAATTAAAAATAGGATCAAATTGATAGAATGTCTAAATAAATTGATTGAATCTGTAAATATAAAGGACTAAAAATGTTATTATGTTATTTTTTGTTAAGTGTCACGTTATCAACCGTCAATTTTAACGACATCGAATGGATTGGTTATTTTTTTAAGTCTATAGATCATTTTGTAACTTTTCATAGTCAGAGTACTCAACAAAAATGTTTTATATAATTTACCCAAAATTTATTTGGACACATGAATCATCTCAAATGAAGATATTTAACTTTTACTCATCCACAAACTCAAATTGGAGTTTTGACTCAAATAGTGCAGCAATTTTTTTTATTCCAAATCTATGCCACAACCGACTTTAATTCCTACAATATTACACTCTCTACAATACATGTAAAGTCGGATTCAGCTAAATCCGACTTTAAACAGCAAATTCCAAAAACACCCCTAAAGACGAGTACAAGAGAATCCGACTTAAGCAATTTTTTGGGCTTTTTGGAGAAAATATTGTTTATAGTCGGATTCAGCTGAATACGACTTTACATGTACTGTAGAAAGTGTAATATTGTGGGAATTAAAGTCAGTTGTGCCATAAATTGAAATAAATAAAAAATTTGATGTAATATTTGAGTCAAAACTCTAACTCAAATTACTCGACTCGAATCAAGAATTATAAAAGTAAATTTACAATACTTTCAACTCAAATTCAAATTATTTACGAGTATAAATATCTCTTTTACCAATTATAGACATTTTTCTAATTAAAATTGTTCTAAATCGTGAACCCAACAAGTGTCTCTGTATGAAAGCAGATGATGTTCTTCGTAAGAGATACGAGTTCAAATCTCCTTGTCTATAAAATATATGACCATTGTTAAAGGGTTAAAAATATATATAAACAAATAATACATTATAATCACCTTTAGACCATTCAATAAAATTGTTCTAAATTGTATTATCAAAATGTTTAATATCAAAAATATTATCACACTCAAACAAAAGGTGATCTAAAGTCTCATTATACTCGTTATTTAAATCTTCAATAATTATTATCACGATCAATTGTAGTAAATATCAATAAAATTTGAAATGATAAAATAATAATAAACAAAAAAACAAAAAAAAACAAAGTGAAAATCATTGAAAGTGAAAGCTTTTGTTTTAAGCAGTTGTTATGCTCCCACATCTACTTGGACCCATCCGAAAGAAGATGTAACAAAATTCGGAAAAAAACAATAAGGAATATGGTCAAAGTAAATAGCGTGAAATATAAATACTGATCATGCAATAAATAAATAAATCGTTTATTAGATGTGTATTTTTTTTGTGTGTGCTTGGAAAGAGAAATTATATCATGGGTGATTCCCACCACGTCATCTATAAAATCAATCAATAGAAATCACTTACTTCATAATTATTTTTCATGTCCTTAATCTAATAATAAAATAACTTCCAAAAAACATTTTTTAAAATGACATGGAAAAACTTTAGTGAAGATTCATTAGTTAAAAAAATGATATGAAAAAATCACGGTAAAGTGGGTAGTTTTCATTGGTTGGTCCATATATGACGTGGTGAGAATCACTCATGATATAATTTTCCTAGGGGAGATTTGTGGTTGTAATTAGGGTTGTTTTTAATTTAGGCCATATATTTTTAATCATCATCATCATCATCATCATCATTATTATTATTATTATTATTATTATTATTATTATTATTATTATTATTATTATTATTATTATTAGGGTAAACTACATAAATGACCATCATACTATTGCAAAAGTCGTGATTTGACCATTTTACTTTTTTTCGAAGCAATTAAACAATCATACTATTAAATTGGGTGCAATTTGACCACTAGCCGTTAAAGGTTAAAGGGAGGGTCACGTGGCAGTTAAAAAAATAAGGGTATAATTACACATTTGGTCCTTGCTATTTACACATTCTTTCAATTTAGTCCTAATTTTAATTTAATAAAATAAATTAATTATTTAATTAGGCAGTGACACGTGTCACTACTTTATTGGAGGGATTTAATTATTTATATTTAATTAAATAAATTTATTTTCATCCTCCAATCAGATGGTGACACGTGTCACCACCTAATTTAAAGAAAAAAATGAGAAAAAAAAATCACAATTGCAATTAAGGGGTGTTGAACCTGCGTCTTCCAGAAAGAAAGCATGTTGGCTTACCACCAAGCCAAATACTGAATTGTTATATATATCCTGCAATATATTATATGTAAATGAACATCAAAACTGAAAAAATTCATAATCGTCCTTAACCTTGAGCTTCTCCAAATCTCCAGGAACAAGAGCAGTAACCGCTAAGTCCTAAAATTTGTTTATAGACTTACAAGTAATCTATCTTTGCCAAACCCTGAAGTGTCTGAGGAATTTGTCTAGATAAGTGGTTGAAGCTTAAGTCTTAAATTCAAGTAAACTAACATAAGCCAGTGAAAGAAAATTAATGGAGTAGAATCGAGGCAAATGGTATGAAACAATTTTGATGCTGAAATCAGTTCGAATATTAATATACAATATTTTTAATGATGTCATTTCGCTTATATAGGAAGGGATTGAACCAGTAAGCGAGCAATTTCGGAGTACCCTGAGTCACAAAATTCGAATAAATCTTCTTATGAGCTAAAAAGAGCAGAAACAATGAATGGGATGGAAGAACTTCTTAAACTAAACTCACAATTCTTGTTTCTGCTCTTGCTATAATATTATTCAAGCGACGCTGATCATGCCGCCATTTCTATCACCACTCGACATGGCCTGGAAAGTAGACGGACGAGCTTTGACTGCCGTTGTCGACTGGTCATCGGTTGATGGCGTGGAGAGTTTCAGCGTTAGAACCGGTAATGGGTGGTTTAGATTAAGATCGGTCATTTTTTATGACGGAGGACGAGCCGGACGAATGAGGTTTGGCGACGAATGATTCACCGGCAGCGGTGGCAACGAAACGTTTTCTTGGCCGATTGCTTCATCTTCTTCAAGTATGGTTGAATGAATGAACTGGGGATTTGAGAAAAAAAGGAAAGTAATGACAGACGGTAATAATTTTGGGGGGAAAATGAAGAGTATATAAATTTATTCGTACCAAATGAGTTGTTATGTCAAAGAGACTGGATCAGCGACGTCTCTAATTCTGGTTATTTTGCCGGAGAAAATATTTCTGAGCATGACTTGCGATTCTGGTTATCTTGTTTTGGGGATTTGGAGAAGCTGAAGACAATGAAAAATGTGTAAATATAATATACTGCAGGATTTATATCACGATCTTGCATTTGGTGTGGTGGTAAGACAATAGTTTTTGTTCCTGGAGGATGCAGGTTCGACCTCCCTTAATTGCACTTGTGGTTTTTTTTCCATTTTCTTCCTTTAATCAGGTGGTGACACGTGTCACCACCTGATTGGAGGATGAAAATAAATTTATTTAATTAAATATAAATAATTAAATCCCTCCAATAAAGTAGTGACACATGTCACTGTCTAATTAAATAATTAATTTATTTTATTAAATTAAAATTAGGACTAAATTGAAAGAATGTGTAAATAGTAAGGACCAAATATGTAATTATACCCTTATTTTTTTAACTGCCACGTCACCCTCCCGTTAACCTCTAACGGCTAGTGGTCAAATTGCACCCAATTTAATAGTATGATGGTTTAATTGCTTCGAAAAAAAGTAAAATGGTCAAATCGAGACTTTTGTAATAGTATAGTGGTCATTTATGTAGTTTACCCTTATTATTATATGTTAAAAAATCAAGGTATTCTTGTTTGAATTAAATGGAATTTGAATGAAATTCTCATGGTTTTGAATTTAGAATAAAACAAAATACTTTTTTTGAATTAAAAGAGACACATATACATTAGGTGTGAACAAAAACAACATCAGGTGCATCATAATGAAGAAAAGGAAGAATGTCCGTCGGTGGGGATTGTAAATGCAACAAGTCCAGTGCAGTTAGATCGGTGGTTTTCGCAAGCATGTCGGCAACACGATTCATTGAACGAGGAACCCAGATGACATCAATAACCCAATTATTTTGGCGAAGTTCGATAATGGCGCGAAGAAGTGAAAGGGGACTGCTATCGACATGCATGGCGTTCAACATCTTAACCGCCTCAGCGCAATCAGATTGAACTTGTAAACTTTCGACCTCTAGTTCCAAGCGAACTGTAAACCAACGAAAATAGCCCATAACTCAGCTCGTAAAGACTTGCATTTTAAAATTAATGTTTTTACTATAAAATTTAATACGATGTAAACAAAAATTTCAAACTTTTGTACTTGATACATGGGGTTCTAATCAAAATTATGTTATTCAATCCTTATTCAGTCCAATCCATCAAATTAACCCTTTAAATTGACAGTTTTAGCACGAACCAATTTGTCTTAATGGTTAAGGGAACGGTTGTTGTTCTTAGAGATCACGAATTCGAGCACCAGTAGTTGTAGCAAGGTGATTGAGCATACATTGTCAAATAGTTGGGAGTATATATTCAGAACAGATACTACTTATAATTACTTCAACTTTCAAAAAAATCGGTAGTTTTATAGTCAGAGAATGTTTTTTATATATTGATTAATAATTTTTCTTTTAAAATACAATCCATTCTTACTTTTTACCTCATTTAATTCACATTAATATTTCAAAATTTAAATATCAAATACTAACGTAAGGTACTGATAAAGAATATCATTTAAGTGGTGATGGATATCGGGTTGCAGGTTTGATCACATGCAATCCCTCTCCTTTTCTTGTCAAAAATATTTAAATAATATATTTAAAGCTTAAGGTATAACTTTGTATTCTAACCCGTTTCAGATAATCATTTTAGCTAATTCGTGAAAAATGTATCCAACTGGGTTCTAACTTGCAAATTGTATTAATTTTTTCATTTGACTAATGTTAATTGTTATTGTACTTAGTGAGATCTACGATATTAACATGACAACCCATATGTAAATGTTGATGTGACAAAAGGACATTAATTTTTTTAGAAATTTAAGGAGTTAAATATTTCTTAAGAAGTTCAAGAACATAATTATTTTTTTTCTAATATTTAGACAAAGAATTAAAATTTAAAATAATAAAATTATGAAGAAATGATTGAAGTTAACCTATTCAAAAATAAATATTAAAAATTACTAAAAATAAAAAACACTATTAAATAATACTAAAAATTAAAAAATCACAATATATAAAATGTAATTAAAAATAAAAAGTATTTATAAATTATTAAAAACTATATTTATAAATATTTGATATTATAAAAAATAAAAATATTAAAAAATCCAAATTCCTTCTGTGGAAAAGAATTGATTGTTTCTGGACAACTCGAGCATGTCATCTTTTTTTCAAATATATTCTCAATGGATTTAACATTATAACATATTAGAGTGATGAACTTTGTATGTCATCTTTTTAATGAATTTAGCTTGAGTCTATCATCTTTCAACGAATTTAGTTTGAGTCTGTCATCTTTTATACGATTTAAAATTTATAAAATTTTAGTTAATTGAGTTTTTAACCTCAAATTTAATCGATGTATCAAGGTAACACCATATAACACCATATTGAGTTTTTGCATTGCTATTTAGTTGATTATATTTTTTATTTTATGTGAATATATTAATAAGTATTTTGGTTTTATTGCGGAGAAACGCAAATTGGTGTCATATGATTGTACATTACATCTAAAAAATAAAATTTTAAGATTTAAAATAAAATTTATGAATATAACTTTTGTGAAAACTTTATCTCAAAAATTTTATACTATAGAAAAACTTCAAAAGTCAATGCTACCCTGTACAATGTTGATTCCGCTGAAAATATGTTCAAAGAATATCAATACTCACAGCCACATAAAATTTTAACTTGAGTTTGTCATCTTTCAACGGATTTAGTTTGAGTCTGTCATCTTTTATATGATATAAAACTGATAAAACTTTAGTTAATTGAGTTTTTAACCTCAAATTTAATTTTTAAAAGTAATTGATGTATCAAGGTAACACCATATAACATCATATTGAGTTTTTGCATTGCTATTTAGTTGATTATATATATTTTTATTTTATGTGAATATATTAATAAGTATTTTGGTTTTATTGCGGAGAAACGCAAATTGGTGTCATCTGATTGTACATTACATCTAAAAATAAAAATTTAAAATTTAAAATAAAATTCATGAATATGACTTTTGTGCAAATTTTATCTCAAAAATTTTATACTATAGAAAAACTTCAAAAGTCAATGCTACCCTGTACAATGTTGATTCCGCTGAAAATATGTTCAAAGTATATCAATACTCACAGCCACACAAAATTTTAGCTTGAGTCTGTCATCTTTCAACGGATTTAGTTTGAGTCTATCATCTTTTATACGATTTAAAACTGATAAAACTTTAGTTAATTGAGTTTTTAACCTCAAATTTAATTTTTAAAAATAATCGATGTATCAAGATAACACCATATTGAGTTTTTGCATTGCTATTTAGTTGATTATATTTTTTTTATTTTATGTGAATATATTAATAAGTATTTTGGTTTTATTGCAGAGAAACGCAAATTAGTGTCATCTGATTGTACATTGCATCTAAAAAATAAAAATTTGAGATTTAAAATAAAATTCATGAATATCACTTTTGTGCAAACTTTATCCCAAAAATTTTATAGTATAAAAGAACTTCAAAAGTCAATGCTACCTTGTATAATGTTGATTTCGCTGAAAATATGTTAAAAGAATATCAATATTCACAGCCACAATTTTTTTCGGTGGAAGTATATACTTTTTAATACTTTGTAATTTCTTTTTATTTTAATAATTTATCATTTTATAACGCTAACATTTCTAAATTTACATAATTTCGAAATTTTTAGTAAGTTTTAATATTGGTTTTTTAATATTTTACTAATTTTAAGATGTTTTATAATTTAAAATTATTATTATTATTTAAAATAGCACATAAAAATTCAATTAAGCTCTCAAACTTTCGAAACAAATTAATTCAACATTTGACTTACTATAAAATTAATATTATCCTTATGTCACATTAAATTCAACGTGGACTATGACATTAGCATTACTAACAACAAAATCATTAGGAGTGTAAATGAACAGAGCGTTCAACGAATTGTTTGTAAATCGTTCGTATAACGTTCGTTTATGTTCGTTTATTAAGCTAAATAAACGAGATGAACAAAATTTTTACGTTCGTTTAAACGAACACGAACAAAGGTGTGTTCGGCTCGTTTATGTTCACGAACAAGCTCATTTATAGGCTCGTTTATAAGCTCGTTTATGCGCTCATGTATAAGCTCGTTTATAGTCTCATTTATAAGCTTGGTTATAGGCTCGTTTACATGCTTGTTTATAAGCTCGTTTATAGAATGAAAATGTTTGTGGATGTATCTAAATACTATTTTTTGTTATTGCTAAGGATATTATATTAAGTTCATGTTTAAATATAAGTTTTAATTTGTTGCTTTTTATTTATTTATTGTTAATTTAGTTGACATTTCTTAAAATATAAACAAACATGTTCGCGAACGAATAAATGAGCACGTTCGTGAACACTTAAACGAATTTGTTCGCGAAGACTTAAACGAACACGTTCGCGAACACTTAAACGAACACGTTCGCGAACACTTAAACTAACACGTTCATGAACACTAAATAAATGAACACGAACACCTTTAAAAATAAATAAACGAACACAGACACAATATTAAAAATTTAAACAAACACGAACTGAACATGAACACTTTTAAAATTAAACAAACGAACACAAATATAGACTTGTTCGTTCAAGCTCGATTTATTTACACCCCTAAAAATTATCAATATTGGTCAAACGACAAATGTATACAATTTTCAAGCTCAAAAACCCAATTGAACGTGCATTTCGCAACAAAAAAAATCTAGTACGAGTCCAAAAACAAAATCAATCATTCAACCAACAATTAACGATACGAACTATCTTACTTTTAAAAAATGTATAAAGATCGTTATGTTGATTTTCACTTAAAAGAACTGAAATGCAATTTAAAGAAAAATACAAGTTTACATACTTAAGTTAACTAACAATTAATGGCAGGACCGTCTTGCTTATATTTGTCGATATATGATGCCAATTTGTCCAAAGCTCATCTTTAAAGTTTTTTTCGAGTTTTAAATATTTCTTTTGTTTAATTATTAGTATATGATTTATTAGCTAGCTAATTTTGATCGAATTTTGTAGAAGTCTAATATAATAGCGACCATTCTAACCTAATTTTTTTTATTCACAACGTCAAATTTTAAACTTCCGATTTTACTTAAAAAGTTTTTTTTTCATCTAAAACAAACAAATTTTGTAATTTGATCTCTTATTGTTTCAATACAAACTTTTTCTAAATACATACTCCATATTTGATTTTCCTATAATATAAAAAAAAAAGAAAAGAGAGAATAAAGGTGGGCAATTATTCTTACCATGTTTCTAAATTCCCTCACAACTTAATTATTGATTAGGTCCTAATCAACAAAGTTTATCAATTGCCATGTCACCATCACATACATACTTTAACAGTTAACACTATTCACATTCGTTTGTCCAAACCTTTTTTCATAATATTTCAATAACATTTTCTAATTTTGTATTAGATTTTAAATACCTTATAACATTTTTTTAAAATTTTTAATTTTTGTTTATAAATTTATAGTGTTTATAATTTTTTTAATCGGCAACATGCATGTTTTATTAAGTTTTGAACATACATGACCATCACGCTCACAAGCCTCGTTAAAAACCTCTATAAATCCTACAGAGTAAAAGAGTACCCATGAGCGTGTATACAGAACAAACACCAATAAACCAAACAATCGAACAGTCTAAGCACATTGTTTAAACCAATTTGCCCTATCTACACCACTTTTCGCCAGTGCATCCGCAAGCCTATTCGCCTCTCTGTAAACATGTTGAAAACATACATCGTTCAATGCCTCACAAGCCTCATCAATCCGCCGAAACCAACGCCAAAACTTCCACGGCCGTTTCTCCAAATGCATTACCCATGCCACAGCTGTTGTGGAATCTGACTCCACCACTAACGGGCAATGTTCCAACCGTGAACCTACCACGATCTCCAACGCATGGCAAATAGCTTGGAGCTCCGCTTCATTCGAGTCTGCAACCCCTATCGGTCTCGAAAACATAGCAAAAATACGCACAAGTTCATCCCTTAACACACCCCCACACCATGCCTTACCCGGCTTTCCCCTCGCCGACCCATCTACATTAAATTTAAACACTCCCGCCGGCGGTCTTTCCCACTGTACATTAGCTCATAAAAATGCAGCAGGTGTATGAGTTTCACACTTCCATGGAGAATCCCACCACGTCGATTCTAAAATCACACATTCACTACTTACCATCCGCACCTAATACATCGATCTCAACTTAATTAGGATAGTGTTTATAATTATAATATAAATTATTTATTGTGTACAATAAAATAAAATTTTGGAACATTATATATGTTTATACACATAATATAAATGTATTTTAAGAGCTATAAATTTTGGGAATTGTTTACTTTTTTCATTGATTCTTTAATTTACATAAAAATCAATTGCCCGAAAATCTTCTGTTTTTCCTCGCTCGCAGCGTGGAACGCTATATCCATAAAAGGAATAAAGTGGACGCTCATTAATATATATTTTCATTTTATAATTTAAATGTACTTTTATTCCATTCACTCGATGGAGTCATGGAGAGATACGTGAGAACAAGGATTTACGATTTATACCTTGTTCCTTTTTTTAGTTTAATAGTTTTGAACCAAACAAGTATTCTCATTAGAAAAAAATATAATATTTATTATAAAAGACTCGAGTTTAATCTGCTTTGTCTGCAAAGTGTATGACATATTAAAGGGTTAAAAAAGTGTAAATAGATACTACTTTATAATCACCTTAAAACTATTAAAAAAATAGTTTAATAGTTCTTTGGTTTTTAATATATTGTGGGATTAAATAGTAAGTATTTATTCATCAATTTTAAACTTAAAAAAACAAACACAACATGCAGATAAGTTGTTCAAACTCGGTCTCTTAAAGAATAATATTCACTTTTTTTGTGGGACTTAAACATGTTCGGTCTCATATCCTATGTATGTTATACCAATAACAATGTTCGTGAATTAGACGAATCTAACTCATGGACTCTAGGAGAAGGAAGAGAATTGCTCTTAGTAGAATTAGAACTCATGACCTATAAAATATGAGAAGATAAAAATAAATATCTTGACTAACCGGACAACCTGCCAAATGTGCTTGCTCAAAATTAATATGAAAAATTAAACATTATAATCTTTATTCATATGAGAAAATATCCATGAATTGTCCGTGAATAATTTGTTTTTCATAATTGAATTCAATTCATACTTTAGAATTTAGTGTTTATAAATATCATTTAGGGTTTAAAGTTCAGGTGTTATGATTTATAATTTAAGATTTTAATTTTTAAAAAAAATTAACAATAATTGTGAAGTATTTTCTAATTGTCAGTTTATAGAATAATAGCCTTATTAATATTTGATTTTGGTTTCGTCTCTCATTATATCAAAATATTATACATTTAGTATTTGTTTTTTGTTATATATTGATATACAAGCTATATAAAAAAAATTATACAACTCTTTATATTTAAACTATAGAATCTAAAATTAGGGGTGAGCAAAACTCTACTCGACTCGAAAAAATCTAATAACTCGACTCGACTTGAGGCGAAAATACTCGACTCGTTTTGACTTGACTCGAAATTTCATAAATTCGAATGACTCGAAAAAATTTCAAATAAAGTTTGAGTTGTAAAATAGAAATTCGTATAACTCAAAAATTTTAGTAATTAGTGGATTTATTTTTAAGTTCGAGGTAAGTCCCTCAATTTTATATGATATATATATATATATATATACTGATATATAAAAATATGAAGAAATATTGTCACATGTGAAAAAAATATGGAGGAATATATATATATATGTGTGTGTGTACATATCTTATATGATTAGAGAAAGTCGTTTAAATTGGAATCAAACCGTACTATAACATGATAAATAATTACAATTAAATTTTTATAGGAACTCGAAAACTCGACTCGAATTTCTTAAACTCTACTCGAATCGAAAAATTTCAAATAAAGTGTGAGTTGTAAAATATGACGTGTCAACTCAAATAACTTAAATTTTTTTTGACTCGACTCGATCGAACGCTCACCCCTATCAAAAACCTAAATTCCTTACTCTAACAGCCTAAAACCTAAACTTGAAACCTGAAATTCTAAATTTTAATAATAAATCCTAAATTTGCACTCAACAACCTAAACCCCTAAACGTTAAATATCAAAATTGAAAGGCTTGCATATCAAAATATTTTTCATTATTTTTTATACATTTATATTAGTACACAATTTTGCGTATCCTATTTTGTATTTTATTCGATCGTATCTGGATGAGAACTTGTCGACAATTTGTACGGGACACTGATATTTGGGGTTTTGTAAGGGTGCTTGCGAGGTGTCATTATTCAGAAGGCAATGCCGTCTCAAACTGCCCAACCCACCCGGCTACTTTGTTCCATCTTTCAACACTCATGTGAATGTCATTGATTCTGTTCCTTTTTCTGAATAACCACATCTTCTATTTGTACTTTGCTACAATCTCATTCAACTTCCATTATTGTTTTAATAATCCAAATATAAAATATTCTTTTACTCTTTTAAGATTTATTATAAAAATATATACTTATTTTTGTTGGCTTACCTATTGATTTTTAATTCATTGGTCAACTAATCCAGATCGAATTTTACAGAAGTCCATTATGAAACCATTCTCTCTATTTACAACGTTAGAATTCGAATGATCGGTCTTACTTAAAGGACCTAATATCTCATTCCGCTAAACCAACTAGTTATCGTAAAACACATACTTATTAAGATAATAATATTCTGTTAGTTATCGAGTTAAAAAAGAGAGGAGAAACGGATCATGGGACCAAACAGTAAAAAGGACTGACCCAATTGGACTCTCTTGTTTGTCTGTTTTCAATCACAAACCATGAATTATGTGTTGTTCCATCAACCATATATTAGAAATTCTTTTTGTATTTATAATTTTATTTCATCTCTTGTCTTACTATATTTTATTTTATGTTACATTTTAATCAGTATAAGCGTGCCTTATCAATAAGAAAAGTATGAGATAGATGCCAATAGTGTACCATTTTGATTTTAGAATTGACAATGATGGAGGTATTTTGTATTTTAGGACTGTGTCTCCCTCAACTTTTTTACTAAATAATATAATGTATTTTATTTATTTAGACTCCTAATTTTTGATCTATTTAAATTTTGTCCCTTCACTTTTATAATTAGTTATATCTTACCCTTAGATCTTAATTCCTAACCCTGTATTTGATATTGGTCTGTGCTGACTAATACAGATCTATATTGTATATATATTAGTTGGTTCAAGTTTTTGTTATTTTAAACTTTTTTTTTTAATATTTACTTCTCAGTAACCAAAGATGTTAAATTGTATCCATAAAGCATTGGCTTAATGGTACTGGGCTGAGTCTAGACTACTTTAAGGTTTTAAATTTTAAGGATGTGAATTGAGTGGCTTTTTAATATTTTTATGTCATTATAAGATAGTATTTGTTATTTAATTTTAATGTTTTAATAATATACACGCATAAGAATTATAATACTCTATTTTTTATTCGGATCATTTGAGTTCATATGTGATTTTAGTTTGTGTGTGATATTTATCTATATATATTTCAGTCCGGCTGAAATATTAGTATATATTAGTCCATTCTATTTATTAATAAAAGGGAATAGTTTTGTCTTCTCAGTCCTTTGATCCTTTGGGCTTTCCGATTGTTGGGCAGACATTCACTTGGGTCCCAAAATTTCCCGATAATAAGCTTCATGAATAACAAGATATAGTCACCCACATAATTTTTCTTGTTAAATTTATTTAATACTTGATAATTGTATATTTTTATTTAAATAATTTATACCATAGCTTCTTCTTTTTTTTAATTTTAATTGTGTATTTTTAGTAGTTTTTTAATATGTACTTTTAATATATTATTAAATTTTTTTTAATATTTTAATATTTTGTTTAAATATTACATAAAAATTAATCATGTCCTTAATTTTTTAGAAAAATGTTGTCCTTCTATCACACCATCCGTCACAAATCACATATGAATTATCACACCATCATAATGAATCGTCAAGTCAACATTGCTAAAGACCAATTAAGCACGACAGTAACAATTAATATGGGTTAAAAGATAAATTAATACAATTCACAAGTTCAATGGTCTAGTTAGATGTATTTTTAAAGGAATTATATATTTAGTACGAGTTCAAAGACAAAATCACCTATTCAACCAACAATTAGCAATACGAACTAGAGGATTCGACTAAGTCAAGTAAAGTCAAAAAATTTTGGGTTTGTTCAGTTGTCGAGTCTTATTTTATAACTCAAGATTTATTTGAAAATTTTTTTAGTCGAGTTTATTAAATTCAAGTCAAGCCGAATTGTTCAAGTTTATGTTCAAATTTAATTGTAAAAATTTATAACTCAAGATTTTAATTCAAACAACTTTTTATAACCATATACAATAGACATATATATTTCTTCATATACGACATACATATAGTTGTCAGAGTTGAGTGACTAGACTAGAACTTGAAAATCAATCTACTAATTACTAAAAAAATTGAGTTATTTGAGTCTTATTTTATAACTTAAACTTAAAAAAAATTCAAGTCGAGTTTTATAAACTTTAATTCGATTCAACTCATGTCTAAAAATTTAATTTATTATAATCGAGTCAAATTTTACTCACTCTTAATATTATGGTATTTTTTTTATGTACAGAGACCGTTCTGTCGATTAATGGGTCTTTGACACATTTACAATCGAGTTCCAACTTCTTGTTGCGGGTTGACTTTGCAAGACATTAATTGCTTATCTTCTTTGTTTCGTTTTCCACTACTTCATCTCCCTCCGCATACCCACTTTCCAATGTCCTGCACTACAAATGTCTCCTGTCATAAATTGCGATGGCATTGGTAATAACATCTGATTTACTTACTACTACTCTTTATTGATTTTATAAGATTTTTCAAATATTTGATTTAGCATTTTATAAAAATAACATGATTGTAAAAGTTCTAAGTGGGCCCAACAAAATAAAGTATACTCCTATATTTAGATTAAAATATTTAAAACGAATTAAGGTCAGAATCAACGGTTACATAGAAAAATATGTAAAGTGGTCTAACGGGGAAGAAGATTTTATTATGTAATCTAGATTCGAACAATTTATCTGTACGATGTGTATTTTATTAAAGAGTTATTAATAACCAGTTTGATTAGTGAATGACATACTAGATCCCTTAAGCAAGGTCATGATTTGAATTCTAATGTTGTGAAAAGAGCAAATTAGATTAAGAGAGTCACATCATAATATGTATCTACAATACTCGATCTTAATTAGTTAATAAATAGATTAGATATGGATGATTATACCAAAAAAATTAAATCCGATAAAAAAATATATTCTTATACTCACACTATATGTATGTAAAAAAATCAATCAGAGCCCATCCCAATGTCAATCATGTCATGTTTGGATCGGAGAAAACTTTATATACCCTTGGCTAGCTTACCTAGCTGATGTGATAGTTTAGGTGGAAGATAATAAATTATGTCTTTATTATTTTTACATAAATAACTATAAAAACACTAAATGAATCATTTAAATACATTCAACTTTAATTTACTATTTATCTTTCTTGATCTTTACATGATTTTAATGTTATAATATAGATATAAATTATAAATTTCAACATGTTAAAATGAATTAATTTTACTATTCATCTTATGTTTTTACAGAAAAATTATGTAAGTAATAAATTAAATTTACATATTTGGATCATGATTTTAGTATTATAAATTTGTATTTTTCTTTAGAAATGATACAAGTCGAGATATTTTTAAAATATTGAGATTTTAATCAACATCATGATTTTAGTATTTAAAAAAATTATTTTTCTTTAGAAATTCTTTAAGCCGAGATATTTGTTAAATACTGAGATTTTAATCAACACCATAATTTTAGTATTTTAAATTTGTATTTTTCTTTAGACATTGTTCAATATAATAAACGACTCCAAGTTCCTATTTTCTCTTAAATTTAAAATTTCCAATTAATTTTTCAGCTCTTCAAGAACCCAACAAACAAACAACAAGGTCACCATTGTTTTCAATCAAATTAAAAATAAAATATCATATGTGGACCATAAGTTTTTAAGTTTTATTTCACCTTAGTTTATATGAAAAAATAACCTCTTAAACTACTTATGGTTCAATAGTGCTAAAAGGATAATGAAGTAATTTAGTTATATAATGCTAATGCTATGATTTTTCTATCTTTAAAATGAAATTCGTTTCGAAGAATAAAAATTAAAATATTATATTAAAGGCTTAATAAAAAAGTAAGTGCTTAATATATACACTTTTTTAACTTTAGGTGTCTAATCTATTGTTCGTTTTTTTTAATTTTTTGGATATGTTAAAATAAACTAATTTTTGGTATAAAAAATACATGCCTAAAGTTTCATTTCGTTGATTTTAGGTGATTGGACGTTAACGACCATTAAAAAATTTCGTTATCCAATTAAAACATGACATGTGGAGTGTTTTTTTATTTTTTTTAAAAAAATTTTTTGAAAATAAATATATTTTAAAAATAGTCTCAAATCACTAACCCTAAACCCCAAAGTTATCATCATTGTCATCGTCAATAACCTCGTCGAACCCCACCACTGTGTTTATTGGTCGCCGCCCTTTACTTTCCCAAACCACCCATTGTCGGTAACCGACAGGGAGACGTACCAATTAGATGTCGAACACCAAACACGAAAAGTTCCAATCGAACGAAATTCGATCGACACACTTATTGAAGATGAGTGGTTAGGAGAAATAGACAGCGACGTTCGACGGTGGTAGTAGTAACGAGGTTGTCGACGGTGGCAGCGATGATAATTTTGGGGGCTTTGGGATAGGAATTTGGGACTATTTTAGAGAATTTTGTGTTTTCTTTTAAAATTATTTTATTTTCGATTTTTAAAAAATTAATAAAATAAAGATGAATACTCGTGTCTAAATCTGATTGGGTGATAATTTTTTTTAACAAAACAACCTTAAAACTGTAATTGATTGAAACTTTGGGCACCTAAAGTTAACAAAATAAAAAGTTAGGCAACTATATTTATCAAAAAATAATTTAGGCACCTAAAGTTAAAAAGACGTATAATTTAGACACTTATTTGTATATTAAGCATATTTTAAATTATACCAATATTTTATTTGTTGTAATTAGTTCTATAATTGAATAATTTTAAAAATTATTTATGAATAAAAGATGTATTAGTTGTATTGTATTTATAATCTTCGAAATATTTATTAATAAAAGATATATTAATTGTATTGCATTTATAATTTTGAAAATTGTTTATTGGTAAAAGAATATTTTATTTTTTAATTATATTTATCTTAGTTGTCATGTCATATGTCACTTCAATCGAGTAGGTAACTCAGTGAATGGACGTAGCATTGCCCGTTTGGACCAGTCCAAGGTTTTACAAATTAATTTAGAAGAGTAAGTTTATAAGAGATAAGGGTGAAGATGAACCCTAGTCAACCTTTCTTTAATATTACATCGATAACTGTGAAGCATGAAACAAGCAGTGGTTTGCATGCAAATGCAATCGGTAATGTGAATGGCACAGATAGGAGTAAAAGAATTGCAAAGGAATGGTTAGGTTTATGTTTATGATACATGAAGTAGTTACTACACTGAGCCAAAACAGATGAACTCATTTACTGCTGTTCCAACTACCCACCTTAACCTCTCTTATTTATCACCAGCTTCTCCACTCCCCTTTCTCTGTCTTTCATCTTTCAAACTTTCTCTCAGAAACAAAAACTTCAAGCTTTGGCAATGGCAATGGCAATGGACAAGTTTTGGATATATTGCATGGTTGTTTTCTTAGGTTTGGCGTTGAGCGATGTTGTGTCAGGGCAAGGAGGAAACCCTTTTTTGCCTGATATTGGTGTGAATGGAAGTGAAACGGTTCCGGCGATGTTCGTATTCGGAGATTCTCTCATCGACAATGGCAACAACAATGACCTTGCTTCTCTTGCAAAGGCTAACTATTTCCCTTACGGGATCGACTTCAATGGCGGCCCTACCGGTCGTTTCTCCAATGGCTATACCATGGTTGACGAAATTGGTCAGTTTTCTGTATACACTCTTTTTTATCTCTCCGTTTCTCCATTTGTAGCTAATATTAATGTGTGCATGAACATGCAGCACAGCAGCTTGGGCTTCCATTGATTCCCGCATATTCTGAAGCTTCCGGTGATCAAGTTCTTCACGGCGTCAACTATGCCTCCGCGGCTGCCGGAATCCTTGACATCACCGGAAGAAACTTTGTAAGCATTTCTCCCAGACATGCATGTGTCATTGCATGCAAAAGGAACTAAGAAAGGATTCAAGTATTTCACGTGATATGGGATGTTAGGCAATTATTACTCCATGCAGTTTTGCCGATGGAATCATAAATGCAGTTTGACTCTGAATTTAAATCCCTATATTTTTCCATATTTTTTAGTTTGATTTTTGTGTATTTGTTGTTCTTCAGGTAGGTCGAATTCCATTTGATCAACAAATCCAGAATTTCCAGACCACATTGGATCAGATTACGGACAAACTCGGTGCAATCGATGCAGCAGACTCACTTGCTAAATGCATCTTCTTTGTTGGAATGGGAAGCAATGATTACCTCAACAACTACCTTATGCCTAATTACCAGACCCGAGATCAGTACAATGGTCAACAATATGCTGATTTTTTGGTTCAGAAATACACTCAGCAACTCAGGGTACGTTAAATCAGTTCATCCAGATGAACCTAGGGGTGCTCGGGAAAAGCAGCACCCCTAAAAATTTCAATTTTTTATATAGTTCGCACACCAGATATCAAATTGACTTCGTTTACATTTCTGTATGACACCTATATCATGTCATGCAGATGTACGTTCCTGCTTTTACACCTATATCATGTCATGCCCGTATTACATTTCCGTACTTCCGAGCCGGAGATTTTGGAAACTGACATGGTTTCTTGATGTGCAGACGCTTTACAACCTGGGAGCACGTAAGTTTGTGCTGGCAGGGTTGGGAAGAATGGGGTGTATTCCAAGCATTTTAGCACAAAGCACAGGCGATGGGTGCTCGGAAGAAGTGAACCAGCTGGTTGTACCTTTCAATGCCAACGTTAAGACGATGATGAATAGCCTTAATGCAGAGCTGCCGGGTGCCAGATTTATCTACGTAGACATCGCTCGCCTATATGAAGACATCGTGGCCAATGCGGGAACGTATGGATTTAGCGTCATGGACCGAGGGTGTTGTGGCATTGGGCGGAACAGAGGGCAGATAACGTGCCTGCCCTTCCAAACGCCGTGCGACAACAGAGATGAATATGTGTTTTGGGATGCATTCCATCCCACTGAGAAGGTCAACGTCATAATGGCCAGGAAGGCCTTCAATGGCGATCCTTCCATTGTTTATCCCATCAACATTCAGCAGCTTGCCAATCTTTGAGAATTAACTCTCACTACTGTTTGCCTTTTTTTCATTACATGTACTTTACTCTATTTTCTGAATGATTAGGATCAAACAGTACTTTTTGGTTTTCACTGCTACTTAAATGCCTCCTTTTTAACTCTTACCCTTTTTTTTGGTTTAAAGACTCTTAGCCCTTAGTATAGAATAGTTAGCAATGAAAATGTAGGATCACGTAAAACGTGAGCGCTTGTAGCTCAGTGGATAGAGCGTCTGTTTCCTAAGCAGAAAGTCGTAAGTTCGACCCCTACCTGGCGCGTTTCTCACCGGGGCCGTGTTGTCTTTTACAAATATGCCCATCCATTTTATTTATTTACATTTTTCAAGTCTTAATTAATTAAGTCCATCACTCCAAATATTGGATACCCCAAGCGTAGGGAAGTTCTACTAGAGGCTGGTTCAGGGTCAATAGTTGGTACCTTAAAGCAGAATTGTGATGATTTCAATAAATATAACTGAGAATATAATCAATCTACAGTTTAGCAATAAAGACTGAGAGTTGCATTTTCCATGTCTCCGCTCCTAGTCATGGATTTAAGATACCCTAACCACACAAAGAAACCAATCATAAAATTCAGTTTTAGACTCCACTAATTCTTCATGAATTGGAAATCAAAATGTGTGCATGCCTAGCTCTTTCATCACTTTAACGTACGCGACGAGCCTTTTCCTCCTGTCCCAACCCAAGTGATTTCTGTGCATTTGCAATACCTTCTGGATCTGCAACAATACAAATCCAAAAAAAAAGGTTAGAATTATGATGTTTATCAAAGAAAATTGATGACCATCGACTGCCAGGGCTTTCTAGGCCATTGCAAAGATAACCAGAATCAGCCACTCCAACTTTTCATTTTTGTTGAAAGTATATGTATCTATCCTACATACAAACATCACTATAGCCATAGGGATTTGACTCTTCAAATATCCTACAACTTCATGGAGAAAACTTATTAAAAATTGAACATAGTCATGTCAGACATATATCATATCCAACTCACTTGAACCCGAATAGCATAGGTGATTATTTGCCACATTTTGTTACTTGAACAAAAATTCTAGCACAGTAATTTAGAATTTACAATGTTCAGGGGTGAACTAAACTAGGCCATAAGCTACCGATAAAAAACATTAGACTCGGACTTGGAAGAGCCATTTGTGATTAAAAGAGAAGGAATCATGTCTCGAGACCAACATGGCCCAAAATAAATGTTACTCGACATGAGTATGTGTTCGATATTGGTATATATTCATTTCCACCCCCCGCCCCAAGTGTTTAGATGAATTTGGAGGACTCTTGGTGAGTCATATCTCTATACTCATGCCCGTATATGCGTTGGACACAAATGTTAGACATGAGTACCTCCAAGCAAAATGAAGAGGATGGGAATCCAAGACAACCTTGATACAGAACACAATTCATTGATATTAATGTTCAATCGTTGAGCTACCGATAACTTATTTGCAAATTAAAAATCTCACCGAAAAACTGAGTGAATATGCGCGTGAAGAAGCTCAAGTTGCGAGAAACATTGTATGCCATTGCAGGTGGAAGAGGCTTCACAACAGTATCTATGCTAAAAACTCGTTGCAGAAACTGTATGAACACGGAAATATCAGAATACTCATCTAAGAGGCGAATGAACAATAAAATTCATGGTAGCCAAGAAACGTGTTCAAATGCAATTCACATTCAATAAGGACGTATAGAAGACATAAAAACAATACAACAGCAATGTAGACTTATCAGCAACTGACATGGAAGTTTGGATATGCGGCAAATTTTTATCTATTTAAACAACAGTGTCCAACTTTAATTATGAAAATAGTGCAGTATATATAACTAATACAGCGATATTACCAAGCACAACCATTCTTTTAGTTTTAACTCCAGAATCTCTCCAAAAGTTTCTAACTGAAATACGCTTTTATGATAATTGCTTTTTTGCTTATACCAAGGTCCATTAAAGAAAATGCTTTTGGAGACGACTTCATGCAATAAATGAAACACATCGGATTAGTCAGGCTCAATGTGGCTACCAAAAATCGGGAGTTCCTATATGAAACAGCCTATTTCTTATCTGACCGCACAGGCTTTAGATATTGAACCCTATATGAAACAATATCCTAAAACTAGAAAAAAAAAGTTAAGATTTAAGAGAAAGTTGTAGCTTTTTGAAGAACAATCATGATAATAATCTCCATAAGGTTCCACACCTTTGGTACAAATTATTCCCAAGTTAAGATTCTACAACCCAAACCAATCTTATGTTCAATTTCGCAATTGCTAAACTTTGACTGATGCAAGATTGAGGAATAACTGCATGCCTTAAAATGATTAATGTAATGTTCATTTTCCATTGCTTTAAGAAACATTCAAGAGAGCAAGGGAAAAAACCAAACAGATAAGGTTCACTTTGGGTTTGAGAAAATCAACAAGATTGTGCTGCAAAATTGTATAACTTAAATGCATCTAAGTATTCCTTGAATAAATTTTTCAGAATGCTGAAAAGGAGCAAACTAATGCATGAACAGGTCAATGTATTGAGCTGCATCATAATCACGAGTAAAACATCAAAAGACCATTATACAAAGTAAACCATAGGTAACCAATGTCAAATTATTAGTCTTCAAATGACATGAGCATTGAATAACCCCTAACAGATGCTCAATTCAGATTGAACAATGAATCAAGTCCAAGTAATTCAACAGTTACTTGAGAAGAAAAAGGACTTTCCACAAAATGAGACTAAATGTTAGGCTAATGAAGTCAAAAACATCGAATTGTACGACAATAATGTAATGTTTGTACTAGATATTAAATATGAGCGGCAAACAGAAACTAGGAATTTAAAATATAAATTCAGGGCTATGCCATTTATATGAGCAGCATCCGTGCCAAGAGAAAAAAACAAAATGTATAGAAATGATTGAATACCCTCTGCAGATTGAAATTCAACAAGATATACCATAGAGATCAAGACTGCAGATTGTGATCAAAATATATACTCCACTGATCAACTATAACCTAATGTGATTTTATACATCATGATTATAGAGAAGCTACCTCTTGTATGAGACTCTTTCACTAAAACAGTTGTGTCAAACAAGTATTCCAGTAATCATTCTAAGGCATGCAATTATTACTCAACCTTGCATCAGCCAAATTTCAGCAGTTGCAAATTTAAATATAAGATTGGCTTAGATTGTAAAATCTTAACATGAGAATACTTTGCACCATCTCTCTTTATTGTTTGAATATAAAAATAACTTTGTCTATCATGATTCTGAAATAGAAAACCACTCGAAAAACATCACAATTAGACTAGAAGGATAAATTGGCTAAAGAAATTCTAAAAAAAAACGAGCCATCAAATGTAACATTGATTTCTCAAACTGTTTTTTTTTTTTGTGATCAAATATAATTACAAGCACATGATGAAGCGAAGGAGAAAGTGACCTGGAAGTTGCGCTGGAAGCTGTAACGGAGTTCAGGGTCAATCTCGAGGGTGTCATCGTCGTCAGTTTGGGAAGGGGCGGACTTGCGGCGAGGGACGTGCATTTTAGGGGTGGAGCCCGGCTGATTGGTAACCTTGAGCTTGGCATCGGCGAATTTGTTGGAGTTGTCTTGGTCGTCGTCGCCCCTCCATGGCGCTTTGCTTAGCAGCTCTTTCTTTGGATTTCCCATCAATGGCCGGTGCTCAACTTCACTGCTTCTTTTTCCAGGTTTAAAGGCAAAATAAGATAAGGCCTTCTGTTTGGTTGCAAATTGCAATAGGAACCCTTTCCCGGTTTTGAAAAATGAAACCGGTGAAAGTACCATAGAAGCCCCTACACCGTACATCATATTACTTAATAAATGCATGAATGGACTCTTGTACGTTACAAACAATAGTAAAATGGTTCATTCGATGGGTTTTTTTTCCGACATAGATTAATGTGAACTTTTAAACCATTGTTTGTGTGTTCGATCGAAATCTTTGATCACCAAAAGAAATTGTATTTTCGGATGTCTAGTATTGTTTTAGTTTATAATTTTGTCTTTCGACTCTTAAGAAAGTTTTGATATAGCCTCAATTGGAGAGAAAATGGATTGTAGATCATGTATACTTATTGTGACTTACCTCAGGTGTCGAACCGATTTGGTGATTCACTTTGGTTTAGTCCTCCAATTTTTTTGAGCTCTCCAATTTTATAGTTCTTCGTCAAATCATTCAAAGTGTACCACCACAATGATTCAACAATTGATATAACCGTACGACACGATCTATAAACTGTGTTATCTTCGATTAAAATATTACTAGAACACTCAATGACTTGACCGACTGTAACACTCGGGTTTGGGAGTCGAGTAAAAATAATAATAAAATAATGTTTCGAGTTTCGATTTTATAATTAAAATAATAAAACATTATTTTGGGCTTCACATTTTCAAGGCCGTGGGTGATAAAGTGTTTATGAAAGTATCTCCGTGGAAGAAGGTAATGAGATTTGGCCGAAAAGGCAAGTTGAGTCCGAGGTTTATTGGTCTGTATAAGATAGTTGAGCGGATTGGGCCAGTAGCTTACCGTTTGAGATTGCCTTCTGAGTTAGAGAAGATCCATGATGTGTTTCATGTGTCGATGCTTAGGAGATATAGATCAGATCTTTCTCATGTTATGCATGTTGAGGAGATAGAGTTGAATCCGGATTTGTTTTATAATGAAGAACCAGTTGAGATACTTGCTTCTGATAGCAAGGTGTTGCGTGACAAGACCATAAAGTTGGTCAAGGTGTTGTGGAGACATAAAGGTGTGGAAGAGGCCACGTCGGAGAGGAAAGTTGATATGCTTGAGCAGTTTCCGTACTTGTTTCCGTTAGGTAATTTCGGGGACGAAATTCCTTAAGTGGGGGAGAGTTGTAACACCCGAGTTTGGGGGTTGGGTAAAAATAATAATAAAATAATATTTCGGGTTTCAATTTTATAATTAAATTAATAAAACAATATTTTGGGCTTCACATTTTCAAAGCAAACATCTTATGTTGGACTTAAATAAAATTAAAACCCATTTTCCATGGAATTTGTAAATATTGAGATTTGCCATCTCATTAATGGCAAATCTGTAAATAGATGGACTTCAATTTAAAACTCCCTTTTTAATTAAAAGTTCTTCATCTCTTCATTTTGGTTTCCAACGACAAGGAGAGGGCTCTCACCATTTTCACTATTCCATCTCCTCCCTTCTTCATTTTTGGTCGGTTTTGAAAGGTAATTACATTCTCATTTTGCTCTCATCTTCCTCTCTTTGAAAGTACCATTAGATTTCATTTTCATCAATGTTTTAGAAATTGGTTTTCCATGGAAAAATGTCAAAGGTTGAAGCTTTATAAGATTTTATCAAAGCTATTGATTTATTAATGTGAGATAAGTTGTTTTCAACCTAAGAGGTCCAACATATATGAATTTTAAAGTGTTTTAACATGATTTTCGGATTTGGGTTTTGATGGGTTTTTACAAGGGTTTTAAGGTTATTTTTAGAGTTATTTTATGTTGGAAATTGAGGGCTTTTGGTTGTATGTTGGTTGAAGGTTATTTTGGAGGCTTTTAGAGGTGTTAAAAGTGTTTGAAACAAGAGTTTTGGATTGGGTTTGAGGGCTGCTCGGTTTTGATGTTTTGGGGGTCGTTCATAGCTTGAATTCATGTGTTTTATGCTTGAGTAGTGTTCCGGGTTGGGTATATGGATGTGTGTACTGACTTGAGGTTGTTTTGTTTGTATTAAGTTGATTAGAGGCAAGAAATTGTGTTGGTGAAGCATCGGGAGTGAATCCGGAAACTTGAAGGTCTTGGTTGCTTGGTTGTTGAGCTTGGAAGTGAAGGTGAGTGGTTAAATGTTTTTAAAATAGTTTTGAGTATTTTGGTTCAAGCATGTGGACTAGGTTAGGCTTGGTAGACCCACCTAGAGTTGGGATTAGAGTGGTAGCCTAACCCCAAGCTTTAGTTAGAGACATTGGTTGAACTCTAATTGTTGTTTATGCCTCATGATTATTTGTGCTTATGATGGTTATGTATAAATGTGATTACATGTATGTTGAGGTATGGTTGTGATGCATTGTTATATGCATGTGGTTTGGGCATGATATTGATCATGGTGAGTACGTGCTAAGCACGAAATTGGATGTGAAATGATGTTGTGAAAGGTTGTGGATTGTGTTTAATATTGGTACTAGTATGCTTGGGTACAAATGATCGATCATTAGAATGTTTAGTGTGCACACGTGAGTCAAATGCGCGCGTGGTCTTGGTTATGGTAGTCATCAAGATGGAGTACGGGTTCGCCCGGAAAACCTTCTTATACATATCAGTCGATGATGAGTGTAATCCCATCGACGGGGCGTGAGAATGAGTGGAATCCCCTCCGCGTGAACGGTGATGAGTGTAATCCCACCGTAAGGTAATGGTTGTGTTGGATGTGAGTTCCAACGTGTTATCCGCGTATTTGAGTCATAGCTAGGTGCCAATATGTGATAAGATGTATGTCAATATGATATGAAATGTGATTCCTATATGGATTATTATATGTGTTTACCTATGATGTGGATTTGAGCTTTTAAAGTATGTTGATGTTGGTTTTGTTTAAGAGCATGTTAGACTCTTCTTTATCATGTTGTTGGTTGGCTTTTGGTTGCCTTGGAATGCTTGTAAACCATGTTTGAATTGCCTACCTTAAATGTCTAAGTGTATGTTCTTGCGAAGCATGAATCTTGAATGCCATGTATGATCTTTTAAATGGATGCCCCTATCCTATATCCCTATGTGTTTTGAGTATGTTTGCAATAAAGTGCATGCCTCTAGAGTGTGTTTGTATGTTGTGTATGCTCCTTGGGGTCGTTAGGGACGTTTGGGGATCATTTAGAGATGTTTAAAACTGGTTTTGGGAATTCACAGACTGCAAGTGTTTCGAAACGGGTTGTGCTGTTTCGGAACGGGTGTGGTTCTAGGGCCCCCGTATCGAAACACATTTCGGTATGGTTTGGCTACTGTGAGCCCCTGTTCCGATACGAGTTTCGAAACACTTTGGCTACTGTAATTGCCTGTTCCGAAACGGGTATCGGAACGCCTAGGCGAAATGGGACCCTGTTCCGAAATGGGATGGATGCGTTTCGGTACGGGTGTCTGACTTTTTAAACTGGAGCCCGTGTTTCGAAACGGGCGATGCCTGTTTCAAAACACAAGCCTGTAAATGAGCTTTTTGACATCTCTAAAGGGTCTCAAGGGTTGGGCTTAGGCCTTGTTTGTTGTTAGGCTTCTCGTGAGCCTTGTTTTCGCTGTCGTTTCACGCATAAGTTTATTTAACGCATCTAGACAAGATAATAAATGAAAAGTTTTTCCTTGGGTCGGTAACCGAAGTGGAGCCTTAACGGGTTTCGCCTCGGTTATCCCCGTGTAGCCCACTCGAATCGGTCAAGCGTCCGGACCGGAACGAGGGGGTTACACCAACCGTACAATCGAAAATTACTAAAAATATAGAAATATAATCTTTTAAAAAATATTACTATATAATCTTTCTTCAGCTAAGGTACTATTAATGTACATATAATATATAAGAATCAATAAATTTTATACTAGCAAAGACATGTGTTATTATGCATCTTTCTTCTCCTTTTCTATTTTCTTTTTCTCTTTTAAGGATTCATTTATCAAAGCTTTCCAATCGTTCTTGAGTGATTAATGCTCGTTTCTGGGCAAAAACTAAAAAATTTTGTGGTGGTGAAATGTCCATTTAAAAGTTAAATTTAGTGGGAGGAGAGAGGCCAACGCCCGTTTATTGTCATGTTCAATGTTATTTCAGCGTTGGCGGCTCCAACGCCCCTCCAACAACTATTGGTGAACGGGGCCTAAGTCTTTCATAACTTCTTAAAAGACCACCATCACCGTCACTCAATCACTCATGGGCGAAAATATTGGGTGGGCCTAAGGGGACCTGGCCCACTCCAATTTTTATGAGTTAATTACATTTTTAGCCTTAAAAATTTTGAAATTATTAAAATTAAGTTTTAGTCCCTTTCAAAAAATTTCTGGTTTAATTTTTTAAGACCCTATCAATTTTAAAGTTAATACAATTAAATTCTGTCAAATTTTATGGTCTAATTATTTTTTTAAGATACGTCAATTTTAAAATCAGTGAGATTAAATATCAACTGTTTATTTTAAGATTATTTTTAAGAGATTGTGAATTTTAAGAAAAAGTAACTTAAACCTCCCATTATTTTATTCTCGTTTTGGCCCTCTCGTAATTTTATTCTAGTTTTACCCCTGAACCACCATATCCAAACATCTCTTACATATTTTTCCCAGTTAAATGAACCATTATAAACCACCAAATCTCCATTTTAACATCAACAGTTTTTTTCCAAAAGCAATTATGATGAAGGTATATGTTGTTTTAATACAAAAAGTTATGAATTTTATTAATAATTATTTTTAAAATACTTGATAAACTTTCATATTCAATAAATATCTTCAATCACTAAACTGAATGTTAAAAAAATTGAAATACACTTTGTTCAAAAAATGTAATAAAAGATGGATAAATATCATATACACATGCGGTGGAAATTGAAAGTTTTCACAAGCGCCTTAGTTTTAGGGTATATGAATTTAGTTTAGGGTATAAAGTTTAGGAGTTTAGGTGTAGGGGTTTAGAAATTATGGATGGTTGTTTAAATTTAAGGTTTAGGATTATAATTTAGGGTTTATAGGCGAAGCTTTAGGTTTTAACCTATAAACTTTAAATTATAATCATAAACCTTAAATTTAAACAACTATGCCTAAATTCTAAACCCCTACACCTAAACCCTTAAACTCTATACCATAAAACTAAAATGCTTGTGGAAACTTTCAGTTTCCACCGCTTGTGTATAGAATATTTATTCATAAAAGATACTACATTATATAAAAGGATAAATATTCTATACACAGGCGGTGGAAACTGAAAGTTTCCACAATCGCCTTAGTTTTAGGGTATAGGGAGATAGTTTAGGGTATATGATTTAGGGGTTTAGGTGTATGGGTTTAGAATTTAGGGATAGTTGTTTAAATTTAAGGTTTATGGTTATAATTTAGGGTTTATAGGTTAAAACCTAATTCCTCACCATATTACCCTAAAAACTAAACCCTAACATATAAACCCTAAATTATAACCCTAAACCTTAAATTGAAACAATTATCCCTAAATTCTAAAACCCTACACCTAAACCCCTAAAACCATATACCCTAAACTAATTCCCTATACCTTAAAATTAAGGGCTTGTGGAAACTTTCAGTTTCCATCTCGGTGTAAAATATATTAATCCTATATAAAAATACTTCTTTAAAAGAATCTAACATCTTTTGATTTAGTAGCATACAAAATTAGAATGCTATCTAAAAAGAAGGATAATTTACATATTACATCATTTAATTTAGCATCAACTTTTATCCGAGTCACTTGTTATTAGTAAATTAGTTATATTTAATACATAAGTAATAATATAAATAAAACATTAATTTCTTAGATTATTACACGAATTTTAAAATAGTTTGTTATATTATAAAAAATAGTAGACATTTCAAATTGAAATTAAAAAAAAAATAAAAACTCTAACTAACGGGTTGGTTCAAGTAGTAAGCAAATTAATATCGCTTAAGCAGATCTCAAGTTTGACTCCCCGTTGAGAGATTCACCCACCAAAGCTAAGCATGCGGTGTAACCCCCTCGTCCCGGTCTGGCTGAATGACCGGTCCGAGTGGGCCACACGAGGAAAACCGAGTGAAAACCCCTAAGGATTCCCCCTCGGTTAACAACCCTAAATTTTTTATTTATTTTAAAATCTTGTCTAAATGGATATTAAACCCTAAGTGATCATACAGCGGAACAACATATCCAAAACAATCGAACAAACTCAAACAATCATGTTACAGCCCAATTTTAAGCTTAAACTGCAGGCGGTATCGATACACTTAAGGGGTGTATCGATACCCCCTTGACTAGGTCAACTGGTCAAAGTCAACCCGTAGGGACCGTATCGATACACCCCAGGAGTGTATCGATACCCTTCCCAACGGTTGACTTCCCAGGGTCAACGCTAAAAGACGATATCGATACACCAGAGGCCGGTATTGATACCGAACTGGACAGTAGCTCTAGTGACAAAAATAGTATCGATACGCCTCTCAAGTGTATCGATACACGGGCCTGAAACAAGAAGGTGGTATCGATACCGTACCAACCGTATCGATACCCCTGCACAACAAAAACTTCCAAACTCAGCAAAAACGATCAAGACTCGAATCTAAATGCAATTCAGGACTTTCCTAGACCCAAACAAGCATTCATACAACATTTAAAGGTCATTGCTTAGCCATACAAACACCAACATGAACATACATCAAGGGAACATGCAATTGAATCAAAGATGACACTTAAACATCCAAAAACTCATACTTCAACATTCAACATAAGGCAAACTCAGGGGCACTTAACCAACATTCAAGATAAGCAATTTAGGCATGGATTACAACTCAAACATGGCATCACAAGCCATACAAAAGCAAGATAGCATGGAGTCTAAACAAGCTCCTAAACAACCCACAATCATCTAACAAAATCAACACATGTCTCATTGCTTTAACTATTACATGTTCAACATTTAAAAGCCATACTTGATGTACTCAAGTCTACAACCACACTTGGAGGCCCTCCACTTGCTCGAGCAACCCACGAACTAAGGATCTGCAATGTTGAACAAAGAGAGCGTAAGCAATGATGCTTAGTGAGGGTAAGCTCTAAAAACAAACCTCAACATTGCAGGGTCCGAGCACGATCTAGCCAAGGTAAAACACAACCATACCAAAGATCCACAAGAGCCATAAGGTAAAGATGCATGAGCAATGTACAAGATAAATGCCATGATCATAAGCTCAACTCCACAATACATGTAATCACATTCAAGCATCCCATTAAAGATTATAAACCTCAATACGTTGATACACATATCAAACAACATTGGCACCTAGCTATGACCCGAATACACGGATAGACATGTTGGAACTCACATCCAACAACCACATAACCTCACGGTGGGATTTCACTCATCACCGGTCTCGCGGAGGGGATTCCACTCATCCTCACGCCCCGTCGATGGGATTCCACTCATCACCGACTATATTTAAGTACAATTTCCGGGCGAACCCGTACTCCTCCTTGCTGACTCAACGCCACCAAGGCCACGCGCGACTTTTGACTCATGTGTACACACTAACATCCTAATGATCGATCATTTGTATTCAAGTATACTAGTGCCAACATTTACTCATTTCACATTACTCATTCCAATCTTTTCCGTGCTTAGCACGTACTCATCAACAACCATCATCATGCATGTCTCAAGCATCACAAGTCATGTCTCATCTCACATGTATAACACAATATACATAAGCATTCATATTACATTTCATACGAGACATACACAACCACATAATTGAGTTCATCCAAAGGCTCTAGATCAAGCTTAGGATTAGGCTACCACCCTAATCCTAACTCTAGGTGGGTCTACCAAGCCCAACCTAGTCCATGTACTCGAACCAACCATTTTAAATCCATTTAAAACATTTAACCACTCACCTAAGCTTCCAAGCTCAAGACCAAGCAAACAACCGTCTTCAATTTCCCGGATTCACTTCCGATGCTTCACCGATGCCCAAACTCGATTCTAATCAATCTCAAACACAAACAAAACATTCGCAATCAATAACTCATCATCGGAACTAACCCGGATTAACATTATCAAGCATCCAACACTTAGAATCACCCCAAAAACAGAATTTCCGAGCAGCCCCTAACACCCACTGAAAACTTCCATTTCAAACATCCAAACAACCATCAAACACCCCCAAAGTGACCCTCATATATCATACTAACACCAGCCCTCAAAAACCAACATTAAACAACCCAAAAACCACTTTAAAACCCTCCAAAAACCCCATTGAAACCCAAATCCGAAAATTGCTCAAAACCATTTGAGATTCACATATGTTATACCATTTGACCTCTATATATCATAACTAAGCATAACAAATCAAAACATTTCATTTATCAACATAAAGATCTTATTTTTAATCAAAATATTCAAAACTTCCATTTTCTAAAAACTTCATGAAAACGAAAATAAAAGGTACTTTCATGGAGAGGGAGATGAGGGGAAGTCAAAAATACTATTACCTTTCGATTTGGAGTTGAAATGGGGAGGCAATGTGATGGAATAGTGCACTACAATGGAGGGGAGGGGTTTATCGTGGGTTTCTTGTTGGGAGAGGGAGAAGATGAGTGAAATTTGGTATTTAGTTGTTTTGTTTTATTCCTTTAAAAATCAAAAGACTCATTTACCCTTAATGAATTTGGCTATTCACAAGGAGGGAAGATCCATGGCTAATTGGAGTTTTAATCTTAAAACATGACCCACCCAAAATTAATTAATTTTGAAAACAAACTCGAAATATTATTTAGAGTATAAAACCGAGCCCAAATAATATTAAAATATTATTTTTACCTAACCCCTAAACCCGAGTGTTACATGCGGCGCAAGTCAATCCGGATTAATCAGGGCGAAACCTTAGAAACCGAAAAGACAACAAAAAAATAAAATTAAAAACTCAAGTTACAAAATAATAGGGTAACCTATACTAGTAATATTTTTTTGGTAAAATAATTTATTGTTGAAAAAATATAGCACTAAATCACTTATGTAAAATTTATTAAATGGTTTTAATGTGGAAACAACCTTAGCAAACATATATAGGTCTAAATAAATCGAGCTTGAATAAAAATAAATGTATTTGTATGTTTATTTTTTGAAGGTATTGTTTTCGATTTGTTTAACATTTGCAAAAATAATTGTTTGTATAATTGCGAATATATTAATTTATATGTTAGGCAACCACCAACCAGCATTGTCTTTTTGTTCTTTTATTTGCAAGCCAAAATAGAAATAGTAAGATTAAGCCACTAGTTCTTAAGCTCATCAAACTTCATAGAACTTTAAAATTCACCTTATGTTTAATTTAGTTCATACCTTCATTAATGTTTAAAATATAAACAAAACAAAAGAAAAGATGAACCAAATAAACAATCTTATAAACGAGTAATAAATAAGTCGATAAATGAATTTGTTCATGAACATAAACGACTGAACATGCATATATTTGTATTCGTTTGTTTATTAAATGAACATAAAAATTGTGTTTATACTCTTTAATTTAGCTTAATAAACAATCATAGACGAATGATTTACGAACAATTCATTGAACGCTCTGTTCATTTACATACATGGCTTACTTTTCTAAATAAATCAATTTTTGAGATTTTGTATTAAGTCATGTATTCTTTTGAGCTAAACCTTTTCATAAGAATTATTTACAAAATTAACATAAGTGACTTAATTGGTTAATTAATAATAGATAAGAGGGATTAAAGAGTTATTTGTACAAAAAATGCATACAAATTCGAAATTAATATACTCGAATTTAAATATGATAGAAATAGAAACAAAAAGCCTCGACAAAGCCCTGAGAGCGAGAGGAAGATAGCCCTTATTTCCTCGCCGCTCCAATCTCAATCAATAGCGTTACAGCGACAGCATGAAGTTCGCGGTGAAGGCATTCAGCAACGGAACGGCACGGGCCGGCGTGCTCCATCTGGACAGCGTCGCCACCGCCATCGCCATCGACACGCCTTCGCTTCTCCTTTCCACTCGAAAAGGCCTGCCTCTGTTTATCTCCCCTGACCTTCTCTCTTCCCTCCCTTCTCCCGACTCCCGTCTCCTCCACGTTAGCCCCCTTCACTTGTAAGCCTTCATTTTCCTTCTTCAACTATATATTCTGTTCACTTCTCCGCTTAATCTTTTGCACATTTCAGCTTGGAAGGCCTTTCCGTCAAAACAATCTCGAAGATTGGAGGGCTTCACCAACTGGTTGGTTTACATGACCGTGGCTTCGTCGCTTTTCCGAGGGATTCCATTCAATGCCTTCCGGAAGCTACTGCCGCTAACAAAACCGGGGCGTCTTTCGAGACCCCTTGTGGTCGTCTTCTGGTACGTCAATCTTTCACTGCTGATATATAAGTGTTCATTATTTATTTATTTATTTGTTTGTTTGTTTTTAAGAGAAAAATGAATTATCTAATAATGCGGTTCGGTTAAGCTAAACTAGCATCCAGTCGAATTAGCCGAAGCATGACCGATCAACCAATTGAACACTCCTAGATATATTCATTTTGGTTTTCTTTTTTAGTTTTTCTAATATACACTCCATATATTTGTAAATTTTGGTGTCTTTATCAGATCAAGCCTGCTGAATATATGGAAATGATATCTTCCATGAAACCAGAGTTGTGGGCTACTTTGGCCGATGAAGTGCCTGCTTGGGTGTCTGATAAAAGGAACAAAACCTCTGTCGATCGGACTATCAAATGGCTCGATGAATGCATTGCATTAAGCCCTGTAATTTCCTTCTCTCTTTCATCTTTGGCTTACTACAATTAGAATGACATGATCTTGGATTTTTGCAAATGATAATCATCATCATGTATGTTACTCCAACTCTTCATTTTTCTTGAATTTATTGTGTCTGACAACCGTACCTGACACTGGTTTGAGGATATGATCGTCCAAGAATCCTCCAAATATACAACAGAATTCAGAGAGCAAAATTGAAAGTATCAGAGTCTCCGACACACACCCATATTCAATTCTTACACCTAGTCATCGTTGAAAATCAGTATTAGTGTCTCTACTTAACACTATCTTTGATGTTCTCTTTTTGTTAATTTTCGAACCTATACGAGATTTGGAATACACACACATTCCTATTTAGTTTAGTTTTTAGCAAGTTAGTTTCTAGATGAAGTTTACTGGTTCATTTTATATTAAAGATGTTATAGTTTTAGAAGAAAGCAACTATAGGGTTAATCTTTCTATAGAATATTGAAAGACTGCCTGAGATTCTTAAGGGATTTGATGATGAAAACAGAAGAATTTCAATAAAAGGAATGAATCAATGAACATGTTTGACGATTAAGTTAAAACTGATGTTTAGGTGATTCCTAAGAGTGGCCGTATTTAGCATTGCAGATTTAGGAAGGTGGTGTGGAAGGATGTTGTTTAGAGGATCAGAGTAGATATAAATTAGATAGCTCATTGAGTGTTTCAAGGGTTTTTACATAATTGTAAGGTGGCACCGGCTATGCTGTATGACTACAACAGTAGTTAGAATATGACATACCTATAAGTTGAGGATCGATTAATTAAGGTTTTCTAAAGGGTGTTTCATCATGCAAGAAGAGATCATAAAAATTGAAGTGATATTGTGAGAATGTGAAGTAAATTTGATTCAGATAGAGGTTGATCAATTAATTGAGCCACAAATTAGAAAGGGTATGGCATTTTTGGATGTGTGGAAGGGCAGTTTTTAAGTGCATTAATGAGGTTGGGAATTTACATCTCTCAGGATCTCTAAGTAAATCGAATCTGCCTTAATCTGCAAAAGCCACCTTTTATACCTTCAAACCTAAAGGTTTTGTGAGTAAAACCTTTCCATTTATAATCTTGCCTACGATCTATTTATTGACCTTGGAATTCTCTTTTGCTAACAATTCCTGGTTGATGTATATTGTAATAATACAAAATCCCTTTGCTTCATTCTAGCTTCCTCTCCTCTTCTGATATAGGAAGAGAATTATTGTATCCTCTGCTCCACTCTTCTTTTGTTCTACTCTTGCTTTATGCAATGTAAACTGTAAAGGTCAAATCTTGGTAAAATTTAGGTCAAACCATATTTTTATTAGAATGTTAAGATTATGAGCCATGTGATAATTTTTTTAAGTTGAAGATGTATATATTTGTTTACTAGGTAGATAATTGACCAAGTGAAAGCTATGTCGCTCTGACTTTATTTTTGTTGAAGTACCTATGTCCAATAGATTTTCGAGCGCCCGTATGGGGACATACCCTCCAAATATATGGAAAAGTTTAGAAAAAGTTGAACATAAATGTATCCATGCTCACACCTAAGCCTAACATAGTGTGAAAGTCTTGGCTCTTTAAAGATATGAAGAATCTAAGGGTTCTCATAAGTACTACTACTTACTGAAACCATGGCAGTGCTTTGATTCATGAAGCGATAATGTTTCTTAAGGTGTGTCCAGCATCTTTTCTCCAAGTGGAACTATAGAGAAGATTTAAGCAAATATTAGGTTGAATTTTTTTTGCTCTCTAAGATTAGGTTGAATGTTAAGGATTTGTCAGCATTCACTGTGGAGTGCATTTAGTTTTAAATTTATTGACTAATAATTATTCTAAAATAGCATCAGTATGGCTTTTTCAATACATGCACTGCGATATTAAGGCTTATTGATACAAACTTGTACTAACTCATGGAATTTAGGCGAATGGAGCTGTTTTTGGAGCTATTGTTGGAGGTTCTAATTTGGAAGAAAGGCGACGATGTGCCCAAGAGGCAGCAACAAGAAATGTATCAGGTATGTATATGAATGAGATCTGTTTGCTATAGAACTTTATATCAGATTTCATTATCTAATGTGATCCTCTTCATAATCTTATTTTATCCTATCCATAGTTTTGTGCACCGAAGACACCCTAATAGTATTATATTAATGACCAGCATAAATGTATGCAGCTCGTAAGTATATTTAATTTGGTTTAATGCCAAAACTTAAGTTCTTCTACTTGAAGCATGGATACACCATTAACACTGTGCACAAGCTTTGGCTATATTGTGAATGCTTCTTAGTGCCTAAGTGGAAGCTTTGACTACAAAAAGAATAGTTGTTGTTTGTGTATGATTAATGTATATATGTATGTAAACTATAATTTTGGTTGCTTTGTTGTCCACGTATCTAGGGACCATAAACATGAGTATAACAGATGCAGATATGTCATTGCGATTAAGAATATTCTTACATGTCTTTTTAAAATAAATAAATTACTAAAATAATTTTCTTGCAAATATACAATTCTCTAATGGGCTTAAATTTGGGGCTTTAAAAGTATGGTGGTCTTCATGATATCCTGGAGTTTACCTTTCTTTTCTTCAGTTCCTCTTTGATTCATACTCAAATCTATCTGTTCAAGGCGGTACTGTCATGGTTACTTTGCTGGAGATGGCGTTAGCTGCTTCCTTTTCCTGCCTGTCTTTCAATTTTGACTTTCCGCCTCTATATCCAAATTAAATAATATGTATTTTTAACTTTTCATCTGTATTTACTATCCGGCATGTTGGTTACGTATTCCAGCTTATCCATGTACGGCATTGGCTGCGGTGTGCCTGGTTTCCTAATGTCTCCGTGCTTAGTGTATATGCATGCTTGCTACTTTGAAACTTAGATCTTTCTGATCTCATTGTTTTCATAGTACTTTTTGTTAATGTAATTGTTTTAGATTGCATATTCATTCTGGTTATTAAATATTAAAATAATTATTTTGAATATAACTTTTGCAGGATATTGGATTGGAGGGTTTGGGCTTGCGGAAAGCATGGATGAGCGCCCTGCTCTGCTTAATGCTGTCACTGTAAGTACCGTAACCCACAATTTAGGAAAAAGTAACCCCTTTAACGTATATTAATATATACATTTTGATACAATTTAAAATTCAACAAAGTTTGGATGTTTAGATCAAAGAGGAAAAAAGTTGTAGAAAACATATGGTTCTTTGTAAGATTCATCCTATCAGCTCATACTTTTCTTTCAGCTAATGGCAGCAAACCAAATGCTAATGGAGGAAATGTGTTAAAAGTAGTGCAGCAATCCAAGGGTGTTTAGCATTCCTTTTTCTGTCAAAAATTGCAAAGGGCTTTTGCCTTCCAAAATACTTTTAGGAAATGCTTTTGGAGTCAAACCAAGAAGCTGACTTCTAGGGTTTTTTAACCACACTTTTCAGAAGCATTTTCAACTGCAAAAGTAATGTTAAAGTGTTAAACTAGCCCTCCTTTAACCTAAATGTGAATATTGTATAGTCATGAGCTCAAAATATACCAAGGTTAAGGCTAATTAGTTCAGCCATTAAACAACTCTACTCATTTTTCTTCGTTGCACAGTTGGGAGCTATTATTTTTTCAATTCTAAACCTGTTTTGTTACGTTATTTTGTAAACTTTAGTTTATTCCAGGAGATTAGGTTATTTTCTTGGAATCTAAGTTGGTTTTTTAATTGTTAGTTTCTTTGGTGCTTTGAGTCTGATCCTATTGGGTTAAAGAATAATCAAGGCGATGACATTACGCAGGGTAATGGTGAGCTATAGCTAGAAATGTTGGGATTCTAGGATTCATGGCTACGGTTGTGGAATTGGTGTTAGGATTAGCTGGGCAAACCAATTTTTGTTTTATGGATCAATTGCAGCAATAGAGTGGCAAATTCTTTTTCTCTTTGTTATTATAAGTTTTAGTAATAATGTTAATAATACACAGGAAGCCTTGCCAGAGGAAAAGCCACGGTTGATATGTGGGCTTGGACTACCAGGTATCAATCATTTCTGTTTTCTGCAGTTTCAATCCATTTTCTTCTTTCTTGTTCCTTGCTTTCTCTCTCTCCCTCCAAATCTCAGGACTGGGTTGTTTTTGTTGGGGGTGGGGAAAGATTATATAACATGATTTTTGATCTAGAAAGAAAAAAAAAAGAGTTGTGAGCTGTCGAGCAGTCCTCGTTTACATTTCTATCATTGTCCCCGACTATGTTACTCAGGTAAGGGTGTCGGACTCAGGTGCATGTCTAGAGGTCTGACTCGTCAACTGAGTTAAACTAAAGACACGTGAATAAAAGGATCCAAGACGAGGACATGGTTGCTTTTTACTATATTGGTTTGTTCTGTAATTCACGTCATCGCGAATTAATTTGTTTTTTTAATGTCAGAGGAAATATTGCAGGGCGTTGCTGCAGGTGTTGACCTTTTCGAGTCGACGTATGTTGCTCATTTCACTATGTATTACCATCATCAGACCTGTCTTTTTACTTTGCTAATCATTCAAAGTTAATTTTTTGTTACTGTTTATAGGTATATTTACCATCTTACTCTTGAAGGCTTTGCACTCACCTTTCCGCTAGAAAGAACACGGATAAATGGATCGAATCTTGCACCAAATGATGCAGGAATTGACCCCAGAAAAATTAATCTGAGAGGCACAGTGTTCAGGTAATTTGCAAGATATCTTCGTTCTTTTTTTTCCCCCTTAAAAATGGAAATTTCATTGGCTCATTTAAAGATTAATAGTTTTTCTTTGAATGCTTATTGAATTTTTTTTTATACACATGTATGCATTTATGCTTTTAGTTGAATCCTAACATCGAGTTATTTGGTTGCCATCATCTTTGTTGCTACGACTCTTCATTTGTTTTTGAAGAATCGGTGTCCTATACCAGCGTCCAATGCATATTTGGACATGGCTACAAGGATATGAGACTCCAAGTACATAGAAATCTTGAACACAATTAAGCACACCCGTGTTCGACTCTCAAACCAGAGTCCAAATAACATGCTGTCACTCTTGTAACTAAAAATTGAGGATGAATTGAGAATTATACATGTTAATCAGACGTTAGAGGCATCTTGCATTGTATTATTACTATTATTTTGGTGTTTACCTTGTTTAGGAAAGACACAACACCGATTGTTGAAGGCTGTACATGTTATACATGCCAAAACCATACCCGAGCCTACATTAATCATCTACTCAATGTTCACGAAATGTTGGCACAAATTCTGCTGGAAATGTACGTCTTCTCTCTCTCTTTTATTCTTATTGCTAATGCAAGCTTAAATTTCAATCATTTTTATGGTTACTAGTTTTCAAAGTTATTCGATCATTTTCTATGTCCGTTCCTTGCTGTTTTAAACAAACCTAATTATTCACAGTGAGGTTTCAACTATGAAGAGAATAACGACTCTTAGCCTTGATTGCAGACATAATACCCACCATTTTCTGGGATTTTTCCGGTTGATAAGGGAAGCAATTAAGGCTGGCCGATTTGAAGAATTTCGGAAGGATTTTGTTCGAAGTAGATATGATCATCTTGTTGAAGATGGCTCTGAGCGCGTGCTTTTAGCCAGATGATACTTGTTTGATTAATTAAGAAATTAGTCCTGGGATCAATTTGTAAACTGTACAAGATTACTTGTTTCTGGAGAAATAACGCAAAAAATATACTTGTAACTTTGACTGCCAATTCAATTACCAACTTATATATAATATCTCTAAATCAAGGAGACGTCAATTCCGTCCACTCTGCTCAAGATTATAGTGATCAATGAAATTAATCTTCTGAAACCATCCAATCTCCTTGATTCGATCACATTAAAATACAAAATTTGCGCAGATATATTCTGCATTTAGAGGAATTTTGACCTATTTCGAATATTTGTCATCTTTCCAACATACAGATGATGAATGGATGTTAAGCAAGTTTACATACCCAAAAAAAAAACAGTTTCAGGCTGCTGAAAGTAGATTACAACTTAAATATCAAAAACCTATACACTGGCTGCTGAATATGTATTGAACAAATATGACAATATTTTCTTGTAATCGCCGAGTTGAGTGTTCGTATTCGGATCGACTATGTAGGGAACCTGCAAAAAGCCCAATCAAAACTTTTTATTGGTAATTCAAGCTATGTTGCATTGCTCCAACTCTTTATGTGACATTGGTGTCCAACTCATAGATATGGGATATGAGTATATGACCTCCCTATATCATCCAAATACATGGGAAAACTTCGACTTCTACACCCAAATCCAAGTAACGTAGGATTCAAGTGATCCAATGATCTTATATTCTGTAACTCAATATATATCACAACTTTGAGGAGGAATTTGTTTTAATTGAAAGATCCTATGAATTTATCTGGAGCTAACCTCTTTGGATCCAGATGCCTCGAGGAGTAGTTTCGTCCGTCGAGACCCTTCTCCCACATTTTGAAGGATGTAAGGAAGTTCAAGCTCACAAAGTGCCTCTCGTACAATTCGTGAATACTGTTAAAGAGCAAAAGAATGATAACTTTAGAGTATCCAAAGGTTAATACTGCTTAATTCCATTAGAAGAATCAACAGATGATTCTTCATTTTTCTTGAAACATTCGTGTCCGATACTCGTGTCTGACATGGATGTGGACCTAAAGGAATATGGCCCTCCAACCAAAGATCTTCGAAATATATAAGAAACATTAAAAATATATAAACATTCCCGTGTATGACATCCATATCTGACACATCTGAGTTCGAGTATCAAGAATATATATCTTACCGGATCATTCTCATACGAGAAAAGTTCGAGCTTTCTGGGTGGTGGGTCTTTCCTTGCCTTATCCCATAGCATCATTCCTCGGCCTGCTCGAAGAATTGTTGGCATCCATCCGGTGAACAATGTGCTGCAAAATGCAACATTGTGAGAGAACTAATTAAGAATTTAGACACAAATTATAGTTCTTACAAATCAAGGAAATGCAGTAACGCATGGAACACTTCAACTCTGTCACTTAACATGTTCAAAATTGATTCAAGAGCATATCTATTAGGGGTGTTCATGGTTAACCAATATACTACAACGGTTAACCTGTAGGTTTTGTTCTTAGTGTAATTAGATGATAATGTCGTAAGATAATGTGTTCATCTCATTATGGTCAACTAAAATACTACAATGGTTAACCATGAACACCCCTAGTCTATAATCTAAGCACGGGAGCAATAGTTTGATGATTTCAATGATCCAATCATTTCCAAAACTCTGCTGCCATTGTTATTTCTCATAACTATTGTGTTCCGACTCTTTGTTTTTCTTTAAGGACCATGTATAGAGATGTGATCCTCCAAAGATCCAATACAGGAAAACTTGGAAAGTTCGAACATATTTGTGCCGGACTCATCCGTATCTAACACTCATGCCTGAGTCCAAGTAACATGGTTTCATATAAAACTAAAAACAACACATTTTCAATGAAACCCCAAAATGTTTTTTTTTCTGGACTTTAAGGTTTTTTTGCAACTGAACAATAAAAAACTACAAACATACATGCATATTGTTGCTCTTGTTGTTCAATACCTAGGTATCGCTATTATCATTCAGATGTCGGGTTTAACCAATTTACAAACTTGCACAGACAGTTGATATGCTTCACAATCATAATATGTAACTTTTGTATTACTATACCTTTCTAAAAGACCCGTCGATGGGCTTCTCCCTTTACCATAGGTCTTGAATAGGTATTTGACTATATCACCTATCAGAAAAAGTAGAAGGAAAATGCATGTTCAGCAAATGTTGATAATGATGGTAAAAAAACATACAGAAAATGAATCCACTACTGTTTTACGGGTTCCCATATTTTGTAACTGTATAAATACTTATAAATAAGAGCAATCTGCTACGGATCATGTTAGATTCCATTCACTTGTGTAGAAATAGGCAAGCATTAAGCTCCTGAACACACCGATGTGTTCATAGGAAAAGTGTTTTTATTTCTATTCAAAACCACATTATGAGCAATTGGTCAAAAGTTGCAGGTGCAAAACTTTAGATATGTATTCTCTGCACGTTTATCTCTCGTTAATGATCAGCATCAATAGAAAAAAGAACGAGATACACATGATCAATACCTCAATGGAATGAATTTCTTTAATAAGATGATAGAAAACTGGACTTTGTAAGAAGGTATATGTGGAAGGGACCAAAAAGTAAATCCTATGTTGGTCCAAATCTTAATTTTTCGTAAAGCATCCATGTTTGACACTAATGTCTGACACATGATTATGGAGATATAATATTCAAGGAACCTCCAAATACATAGACAAAGTTAGAAAAACCTGACCATACCTATGTCCAACACCCATATCAGCAGGGGTGGAGGCAGGGGCCTTGCCCCCTAGCCCCTACCCCCCAATGGTAAAATTCTAACTTTAGACCCTTCAAAATATAAAGTTATAAAGTGAAGGGAATGGGGAATTCACCCCCCCCCCCACCCCCCCCCCCCGCGAAAAAATGATAGAATTTCAAATTATTCCTCTAAAAATTATATAATTATAAGCTAAAGCAATGATAAAATTATATTTTATACTTTTGATACCCCCCCCCCCCCCCCCCCCCCAAAAAAAAAAAAAAAATACATTCTTGCTTCGCCATTTCATATCAGACACTCACACCCAAGTTTGTGTAACATAGGTTGAAGTAGTCAAATTAGATTTATGACACAGACATTTTACAGTAGATATATCCCCAAACCAAGAAGAATGATGTAGCTTAACACCACTAGTTTAATGGACTTAGTTGAGTTCATAAAAAGAAGCTCCTTCGAGTAGGATGTATTGTTTAGTAAATAGTGGGTACACCATTTAGCCAACCATAAAGCAGGAAGTAAACTTAAATAAATGGCTTTCTGAGTTCTTATGAAACCAGGATATCAAATTCATAAAATAAGAGGCGAGCAAACAATTCAATTATGTTGATTTATTCTAACGAAATTGTCCAGTGAGACTGAGACCTTGATAGATGATGTGCCTAATTCAGCAGGTTCTAGCTACTTGACTACAAATGTGGAAGAGGTTAAAATGATTATCACATAATATTTTATAATATCATGATATATATTTAACATCGTTCTCATACGTAACCTAGAATCATCATGCCTGATTCATTATTAAACATACTCATGATTTATAGAGCACATTTGAACAAAACAGTCATCAATGTGACATAAAAGCTTCAGAACATACCACTTTCATACATTGATATCCCAGAATTCGGGTCAACGAGGAACGGAAACCTGCATGATAACTTCAGAAGCTTTAAAATTCCATAAAAGAAAAAAAGGAGATACTTAACAACATTAATTGTTCCCTTTTCCCCCGAAAAAGCTTCATATAGGATTGATGAAACAAGACCAATGATGCTCAGGTAATAAGTTTAACATTAATTACAAACACAAATTTGCACAATCAACTTCAAGATATGAAATTGCTAATATTCAAGATATTTTGAGTTTCAATCCAACTTAAAAACTTCCAAGCAATAAACCAACCAAAAATCAAAGAAAAAACAGCTTCAGAGAACGAAAGTATGACTATAAGATAGAGAACCACATACAGCTCTTTTCCACCAAAGCTTCTAACCATCTCTCTATGCCTCAAAGAACCTTTTGGACAAGGAAAGACCTGTACAAAAAATGGCAAAAAGTTTGTATCACGATGCATGAAACTAGATAACAGTAAAGCATTAAGATAACAGTAAAGATGCAAGATGCTGGCAATCTAGTCAAAATGGGCATGATATGTATTATGTATGTGATAAAAAAAATCCTATGTATTAGTCCCTTCATATATCTAAGATGAAGTATGTAAGGTACTAAGGTGTAGATTAAGATATACTAGACTCGGTTCTAATCATATAAAGAGTTCACTAAACACTGAAACACCTACGAGTCATCCAAAGAGGTACATATCATTCAATTCAGTTTTTCCCATCCAGTCCAACCTTGCAATAAGCTGCAGTGAAATACCGTTTTATTCCCCCCAAATACATATGAAATCTTGTTTGTTTACATCAACTGTTTCGAATTACAAAAATCCGTCGGAATATGATCAGGGCATGAAATGTCTCATCAAAGTGAACAGCAGCTAATAAAAGTTGGTCAATTGTGATAAACGATGAATTTTCTAAAAAGGCATCTAGCAGTTCTCACCTCTACAGAAAGATCCAGCTCTGTCAATGCTTCTCGAACCCTTCTGCAAAAGGGGCATGCTTCTGTGTACAAATTTCAAATATTTAATTAAATGAAAACCTTCAATTCAGAAAATACAATTGAAGTAAGCAATTCGTTCAAACTTATCCTAAAAGTAATGATTATTTTTACTCCAAGGTGTAAGAACTCGGTTATTCCAACATGCTAACTCGTTTTCAGAAATTCCAATGCTCATTCTTCCATCCACTTAAGTAGCCAAAACATTGAATAAGGAAAAGTAAGCTAAAACATAGTACATTGCATTGCAAAACTTGAATAAGTAAAATGTAGAAGAAAGCAACTTTTCTCATTTTGGCCTTTTATAAGCATATGAATATGAATTATGATGACCAGGCCTCGTGAATAGCAAGGAGCTTACCAAATTCAAAGAGCTGCAGACGAATGGGAGGAGGATCAGAAATGGCTATATCTTGGTTCTCTATGCCCTCTGATAGTGATTTTGATCCCCAAGGAAATCTTGCCAAGGTGGATAAGGAAGATGTTGCTACCTACTATTGAGCCAGAAAAAAGAGAGTAAAGAATTAAAACTCTCTGCATATGCAAAGAAAACGGGTTGTATGGTTATTATTCCCATACATTGAATAAACCTAAGAAAGTAAATGATATAAGAGTGATGAGAAAAAGGGCGAGTCTCTTTAAAGAGGTTACCTCCAGAGCATGATTCCGTTCTTGGGAAGGATCTCCTCCCTGCAAACCACACAATACAAAAGGCATTAACAAGGCAAAAAGTGAATAGTTATTGAAAAAGACCACAAATTTGTTCCCAAATGAAATCAGTTCTAAGTAAGAGAATAGAGGAAAGGAAATTTGTTTAAAGGTACAGCAACTTTCCCAAATGATAGGCACAACTACATGTATTTTTAAAAATATTTTAGAGTGAAATTGAAGAAGAAAGGGGGAGTTACGGAGAATAATCTGAGAAGAGGACAAAGTATAGATAAGAAAGTGGTGGATGGGTTGGCATCATCATCAGCAGTTTGTGTAGAAAGTGGTGGGGATGGTTCCCTGGTGTCGACTAAATCACGGTCGGGTGTTTTGGCCATATACAATCTGTTTCTCCAGAATTTGGAGGGAGAAAGCGATGAGAAAAGCAGCTTTGGAGCAGTTGGACATGGAGAATTGGTGTTGGAGTTTATGGAAAACAAAGGAGTTGTGAGCGGAGGTATTGAAGAAAAAGCCATCATCCACTCAACCTCTGGACACACTTTCTCAACAGTACACAGCGCAGATATTTATGTACACTACTACTACACCAATTAATTTAGATTAAACCTATATATAATTCGCTTTAGGCTAAATTACACATATTATCATTCAATTATATTTTCACTTCTATTTTGGTTACTTAACTTTTAAAATTTTTAATTTACTCACTCAACTTTAGAATTACTCTTATTTTGGCCACTCTGCCGCTAAATAATTAACGGCGTTATGACATGGCAGCTTATACAAAAACGATGCCATTTCATATCACTAAAAAGTACAAATTTAGATCAAAATGATGTTATTTTGAATCTCGATTAATGTTTCATAATTTACTATTATTTTTTCTCCTTTCCATTCATTTTCTTCTTCATCTTCTGTGTCTCTTTCTAAATCTTTCAGATTTCAATCTCTGTTCTAATCACCTTTGACTGCCATTGTCGGGGTTGACGAGTTGTATTTCGCTTCTAAACTCTAATCCTCACCCACGTTACCCCTCATAAACTCAATTTCTCAAACATGCTATTCCATGTACGCTATGTAACCTCATTTCCCCCGTGTTATGCAATTTCTCAAACTTGTTCAAACTATGCAGGGAGTATAAACAGAAACTGATTATCATAAATGATGAAAAATGAATATTGAAATGAAGTATATGTAGAGACTTGAAAAAGAAATTGGTGAACAAGCTTAAAATAGTGGTTTACTTTCACCTATTAGTGGGTTTTTAAAGTTTGAGTTGTTGATTTCGCAGGTGATGGATAGGGTTAAAGTGGCATGGGAGAAGAAAGAGTGTGGTAGACGAATCTATCATTGTCGCAGAGCTCTACTCTTCATCGTCGATCATGGTAATTTGAGAAGAAGATGATGGGTCGGTTTGGGAAAAAAGTAATTTTATAACATCTGTGGGTGTCCAATAAAATTGTGGTGGTGCTTTTACCATTTGAAAACGAAGTCATCGGAGTTTCACTCGTCAATGACAATCATGGTGTTTTGAAGAGAAGCATTCTCGCAACCATGGAAAAAGAAGAGTTATTTGAATTTTTTTTTTTTTTGGTAAAATACTGAAATCATCACTCAATTTTAGTCATTTAACCTATTTTAGTCACTTAACTTTAAAAATGTTAAATCTACACATTAAACTTTACTTTTTGACCTATTTTGGTCAATTTAAATTATTTTATTAATATTTAGGTATGACGTGACATATTTTATTATTATTATATATAAAAAATAATTTAAAATAAAAATAAATAATATTTTTTATTAATAAATAAAAAAATAATTTAAAATAAAATCCTAATCCCAAACATCCCAAATCCCAAACACCTAAATTCACAACCCCCTTACCTACCGATGTCACTCTCACCGGCGACCACCACTCCCTCAACCGCCGACGATCCGCCTGTCATAAGTATCGGCGGCCATCAATTTCGATTGGTTTCCGTCAACCAATCCGGTTATAGCATGACAATCGCTAGAGATGATTTGTGGGAAACAATTTGTCCTTCACCTCCCATCAGTAACGTAACTCTGGGATACCCTTTCCTTCGATTCTCTCCAACAAATCGAAACTTTACTTTCTTTTATGGTTGCGACTCATCACTAGCACCACCACGCGGAGGCGGACCCATGACTGAGTGCACCCAATGGTCAAATTCTTTCTATGCCGATGATATAGATGACGGACGTTCTTATCAACAGTTTCGCCAGCTTTGTCGTGGCGGCGCTATCCAAGTTCAGATTAACCAGAGCAATTTCGAACAACTCCGAAGAGAACCGAAAAATTTAGGATCTAGGAGATGGAGACTGGGATTTGATGTGATATATGATTTGGCCGATATTTTCTGTGGGAAATGCAACCGATACAAAGGTTGGTGCGATGACCTGAGTCCACCTGAGTATATTCGAAAGTGCAGAAGGCCTGGTACGCACAATCTCTTAAACCCTTACCCCGCTTCAATTTGATTGCTAAAATCTGTTGAATTCATCAGTCAATCTGTTCTGTGAATAGTGTTGTGTTTTCTCGTTTAGTTTTTCGGTCTACATTGAATTCACCAGGTGATGTTGTCGTCGGTGAAAGTGACACCGGTAGGGGAGTTTGAGAATTTTAGTGTTTGGGATATTTAGGATATCTGGGGTGTTTGGGATTAGAGTTTTTATTTTAAATTATTTTTTTATTTATTAATAAAAATATTATTTATTTTTATTTTAAATTATTTTTTATATAATAATAATAATAAAATATGCCATGTCATACCTAAATATTAATAAAATAATTTAAAGGGACTAAAATAGGTCAAAAAATAAAGTTTAATGAGTAGATTGAGCGTTTTTAAAGTTGAGTGACTAAAATAGGTCAAATGACCAAAGTTGAATGATAATTTTAGTATTTTACCCTTTTCTTTGAAATAAGTCAATTTGACTTTTTTTGATGATGTGGATTTTATTTTTTATTCTATACTTTACATGTCATAGTTAAATATTAATAAAAAATTTCATGTCACAAACAATAGTAATAAAATAAGCTATGTCATCAGGTTGTTAATAAAAAAACGGATGAGTGACAAAAAAATATTGAATGTACAAAGTTTAGTTAACAAATTAAAAAATTTAAAAATTAATTAAAAGTGAAAAGATAGTTGAATGATGATATGTGTAATTTACCCTTTGTTTTATGAGATGTTATAATAGATAATTTTCTTAGAGACCCAAAAAGATAAAAAAAAAAAAAACTTGTAACCATTTAAAAAAGGATAAATATTCTATACACAGGCGGTGGAAACTAAAAGTTTCCACAAGCGCCTTGATTTTAGGGTTTAGTGAATTAGTTTAGGGTATAGGGTTTAGGGGTTTAGGTGTAGGGTGTTAGAATTTAGGGATAGTTGTTTCAATTTAAGGTTTAGGGTTATAATTTAGGGTTTATAGGTTAAAACCTAAATCCTCACCATATTACCCTAAAAACTAAACCCTAACCTATAAACCCTAAATTATAACCCTAAACCTTAAATTGAAACAACTATCCCTAAATTCTAACACCCTACACCTAAACCCCTAAACCCTATACCCTAAACTAACTCCCTAAACCCTAAAATCAAGGCGCTTGTGGAAACTTTCAGTTTCCACCGCCAGTGTATAGGATATTAATCCTTTAAAAAATATTTTAATGGTCTTGTTTGGTAAAGATGAGTTTGAGCCAAGATTAAAGATTTGGTCAGTTAAATATTCTAATTTTGATGTTTGGTAAATAACGAATTAAAATAGCGAATTAGGGTGAAACCTCTAAATTTAAAAAAGTTGCTTCAGTTTTTTTGAAATCAGAGGTTTTAACGTAAGAGTTATAAAGACCCTTTTAACCTTAACAATTATAATTTTTTTTTTCAAATAACCTAAATTTAACCATTTCTATTTTAATTCTTTAACCTCACGTATTTACATTGTGACATTTGTAAACTAATATTTTTTATTTTTTTTTCTTTTTATTCTCACACATTTATATTTGTATTTAAATTTAACAACTAATTAAATTGTATTAAAAATAATTATATAAATAATAAATTAATATATAGATCCTTTTAAATATGTTTAGTGATGTTATATTAAAAATTGTTTTTCATAATCTAATTAATATTAATAGATACAAAATATTAATAACTAACAAACTATTCAAATACGTATCGAATATAATCATGTCCTTATATGTCATTTTGCTTGTTTAAATAATCAAACAACTATCAACTATCAACTATCAGTTAATTTTACCAAACACTTTTATACAATCAGCTAATACAATCCGCTAGTCAAACCAACTAATGTAATCCGTTATCAGCTATTAGCTATTTGTTAATTGCCAAACAAGACTAATAATTTTCTGACCGAGTGTAGTTTAATTAACATTGTTTTGCTATAAGTAGATATAACAAATTTTAACGTCGAATATGATTTGATTTATTGTTAAGAAAAAAACTGAATAGTATAAAAATTAAATATTAAAAAATTATTAAAATATTACAATAATTTTGATATTATTTAAACCTAGTTTATTTGAGGATCTGACATCCAGGCTCTAGTTTGAAGCCCAGACGTTATTGGACTGTTTTATTGTAATTCAACATTGGACCAATTTATTAACAATGGCTTCAAGTATGTGAAACTTCAAACTTTTGAAAATAATCATTTAAAATTTGACTTAACTATAAATTAAATGTTTAAATTATAATTTTTTAATAAGTATCTAATTTTTTTGACTGAAATAAGTGTTTTAAATTATTTTTTTGCCAAAGTAGGTGTCCTTAGTTGACTTTAAAACAAGTACTTCATCCGTCCCATAAAAAATGTCCCTTATTGATTTTTTGAAAGTAAAAAATTTTAAACTTTAGCTATTATTATATTGAATATTTTAAATAATTAAATTTTATAAAATATATATTTGAAAACTACTTGATTAGAGGTTTTTAAAATATATTTTTTCATATTTTTTTTCAATGACACATTTTAAATAATTATGAGTCAAAGTTAAAAAAAAGTTGACCAAAAAAAGTCAATAAGGGACAAAAATTATGGGACGATGGGAGTAAAAAAATGAAATTTTAAACACATTTCAGTCAAAAAATACTTTAAACACCTATTATAAAAAGAGACATAATTTAAACATTTATTTTATAGTTAAGCCTTAAATATTTGAATCTTTTGCACCTAAAATAAATTTTTTATATTACAAAATTATATTAATTGACTCCTTTGATCAATATTAATGATTAAATTTGATTATTTTTTAAATTTATTGGGTCCACCTATCATATCACTGTGTTGTCTAATGATATTTTGATAATTAATAACTTTCTTTAAAAATTTTCTTTAGAAAATATGTAATTTATATGAGGTTTCCCATGTAATATTATTTCAAAAAATTATTAAAATTTAACCGTTAATTTTTTTAAATACTTAATTGATTTAATTTTTGATCTGAGGGTTCAATTCCAAGAGTATGAGGCTTGTACACCCTTTTCTTTTATTAGTAAATAACAAATATGCTGAAAAATAACCACTAGGCAAGTGCAAAACATATGGATTATGATTAAAAACTTGAAAATTATGTTGAGTGTATTGAATATTAATATGTGGAAGATACGAGAGTATATTGACCTTTTTCGTATATATAAAGAATCATATTTCCTTTATAATGAGTTGGATACGAATATCAAATACAAATACTTATTTGGTGTTGATGTGTTTATAAAACAAGCTATATTCCATCATCCAAGAACTTGAGGCGCTACAAACATATATTCAACCTATTTCAACACATAGATGATCACAAAATTGTTTCTGGGACAAAGTACCAGAGTTCGAATCATGTATAAATCAAAGACTTATTTATGTAAGCAGTTCAATACAACAACAACCATCATGATCAGTAGAAGTAATTTTGAAGAAAGAAGCTAAAGTGAACAACTAGTGGGAAGCAATACTTGTAACTTTCAAAAATTACGCCTAAATTGTAAACTTTAGATTCATAAAATCCCTAATTTTAAAATTTTAATTTTGAAATTTTTAATTAAAAACACTAACAATTGAGAATTTTTAATCTAGAACCCTAATTTTTTTATGATGGACAAAATAATTTTTTTATCAAACTTGGAAGTTAATATAAAATTTCTTAAAAGTTTAAGGAGTGACTCTGTAAATATCCTATTTTTCTAGAATTTGAATTCTAATACAATAAGATCAACTACAGTCGTTTCTTTTACTTTCACTTTACTTGTTTCAGAATTTAGCTATTTTTAATTAACTATTATTCTACTATATATATATATATATATATATATATATATATATATATATATATATAGGAACCGAATTCTCCATAAACCTTATATAAGTCGTCATCTTTACAAACCCTAAAATTTCATTATCTTCACAGCGCCAATCGAGATCCCCTATTCCCATCGTGTTTTTATCCACTTCTCCAAAATCGGATAGAAATCATATGCCCCTAAAGTATGCTTCATTTGTGCCCCACTTTAAAATAGTGGGTTTAGGGTTTATGGTTTGGGGCTTAAAGTTGAGGCTTAGAGTTAGGGTGTACGCAATTAGGAGTAGGGTGTATTTTTTAAGGTTTAGAGTTTAGGGTTTAGGATATGAAAATTAGGGTTATGGAGCAAAATTTAATTTTTGAGTATTTTTAAGCATAGAGCATAGAAGGAGACATGATTAAGGGCAGGAGATTTCTCCCTCCAAAATCATTATTTAAGCCCTGCTACATATTTAAAACCATGCAAAATCACCTTTTATATCTTTCTTTTTATTTAATATTTTTACCTATCAAACCATCTGTTTCTTTCCCAAAAACAATAATGTGGGACCTCCACAAGTCTGATTTCCATGCTACCCACGCCTAAGCAAGGATTTGATCGTTTTGTATTCAGTGTCGCATTGAATCGAATCGCATGTAAAGTATCGTATGATAATTTAATTGATTCCATGTTCGTTTAGGTGTGTTTTCTTACTATGTTATATAATAATAATTTTAACCGCGTGACATTGTTTTATATCGTATGCATATTTTTATATGTGATGTGTCATGATGAATTTTTACATGCATTCATATTTAATTTTTAATTTAACTAAACATCAAATTTATCGAACTATAAAATATCGGATTATTCGTACTTAATTTTTAATTTAACTAAACATCAAATTTATCGAACTATGAAATATCGGATTTATCGGACTATGTGTTGTGACTTGTAAACTTGTGATTTTATACCATTGTGTGCATGGGTTGGGATTGTACGGTAGAAGCTTTTGGTTTCAACTACTTACCGATTAGTGTGATGTAGTGAGGAGTTATGAAGAACTTTACTCTTATCGATTGGAGCGTTGTAGTTGAGTACATTGCATTGTGTTTATTAAATTAAATCGTTTGTGTTGTGAATCATCATTGTTTTGAACTTAGAGATCTTATAGAATTTTTTGTGTTTGTGTTTATAATTTTTCTTGCACTTTAGAGATACACTAAGCTCTTTAGCTAACTCCCCTATAGTTTCTTCTTACAAATATACTTTAGGCGACGTTGTACTTGGAGGATCTCAATTTTATATGATTATTTTATTATTTAGTATGAACTAAATTTAAACAATCAAATTTTATTATTTATATTTTCCGGATAATTTTAATATTCTTTATTATAGTTTTATTTCATAGATTTTATTTAAACATTCAAATATTTATTATGATATTTATGTTTTATTTATTATAAGTTATTTATTAAATATTATTATTTTTATTTTAAATTAAAGTATAACTTTTAAGATTAGTTTCTTGCACCGCCCAAAGCACTGTTGTGCTGAGCAACTCAAGCAAACAATCAGGGAATTTTCATAGAAGATAGATAGAAATCTTATGAGATTTTCTTGTGATTCTGATAATGGAATCTTCAATCATTTTCAAAATCAGGGCCTAAATCAGCCAAAAGATCTATTGTATCTTGTCTCTCTTGCTCCAACTCAAGTAATTGATGTTCCAAATCAGCTGTGCTGCCTTTCTTCGCTGTACAATTTGTTGACGCACCGCATTTATCTCGTGCTACAGCCTGTTCTTATGTTGTTTCAACTCCTGCAACATCTCGAGTACTTCCTCCCCCTCTCTGTAACGTAGAACTAATAGATCTTACGAGAAGTGCGTCTCGAACTTCCTCCCCGAATTGTAATTGAACAACACTTGCTTCTCCCATTATGTGTACCAAATTAAGCTATATATTAATAGATTTTCTACAGTAAAGCAATCTTAAGTTGTATATTAATAGACTTTCTACAGTAAATCAATCTTAAGCTGTATATTAATAGACTTTCTACAGCAAAGCAATCTTAATGTCATAAACTTATTCTCTCAAACTCAATCCGTGCGGCGCTAACACTCCCGACATAATGCTAGCAAGCCTTTCTCATGCGAATGTTATGGCTAAACACACACGAGAATGGAGAAGGCAAGAGAGTTACAAGAAAAAGACCTTGTATTGAACTTAGAAATGAAACTTTACAATGACACTTATTTTGTGAACTTATGGGATGATTTAAAAATGAGAGGGGTGGCCCTATTTATAAGGTCCCACCTCCTCAATGAATGGCTAGGATCGCTTTGATCCGACGTCTAATATTTTGCCTCCCAAAATATCTTACAATAACCTACAACATTCTAGATAAGTCCCTACTTATCTACATATATCTCTAATACTCTAAAGTATTCTAGAATATTCTACAACTATATAGTTATGTCCTTAACTATCCAAAAGCTTCTAGAAAGTTCTAGAGACTTCCAGAGTAGTCTCGAACTTTCCAGGGTCTTCCAGGGTCTTCTTCAATATTTTAGATCCTTCTAGAATGTTCTAGATGCTTTCAGGTCCTTCGAGAATGTTTTAGAACCTTCAAGAACCTTCCAGAGTCTTCTAGAACCTTCTAAGGCTTTCCAAACAGGTCTAGACCTTTAGAGAACCTCCTGGATCCTTGTGGGAACGTTCAAGACATTAAAGGCACTTTTGAAATCTAGGGGTGTTTCGAAACACTTAGGTGGTTTTGTAAAGTTTGTCTTTAGAAAACACTTCAAAATCTTTTTAAAAAAAATCCTCAAACATATTTTTAAGTTGTTTGGACTTAAAGGCACTTTTGAAATCTTTTCAATTTAGTCTAAAATTATTTTTCAATTATTATATCAAAACATTAGTTTTTCATAAAAGTCACATATACTCATTCACACAACATGTAACCTTCAAGGGCAGTATCATAACAATTACATAGAACTCATATAATCCATCAATCAAGAGCATATACCATGTATCACACAATAGCACCAAACTAGTAGCAAACATAAGCAATTGTCTTTCCATTTATCATTCTTCCCTTAAAATATTTACCAAATATTAATTAGGTTCATTTCATGCTTTCAAGTCATCATATATTAAAATGAAAACATTGGTTAGGACACTAGTCCTAACTCTAAGGATTAACTACACTCATTATACTCTCAGCTTAGCTAATCTTGATCCTTGATGATAATCTCTTTATTCTTCTTACAAGTTGGACCAGCTCTTGACTCCTACAAGGTTTCTTCAAATTCTCAGTCTTAACATTCATGTAAAAATATATACAAAACACATTAGAAGCTAATTCAAACATATAAGCTCATTTACACAAGTGCAAACATTAAACATTCAAAATCGTTTTTCTTATTGGCAGTTTAAGTACTTATTACTAATCTGGGCATATCTTTTTACAAACATATCCAAATTTCAATTACTTTACTATTATAGAAAGCTTATTCACACAGATTTTCAACCATGTATGATACATATTTTTTCCATTTATCAATCAATACAATTTATTATTTAAACATAGGTCATTTTGCAGCTATGGACAGTTTGCAGCACCTCCACGATTTCGATTCCAAATTCTTCTATAGAGATCAAATTTTAGTGTCATTTGTTTCTAGTTAAACTAGACATCCCCAAGTATTTTCTATCAAAATCTTAGGTCTAAATTTCATGTATTTTATTTCTGGTGAATTTTTAAAGGTCACTATCCAAAACAGGGCAGTGTTGGGCAGATTACACTAATTTCTAACTTAAGCTCTTTACAATTTGTATTCATGGCTTCACCATTCAATCTTATTTTACCAGCTAGTTCTACATTTCCTCATAACAATATCTAACACTTTCAAACATAAATTTCTAGATTTATTACAGATCATTTTAGGCTTTGCCTTTTCAATTTTTTCAAAACAGTCCCTTAACTATCTTTTCTTTGCATGTGACTGATTTTTTATTCTTATCATATAATCTAACTAAATACATATTTCTTATCATATTACAACAACTTTTCAGAATTAAAATCACCATTTATCACCAGCAATTGTAACATTTTAGATTATACAAACATCTCAACATGATAATTTGATGAACTAGTTGAGTAGAAACACTTACTTAGCTTTTTAATTTAATTTTTATAGCAAGATGATCAGCATGCAAACAATTTTTTTCAAGCTCTCCTTATTTTTTTCCAGTAAATTCTCTCTCTCTAAGCTTTCTCTCTCAATCGGTTGAAGAGAAGAAAAGAATGGAAAAGAAAGGAAAAGACAACTCTATTAAATTAATGGACTTGTGAGTTGACTAATTTGTCTCTTTTTATTAAACTATCACTTATTTCAATTTAAGGGCAGATTGGGGAAGTCAAGTTTTCAACATATAAGTCCCTATTTTATGATATATTTTTGATTTAGTCATGGCTGAGTTTTTATTAATTTATTTGTTCTTTCAATTAGGTCCTTATTTCATCTAATTAAAAATTACTTTCATTTAAATTAATTATTTGACCGATTGAGCAAAGTCTTTTAGAATAAAATTGAGAGTGTTACAGCATCAGCCAATATTATTTTTGTTCAAATGGGCCACCTTACACATTTCTTGAAAAAGAATTGATAAAGTTGTCGACCCCAACTAAACGTGCATGCATCTTCTAAATCTACAAGGTGACATAAATATGTTGCACAGATCTAGTCGCGGGATTTTTCAGGCATTAAAACTCCTCCTATAATCTGTAAAATATAGGCACGTGTGTATGCCTTCGCCTCATCCTCAGAGCAATCATCATCTAACTTGATAAAAAAAATTTGGAGCCAAGTCAATGAGATCTTGCCACCATGAAACACATTTGAGATTTTTCCAAGCAAGTTGTAGCATAAAGCCAGCCAATCATCAATACCCGTTCCGGTCACTACACGTTCATGCACCGGGAGACCTATTTAGAGAGAAACATCCTCTAATCTAAGCATTTCTATTTTCAAGTACCTAAAACGTCTTCGGCACGAGTACGGCTGTGGTACATATCGAGAATGTCTCACGTCGACGAAACACGACCGAAAGTGATCGGAGACGGCTGGAATAATTTTGGGGATGTTTCGAGGACGACACATTTTTAAGGCTTAGGTGTTTTCCTCCATCTAGGATTTAGTCTTTTAAGGCACATTTTTAGTTTAATTAGGATTTAAACTGTTTTGTTTAATTCCAATTAAGTCCTCAAATCTATAATGAAACTTTCAATTGAGCCTCCAAGTTTTATTTCCTTTCAATTAAGAATTTTAAAATTATATCTATTTAGAATTTTAAAATTTATATCTATTTAAAATTTATTTTATATGTCGTACCATTTTCGTACTCATCCCTATAATTTTAAAAATTGTCGTTTCTCGTCCTCGTTTCCGTCCTTGTATCTATCCTCATACTTGTATTAGTGCAACATAGACAATATATACCCAACTTTATAGTTAAAAAGTCATCATAATTCTTAAACCAATAATAAACCATCATAATAAAACTTATCAAACAAACACAATATTATAATATTACTCTAACAATGAACATGTATTATTAAATAGGCTAAAGGGGTACTTTTTCCCCCAAGTTCGACCCAAATATGCAATGTCGCCCCTCGCCGAAAAACGCACTCAATGTGCCCCTTATGTTTGAAAAATTGATCAATTCCGACCCTTGACTAACGTTGACTAACGTTCCCGTCAATTCCTGGGTGACGGGCCGTTAACTCCTGCACGGTCAGCTTATCCTTGCCAGCTGGCTTGCCATGTCACGTGCTGACGTGGAAAAAAAAGCTTACGTGGCATTTTTTTTTAAATAATAAAAATATTATATTATTATATAATATTAATAAAAATTGAGATTAATTAAAAAAAATCGGAGCCTCCTCGAAAACTGAAAGGGCTTAGAACAAACCCAATCGATTATCTGAAAAAAATTGGGGAAACAAATCAAACTTTCAAAGAAAAGAACTCTCCGAAAAACTGAAACCTTTTCCTTACCATTGTCGTTGATTTTTCGCTTATTGAAGCTGTTGGCAGAGAAGAATTTCGTCGATTGAAAACCCCATTGTTGTCGCTTCATCCGTAATCGGTAAGTTGGTAAATAGAAAAACATTTGGGTTTGTAAACTATTTAGGGTTTGTAATTTTTGCTTGATTTTTTAACTTCATTCGTGGTTTTGTATTTTGCAGAAGTTTTGGGTTTCAAACTGGAGAAGAACATTTGGGGATTAAAAGAGTTGGTGAAGTTGGTGAATAGGAAAAAGGTAAGAAACGAATATTTTTTCTAATTTTAAAAGTTGCAAAGGTAAGGGGAAGAATATTTAGGGTTTAGAACCCGAAAAAGACAACACAAAGTGGTCCCATGTGATATGAAATGTATATTCGAATTCTTAATATTTTAAGATTATGTTTGTATTAAATATTGAATACTTACTGAAAAATTGACACTGACTTAGTTTGTATTGGGATGCATTGAATTTTAACATTGGCTGACTCGAAATTTAACATTGGTTGACTGAGTTTGACTGAATTTTAACATTGGCTGAATTTGTATGAGTTTGACTGAAAATTTTACATTGGCTGAGTTTGTATTGGGATTGAATGAGTTTATGTTTTTAGACTGAATCTGAACATGAGTTTTTTTGTACTGGGATTGAATGTGTTTGACTGAAAATTTAACATTGGCTGAGTTTATGTTTTGTAATGGGTTTATTGTACTGAATCTGAACATGATTTTTTTTTTGTATAGGATGGAGAGTAACAAAGACTTCTCTGTGTTAGAGTATTTTCATGGGGGAAAATTTGTAAAGTCACCTAAGTTTGAGTATGTCAATTACAAAACTGAAAAATTTCAAGTTGACCCTGATAGACTATGTTATTGGGATCTAATTGGTAACGTAAAAGAGTTAGGGTATGACAAGGATGCATGGGTGTATTATAGGGTTCCAGGGGTTCCTTTTAGTTCAGATGCATTGGTGCTTGTATTAGATGATGATGCAGTTAGTCAGTGTGTGGGATTTTTAAACAGTAGAGGTATTGTACAACTTTATGTGGACCATACAGATAAATATGGGAAAAATTCAGAGGGTAATGAATTAGATAGGAACATTAATGTGGTTGCTGATGAAATTACATTAAGTGTTGAAGGTGTACAAGTAGATGAAAACATTAATGAGGTTGGTGTTGTTGAAGAAATTAATGAGGTTGGTGCTGGTAATACACCAAACATTGAAGGTGTAGAAGATGTGGATAATTGTGGTGCTGGTATTACTGTTGAGTTGCCACACATTGAAGATTTAGGCCATACAACACATGATGTTGAAGTTCAGGTAGGTGAGGAAGAAACTTCCCAAGACTCGGCAAATTTCGTAGCTAATGTTGAAGTTGCTTCTGATGTGGATGATGAGGTTGAAGGTATTAGAGGAAAGTTGAGGGTTGATACAGATGAAAATTCAACAGATGTTTCTGAAAGTGAAGACAACAGTAATTCTGAATGTGGGGGTGAAGCAAATGTGGAAAATGATTTAGTGGATGATGATGAATATATACCAGAACTTGAAGCCAAATTAGAAGATCATGAAAGCGACTACATAGAGTCTGATGACCCAAGAGAGTATGGAGACAGTGATGAGGAGTACAAGGATCAAATCTGTGGAGCTTATAGAGGCAGAGGCAAAAAATCAACAGGGCATAAATATGATCCCCAATGTGCATTTCCTTTGTGGGAACTAGGACTTAGGTTTGAGGATCACAAGCAGTTCAAGGAGGCTGTGAGAAAATATGCCATTGCCAAAGGTGTTGCTTTGAGGTTCAAAAAGAGTGAACCTAAAAGAGTGAGGGTGTGTTGTAAGGTTGGTTGTCCTTGGACTTTATTTGCAAGCATTGATAAAAGGTATGACTGTTTTGTTGTGAAAACATATTACCCTGTTCACAAATGTGTTAGAACTAACAAGAATCCAGCACTGACTAGTAAGCATATTGAGAAGGTATTTAGAGATAGAATCTTAGAAGACCCAAGTATGAGAGTTGAAACCTTGAAGCAACAATGCAGGCAACAATTAGGGGTTTATGCTAGTTTTAGCAAGTGTCAAAGAGCTAGGTTCAATGTGTTAAAGGAGAAAAGAGGTTCTTATATTGATGAGTATGCCAATCTTTGGGGGTATGCTGCTGAGTTGCTTCATAGCAATCCTGGAAGCACTGTCTCAATTCAAGTTCATAGAGACACCAATAACAAAGCTATTTTTCACAGAATCTACATTTGCTTTGCTGGTCTAAAAAAAGGTATATTTTCTATAAAATGTTCACATTATTTGGGTAGTTTACTGTTGAATACTAACTAAAATTTTATTTACAGGCTGGAAAGAGGGGTGTAGACCTTTTATTGGAGTTGATGGTTGTTTTCTAAAAACTGTCACCCAAGGAGAACTTTTAGTTGCAATTGGCAGAGATGGAAACAATCAAATGTTTCCTGTAGCGTGGGCAGTTGTAGAAGGAGAAGGAAAAGAGTCTTGGAACTGGTTTCTAAGCAAGTTGATGCAAGATTTAAATCATCCAGAAGGTCAAGGGCTGACATTAATGTCAGACCAACAGAAGGTATTCTTTTTTTATTTAGTTTAATTACTAATACATTTGTGACTTATATTGACTTATATTGACCTTAAGTTATATTTTTGTCAGGGACTAGTGCCAATTATCAATCAGTTTTTTCCATTATTGGATCATAGGATGTGTGCAAGGCACATCTATTCAAATTGGCACAAAAAATGGAAAGGAATGCACAGGAAGATTCAATTTTGGAACTGTGTAAGATCAACCTTTGTAGAAGATTTTGATGATCAACTTAAATTATTAAAAGCAATGGGAGCCACCTCTACAAATGATCTGCTTGCAATTCCTCCACATCATTGGAGTCGTGCGTATTTCTCAGGAGCTTCTAAGTGTGATGTGGTTGATAACAACTTAGCTGAGGCCTTTAATGGGTGGATTGTAGATGCAAGATGTAATCCTATTATAAGCATGCTGGAAGAAATAAGGAAAATGGTAATGCAAAGAATGCATGTTAAGAGAAGTTGGGTAAGTAAGTGGAAAACTAACATCACACCAAGGGCTCAACAAAAGTTAGAGAAAAATATGGAACTTTCCACTCATTGTAGGCTAGTTTGGAATGGTGATGGAGGATTTGAGGTGACTCATGGAGAAAATCAACACACTGTTAATTTGAAGAGCCTGCAATGTACTTGTCGAGAGTGGGAGTTAACTGGAATACCTTGTTGTCATGCAATATGTGCAATGTACCATGATTCAAAGGAGCCTGAGACATATATTTCAGAATGGTACACAAAAGAAAGGTATCTCGCAAGCTACAATCAAGTCCTACAACCAGTTAGGGGGAAAAAATTTTGGCCAAAAAGAGATGATGATCCAATTGGACCCCCTAAGGTGAAAGTAATGCCAGGGAGGCCTAAAAAGAAGAGGAGAAAAGATAAGGATGAGCTTGTGAAACAAAAATATGGCAAGCTTAGTACATCAGGGTTTAAAATCACATGCAGTAAATGTAAGCAAGTAGGGCACCGAAAAAACAAATGCACCAACCCCGGACAGGTATATATTTTTATATTTGTGTTTAATTGATATCTTAGGAACACTATCCTTAAGTTATATTAATCAGTATCTAACATATTTTTTCAAAATTAGGCATCTGCCACTGATGTATCAAATTTAACTACAGCTGCAAGTACTACAGCTGCAAGTACCAATGCTAAAAAATCAAAGTCTGATGTTCCAAGTCATGAGGTATAATATAAATTGCTTCAGTTGTTATGGTTGGTTAACATTAATACTCATTAATTTACAATTAACATTATAAATACAATTTCTTTTATGCATCTCAGATTGATAACACTATGAGAACTACAAGAAGCATGAAGAGGAGGTCCAATGAGACAGAAACATCAGCTACTAGACCTTCAATAATTGGTTCTGCAACCAACAAAAAGAGGCAAGTTGGTATTGGCATATATACAAACTTGAGAACAGGAGAACAAACATTAAATGTGAGTGTGTGTTACAAATTTTCTACTTTGTTTGACATGTAGACTCTGTTAACTATCACCACTTATACTTCATTATGTTTATCTTTTTCAGCCTGGTTTTCCTAATGAAATGATTCTTAGAAGCGGTGCAAAAAGAAAAATTGGGGCTGATACTTCACAATACAATCATGCATGGAAAGGACCTGGTCTGAAGTGGAAACAAAAGCATGCTGTTACTACAAGGCAACTCAAGCAGCAACAATCTGATGAGCAGAGAAAGAAAAAGGCAAGGACTGAACAGAATCATCTGGGAACACAATCAAGCCAGACAGAGGCTGCTAACAATTAGTGTGATGTTGCAAGTCTTACTAGGAAGATGGTTTATTTTGTGTTACTAGGAAGCTGGTTTATTTTGTGTTACTAGAAAGATGGTGAAGATGATTTATTTTGGGTTATTAGGAAGATGGTAAAGATGATTTATTTTGTGTTACTAGGAAGATGGTTTATTTTGTGTTACTAGGAAGATGTTTCAAGTACTCAAACTAATGCTACATGTTATGTAATGTCTTTATATTATGAAAGACTTGATCTCGTTCACTATTGTGTTATGGAAATTTGTCATACTGAATTTTTTTGTGTTATAGAAATTTGCAAGAACATTAAATGAAAAACTTGAACACTAATTGTAAGAATATATTTTTTTTCTTTTATGCAAGGCAACAGTCTCAATTGCTATAGAAATCTGCTTCTGCATTTCAATCATCTTTGCCTTTATTTCTTCCATTGCATCATCTTCCTTACTTTTAGCTAATTGCTTCAACTCATCATTCTCCTTTTTCAGCTGATAAACGAGAAATCGAGCCCTTTCTGACAGTGGTTCATCAATCCATCTTAGAAAGTTACATTTCTTCTTGCGCCTATAATTTGGACAGCTGAAAAATCTTCTACCAATGTTTTCAGTATTCTTCCAAGCTGTCCACATTGGACATTTCACGCCACAATCACAAAATATTTCTTCTCCATCGTAATCCCAGTTCACCCCTGACCAAGTTTTACCCTGACTATTTGTAAATGATGCGCAAGATGATGATAATGCCATCTTCAACCTGCAGAACCACTAAACCTCAAATTACAGTAACCCTAAAATTTAAAGTAAACAAAAAAAGAAAATAGATCAAATATACCCAAAAATAGGTTTAGGGCTGTTAACTAATGAGAAGAACGATTGAGTAATTTGAAGGGGAAAAAAGAAGAAAATGAACGATTGATTAATTTGAAGGAAAAAAAATGAATCAAACATTACCTAGCAATATGAAACGGCAATGGAAGAACTTGAAGACGTGAAAATAGGTTTAGGGTTCATATATATAAAAAAAATATTAATATTATATAATAATATAATATTTTTATTATTTTTTTAAAAAAAAATGCCACGTAAGCTTTTTTTTCCACGTCAGCACGTGACATGGCAAGCCAGCTGGCAAGGATAAGCTGACCGTGCAGGAGTTAACGGCCCGTCACCCAGGAATTGACGGGAACGTTAGTCAACGTTAGTCAAGGGTCGGAATTGATCAATTTTTCAAACATAAGGGGCACATTGAGTGCGTTTTTCGGCGAGGGGCGACATTGCATATTTGGGTCGAACTTGGGGGAAAAAGTACCCCTTTAGCCAAAAAAAAATAAAAAGAGAAGGAGGGTGGTGCAAAAGGCTTTGGATGGGAAAAAAATAAAGAAAAAAGTTGAAAAGGGATGATTGGGGGTTGTCCGGCTGGTAGGTTAATGCTTTGGGTTTGGGGTGGGGTCCACGAGATTTAATTGGCTGTTGAAAGTGAAAAAAAAAACTGCGTGGGTATTGGGTGTTTGAATTTAGTTTGGAGTGTGGTGGTTGACCGGGTAGATAAGGTTAGAAAGTGTTTGAAATATGGGTTTGATTGGGTGGAAAAAAATGGATAAAATCCGAATATTAAATTAAAAATTCAGCCCACAAAATTCTGATAGCTTCTCATCTCTTTATTCGATCTAAATTATCTGCAAATAAAATAAATAAAAGATCAGATAAAAATAGAATTCGAAATAAAAAGGATAAAATGATGAGATAATAAAATAAATAAAAAAAGATAAATAAGATGAGATAAAAATAAATTTAAAAGTAGATAAGAAAAAAATATGAAAAATAATGAAGATAAATTTGAAAAAAGATAAAATCAAAATTAAAAATCTTTAAATGGATTAGATATTTTCGACTCTTTTTTTTTTTTTTTTCTTTTTTTAATTTTTTTTAAAAAGAAAATTTAAATAACATTAAAAATAAAGAAAAATAAAAAGAAATGGGTTGTCTCCCATCTAGTGCTTTATTTAACGTCGTTTAGCTCGACGACCTGGTTCAGACTACAGGCATTGCGACAAATACTTCTTCCAGTTCTTGCGCTTTATCCAACTGAGTATTTCCCTACGAGAAATTTTGCGATTATGGAGTTTTTTTACTGGAAAATTTTCTCTTTCACTCTTCAATTTATTTGGAGGTAATTTTAACTCCAAATTCAATTCCTGCAAAATGAAAGAAAACATTTTAGATTTTGATAAATCAGAATGAACAGAAGAAACATTTTTCAACTCCTTAATTCCTTTGTCGTGATCCTTCAAATCCCTGCACGAATCATCAACAGATTTAAATTCTATAAATTCTTCAACGGCGGGCTCAATAACATCTATAAAATTTATACTAGCAACATTATCAGGATGTCGCATCGCTTTGTAAACATCAAATTTTGCGATCTCGCCATCGAACTCCATTGTAAGGATCCCGCTTCTCACATCGATTTTCGTATTTGCAGTGCTCAAAAATGGGCGGCCAAGGAGGATTTCGGAAGAATTATTAGTCCGATCATTTTCCATGTCTATGGCATAGAAATTTGCCGGAAAGATTAAATCTTTTACCTTTACCAGGACATTCTCTAGCAATCCTTCCGGGTAAATTATGGATCTGTCCGCCAGCTGTATAGTTACTTTTGTATCCTTCAAAGGCTCAGCAGAAAGTGAGTTATAAAATGAAAGTGGCATAACATTAATAGAGGCACCTAAATCACACATGGCTCGTTTAATACCCACTTTACCGATTTTGCAGGGAATGGCAAACATACTCTGGTCCTTCAATTTTGGTGGCAACTTTCGCTGGAAGACCGCCGATACATGCTCTTCTAGATTAACCTTTTCAATTCCAATAAGACGACGTTTATTAGTACATAAATCTTTAAGGAACTTAGCATACCTTGGGATTTTTCGGATTACGTCGAGGAGTGGAATATTGATCTCTACTTTTTGAAACACATCTAGGATCTCTTTTTCTTCTGCTTGTTTGTCTCTTTTGATTAATCTCGACGGGAAGGGTGGTGGTGTAGCGTAGGGAGAAGGTACAGGGGTTGGATCGGGCATACCTTTTCTAGTAGGGGGTGATTGCTTTTTCTCTTCTTTTTGTACGCCATCTTCTTTAGCTTTAGGTTCGATGATTGTACCGCTTCGTAGAGTGATGGCGTTCACATTCTCTCTTGGATTAGGCTCCGTTTGAGAATGTAATTTCCCTTTGGATTCTAAGCGACTTACCGCTAAGGTCAATTGACTTATCTGTTTGTCAATTGCTTCAAAGTGAGCTTCGGTTCTTAGTTGAAATTTTTCTTGGGCTAGAGCTAACTTTTCAACAATTGACTCCAACGATGGCTTCTGCGGTTGATATTGTTGTGGTGCAATTGGTTGATAAGCTTGATTTGGCCTCTGGTTTTGCGCGTAACCGAAGTTTGATTGGTTTCTCCATCCCTGATTATATGCATTTCCTATGGCGTTGGCTTGGGCGACATCATCTTCCTGAATCATCGGACAACAATCTGTCGGATGTTCTGGACTAGTACAGATTCCGCAAAGTCTAGCTGTTCTTTTTTTATCTGCAACAAGAGATTGCACTATTTCAGCTAATTTATCGATTTTGTTTTCTAATGAAACTGTACTTACCTCGCGAACCCTTCGAGATGGTTCACTAGACTGATTGAATCTTTGAGAGTTGGCGGCCATGGTTGATATTAGTGTTTTAGCCGCTGTTGGTGTCATGTTGACTAGAGCTCCGCCACTTGCTGCATCTATCACCTTCATGTCCATAGGCGTTAATCCTTCATAAAAATACTGGATGAGGGCTTGTTCCGACAACCCATGTTGTGGACAATTTGCACACAACTTTTTAAACCTCTCCCAGTATTCATACAAGGATTCAACTTCTTTTTGTTAAATGCTTAGGATGCTGCGCCTGATTTCGCTTGCTTTCGCTGCAGGGAAGAACCTGTCAAGAAAAAGTTTAGCCATGTCAGTCCATGTTGTAACAGAATTAGGGGGTAAATCAAACAACCAATCTTTTGCTATATCAGCTAAGGAAAATGGAAATGCTCTAAGTTTGATTTGGTCATCGGATACTCCCTGTGGCTTTGTAGTTAGACAAACCATGTGAAATTCCTTCAAATGTTTATGAGGATTTTCTGTCGGTAAACCGTGAAAGGTAGGCAAGAGATGGATCAAACCCGTTTTTAGCACGAACGGTGTTTCGCCATTCGGGAAAGTTATGCACATAGGTTGTTGGCCATCGGGCGCCGCATTTAGTTGGCGTATGGTTTGATTTTCGTCTCCCATCGGATTGGGCTCGTAACTCGATTCTGCTTCAGATGTGATTTCTAGATCGTGTTCGAGTCTCTGTTGGTGTCTTTTGTTTTTCTTTTCCCGAAGTGTTTGTGCGTTCAACTTTCGGGCTAGTGCTTCGATTTCCGGGATAAGATCAAATTGTTCTCCCGGATTGCTCCTGGTCATAAATCAAATAAAACGATATTAGTAATTTGCCGTATTCCCCGGCAACGGCGCCAATTTTGACACGCGTCGTATAGTGTCAAAAATAAAACCTTAAACTCAAAGTAAATAAGAATTAAATTAATATAGTGAGAGTAAGGGGTCGATCCGCAGGGAATAGGAACTCTAACACCTTTCTTCTGATTTAGACCAAAAACCTGTAGAAAATAAAGGGGGATTTTAGAATAGTGATTTGAATGAGAAAAATAGTAAAAACGTAAAAATAAATGTTGAGAAATAATTATGGATAGAAATAGCCTCAAGCCACGCTTTGCCACGACATCTTCGATCACTGAAGTTGATTTTTCTTCGACTTTCCTGCAGGTTACAGTCTACAAGGCCCAACCCTTGTAACTTACTTCTCATTGGTAGATTCGACTCCCAGGGCAATCCTTGAAGTCAAACTTTTGTGAATTAGCCACGGCAATCGATGCTAACCCAGATCTAAGTTAGTGCTGGAGAAGCCCGTGCTCGGATATTCGTCTCGATGAGAGTTGTTTCCGATTTCGATTCCCCTTAGTGGACCGCCACTAAGTTTGTTCTTAGGGAGTTGAATTGGCTACAAGCTTTTCCTCGTCCTCAATGATGGATCTAAACCACTTCAAGCCGATGCGCGCTCTCGGAATGAAACAATTGCGATGCCTAAAGATTAGGCCAATTGCCTAATCAACTTTGCAGAGAATCTAAAAAAGGAATTGTCGAAGGATTGAAGTATTTTCCTAATCTCACGAGGTTTGTCGGGTTTGGCGTTGCTTTTGGCTAAAGGGAATTTAGTTAAGCATGGTTTGTGAAAAAACCATACTTAATAAAATAAACAAAAATGGAGAAAAAAAATGGAAAAAAATGAAGAACTTTATTACTCAAGGAAGAAGAGAACAATGGAAAATGTTTGATGAATAATTCACCCCCAAAGTGGGGTATTTATAATAGTTGAAAAACCCTAAAAACCTGAGATGATAAATCCTAAATAATTTAAATAAAATTACAAAAGATAAATATTAAAGTTTTGAATTTAAAAGATAAAATTCGGATGATAGGCTATCTTGATAAGTGGACTGATAAGTTATCAAGCTTGCTGACGTCATCTTCTAGAAGGTGCTGATGTGGCGCCCAGTCAGCATTCATGCCCTGGTTCATGCCCATGAATCTGCCCACGAATTCAGTATTTTCTGCAGCACTTCAACTCATTTCCGGCATTACGTAACCTGCACGAGAACAACACAAAAATAGCCCAATTAAGTCCTTCAAACATATATTCGATCAAAATAAAGACTAAAAACATAACCAAAATAAACACTTATCAGTAATTAATGCTTGTTTTGCTTTGTAATGAAATATAATAAAATGTAATTAACACATTCTTAGAAAATTATGTTTAATTAATTTTAGGGTGTTTAATGTAATTAATACTAACTTAAAACATTTTATTGTTTATGGTTTAGAGATTATGGTTTAAAGTTTAGGGTTTAGGGTTTAGGGATTATGGATATAGTTTAAAGTTTATGATTTATGGTGTATGGTTTATGTTTTAGGGTTTGGGATTTAAGGTTTGAGGTTTATAATTTGTGGTTTATAATTTAAGGTTTAAGTTTGAGGTTTGGAGTTTTATTGTTTAATTAAATTAAAAAAATTTAAATTAATGAAATAAATTTTTTAAGAATGTAATTAATTACATTCTACTATAATTCTTTAAAAATTAAAAAAAAACATTAATTACAAGAATATATTGTAAGGGCTGTCAATAGCATAACCCTACAAAATATAGTATGAACAAATACTACCTTAAAATCAACTTAAATTATTTAAAAAAATATTAAAAACTTACCGGAACTGGAAACAAGCTTTCTCCCTTTCTCCTTGCTGAAGGAAAGATAATTTTTTTTTTTGAACAATGAATGAAAGATAAAATTGAATATGTGGGATGAGTGAAAGGCAAAAAAAAAATTGGTGCCGGAAATGAGCGAATTCATGGTGTTAAATAAAGGTGTGGGTGAATGAGAAAGGTAAAATTGAAATTTAAAATATCAGAAAATAAAGTGCTTTTGGTCAAATTGATTATTGATTGTTGTGTTTTGTCCTTTCAGAAAAACTGACTAAACTGCTCTACTCTGCAATGCAGAAGGAACTCGCTTCCTTCCAACAGAGAGTTTTGAAAAACGTGTTCCTCTGCTTCGATATTGGTGAGCTTAACGAGTCATTTTCTGTTCCTTTGCTTTTTCGCTAATTATCAAATCCGTATGATCTCGAACAAATTTTCTCTCATCGTCGTATTTTCCTTGATTTTCTTCCAAACGGTATCGTTTTACCTCTGAGCCGGAAAAAGAGACGTACTAACTTCTGTTGCTAAATAGTCATGGAGATTGCCCGAAGAATTTTTTTTTTCTTCTTTATTCTTTTATTTAATTTTTTTAAAAAAAAATTAGTTTATTTATGAATTTGTTCCCACTTTTAAATATTTATAGTTTGACCTCAACCCAACCCCAAATTATGATTCTGTCCCTGTCTACTCTGAAAACATTGGATGCACATACGGCGTCAGCTTTGGGGAGTGTATTACGGGCTGGCTATGGCTAGAGCAAGAGGTATGCAACGTCTTATCATGGAAACTGATTCAGTTTGAAGTGGTGAATTATAAATATTTATGGAAATTATACAAGTAATTTTATCATTGTATTACCTTGTAACATTATAATTTTTAGGACTAAATCAGAATTTTATCATTTTAAGGGGTTAAAATATAATTTGATCATGTACTAGTTTATAGAATTATAATTTTTAAATGGGCTAGTGAACAAATTTACCATTTTAGGGGAGCCATGACCCATGCCCCTGTCAGCCCCCTTGGTTTCACCCCTGAACAAATTTCCCATTTTGAAACTTCAGTTTTTTATCTTCAATTTACATGGATTTTTTTGTTTACCTCTTCACATTCTGAGTAAAAATGACAGAGATGCATATACACACACACACATGTATATATAAAGAGAAGTAACAAAAAGAGACGCTGAAAAAGGATGCTATCTTTAACTTTAAGATCAAAAGCAAATTCCTACTATACAAAGCAAATTCCTGCCCCACCTAATGTAATTGTAATTTGTAATTGCTATGCCAGTAACCAAATCAACTCTATCAACATTTCATGATCACGACCCCAATTCAATGTAACATCTCGATCTCGATGTGTTGTGATTTCTGACGATGAACAAATAACTTCACAAGGGTTGTAACTTGGCAATATGAAGTGAAAATCGTATCGGAGAGCTCTCGGAGCAAGCTTCTGACAAGGAAGCGAGCAAAGAGCATACGGTCTTTACGATGTATTCCCACTATGATGCAGTTGAGTTATACGTTGCAACTTTTTACTGCTTTCCTCACTTCTCGATACGTGCTTTTCGTACAGCCTCCTGGATTTGTCTTTCATGCTCTTTTAGCATGTCTTCGAGGTTTCCCCCAGGAGGCACCAGTGGTCCAGAACAGTGGATCCTGTTTTTCTTCTGTGCATATACCTGCAATAGTTTAAGAACATATCAAACATTATAAACGATGCATGGCAAAGACACGATAGGATTCTTGGAGTTGTCTAGGGTCATTTCTACCTGAAACTCACATTTGACGTCCAAATCCTAATCTTAGATATACTCAAAAACATGTTAGAAACTTGCATGGAGGACTATAAAAGAATTTCAGTTCATCAGCACAGAACTCAAATCAGAACTTGGGACAGGAGAGCTTCTCGTAGGTTGTGTGTGTATATATATATATAATTATACATATGAATCATATTTCATATCTAAGTTTTCGAGTAGCAAAATTGTAAAAGCATTTGAGAGAATTGCATCTCCGTGTTAGGGAATTCCATTTCGATATCTGATACACACTCATGTCAAAGTAACATAGGTATGTAACATGACTAGATGATCTGACCTAAGAATGATACGATGATGATAACAATAAAAGTTAAATGAAAAGTAGTTGGAAACAGTTGGTTAATTTACCGATGCGTGATCTTTGTTTGATGCTCCATCATCTTTCTTAGAGTAAGTGTGAACTGCCTGAGGCTTCATTGAAATCTGTTTCCTAAAGTTGCCTGGGTTTCTCGTACAACCTGCCTTGCTCCATAACTCTGCTGCACTAGGATGGATCATCGATGAGGAATGGGATAAGCCATTTTGTGAGGTGATCTTGCAAGGATCAACTCTAATGGCTGAGGCACTAGGATGGTCGTACTTAAGAGTTGTGCCTGGTTTTGATTGTCCCTGAGCAACGAATCCCGGTGATCGCACTGATTCAGCTCCTCGCCCCTTGACGGCCTCTGCTCTTTTCCTGAAGTTACATGAGAGAGTAAAGGTTTAAAGATGGATTCAAAAAACTCTCCAAACCTCAACAAATAAAATAGAAGAGAAAGTTATGGAATCATTCATTCATGTATTTTCTTTCTTATGCATCCATCCGTATAGGTTATTAGATATATGCATCAGAATGAAAAATAAATTGATATGATTTTCTTGGGTTCTTTTTTTCCCAGTCATTTTCATTCATAATACGGATTTGTATCTATAAATAGACATGACTACTTTGCATAGCATGCATTTATGTATGCATTAGTTAAAAAAGGCTGAACATTACAAACCTTCTTGCTTCCTCATTACGAAGTTTGGCATCTTGTTCCTTGCTAGGAGGATATTTCGGCAAATCTGATGGATTGCAAGGGAGAGGCTCGGCTGTAAAGAACTGATGATTCAACCATAGGTCCAACAATATAACAGAAGAATGTTAAACTTCAAATCAAACGGGAAATTCATATTTCAAGAAGTGAAGAAAAAATACTGAACAACAACAAAAAAGCATTTAGATGGTTGTCCAAATACCTCACTTGTAAGTGCTGAAGTAGCGGATCCTCGAACATCAGGTTCGAATGAGAGGAGTTTATCAGTAAGAGACAAGGCAGAATGTGGGAAGTTTTTGAAAGTGTCGGCGACACATCGTTTGTAAGGTTGATGAGGTTTGAAACTAGTTGCATGTGGAAGTTTCGTTTTCTGCCAATACTCCTCTGAGGGTGAGCCGCAGAGTTTAAAGATCTTATGCATTTGCTCCACCTGGAGTAATCAGAAATGAAAGAAGTTAGAAAAAATTACACATCTAACATACATATCCAAGTCCAAGTAACATAGTGTGTAGCATTCTTCAGAAGAACAAAGCAAAATGAAAGTGCATTTGCAACAATATGCAGAACCAGTTCTGCGGCTATATTTCTACACATAAAAGAAAGACTACCTCTGTTCTTCCGGGCATAATCGGCTTCCCAGCAAATAATTCAGCAAGGATGCAACCCGCACTCCACAAGTCTATAGCAACTCCATATTGAGTGGCCCCAAGCAAAAGCTCGGGTGCCCTGTACCAAAGAGTTACAACACGGCTTGTCAGTGGCTGCTTTTGGTCAGGTTTAAACAATGTAGCCAAACCAAAATCTGCAATCTTAAGAACTCCATTATTGTCAATCAGAAGATTGGAACCCTTGATGTCACGGTGCAGAACACCACGGCTATGACAGTGTTCAAGGCCAAGAAACAGCTGTTGCATGTAACATTTTATCTACAACAAAATCGCATATGCCTCTTATAAGACCAAAAGGAGATATAACATGAGCATGGTATTTTATTGCAATAGAGAAACACGTACCTGCTGCTCGGTGAACTTGATGCCAGGAGTTGCTGAAAGCCCTGCAAGATCATGGTCCATGTACTCGAAGACAAGATACAAGCTGCTCGACATCCTTGAAGTGACTATACAGACAAGCTTCATAACATTCGGATGGTCAAGCCTCCGTAAAATGATGATTTCCCTAGCCATGAAGCGGACACTTTCGGGATCCATATTTACGAACCGGACCTTCTTCATGGCAACTATTTTGCCAGTTTCTAGGTCACGAGCCTTATATACACTACTGTAAGTTCCTTGACCAACCTGCATACACAAAATACTATGTCAGTATGTGCAAAAACACTCGTGAAAAGAATTTTGTTGCATACAACAAAAGAAAAGCCAAAAATGTGTTCTCCAACAGCTATAAATGACCAAATCTAAAAACAATTTGCAGAAACAAAGATGATTTGAAACATACAAAAGAAGGCATTTAAAAATATGATCAAATGCTATGCTCTACCAACAATTAGTGCAATTCGTCCTTTGTCTTAATCAGCTAATCTGCAAGAACGAAGTCCCTGTAATAACAATTCTTGTTCTTAAAATGTAACATGTTTGAATTAATCTGTACTAAAATCATGAGAGAAATTTTAGAAGGACAATGTTGCTCTCATGCTTGGTATTTGTGTCCAGCACATCTTCGAACATGGGGATATGGCTCTACAAAGAGCTTATAAAAATAAACATATCCATATTGAACACATACTCGTATCTAACACTCATACAACATATTCATGCATCGGACACGAGTATCGAACAAAGTACCGAACACAGATATTTCAACAAAAATGAAAAGTCCAGAAACCAAATTGAATTCAAGAAAAAGCAAAAAAAAAAAAAATGGAACAGGTTTTAGAGAAAGTAAAAGAAAGCATTGGTGAGAAGTAATTACTTTCTCTAACTTCTCAAAAGATTCGACCTGCCGAGGCAGCCATCCCTTAACAGCTTCTCCGGCAACCGAAACCAACCACGAGGGCCACCCTGCAGCCAATAGTTCGGCGTCAGGCGGAGCAGGAGAGTTAGTTATATCCACTGAAACACGACCGGCTTTGGAAGGTTGACGTAGGGAGGCACGTCGAGCAACTAAAAGCTCCTCTTTCTTTGTTGGTGTAGGAGGAATCAATTGCACCGATCCCTTGTTGCTGCCGCCGTTGAAGTCTCCATCTTTCGCATTTTCATTGTCGTCAAAACTCTCATCTTTGGTCCCTTTCGAGCAGATGCAGCCCATAATCCCTCCCAAACAATCCCTTGTTTAGGAATAGCTTTGCCTCGAATACGCTTCTATAAAAGCGAAAATCCCTCTTTTAACCATGCATTAAGCAACAGGGAAACCCAAAATAAATCTTGGGATTCCCATGTCCGCCATTGTTGCCGAATCCGAACCTCTCACAACAGCATCGTTTATCAACCGATTGCCGCCGCACCCAGCATTTAAAACCGTTTGTTGAGAACCAAAATCTCCCTGTTTCTTCTTCTTCTTCTTCTTCTATGTGAAACACCCGGATTGTAAAGGTATGTCAACAATCAACCAATTAAAAGTTAAAACCCGAGAAAATTAGAGAATGATCAGAATGAATAAACAGGCAGAGAAAAAAAATATTTGAAGGGCGATGCAGAAACAAGCTAACGTTAAAAAGGAATGAAATCCCAAATCAAATTCTCAGAAACTATCTTTGAGAGAGAAAAAATGGTGGAATAACAGCTATGAAAGTTTTATTTTTGATTAGGAGACAGAAAAAAATAGAAAATAAAAAGACAGACAGAGAGAAAATTGTTTATAAAACAACAGCAACAAAAAAACAACTAACAACAAAAAAAACAACAGCAACAATACGGCGAAGTGGACGCGGAATTGAAATGGCAGAGATTTACTGAGTTTAGTTCCTAAATTTACGATAAACCAAAGATTTACACGGACATGACAGAGACAAACAGACAGACAGTAGTCTCGAGAACATCTCCTTATCTTATTGACTTATTAATGTCTATATCATGGTCTTTAATGTTTATGAAATTTGAAAAAGAAATTCTACAATCATTATCTTGTTTATTTTACTGTTTTAAAATTGTGTTATTTTTATTTTATATTTGTTAATTTTATATTTTTGTTATAGTTTTTACATTTTTACTGTAATCTTATAGAAATGTTTGTTTTTCTAAAATTATAAAACTCACGCAAACAAATTTGAATATATTTTTATATAATAGTTGATATTTAATTTATTTATTGATTAATTCGAATAAGATATTATAAAAATTATTTTGAACAACCCTTTTAATCCAAATTTGTATATTGTTTAATTATTATATATTTAATCTTTATATTATATGTATAGTCAAGATCCTATCGATTTTTAAACTGTTTAATATTTTTCAAACCTTTCCTAATAGGGATTAAATTTTAGGGGTTCAGACTTAATAGATAATTAAATACTTCGATAAGTGTGCTTATATTTGAGTTAAATTTATATATTTAAGTCTAAATTATATGTTTTTTTAAAGAAAAAATGTCTGAATTATATTAATGTGTAATTTAAGTTTGAAACATTTTATTTAAAAAAATGATTGTTACTGAAATTATTTAGATTTTTTATTATAATTGTAACTATGGTTGTAGTTGTAAATATAATTAAAGAAATATAACCATTTAAACTATTTTTAGCTCCATAAAATAAGACAAAAAGGGGAAATAGATGAGGGAAATCTTCAAACGGTTGAGAAAATTCAAGACGTGCACTGCAGTATCGTGTTGTGGAGGGTCCATGCTATATGGCAAACCAGAGGTCGACACGTGGACTTTCGGTTATGGAGATCGACTCCCGCTTTCTCCAATGAATATGATTGCCGCCAAATTGTAGCATATAACGAAAAAATATTATAAATATAAGGGAAAAGCAACTTTTAGTCCATAAATTTAATAACTCTTCTCAACTTGGTCCCTTAATTTTTTATCCACATTGGTCCTTGAATTTGGATTTTTAATTCTTTTGATGATGTGACACGATATTAGTGTTGCATCGTGAAAAAGTTGTCAAATTTAAGAAGTAATGTAGACAAAAGGTTCATGAACTAGTTGGAAAAATTGTCAAGTTTAAAGAATATTGTTGATCAAATAAAATACAGAAAAACTAAGTTCGAAAAATTATCAAATTCAATGAAAAAAAGTTACTTTATCTCTAAAAATGATTCTCTCTTTTTTCAAGGTTCCTTCTCTTATGAAGAAGATTTTGTCCTAACTCTTTAGGATTAGGGATAACAATTGAGAATGTTGGTTGAATTTTTGACTGACTCGAACTAAACTCAAAATATTCTTAATAAAATTTGACTCTAATTCGACTTGAGCTTAAATATACTTTCATTTATTGTGAAATTGTTTGAAAAACGTAATTGAAAACTCAAACACTCGACCCGATTCAACACAATTTTCAAATTTTCATATATATATTTTATAATAAAAATAATTAAATAAAATACTATTTTATCCAAGTTAGTAACATAAATCAAAGTAAAAATTAATTTAATCATATAATTATAGCACTATATATCAAAGTAAAAATTAATGTTTACATATATTTTCGTGGAAAAAACTTTGATACGCAGGCCGTGTAAAGTTTAATTTACACATGCCTTTTAATTTTAGGGGTTATGGTTTTAATTTAGGGTTTAAAGTTTGGGTTTATGTTGTAAGATTTAAAATTTAAGGTTAATATTTATAATTCATGGTATATGTTTTTATGTTTAGGTTTAGTTTTTTTAAGATTAGGGTTAAGAATTTAGGATTTAAATTTTATAGTGCAAATAAACAGGCTTATATAAAATTAATTTTATACAATATATGTATAAAAAAATTACCGTATTTTCTTCATCAAAACCTAATAAATAGTATATAAATATATAAAGATTACTTTTGTAATTATCATGGGCTCAAAAGGTAAGACGAGATATTCCTAAAATCATACTTAGCATTAGGGGTGGGAATTGTCGGGTACCCGGGATTCGGGTACCCGGAAAATCGAGTACCCGGTTCGTTCGGGTACCTCTTTAAATGGCCCGTGTCCCGGCTCATTAAATTTGGGTACCCGAGATTCGGGTACCCGTAAAATTCGGGTACCCGATTCATATTTTTTTTTATTTTAGAATTAAAAAAATCATATGTTAAACACAAAAATATTTTAAAAAAATTAAACTTAAAACTTAAAAGAATATAATACAAACATAGAAAAAATATAGGGATTTAAACTTAATTTTAGAGTGAAAATATTAAGAAACATAAAATAAAAATATAATTTTAAATATAAAAAATATATATTAAATTTTATTGGGTCAGGTCGGGTACCCGGTAAGGGAAAAATCTCGGCCCGTGTCCCGAAAAATTTACCGGGTCAGGTAATTTTTTTTCGGGAATTACCCCGTATTTTTGTTTCGGGTACTCGGGCTTTCAGGTCGGGTCAATCGGGTCGGGTATTTTCTCCCACCCCTACTTAGCATGGTCTGAATCATATATATATTTTAAAAATGATCTTATAAAATCAGATGAGACATATTGGTGTAAACAGGAAATTTTAAAATGGGGTACATTATGGTGAACTAAAATAAGGTAAAATTTGTGTAATTATATAAATTCTCATTATTTTTGTAATAATTTGTGTAATTATATAAATTATTATCATTTTTTTGTAAGAATTTGTGTAACTGCATAAATTCTTATTAGCTTGGTAAAATTTACACAAATTTTACCTTAATTAAGATTTTGTGTAGATTGTAAGGATTTGTATAACTACATAATTTTTTATCAATTTAATAAAAATTTGTATAAATTTGTCTCACCCTAAATACGCGATTTGTTAACGAAAGCCGTGGTAATAAGTTCCATCCTTAGTCTCGGATGAGAGATTTTTAGCACTTTTTTGCAATTGTTATTTGTTTGCAAACATTTGTGTGATAAATATCCATGTTAGCTATTAGTATGTACATTTCACTAACTGTTAATTTTAATCAGTCCAATTCACTTGAAACTAAATTTGACTCAAAAAAATAAACTTAACTTGTTCCCGACATGCCTAGAAACACGCAAGCGATCAGTATTGATCTATATTCAATCATAACATGTACCTATGTTGATTTCGCTCTCGATTCCAAACAATGACACTTAAAATTTCCTGAACTAAATTTCACTAATTGTATTTTAATTGCGTTGCCATGGATTTGGATTAATGCATTGCTCAAGTTGGAATTGACCCTAAAATCAGAAATTGTTTCGGTGTATCGTTTTTGTAAAAAAAAATGTTGAGAACAATTTGTGTTTACTTCAACATAGGATCATATCTTCTGGAAACGTATGTCGGCCATTGACAAAGCCCAAGTTTGTAAATTTGGTTGCCGCATTTAAGTTTTAGTCAGAAACTTGCATACGGTCAAAGACTCAAAGGTCAATAACTCTCAAAGCCCTTATGTTTTAATTTTCAGTTTTATATATCCAATCACCCACCTCACGTGTACATATCATCATTTTTCCTTTCAAATAACTATAATTTAATCTAAAACCACAAAAACTAAAATACAATTAATAGTTGACCAGTTGACAAAAAGTTATCTCCCGAACTTTTAAACTTTTAAAATATTAACAGGTATACAAGTTAATTTTTTTTAAAAATTTTTAATTTGAATATTACTTTTTTTTATAAGTGTTGTGTGTATTTATCCAAGAAAGGAGAAATATGCTACCATATACAAAAGAGTTCTTTACAAAAGAAAAAATAAAAGCGAAAATTTATTTTAAATTTCAAGTTATACAGAGGTCGGCATTCGCATGTGTGGTTTTATCTATATTTTTGTAACATAAACGTAGACGTATAATATCTTTGACGACAAAACAATGTCATCAACAATTTGAGTTTCCCCGTGAAGTGTCGAGCATTTTGTTTCAGCCAGATACTATATATGAGAGCATTCCGAGAGAGTCTAAGTATGGTAGAAAGAAGGAATTTACCCTTAAAATGAGTAGTAGCCCAAGTAAGCTCTCCATTCCAGTTCAGCACGGGGAGAGAGATATAGCAGAGTTACAAAAGATGCAACCAATCAAATTGTGAGAAGTGACAATTAAAGAAGAGATGGTTTCTTGACTCCGCATGGGAGCCACATAAGAGACAAGTATTAGCCACCGAGAGATCCATTTTTTTATAACCTATCATACGTGGGAAGGCGGTCAAAGACTACCATCCAGCTGACTATAGCATGTTTGGGTATGCGTAGAGAAAACTATATCAACTTATGCAAAAAAAATTCTTTCTTTTCACGAATCGTCTCCCAGATTCATTTAAATTTGACCACCGACCAGTTTTGGTTTGAGGCAAAAAGAGAAGTTGCAATGGGTCGTAATTTTAGTAGTTTCATCATTGTCCAACTAAGATCAGGTTTGGTCTCTACATGCCAGAAGTCAAACGTTTTTTAGGACAAATTCTTTGGTCTATGTCATCCACAAAGACTCGTGATTAGCAAAAATATTGCGAATAAGTGCAAGAAAGCAAACATTAAACCATCATTTTAAGTTTTTAAGCTCTAGCCCTCCTTCAGACTTGAGGGAACAGATTTGTGACCAGCCAAAACACGCACTATGTGTTGCTTGATCTGAACCCTTCCGAAAGAAACGAGAACATAGTTGTTCTATTTGTCTACACCAATAATTTTTGATGCTATAAAACACAGATTGAATAAGCTGTGGTCGCCCTCATAACTGAGGTGCTTCCCAGACCATGTCTTTAATTTGTCAAAAATTTTATCGATCAAAGGTACAATTTTTTACCGTAAGCTTTTTGGTTACCAAAGGATACCCAAATAGTGAACATGAAGTTTTCAATCATAAAATCAGAATTCGCAGTAATATCAGCAAGGCAAGAGGATGATATACCCGAGACAAACAATTCTGATTTAGAAGCGTTAAGCTTCAAGCTCGAGTATCTGTAAAAGACTTCCAAGATATTGAGTACTCCAAGAACCAAATTCAAAACCCTCTGCAGAAAAATTAAAAGATCATCCGCAAAGCACATATGAGTGAGATTGATACGCTTACACTTTGAATGATATTTGAATACACCATGCTGAACAGCGTTATTTAATAGTGAAGACAAGACATCTATAACCAAGATAAATAAGTAGGGAGAAAAAAAGTCGCCCTGTCAGACCCCTCTCTTACCCTTAAAGAAACCTACCAAGTTTTCATTGAGAGATATAGAGAAGCGAGATGTAGTGATGCACATGGTAATCCACTCTCTAAACTGTAAGGGTAATTCAATAGCTGCAAGGGCCTTTAGGAAAAAAGACCAGTCAATGAAGTCAAAAACTTTTTGAAGGTCAATCTTAAGAGCACATCTTGAAAAAAATAGATAATTTAGAATAACTCTTTACCAAATTTTGGGCAAAGAGAACATGTCTGTAATACTTCAGCCCTTAATAAACGCATATTGATTAGGGGAAATCAAAGATGGAAGATATTCAATAAGTCGAAAAAGATTGGTTATGGTCTTATAAACCACTGAGCAATGTGAGATGTGCCGAAATTCCTTAAGTTTGAAAGCATTTGCCACCTCCAGAATCAATGCAATAATTGTAGCATTAAAGGCCGAAAATAGGTAAAATGTCTGGAAAAAGTGCTAGATAGCTCTGAGGAAGTCATCTCCAACAATATCTCAAGTCACACGAAAGAATTCTACTGTATAACCATCCGATTCCAGACTCTTATCAATACTTTGTTTAAAAAGAGCATTCTTGATTTCAGAATCACTAACAGGCCGAGATAAAGTGGAAGCAGCTTTAGAAGGAAGAGTTTGTTGCAAAAGTTTAGAGTGTGATTCAATAGATCGGTTCTAAACATTGTCATCTTTGCTGCCTATGAAGCTAGTGAAGAAGTTGATCATCTCAGAAGTCATATCATCAAAAGTGTCAAGTCGGTTACTATTTTCATCTACAAACAATCGAATAGTATTTCTTTTACACTTAGACTGTACTGCATTATGGAAAAAACGAGATCCTAAATCCCCTTCTTGAATCCAAGTGACACGAGCATGATTAAATAGTAATAGATGTTAGTTTTATAAGAATGATTTTGACAAATAAAGAAAAATCACAAGGACTCAATAGAGAAAAAATAAATAATTATAAAGAAAAAATAAAGATTAAATAGCAATAGTAATAAATATATCACAAGTGACACGAGCCTAATTAAATAGTAATATAGGTTAGTTTTATTAAATAAAGAAAAATAATTATAAATAAAGCCTATAAAATAAAATAAAAATTACAACCGACGTCGAACACCGCTGAACACCATTAATATTAAACACCTCTGAACTCTATTAAATTAATTAATAAAAATTAAAAATTACAAGAACTCAATATATAATTAATAATTATTTAAAATAAATTTCAATTAAATTATTTTTTATATGTATTATATTTTTTAATCTTTATTTTCAAATAATTGGATCAAATACCAACCACAGTCAATCTCAAATTCTCAAATTAAAACCCTAATTCTTAAATTAAAACCTTAATTCCCAAATTTAAACCTAAAATTTTATTTTAATCTGGCTTCATTGTCTAAATTATTTGTTACATTCGCAATGCATCTGATTACTTTTATGTCCTAGAGTATTAATCGACAATCACTCTAATCTCAGAATTTGTTGATTGCTTTTTTCCAAACATGATCCAAAAGCACATCATTGCATTACACTTAACAACATAAATTAAACATTTTTCAGATGATTACACTATGCTTTTTTTAGGTTACATGTATAAAATTCTTAGAGTAACAATGTTACTTTTTCTCTTCTTTCAAGACAACAAAGCACCGGTGACTGATAAGTATTGCAACGACGACACAATGGTAAAGACGACGACGGTAGAAGAAGAAAATTAAAGGGACTGAGTTTAGGTTGTTTGATATTAAGAAGATTTTGAGATATTTAATTCTAATATATTAATTAAAAATACTATAAAAATATAAAAGGTTTATTAAATTTAATTTTTAATTTTATTTTAAATAATTTATAATTGTATGTTGAGTCCTTGATATTTTTAATATTTATTAATCAATTTAATGATGTTCAACGGTGTTCAACATTAGTGATGTTCAGCAGTGTTCATCGCACGTGATAGACTCACCCAATAATAAAATATAGAAACAAGGGTCATTGTCGATGAGAAACTAGCATAATTGTAACACTACAAAAAAATGTACATATACCGACGCTTAGCTATACCGACGGACAAAAACCGTCGGTATAGGTAGTATATACTGACGGAAAAAAATTATCGATAAAAATTTTGATTTTTACCGACGGATATATTAATCGTCGCTATTGATGTAATTTATACCGACGGAAGACAAAAAACCGTCAGTATAAATGTAATGTATATCGACGAAATTTAATAACCGTCGGTATAGGTGAACCATATACCGATGGTTGATTTTTTGTGTCGGTATAGATAATGTAATTTTGATTTTTTGAATCTGGGTATAACGACCCGTTCGGGTCAACTACAAGGGTAAGAGGTTCATTTTTTTATTTTATTCATTCTTTATTCTCAACTAAACCCCTTTTTCCTTTCAAACATAACCTTAGTCGCCGCTCCCTCACGCCACCGTTCCCACCAAAGAACTCCTCTCGACGCCCTCTTTTTATTCACCGGTGTATTTTTCCGGAAAGAGTCCCCAAACGAATGAAAATGGTTTGAGTCCGCCGAACTCTCCTTGCCGTCGATCTGAAAAACCGACCGTTCGATCGGCTTGGTTCCAAGATATGTTCTTCTCCTCGGCAATGGGAACCCCTCCACCATTGGGATCGTCGATCAAACACTATGATCATCAGAAAATCCCTTGAGTGTTTCGAACTTCTCCAATGTCGATCTAAGAATCCGACCGTTGGATCGTCACGGTTCTGAGGTATGTGGCTCTCCTCGTCGAGATGACCCTCTCCACCGTTCGGATCGTCCGTTAGTGGCCCCGTTCGCTGAAATCCACCATGGACGAGTAGGGTAAGCATATTTTGACTTATTTTTGTTTGTGGCCGTTTGGATTGTGCGTGTCTTGGTTGGACTGTTTGGGTTTCAGTTTTTGGATAGAGGGCAGTAGTTTTGAATGATTTAAGGGATGGAAAATAGTTTAGTGGTTTTTATTGAAGGTCGGGTCAAGAATGATCAAAGGGATTTCGGTTATGAGTGAAGGCGAGTCAAGTGACTCGGTGATGGAGTTGAGGAGCTTAGTTTCTGAGTGATGGCAAGGTATTGGTCAAGGTATATGTTTAATCTGGTTTTTCAATGAAACAATAAAATGTTTTGTATTAGGTTGACATTTCAGCAGCAATTATAGGGAAATAGAAGTTCTGATTCATATCTGCTATCGGAATTATAGATCATGTAAAAGCTTTGCACATATATTCATATACAAATGGTTAAGCATATTATGTAAGCTGTCTATTTTATTGTCATTTTTTTGAAATTAACGCAGGAGATAAATTGGTGGAGAGGTAAGCAGGCTTGTGGTTGCTGAAGCTTGCATACAAGCATTGGACATAGAATTTACTGAAGGCAAAATTTATGAAATCAACTCGGTCGAGGTATGGAAAATATAGGGGCATTCCAACACATGCAGTCATTTACATTTAGTTTTTCTTAAACTGAAACATTATGCAATATGAGCATCTAGTTAAGGCTAGAGCATATGATTTCATTAAGTTAAACCCTTATATTTGAAGGGTACTTGCATTAGGTTGCGAAAGAGAGCATAAAAGTTTCAAGCATATAAAAATTAATGATAAGTTAATGATAAGCATGTATGATGATTTTGAAATTTAATTTTTGATTCTTCTTTCTCAAATTTAAATATGGTCTATGGTAATTCAGGTAAGGAGTTGTATTCTCGCAACCTAAAATTGCTTGTTCTTTTCGTTTCTCTCTTTTCAATCCTTAATTGTTATTACTATTTATGCCTTGGCTTGGCATTGTTTTGTGAATTCAGGTAAGGCTTTGATAGAGGGTGTACAAAAGTAAGTGGTTAACTTATATTTGAGGTTTTACATTCAAATTTCGGTGTATATCTGCTTTAGTAGTTGCTACTACTTGTTTAGCCAATACGAGAAGAGATACTTTTGGTAGTTTTAGAAGTCTTGCTTTCTCGCTACAATTATTTTCTTAATGCAGGTATGAAAATCAGTGGACACACATTTTAGAAACCTATAAGAAAATATTTAGAGATAGAAAATCAGTAATTATTTCACAAGCTTTATATGCATTGTCTGCCTTTTCTTTTTTATGAATAATTTATAATACCTGTCTTTGTTCTATATCAGGTTGATCTCAAAGACAAATGGAGAAACTTGCTCAGAAAATGATGCTTGGTATCATGGATAATTTATAAAATTTGTTATTTGTTATAATATATGTTCCTTTTTTGATGAACTGTAATGTTCTTACAACAATTGTATATATTTTCACCACTAGTACTAGACTAGAATTACTTTAACCTGTAAACTGGCCTTTTGAGTCTTTGTTATATATTTTCAGCTTTGTTTTTATAGCTTTATTTATGGAATTAGCTTTTTTTTTTTTAAAAAAACAAGAGTTAATTGCACACATGTTTCTGATCTTCATTTTAGATTGGACTCTAATTTTTTTAAAAACAAATGCCAGCTAAACCTATACCGACGGACGGAATTGTCGGTATATGTATCTTAAAAAAATCTACATGATACTTATACCGACGGTCAAATCGTCAGTAAAAACTCGGCATTATATATGTAACATATATACCGACGGAATGGGTTCGTCGGAATAGATACACTAATTTGTCGGGGTAAGACATACTTATACCTACGGATTCATTTGTCGGTATAGGATCCCAGCATCTATACCGACGGTTTCTTCCGTCGCTATAGAGGTATACCGACTAGCATTTTACTGACGGCGTTTTGTCTGTCGGAATATCTCTTTTGTCCGTCGGTATAGGGTCTAAAACCCTATACAGACGGATTTTTGGTGTTTTACCGACGGTTTTGTGTCCGTCGGTATATGTTATTTTTTTTGTAGTGTAACTCAACCGTGACCTATTTTTGGTGATTGTGAACGTCTATCAAAATTCAATATGAGAATTCAAAGCAGAAATGTATAAACAAGATAACATAATAAAATCTTATGAAGATGTATCAAATCCAACATTAAAACAAGAAAAAAATTATACTATAAGAACAAACAAAAGATGTGTCATAAAAAGAACAAAACCATTCACTATTTTAAATTAAAAGAAAAATTAATTAAAAAAAACCAAATAACATAACATAACACAAATTATATTAAAACAAAAGAGAACAGAAAAATAAAAAAGAATAACATGATTATAGAAAACAAATTTTCTACTGTAATATAACAAATATTTTCTCGTTATAATATTCAATATTTAATTTATATATATATATATATATATATATATAACTTTTCAATCCAACAAATAGTCATAGTGAAAAAGTAGATGTCATTCATTTCAAAAGATTCAGGTTCAATTTATTTATTTGTAAGATATATACATTGTCAAATGGTTAAGAATGTTTATGAATATATACTATATCGTATTTACTCTTAGACTTATTTAATATATATATATATATATATATATATATATATATATATATATATAAAGGATTTTTTTAAATAACCACAATTTTTTAATTTACGAAAGAAACGATACAAATATCATGATTTACATAAATATTTAGTTTCTCGATTTTGTATTTATTCGGATTCGTACCAAAATAAACATTGAAGAAAATCGTCTAAATTACGCGGGACAAAACTTAAATTTAAAACCTCAATTTATTACTGAACTTGATTGATGTTATTTTAATTTGCTTGCACCATAAACCAGACCTTCAAAAGGTTAAATCCCTACTACATTGTACATTTAAGCTATCATAAGATTTCTTAATTACCTTAAAAACCTCATAATCTAAATTTCTAACTCTACCCGCTTCATCATCGTAATTGAATATCGGTAATACGATACAAGAAAGTTTGGGCGGTCCTAAACTTAAGCTCAATCCATGATCCCACGTCTACAGGTAATCTTCAACGGAAATGCTCAAACCCTCCGTTTCCCAGGAGCCGTCGTTCCCATTTGCTTTGATTTCATTCTTGACGGAGCTGTTGCTGATGATCATCTGGGCGTCCACTGCCATCCCAGCATCCGACGCCGCTTTCTGTACGGACTTGGGCGACATGTCTGAATTGACACACGGAGGTAACATCGAAGGGAAGTTCAGAGCAGTTAGGGAAGACGGTCGGCGGAGACAATAGAAAGCAATGTCGTGGGCGACGGCGGCGGCTTCCGGAGTTGAATACGAGCCTAACCAGAGTCTCTCTTCGGTGCCGGGAACTCGGATTTCCGACACCCATTTCCCCCATCTACGACGACGCACTCCCTTGTATTTCTTTTCATCGGCGCCACTGCTTTCGCCGGCACTCATTGTTGCAAGAAATAGCAGTTAAAAAGGGTAAATGCTGGAAATTGAAGAAAAGTGAGGAAAGGGGATGGAAAGCGGAGGTTATATAGGTTGAAGAAGAGCAAAGTCAAAGTGCAATTAATTAATATACAAAGAGGGAAGTTTTAAGGTTGAAGATGAAGATTGAAGACGAAGTCAAAGATGATAAGCAAGGTCAAAGTAAGAACCGAGGAAAACAGGACGGTGCCCGCCAACAAGCTCCACAACTATTGTGACAACCGGTGTTAATGGGTCAAGTAGTGATAGATTCTAGTTTGTTTTTTAAATAGCTTAGGTCGGTCCATGTGAAAATTAATGATCTGAACATATAATTATTCTGAATTTTACAGATCAAGTCGGTAGTAATGTATGACCTTTTTCACATGGTCCAAGCCCCAAGGGTTAACAAAGCTAGTTGAGGATCGATTTTGACCCGTGATGAGATTAGCTTCGAAGATGATATGAAATGACCGCTCAAAACATTATGTTAAAATGAATTTTACAATAATAAGTTTTCTTTTGTTTTTCAAAAAAAAAAAATAAGTTTTCTTTTCATTTTGTATGTTTATATCAGCGAATGAAAAAGTGTTAATGTACCCCCCCGACTTTTTTATATGTAATTTAGCCCTGGACTATTTTTTTGACCCTGACTTGGCTTTGAGCTACAAATTTGGCCCCTAGTTATTTTTTTTACAAATTTAAATAATGATTAAAGTTATTATTTGCAAATTAATATAATAATATATCTAAAAGAGTTAAGACTTATATTTCAATTTTAATCCGATACAAATTCGTATTTAATTAAAGATAAATGTATATTGAAAATTTTAGGGGTCAAATTACATATTAAAACCAAAGTCATGGGTCAAATTACAGCCAACAAAATATCAGGGGCCAAATTGCAGCCCAAAACCAAAGTCATGGGTCAATTTATAAACAAAGTCAAAATCAGGGGCCGGAAGGTATATTAACTCAATAAAAATTAGGCTTGATTTGAATCAGTGTGACCAGACTACCGTTTGATCGGTTGAATCAAATTATTTAATTAAATAAATTGGATACTTTAATTAAATAGGGAATAAATGTTTTAGAATATGGGTTTGGATAGTTTTGTTTAGAACATAATCATTGAGTTTATAAATTTAATATTGAAAATAAAAATAATTCAAAAGTCAATATAGTAATATAATAAATAATACTATATTTATGTTAATTAAAAGTATACTTATTTGGATTGTGTTATTATTACCTAAAATTAAAATTAATTAATACATATGAAATAAAAAATATCTATAACTTCTATTAAAAAAATCTATAATTTATAAAAGTTATATTTTGATACACAAGATATATAAAAATATTGGCTTAAACGTCAGATAGGTGCCCAAACTATACTCTTTTTTCCAGTTAGGTGCCTAACGTTTGTTTCGGGCCACTTAGGTGCCTAACGTTTCATTCCGTAACCCATTTTAGGTTTTAGCCGTGACGGACGTTAAAATTTTCCGTTAAGGGACACATGGCATGTTTTTAGATTTTCTGATATTAAAAATAATAAAATAAATTAATTAAATTAATTAAAAATAAAATTAACCCTTAACCCATCATCTTTCCCATCACCATCCCCCTCTTTGTTCCATTCTTTTGCTTTTCAGTTCAATCTGGTTTCATCATCTAATGGACTTTTATGTTTTTCACTCTCGAACTTATGTTCTTTCCTTGTATGCAATATGTTGGCCAAATCTGCAAGGGTTATTCAACACCCTTTCTTCCCTTTCTCTTTCGAGCCGCTCACTTTGGTTTCAACTCCAAAAGGGTATAAAATCTTCATGCTTTGCTCTAGGTTCCCTTCCAATTATGCTTTCGTGTATGACTCCAAGGACCATTCTTGGAGAAAATACCATGGTTTTCAACATCTTCTCATCGATAATTTTCACCAAGAAGGTGCATTCTACAAAGGGTCTTTGTGTTTCAGCACACCGGAGCCGTTTTCTACCGTGTGCTTCGACTTGAAAAATGAAAAATGGGGAAATCTCAACACAGAAATGTCGAGGGAGCTAACATTTGTGAGGCTGGTGAGTGATATTGTGAAAGAGAAGTTGTATTTGGTGGGGGAATGGGATTTCAAGGACGGTGAGATTGGGGAAGGGAGGGAATTGGGAGAAATTGGCAAGGGTGCCTGAGCTGATGTGCAGGATTTTGTGGGGTTTTTTTTTTTAATTTATTGATGAGGATTTTGCTTTTGATGCAGAAGCCTAACGGGGTTTGAGATGGAGATGGAGATTGCAGAGGTTTTATATGGTTTGATGAGGCAGCCACAAATCCCATCGAAGCAAGATATAAATGGGAACGATTCAAGAAAATTTAATAAACGCAGTAATGATTCTAAATCAAGGGTTTGATGGGCAGGAATGTGACAAAAGAAAATGTGGTTCAACGTGAACATGAGAGGGAAGAAGAACAGGGGAAGGGGGAGGGGTGGTTTGATGGGGAAGAAGATGGGTTTAAGGGATTTTATTAATTTTTTTTTAATATTATAAAATTTAAAAACATGTCACGTGTCTCTTACGGAAAATTTTAACGTCCGTCACGGCTAAAACCTAAAATGGGTTACGGAATGAAACGTTAGGCACCTAAGTGGCCCGAAACAAACGTTAGGCACCTAAGTGGCCCGAAACAAACGTTAGGCACCTAACTGGAAAAAATGGTATAGTTTGGGCACCTATCTGACGTTTAAGCCAAAAATATTATATAACCTTTCTTTAAAATCTAAATGTTAAATTACTAAACTTAAAACTCCAAAATTTAAACTATAAACCTTAACCTTAAACCTTAAGCTCTAAATTCTAAACCCCGCAACATAAACATTTAAATTTTAAACTCTAAATTTAACAAGCTTATGTATAACTTGTTTGCATATCTTTTTTTTCCAACTTGTAAATTTCAAAACTATTTTAATTCGTTAAAGCTTGATTGATCTAAATTATACGTACCTAAAATAAATAAATAATGCATAAGAAGTATATAAGAACAAGAATAATTTTGAATTAAAAATCAAAATATATTTCAAATTTTGAATTAAAAATCAAAATATATTTCTTTGAAGTAATAGATCTCTTCAAATTAAGATACTAGTAGAGAGAGAACGGTGGTAAAAAATATTGAATAAATTAATTATAAATTATAAGATTTTACGACTTTTTCTTCTTATGAGTAAGATATAGGGGATGAAAATTGGGTGAGGCGGAATAGTTTTGCATTCCTCTACTCCATCCCAGCATTTGTAGTTATGGTTTTGAAAAATCCTATTAAATGCTTTAGAGATTTTTTTGTCCCCATACCCTCCAATTTCCATGGTTTCCGAAGAATCACCATCATTGAAAAAATTAAACAAAATCACTACTATTGATCAAAAATAAATAGTCAGTTCAGTTTAAAATATAAAAATTTGGATACTTCGATTGGAAGCAGTTACGAGATGACGAAGATTGAAAGAGTGTTGTGTTGGGGAAAATTTAGATAATGATTTTAGCTTATATCTAAAAAGTAAAAACTAAGATAAATATGTTGAGAAACTTGGGTGTGACTAAGTTTGAGAGAAAGTTAATAATATAGTTAGAGTTTTTTTTTATTAAGATATATATTAGGGGTATATAGATATATAAGGGGGTTATTACCCAAATATGGTCGGTAAATTTTTTATTCCAACAATGTGGTCCTCATTACTTTATTTCTTAATCTATGTTATTTACTGTTCAAGACTAGAAGTTAGATAGATTTCACCCCGACTTTGAACAGTAATTTACCAAAAAATGTTAAATAAATAAAGTTCAAGTCTTCCTCTATTGAAATGTACCTACCCATGCACGCCACTTGTTCAAAACACTGTTTAAAGTCGGATTGTAATCCATTCGACTTCAATATTTAAATTTTTTTCTCTGAAAATATTGTTCAAAGCCAGGGTAAAATCCATCCGACTTCTGATTTTGAACAGAAAAATACCATAGATTGGGAAATAAAGTAACGAAGACCACATTATTGGAATAAAAAAATTTACAAACCATATTTAGGTAATAACCCCGATAAATAAGTATATATATATATATATATATATATTAAAAATCTTATATAATATCGAGGATCTTTGCAGATATTTTTTTGAGATTCTCACGGTTATTTATACGGTTACATTTCGGTTATCTCTACGGTTTGGATATAACAATTATCGTTCCATCCCCATTTAAGCATCAGTGACAAAATTTCCCCGTCTTTATTCTCGTGGGTGAAGATTTCGATTATTCCACATCTCCGTCCGTTTCGATCCTCACGATTTTCGGATATTGCACATCCAATTCCCACCCCAATAAGATATTGAAATTTTCATAATGACGGCAAATCCAACCTACTTAAAATGAAATTGAAACATTCGAATCTATAAAAATCTAAACTCCAATAGGTTCGAATCCAAAATAACCTAAATCTAAAAACAGTACCCAAACCTACCAAGTAAAAATGTACCATAATGCTTAAAAAGATAGTACTCGTTCATTGTTACTGACAATTTATTATTTGACGGTGGAAGGCACCGAAAGATAACGTAGTAGCTTTGATTAAACAACCATGGATTTAAGTCGCTGATTAATTTAATTAATTAATCCGGTTGACGACTTAGAGATTAGGCGTCTTAATTAATTTGGATAATTGAGATTTCTGACTAAACATTGTGACCTTGACTTTGGAAACCAAGTAAAAATGTGAAATTTCATCTGCAAAGTAAAAATGTGAGTGTCAACTACAAACATGTATGGTCGATTTTTTCATGTTTCTCCATGTATTTGGAAGATCTTTAGATTTTATTTCTTCATAAAATAATCAATTCTTGATAAATATACATATACCCGGAGGATTCAAGTGTTTGAGTATTTAAGAAAAAGAAAGACAAGTTTGTACCTAATGTGAATGAAATGGTAAACCTAATTGAAGGCATTTGTAGCAGCATATAAGAAGTCCAAGAACCCTGTTCCCTTTAAAAGACCTTTACCAGTCAGGAGCTCGAAATCCAGCAACAGCAGGAAACCGATGATAGCTGCCTTCCCGTTTATAATTTCGTTCTTTACCGTGAAACCAAACCCCTCCGAGCTCTCATCAATTACCATTCTCACCTATAGAACAGCATATGAAAAGATTATCAGACAAGTCGATCACACATTTCTAAGTGTCTGAATTTACTATGCTTTATAAATGACAACGATGTGTTACCTCGTCCACATTGACATCAGAAGCAGTTACCCCTGGTTGAGCTTTTCCACTGAAGACGATCTCTGCGGCTGCATCAGAGTTTACACCCCCTTGCATGCTGATATAAACATTTTCGCCGTCTGTTTTTACAGGGTAAACGTAAAGTTTCTTCAGAGCAGGTGTAAGGGCTCGCAGCACTGGGTTTTTTGGATACCATTCCTTGATGGCTCCGGTCCGAAGATCAAATGTGCTATCAGTTGTTGGACAAACTATACAACCATCCTGTAAAAGAGAATAAACAAAGGTACAATCAGATATTTGCCATTCATCATTATAAGTGTCCTTAGCATTAGCAGGTAAGATTCCAGTTTGGTATTTAGGACAACTAAACTCTTCCCATGAAATGAAAACAACTACATAAACACCAGATATGTCGCATTGATCAATACCCGCAGGTGTTTGACTATTAGATAATTTTGCATTTCAGGAAAGACCTTGGAAGTACAGTAATATAGGTTAAGGATTTCAGGACTTGAGAACTTGCAGGATCATAAAAAATGTCCAAGTTGATACCAATGCTGGTATTGGTAAGACACAACGTCTTGAAATCTCAGATGTATTAACACATGAACCAATTGCAACTTCTAAGACCTGAAGATGATGATCGCCATTAAATTTCTTCATGGGAAAACCATATTGAGACAAGACATGCAGAAGGATATGAGAATGGAAAAAGGGTTATAAATTTCTATTTGTTCTTAGAATCGGTATAAACAAAAAGGGTCAACTTCCTTATCATTATATAACCTTTCAAGTTGTCTCAATTTTCCACTTCAGAGCCTTAGCAAGCAAAAGAGAAGAATCTTCACTTCCTATAGACGGCCTTGTAGTTTCATTAGCAATGAATTGGTGATTACTAAAGTAAATGCACTTTGGATTGGCCACCATCCCAGTAATCATCATCTCAATCCAAAGCAGGTACTCTTTAAATAACAAAGATTTGCCGAGTTTGTTGTAAACTTCCTTCAACCACAAGGATTTGGATGACAGAGAAATCGTATGTACATAGCATACCAGACCACAGCATAAAATTGATGACACACAATTCTCTTAAAGACCCTTTTTCACTAACTGTAAACATGAAAGTTTTGAGTTATTTTATTACGGCATTGAATTAAGGTTGGATTCCGGATTCCGGATTCCGGTTCATCATCTTGATATCTGACTTGGGACTTGGGATTGACCATTTTGAAGGTGGTTAACTGCCCTTTCCCGTATGAACTCGTAGGCAATTACTAACAGTCTGCACCGAGAATGTGGATTGTGGATCAATACCAATTTCCAGCTTCTTTCTTTCAGCATCCAATCAAATTCAGAGTTCCAGCGCGAAAGACTTTCCTATTTCCACTGTACTAAAAAGAAGGGGAAAATGATAGTTTCTATAGGCTTAAATTCTGTAGTTTTCCCCCCGTAAAAATCTGATGTTTAAACCCCATTAACATCGACCCAATGTTTCTTTATACTTGAATTCTGCATGAGTTAACACCAAACCTAGATTTTGAAATTTTATGAAGTATTTAAATAATCAAGATTACAAGTAATGAGGGGGGAAATGAACCTGGGTAAGCTTGGCGTTGAGCAAGCCTTCAGTGTAAGCGCCTTCAGCGGGCGAACGATTCTCAATTGCGAAAACCTCATCCTTATACCAAAGCAACAGGATGTTCTCTCCGTCTTGTATGATCACACGACGCTCTCCCTTGGGCAGCACCGCCAGCGGGACCACCGGCACCCAGTTCTCACTACCAGAACCGCCGCCCGAAGCCGCTGATTGTTCGCTCACGGAAGGCATTTCCGTGGCTTTGCAAGTGATTCTGCTGCTGCTGCATTGTTTAATGGAGAAGCTGTAGGTAGTGGAAAGAGGTGTGTTGGGAAGGGTGATAATGGGAGGCGGCGATGGGGGAGACCGGCGGCGGAGGATGGGAGTGGGAGTGAGATTGTAGTGGTGGTGGAAAGCTGTGGCCATTGGAAGAGGAAAGAATTAGAAGGGAAGGAGAGAGTGAAGCGGGGAAAAGCAAGGGGTTGTTGTGTTGCATGGCCACAGAAAAATGAGTGGATAAACTAAGCAATCTTTGGATGTCCACAACCAAACCAAACTATAGTTTGTGCCGGATGGAATTCCCCTGCCCCTTTTCGGTGCCCCTATATATGCCCTCACGCTCAAAATTAATTTTAGGGTTTAGTGTTTTAGATTAGGGGTTGCGGTTAGGGTTTAAGAAATTTAGGGTAGGGTGTATTTTTTAGGGTATAGGGTGTAGGGTTTAGGATTTAGAATTTAGGGTTAGGACTTAGATTTTAATTTTGTAGTGTTTTTTAGTGTTGGGGCATGTGTAGAGACACCGAAAAGGGGTAGACGAATTTTATCCAGTTTGTGCCTGTCTTTATGTCCACAACTTTTACATTAAAAAACATTTTTAATTATTATTAGGGATAACTACATATTTAGTAGGGAAAACTACACCACTAACCACCAAACAAATTGAGTAGCCTATTTGGACCACCAAACTATAGAAATCGTCAATCAGACCACTGAACTCATAAAATCAACCTATTTTGACCATCGCCGTTAAAAACCTAATGGTGGAGTGACGGAACTGCCACGTGACAATTGACAAAAAAATTAAAAATTACATATTTGGTCCATGTTATTTACACATTCTTTCAATTTAATTCTAATTTTAAATTAATAAAATAATAAATTATTTAATTAAGTGGTAACACGTGTCAACACCTTATTGGAGGACTTTAATTATTTATATTTGATTTTATTAATTTATTTCCCCCTCCAATCAGGTGGTGACACGTGTCACCACCAATTTAGAGGAGAAAAATAAATTTCTCTTCGCATGCGCTAAACAAAATTTAAACTTGGGTCTTTCAAGTGTAAAGTCAATAGCTTTGCCACTACACCAAGTACAACTTTGTGCTATACTTCTCCAGATATAATATATACCTCTTATTAGTTTCTACATTTATAAGCCAAAAGCTCAAACCCTAAACACTAATTTCACATATATAAATCCTAAACCCTAAACTCTAACCCTAAATATTTCAAATTAATTTCACGCTAAATATTTCAAATTAAACCACAAACCCTAAACATTTCAAATTAATTTCATGTTAAATATTTTAAATTAAATCCCAAACCCTAAAAATTTTAAATTAATTTCACACTAAATATTTCAAATTAAACCCTAAACCCTAAATCCTCCAATAAGGTGTTGACACGTGTCACCAGTTAATTAAATAATTTATTATTTTATTAATTTAAAATTAAGACTAAATTGAAAGAATGTGTAAATAACAGGGACCAAATGTATAATTTTTAATTTTTTCCGTCAATTGCCACGTGGCAGTTCCGTCACTTCACTGTTAGATTTTTAATGGCGGTTGTCAAAATAGGTTAATTTTATAAGTTTGGTGGTCTGATTGACGATTTCTATAGTTCGGTGGTCCAAATAGGCATCTCCAATTTGTTTGGTGGTCAGTGTAGTTTTCCCTATTTAGTACCACCTATTCCCTCATTTTTATTTTAGTACCCCACTTATTTTTTTGGCAAAATAGTACATAACGTTATGATGCGTTTTATTTTTAATTGAAATAATCACATTTTTAATCCTAAAACTTATACTTTTTTATCAATTTGGTTCAAATTCTATTAATTTAATAATCATCTTAAATATTTAGATTAAATTTTTTTCCTCGAAATTCTAACCCTATTTTATTTCTTCGAACCTCTTTCTTTGGTCTGCAAAAGATTTATGTTTGGAATCTTTTCTTGATTCAATCAATTTGTTTAGAAATGTATTAAGTGTTGTTGGTGGGGATGAGGTGCTCTTTTATTGAGTTGACAAATCATTCATCTTAGATAGGATGATGATACTTTTCCTGCATATAATTCAAATATTCAATAAAAGTATGTTAAGTGGCAGAAAGGTAAGTCATATTGAAATGGCAGAAAAGTAAGTCATATTGAAGGGGAGGAATGTTTTCGGTTTTTAATGAGAAATATAAAATACATAAGGCCTGTAAAATTATATCTATTGCAACTCTCTTAGACTAGAACTGGTGTTAACTAAGTTTAGTTGTTGTGATATTATGAAAATTCTACTTGTATGAACTATAAATCCTTAATTAGTAAAAAAATATGCTTTTGTTGGTTCTCATTTGTTTGTAATGTATAGTGTGTAATATGCAATAGTATTGCATTTGCATACATCTAAATTTAAATTTTCTTTAATGTATAATTCATGAAGGTTTTGTAAATACTGTCAGATGATTAATTCATGGTAACAATGTTGCTTTCAATGATGAGAGTATAATCTGTAATGGATTCTATTTTTATTTTCATATTTTTTTCTTACATTCACATTTTTTCATCACGAAAGTAGATTTTATGTCTAAAATAGAGATTCTACTTTCTACAACCTATTGAACACTGATTGAGTATCTTAATTTTCTGCTACTATATTCATTTGTACTTTACAGGATAGGTGATACCCTAAATGATAAATGGTATAGATTATTACATCTTGGATTCTCATGTTAAAATAATTTAATTCTATTTGCAGTTTGTCATTTTATCCGGATCATTACAATTTGATTTCCTTACATATACACACATCTAACAATTGGTAGAGACAACACCAACAAAAAAAGTGACCAAACAAGTTACGACAGGTTCCCGATCCAAATTCGGGCATATGTGACAACCAAAGAAACTCCCATCATTTCTAAGTCTCTTCTCAGCATCATCCTTGTTTTCTGAAACATCATCTTTTATGAAAACATTGGTATTCTCACATGATTTGGGTAGATCACTCACTCTTTTTTTCAACAATGACATTCCTCTCGCCTGCCTGTACCATACTCGCATTGTCTAAATTTCCCATAAATTGATTCAACTCCACAGATAGGTTCTGAGTTGCTGCAAGAAATTGAAGCTGTTGTTGTCTCCACCGACGACACCGAACGACATCTCTAATCCGATTGAACCGGTTATCAACCAAATCATCTCAATTCAAATCTTCATTAAACATTGATCCTGAACATGTCTCAGGAGTAGGACCCAGATTCAAGTAAAGGTTCATTGCATCACATGTTTCCTCGCCCATCACAATTGCTCCAAAACTGCCTTATTCTACATCCTCATATAAAGCCTTCTTATAGTTTCTACGAGTTTAAGGCAACCAGAAATAAAAACATCTAACTTACCTTCAAATTGAAGGAACTCATACCACTTAATCACAAAAGTAAGCATAAACCATAAAAAAATATTAAATTTTACCTTAAAACATAATAAAGCCCAAAATTAAGAACATTTTTTGTTCGCTAATTAATCAGAATTGAAAGTAAACCTTCATCATAGGTATCAAGAACCCAGATCTAAAACCCAAACTCCCAGCCTCCCAAATTAAAAGAAACCTAGCTTTATGCCACCGACTTATTTTCTCTTAAGTTTATTCGTGCGGCGTTAGCACTTCCGACTCAATGCTAACAAGCCTTATTCCCACACAATGCAATGGTTAGACAAGTGCAAAGTAGAGAAGGCAAGAGAACTTAGAAAGGAAAGCTTTATTAAGCTTAAGTGAAAAAGTTTACAAGTGGGCTTGGAGAATGCTTCAACTCTTGAGTTTCTTGGGATGGTTTACAAATGAGGGTGAATTGTCCTATTTATAGGCATCCCATCTCTAAGAGAACATTTTAGATTACACTAGTAATGTACATGCCTAGAGTATTCTAAATAACTCTACATATATCTATACATGTCACTAATTATCCAAAAGCTTCTAGAAAGTTCCAGACACTTCTAGAGTAGTCCTGAACTTTCCAGGGTCTTCTTTAACATTCTAGAACCTTCTAAAATGTTCTAGATGCTTCCAGCATGTTTCAAGTCCTTCTAGAATATTCCAAAACCTTCGAAAGTCTTCTAGAATCTTTTGAGGTCTATCGGATGTGTCTAGACTCGGTTAGAACCTCCTAGAATGTTGTGAAAACGTTTGAGGATGAATGTAGGCCATTCTAGATATTTCATTGGGATGTGCTTGGCCTTAAAACTCCCAAGGGACTTGATTTGGTCACGGTTAGCCTTGGTAAACAGTAAACACTGGCGGGGCATGACATTCTCCCCCACCTAAGCTCGCGACGCCCTCGTCGCGCCTTCGTTGAACTGCTGGGGTGTTGCCAAAGTGCTTTCTTTGACTCCCAGCTTGCTTTCTCTTCACCCTCAACTTAACTACTCTGTTCTTTGTTGTCGCACCGAGTCGTGACCCTGGCTTGACTACTTTGGCACTCGTAGTCGCATCATAGCTCTCCTTTGGCTTGTCGTTACTCGCAACTGCGCCAAGTTTGGCTATTTCTCCTTCAAAATTGAAGGTTGTTGGGCTCTCCCCTTCATAGTGTGTGGCGAGGGAGAGTGAGGTGGTTGGTTTTTGTCCCCCAAGAACATTGTTGGAAGGTTTTCCCTTTGACCCCCATCTCTTGGTGGTCTTTGAAGCCATGTTCTTCCCACAAACATGGTTAGTGAATTCCTTGGTAGCCTTCTTGGACACAGACACCCCTTTATGCTCCCGGTCTCTCTTGACCTTGGTAGGACTTGGCATCGTCGACTTGAGCTGGGTAGCTTCATGCTCATCCAACCCCTTAGATGGCTTGCCCTGATTGATACCCCATTTGGAATTGAAGTGCTGAGAGCACTTTAGTCCCTTGCTTGGTGGCCCTAGGTGTTGGTACCACGCAAGCTTGACCGCCATCCATGATGATATACTATTGGAGAATGGCATCAAGATTGCCTTGACTCGATCGAGGAAATCGAGTCATAGGACGAGTTTGTAGTCGTCCATTGGCACAATTGAGTAATCCATATGCCTGTACCAAGTTCCAACATTGGTCTTCACCCCTCGAGCAATCCCATGGATGGGCCGTACAGCAGAGTTAACTGCCTTGATGGATCCTCCTCCCCACACTGCTCTAAGACCAAGCCTCGTGGCTTCTTCGAGGGAGACAAAGTTGTAGGATGCACATGTGTCTAGCATGGCCTTTGATGCCTTTCCGTTGATGGTGACGTCCATGTATAACAACCCTTTTGCTTCAATCTTTGGGGCGGACTAAAGGACGTTGAGTAATTGCATGGATCCCATTTGTGCACCTTCATCGCCACTATCAGTGTCACTACCTTCTCGATGCTTGGTTAGGAGCGAGTTAAGGGCTTGACGTTGTGGGCACTCACAAACCCAATGATCACCGTCACAAATGAAGAACTTATTGGACGGTGACTTCTTTTTGCATCGAAAGTCTTTGAACTTGCCCTTCCAAGGGGACGAGTCTTTGTGCTTATATGGGTTGTCCTCCTGGCGACCTTCCTTGCGTTGGCCCTTGTCTCCCCCACCTTTGGCTTGACCACTCTTCTTGTCCTTTGGGTTGGTGGTGGACTCCTTATTGCTAGCGTAGTCAATGAGACTCTCGGCTACGGCAATGGCATCTGCAAAGTTTTGTACCTCACAATGCCTTAGTTCATTCTTGGACCATTGTTGGAGTCCATCTATGAAATTGAAGAATGAGTCATTCTCGAAGAGATCGGGGATCTCGAGCACTAAGCTAGTGAACTCTTTGACATAGTCACGAATGCTCTCTGATTGTTTTAATCTTTGTAAGTGGGCTCTTGCCTCATCCTCGGCAATCTCTGAGTAAAATTGCCGTTTAAGCTCTTTTTTGAAATCATCAAAGTTAGAGATGGTGCACGTACCTTTCTCGATATCTACGCGCATTCTCCTCCACCAAAGCATGACGTTGTCGGTAAGATATAGCGTTACGTTTGAATCTTAGAGGCCTCCTCCATGATGCCAACCACTACAAGATATTGCTCTAGGCCATACAAGAAGTTGTCTACTTCTATTGCGTTGCATGATCTCATAAATGTCTTTGGCTTGGGCACTTCGACCTTCCTAGCCTCATACGTAGTGCTAGGCCCCGTGGCCATGGCGCGCTTGCAGAATGCAAGGTTGCCTTGTAGTGCCTCTAGTTGGGCATGCGTATTTGTAAGCTCATGTTGGAAGGAATCATGCACCTTCGAGAGCTCCCCCATGAAAAGTTCGCGGAGTTCCCCTATCTCTGCTCGCATGGTCTCCTCTAGTTTGAGCATCATGACCATGTGGATCACGACATCCTCTGCCCCAAGGCCTTCTACCCGCTGGTAAAGGTCGTCCACTAGGGTACCCATGCCCCCAACGCTGTCCTCGACGCGAGTCAAGCGTGACTCGATGCTAGAGATTACATCCTTTGACTTGGCTCGTGGCTTTGTTGTAGAAGGATCGACTGTCTCCTCACGCCCTTGTTGCTCATGCGTGACTTCCACCTCGGATGAGCTAACAACTTTATTCTTGTCGGTTTTTGCCATTTCCCGAGTGTATCAAACACGTTCTGATACCAACTGTCATGGACTTATTTTCTCCCGAGCTTATTCGTGCGTCGTTAGCACTCACGACTCATTTCTAACAAGCCTTATTCTCACACAACGCAATGGTTAGACAAGTGCAAAGTAAAGAAGGCAATAAAACTTAGAAAGGAAAGCTTTATTAAGCTTAAGTGAGAAAGTTTACAAGAGATCTTGGAGAATGCTTCAACTCTTAAGTTTCTTGAGATGATTTACAAATGAGGGTGGATGGTCCTATTTATAGGCCTTCCCCTCTCTAAGAGAACATTCTAGATTACACTAGTAATGTGCATACCTAGAGTATTATAGAGAACTCTGCATATATATATATACATGTCCCTAATTATCCAAAAGCTTTTAGAAAGTTTCAGAGACTTTCGGTGTAGTCCCGAACTTTCCAGGGCCTTCTTTAACATTCTAGAACCTTCTAGAATGTTCTAGATTCTTCCAGCATGTTCCAGGTCCTTCTACAATGTTCCAGAACCTTCGAGAGTTTTCTAGGGTCTTCCGAATGTGTCTAGGCCATCCTAGAATGTTGTGGAAACGTTTGAGGATAAATGTAGGCCGTTCTAGGCCATTCTAAATGCTTTCTTGGGGTGTGCTTGGCCTTAAAACGCCTAAGAGACTTGATTTAGTCCCAGTTATACTTGGTAAACATTGGCGATGCGTGGCATTTAGCTCATCAAGCTGTTGGTTATAAATGCAAAAGAAAAACAAAAATGGAAAATTATAATGAGACTTATAAGGAAAAAAGAGAGACACGACTTTAACAACTGCCAATATTGACCATCGAACTAAGAGGTTTAAGTGTTGTGAGTCGCTAAGTTAGATGAAGCGATCCATTTCTGAGTTAAATTGGGTTTGAGTCGAGTCGCAATTAGGGATGTGAAAAGTTGACACGACCTGCAAAACTAGCTGAAACCGACTTGAGTCATAATTGTTTGTGACTCGATGTGGTGGTGTTCCGAAATCAATTCGAGTCCGAACTGGTGTTGACCTAAACCTGAGTTGAACTTGAAAATTTTGGATCTGAACCTGACTTGTGCTCAACCTGAGAACGACATGAACCCAAATTCAACTTGATAATGTGATATCCGAACCCGACATGCATCTAACATGTTATAAACACGAACCCAAGATTAACCTGGTAAAATAACTGATATTACCCGACCTGTTATTAACCTGGTCTGTAATTGACTCAACCTGTAAATGATCCGACTTGTTATTGAACTTATCTGTTATTGATCTAACTTGTAAGTTACAATTGATGAAGTTGTGAGATTATGTTTTTATTATATTATAGTGTGACAAAATTACATTTTCACAATTTAAGTTACATAAATTAACTATGATCATTAAATAAATATGTTTATTTTTTTATTTTTAAATCATAGTCTAGAAATATATTTAAAAATTTTATTAAATTAACAACTTGTAATCAATAAAATTAATAAAATAAATAAAATTTCAAAATTTAAAACAAATTATTAATTACGATAACTAAATTGATAAATTTGATTTCTTTATTAACTATAATCATTATATTAATTTTTTAATTACAACTATTAAATTGATTTTATTAAATAATTCATTTATTGATTATTAACTTTATTAGATTAGAAATAAAATTATATAAGATGAATTTAAATATCAATAAGTTTAATTTATTATTTTGTTGTAATAATTAATTAAATTTAAATATAATTTAAATTAAAATTAAAATTTTAATATATATATATATATTTAAGCATGATTCTAATTATGATAATATCAAAACATGAGATTGAAAATTTTAGTAACTTGATGTGAAGGCACCTTAAAAATTAAAAGGGTAATCTTCACTGATGGTCACTTTTGTTTTGGGTTTGTTTTATTATGGTCACCCGAATTCAAAAAAGATCATTCTGGCTACTTACGTTCGAAACCGTTTCTGTTTTGGTCACTAGACCGTTAACCTCCGTTAATTAAAAATAATAATTTCTAATTTGACCCCCAAACTTTCAAAACTTCATTTTTTACCATCTTCCCCAAAACTCAATGAACTTCCCACTGCAGGGGAGAACTGCAAAAACCGTTTCTGTTTGGATTTGTATTTTCTGTTTGTGTCGTTCGCGATATTAAGCGGTGCACTTTTTTTATTCTATTTAAATTTAAAGAATTTTTTTAACGAGGCTCGTTTAGTACCTATACGCGCACTTTGGTGGCATATTAATAAAATAACTCCACTTAAAAAAAAAAGGCAGGGAAAAGTGTTATTAGTACTTATGTTTATTGTATTTTCTTTTTCATGAAGCGCAAAGAACATGTTTAAATCAAATAAAGGAAACTAAGACAAATTTAACAATTTCTCATGGCAGGCAACTCTTTCAAGGGCTTTCTACAGTTGTCGAGACATGCTAAATTTAACATGGTGGAAGTTGATATGTCTGGCAATGAAAATATGAAATACAGGGGCAAATTCCAGTCATAAAAATTTCTTTAATTCAAAAGCTTACCAATAGATAAAGTACGATTCAGGCGCTGAGCGATTTTAATGAATTTGAGGGCACGCTGTTTGTTACCAGAAGCAATTGCTTCTTCAGCAATGCGAACACATCTTAAAGCTTCATCTTTATTACTATCCATAAATTTCTCTAATTCAAAACCCTAAACTTGCCCAATGAAATTTCACAAACTTTAAATAGAAACATGTTAATCTGCATTAACGTGGAGTGAAAACCATTAATTGTTTTATTTTCCAATGAAAAATTGTTTTAAAACAAGGGATTGTTATTGTTTTATTATAATTTTTCTGGGTGAATATGTATTATTCCCGAACAGTAGCAAACCGCTACAAGTACATGAATTTTCTTCCATATTGATATAACATGTAAAGAATAAAGAAGAAATAGCAATATACAACTATATGTTAAGACCTCAGGCTTCTCTATTTGCTATCCTCCAACTTTAATCTTTAATCTTTAATCTTCAATCTTATCTTTAATCTTCTCTATTTGTTCACTGAGTTTTGGGGAAGATGGTAAAAAATGAAGTTTTGAAAGTTTGAGGGTCAAATTAGAAATTATTATTTTTAATTAACGGATGTTAACGGTCCAGTGACCAAAACAGAAACAGTTTCGAACGTAAGTGGCTAGAATAATCTTTTTTGAATTCGGGTGACCATAATAAAACAAACCCAAAACAAAAGTGACCATCAGTGAAGATTACCCAAATTAAAATCATTAATAAAAAGACATATCATTTCTTTGCCTTTTACATAAATAAAATTATCAAACTCGATTAGATTTCAAAAGAAAAAAATAAAGCTCGAGCTCAAAAGGTTCAAACTCAAAAAATTCGAAGACCAAAAACATATAAACCTACTGCTCAGTGCTCAGGCGAGCTCTACATCACCCCAACCCAACTAGCTTCACGATCTTAGCGGCTACCCAAATCGAGCCTTGAGCTTTTACCCATCAAACCTTGCCACCATTCATCATCACCCCTTCACTAAGCCACCATCAACATCTTGGCCCAAGCACCATTGCACCAACATCTCCAATCTGTTATCATTACAATAACTCAAATATCATTGAACTTTCATATAAACAAAGAAGAGAAGCATTCGAATACATACACCATCAAGCATCCAAAGCATCAACAAACAACATTATAAAAAAGAGTGAAATCAGCGAACAATGAGCAAATGGGGAAAATTAGAAAGTTTGAGCCTTTACCTTTATTTCAACGGCGGCCGAAAACAGAACACGAAGACTATCACCACGTCAAGATCACTGCATCCTCGGAGACTCTTTTTTGCTGAAACTCTTTTTTAGCTTGTCACCGCGTCAAGATCCCTGCATCCTCGGAGACTGGTGGCCAAAGACAAAGACAACGAAGTCGGAGTCGAGGCAACGATCTTCCCAACAGCAGACTCAAAGGTCTCTGTCCAAAGCACCAAAAAAATAGAACACGGGGGCCTCTCGTCTTTCCCATACGAACCGCCTTCATTGGAAAGAATGCCCAAACCAGCCATCAGACGACGTTCCAAACGAGAACTTTGGCACCAAAGAAAGAAAATCTCAACAAACACCCAAGCTCGGAGGAGGAAACAACATCCGAAAATGAGAAGGAGAAGGGTCAAACGGACATAGAAGAAAGGAGAAGAAAAACGGGAGGGCCATACAACTCCTGACGAGGCCGAACTCGTCGAAACCCACCCACCTCGGGCTTTCAAAATGAGAGAAAAAACTTTAGTTTTATTTGTGGAAAAACGAGAGCGACAATACTTCCAAAGAATAATTTTAAGTATAGGGAATATGGGAAAAGTTGCAGCATGTGAGAAAATACTTTAAAAAATTAATCCAAATGTGTGGCACATTTGAGAGGGAAGCTATCCCGCATGTTATTTATGATATATGTTAATTATCTTTTAGGTCATGTTGTGTTTAACCTTTTGTATCTAAGTCATGATTTATTAATTTTTCAAGTTTAGATTTGAATTCAATTTAGTCCTAATTTAGATTAATTCAGTTAGAATTTGACCTTAAGAATTTAATTTCTTTTAATTAGGTAGTAGGACTAATTTAGTTAAAATTAAAAAAGTATATTATATGTTCGAGTAGCTCACGATTTACCTCATCTCATTTACAGCCCTAATTTATGGTTTAGAGTAATTGGTTTAGTTTAAGGTTATTGGTTTATGAAATTAATTATGAATCCTTAAGATTCACGGTTCATGGTTTGTGGTTTTGTTTAGAGTTATTTGTTAAATTAGTCCCTAATTATCAAATATTATAAATTGGTCATTGAACTCTCAAATTGATCCACTTTAAATTGTTAAATTAATCCTTAATTTCAGGTTTACGATATATTTTTTGGTTAATTTGTCGACTCAGTCCCTGATTTCAATTTTATTCTATATTTTTACGTTAAATTTGTCAAATTAGTAGTTTAGGGTTTAGGTCTTAGTGTTAATGGTTTAAGGTAAAAGTTGTAGTTTAGGGTTATTAGTTTATGAGATGAATTTCTATGGCTTAATGTTTAGGTTTTAGGATTAGTGTTACTGGTTTATGGGCTTGTATTAATGTTTAGGCCTTTATGGTTTATGGTGTAGTTTAAGGTATAAGGTTTATGGGTTATGGTTTAGGGGTTAGTGTTAATGGTTTAAAATTTATGGTGTAGTTTAGGGTAATTTATTTATAAGATGAATTTCTATGGCTTAAGGTTTATGGTTTATGATTTAGGGGTTGTGCTAATGTTTAGACCTTTAGGGTTTATGGTATTGTTTAGGGCTTAAGATTTATAAGATAATCTATAATATAAACTATACTATATGCATTCCTACTCTATGCTCTATATTGATATGTGAATATTGGTGGAGTATAGAAGAGCCAATAATCTTTACTTTAAATGTGGAGAGAAGTTCAGCCTAGGTAATCAATGTAAACCAAAACAGTTAAATTTCACGAAGGAAGAGAATTCTCCAAATGACAACGAGGAAGAAAATAAAGAGGAAAAAGAAACTACTGCTCTGGACATACACGAGAATGGGTTAGAAATTTCTATAAAGGCCTTAACTGGAAAAGTTGGTCACCACACTTTGAGAATTCAAGGAACAATCAATGGTAAACTTTTGAACATTTTGGTGGATAGTGGGAGCACACACAACTTTATAACAGCTGCTTGGGCTATGGAAAGAGTAGAGGTTATTTCTACTAATCCTCTAACTATTACAGTAGTAAATGGAGAAAAGTTTTACAGTATGGGTTAGAGCAAACAATTGAGTTGGAAGATGCAAGGCCATCAGTTTTATCATGACTTTAGATTTCTGCAAATGGGAGAATGTGACATGATGTTGGGGGTGGATTGGATGAAGAAGTATAATCCCATATCGATGGACTTTAATGCCATGACATTGAGTTTCAATAAATATGGGAATGAAGTGTTATTATATGAGGGAAGAAAAGCTATTGGGTTCAAAATTATATATGGAGACAAATTACAAAGGATGACTCAAAAAGATGCTGAAATATTGGAAGAAATTTATCTGCTGACTTGTGAGGAGAATAAGATTAGCATACCTAAGGAATTGGAGGCATTACTGGAAAAGTACCAATCAATTTTTGCAGAACCCCAAAGAATGCCACCACTAAGGACCCAAGATGATGCAATTGTTCTGTAGAAGGACGCACAACCAGTAAACCTGAAACCCTACAGGTTTCCCCATTACCAGAAAGCAGAAGTCGAAAAGTAGATGACATACATGTTAGCTTCTTCCATAATTCAGCCAAGTAAGAGTCCATTTGCTTCTCCTTGCCTATTAGTTAAAAAAGATGGTTCATAGATGTTATGTGTTGATTACAGGAAGCTCAATGCTATGACTTTTAAGAACAAGTTTCCAATTCCTATAGTGGAAGACCTGTTGGATTAGTTAGATGGGGCAATTTTTTTTTCTTCAAGATTTATTTAAGATCTGGTTATTGGTAAATTAGAATTAAACCAAAAGATATTCAGAAGACTGCATTTCGAACTCACCATGACCACTTTGAGTTCAATGTTATGCTATTTGGATTAACCAATACTCCTGCCACATTTCAATCTTTAATGAATAAGATATTTGGTCCATTTTTAAAGAAGTTTGTCCTTATTTTCTTTGATGATATTCTGATTTACAGTCGTACTTGAAAAGCACGCCTTCAACATTTGGAATCAATCCTGTAGTTACTGAGCTCCAATCAGTTGTTTGCTCAAAAGAGCAAGTGTTTTTTTTAGATAAAATAAGGTCGAGTATTTGGGGCATATCATTTTTGATCCAGAGGTAGCTACAGATCCTTCAAAGGTTGCTGCAATAAAGGACTGGCCCTTACCAAAGAACCTTAAGGCCTTTAGAGGGTTCTTAGGTCTTACAAGGTATTGTAAAAAATTTGTAAAGGGCTGTGGTGAACTAAGCAGACCTCTTACAAACATGCTTAAGAAAGATTCTTTTTCTTGGAGTACAAAGGCTCGAACTACTTTTGAGACTTTAAAGATGGCTATGTGCAACACTCCAGTTCTTGTTTTGTTAGATTTTACCAAGCTCTTTTGTTTGGAAATTGATGCTAGTTTCAAAGGCATTGCTGTTGTCTTGTCACAAGAAGGCCGACCTATAACTTATTTGAGTAAACTCTTTAAGCTCTAAGAATGATGATTTGCCAGTCTACGAAAGAGAGTATTTGTCCATTTTAATGGATGTGGCTAAATAGAGACACTATTTAAAAGGGGGTCATTTGTGATCAAGACAAACCATGAGCCCCTAAACTATATCTTGGACCAGAAGTTAACCACATCAATTCAGAAGAAAGGTTTAACTAAATTATTGGGCCTGGATTTTGTGATAAAATTCAGAAGAGGTAAAGTCAATCTTATAGCAAATGCCTTGTTCAGAAAGAAAGAGTTACAGTCAGAGTTTTTTCAATTCTAGGCCACTTCCATCATTTCAACTTGGGTTTTCGAGGTGGAGAATAACTATATTGATGATTCATTTGCTACCAAAAAATAATTGTTTTATCAATAAAAAATGACAGTTTGCTATATTAGTAATTCGAGAAGGGCATTTTGAGATTCAAGGGCAGAGTATACGTTGGTGAGCAAGGGAATTTAAGACAACAACTTCTACAGATTTTTCATGATTCTCCTCAGGGTGGCCATTCTGGGGTTCAAGCTACTTATTACATGATGAAATTATATTTTTACTGGGTTGATATGAGATTGGCAGTGAAGAATTATGTCCGAGCCTCTAATATTTGCAAAGAACCAAAGGGAAACATGTAGCTAAGCCTGGGTTACTCCAACCAATTCCTATTCCTCAAAATTCTTGGGAGGTGGTTTCTATGGATTTCATTGAAGGGTTGCCCACTTCAATAAAGTATAATTGCATTCTTGTGGTTATCGAAAAATTCATTAAGTTTGGCCATTTTATTGCATTGGCACATCCTTATACAATTACTAAAATTTTCAGAGTCTACATAGATTAGATCTACATACTCCATGGCCCGTCTAAGGTGGCTATTTCAGATAAGGATAAAACCTATCACCCAGAGTCTGATGGTTAGACAGAGCACCTTAATCAGTGTTTAGAGTAGTACTTACGAAGCCTTTTCTTCTTAAAACCCACTACTTGGGCTAAAATGCTACCTCAAGCGAAATAGTGGTATAACATTAGCCATCACACAACCTTGGGTATGACACCTTTTGAGGCCTTCTATGGTTTTATACCTCAAGAATTGAAATACGGTGAGGAGTCAGTTGTGCATAGTGTTCATCAGTCTTTATCAAGCAGGCAACAACTTAATCAATTGCTCAAAGAAAACCTATCTAAGGCTCAACATCGCATGAAGCAATACGCAGACAAAAAATAAAGTGGCAAAGTTTTTTTTAGTAGGTGATTGGGTTTACCTTCGCTTGCAACCTTACCGTCAGTCTTCTATATCAGTGCGCAAAAATTTGAAGTTATTTGCCATGTATTTTGTCCCTTAGAAAGTAATCGAAAGAGTGGGGTTAGTCGCATATCGATTGCAATTACCAGCAACATCAAAGATCCAGCCGATCTTTCATGTTAGTTTGTTAAAAAAGAAGATTGGAAGTAGAAAGGTTACCTCGCACGATCCCCCCGAAATGGCTGATGACGACAGCTTAAAGGTCTACCCCGCAATTGTTCTCGACAAGTGTAAACTACTCATAAGTCATATATTTTATATGCATTTCATCTCATATTATTGATGTTCTTAAGTACATTTTAGGCATATTTAGGTGCATGCATACATTATTTAAAATATTATTTACTTTACCCTGTTTATATTGAATATCTTTGATTTGGTGAGAAAAGGTATTGTTTTAGGTTAGTTTTAATTTCAGGTGCTAGAAGCTGTCAGATGGAGAGATGAGTTGAGGAGCTGATGCTGAGGCAGCAAGCCAAGGAGCTGTACTGAAGTAGTTCAGCACAGAGAGAAGTACTATTGAGTAGCTGCCGCCGCCATACCTGCCGCCCAGGGCAGCAATCGAAAGATTTGGTGAATTAGAGTGCGATTGGAAGAGCATAATGTCTTGAGTCCAATGAGCCCATCCACGCAATTGATCGATGCCGGGAACAGCGGACTGAGCCGCCCAAGGGAAGATTATCCAAGGCATCTTAAGGTTACTTGTGCCACAAGGAGTCCAACTTCAAGTAAAAAAAGTCAGAATTAAAGGATGCATTCAATGCTAAAGCTATTTTATGATGAGGAAGACTTCTACTCAAGGAGGACTTACCCTAGGCCTTTCCCTATATATATATATATATATCCGACTATACCTTGTATTCTAGAGAACACATAGTCGGCATAGCCTAGTTTCTCTTGTGTTTTCTTGCCGCCACTATGTTCTAAATTCTCTAGGGTTTGGGTTATGTTATAATGTAGTTGTGAGAATGGTTGTTTAGGTTTTAAGTTTGTTTTTGCAATAAATTCAAGGTTTGTTTACTTCATGTTCTTCATTGTTTTCAATTGAGTCGAGAGATCGATTGTGAGCAATCTATTTGTTTGGTATCGAGAGAGTCAAACTCACAAAAGAAGTAAGCACGATCTCATCAGTACCAGGTGTTGATCAATTTAGCCTAGACATAGGTTAGGGTTTAAGGTGGCTAAAAAGGAACGAACCAAAGGTTTCTGCTCATTGTACGATTCACGCCGACGGGTATCATCTGTAATGGACAACAATAACATTCTGATTTAGATATAAGCGAGCTCATTATCGAAGTGTTCTGCCGAGCCTTGAAAGACTGCCGAGTTTGTCGTCAAGCCAACCGTCTGTTCCACTGCTGAGGTAGCGAAAGTGTCGAAGCAGCCAATTTGCCATCTTCCGCCGAGGCAACAAAGTCTGACAGCGCAAAACAACTTAACTTGTTCAACACAGTTTCACACTGCTAAGCAGCATAACCTGACCCATTCTATCACTCTGATCTTTTCTATCAATTACTTGTGTTTTTTTACTTTTCTTTACAAACTAAAATTTACTTGTGCAGGAATTGCGATTCGAATAAGCTATTTAATACTCATGGGAGACGATATCTTTTATACTATAACTTGACAAGAGTGTGCACTTGCGCTCATATTTAGAGAACACCCAAACGCTCTACAACAAGCGCGTAGTGAAACACCATAATCAGGCAGTCACACAACTCCTTATTCAATGAACAAATTGTGGCCCTGATGATGCTACTTGTGAAGATTATACGACCTTGAAGTCCTAGTTTCTAGAATTTAATCTTTGGGGGTCAAAGATCCCTTGAAGAAGGGAGTATTGGCATGGCTTATGGAGAAGAAAATGGAGAAATCAAAGCATCAGAGATGAGGAATGAAAAGAAATTAGGGCTTAAAACTGATGAGATCGAAGAAAAGGGAGAAATTGATGGCTGTGAAGCGAACGATGACGTTTTTGTGATAGCTGAAAAGTTAGAACACACCGAGAATGGAGACGAGCCCAATAAATTAATTGCTATGGATCAAGGAATTACAAGTGGCCCAACAGAAAAGTATTAAGGAGTATGAGACCATTTGAGTTATTTTAGCTTATGCCCATGTTTTAGCGGTAAGGGAACAACCGTAGAGAAATGTTTAGCTGGTGTAATGTGCCCTAGTATTTTTTTTATCCAAAGAGAAAGTTTCATAAAAGATTAAAAAGGATTACATCCACCAATGCCCAACGTACAAGGCAAAACAACATGCAGAAGCATGCAAACAAGAGCACCAGGTGCTAAACCCCTCCGCACATAGGTCTTACAACTAGGAAAAACATGAGAACAAGCAAAACACAGAGAACTGAAGAAAACGAGCACACAAACAAGGATGATCCCTGCACACAGGGTCGATCCTAAAACAAGGAACGATGGTAAAAAACATAAAAGACTTCTCGCTATTCCCGGAATTGGACTGGAGACACGACCCCAACATCCTAGTGAGAGCTCCATCCGGAGGCAGGCTCCCTTATCGTGCGACAAGGGTCTTGTCAACTGGAGATGGGTGATCGTCAGGCCAGGCAGCGAAACTTTAGAGGCGAGGTGTGATGAACCAACCACCAGCCATGCCTTCTGCGTGGTGTTGAAGGAGAAAGAGGATACATACCTAACAATTAAAATCCTTAGATCAACTGCATCTAGAGTGTACAATTTGATCATAGGGGAAGGATTTGAGATTGACACCACCTTCCATTCCTTCCTAATGAAAGTGGTGTTGCTAGGGTGGATCATGAATGCTGCGGATAACCCCTTAAGGAGTTATTCGCTTGACCATCAACTGTGAGACTTGTTTCCCCTAGCATCGTAACCTGTTCAAGGGTGGGAGAGACTTCCTCATCGTTGAGCATAATTTCTTCATTAAGGGTACAATTGCTATCAATAAACATGGACACCATATTGGTTATCTTTCTCCCGCAGGGATCAATCCCCAGTTTGACAATGCCAACTCTATCGAGCATGACTTTGTTCTTCTTCATGGTATGTTTGTGTCTCGCCGGATGTTTGATCAAAGTGAGTCTATTTGATCCACATGAGTGACCCTTCTTTTTCCTTTCAATACTGTTGATAATTGGAGAAGCACTGGTGAACGAGTTAGGAAACAAAGCAACTTTCAGAACTTCCTCATTTGCAACAGCGCCAAAATTATTAGCTCCCCAATTTCCTGGCGCGATTTGGAAGATTCCATCAGAGATGCAGCTCCAAATCTCCCTCCTATTTGCCACAAAAAATGATTCCTCCCGAGTCTCATCTCTCTTTCTTTTAAGCTTACGTGAAACGCCTAGGTTGCTTACCTCTTCGATGATCATATTGTTTAAGATTTCATCTGGTTGAATGCTCATTGGATTGGACTGGACTTGGATGAGACCTGCAGCTTCCTCGATTTCCCTAGCATCCTTAGCCAACGATTCATCATGAATGGCTATTGACTTTGGAGAGTCAACTATGTACTTTCCATCAAAAGAGGAGGACTCTGGCCCGTTCTTTCCGTTTAAGGTAATTGCGTGTCTAGGTGGAGAAGATATCCCTCCCTTGATTGTCTCTTGTAACCTCGTACCCTCGGGGGGAAAGAAACGAGTTATCCTTAGGACTGATGCCATGTGTCGCCATATTTTTCTTGTCGTATTCTGTGCCCGGTGAGAGAATGTTCTAGGGTTTCCGCCGTTTGCAATGCTACGACGATGTTGGCTTGAGAACTTGGTCGTTTTCTTTTCCCACGTCGTAGAATCTCTAAGCCATGGACCAAAACACCCTGCGTGTTTGAACAGACTGGTATCATGCCATCACTCTTTTTCTCCATGGCCTATTCTCCCACATTTATAGAAAAACTTTGGCAACCGTTCATACTTGAAAGACACTTCTACATGCTTGAAATTCTGCCTACTAAGCATGAAACCAATCTTCAGTGGATCTTCAACCCTAATTGCAACTTTTAAATTGAGTTACCCGTCCCACTTAACCTTGTTCTTGTCGTCAAAATTGGACCCAAAACATTTAGGAAACAAGTTCCCAATCTTTTTTATGTTGTCCTGCGTGATTAGTGTTAAGGGAAGGTTATGAACCTGGATCCAAAACTCTTCCAGGGTGAAGTCAAGTTCTTCAAAGGCGATTTCTGGTAGCCATTCTTTGAGAATAAGCAAACGATCCTGAACTGCCCTTGGCCTGTTTCCTAGGATTCCGAGTCTATCTTCTAGTGATTGAAACACGAAGAGGAAGACATTGTTGCCCAGGTTGTGACACTCCAGGTCAGAGCATTTCCAAGCCTTCCTAAAGATGACGTTGAGTGAGAGATGTTTTGCTGCAGTATCTGAAATGATCTTGCTTACCAAGGCTTGGTTATTGATTGCGAAATTTACTTCACCGTCTTCATTTAAGTCAAGGGATTCGAGTATGCTGTCTTCCTTGTTTTCTGGAGGAGAATGTTGTTGGTGCGTAGGTTTCAAGACAACATCCATGCATTCAATAGTTTGGGATGTAGTTAATGCCATGGCAAGGTATGTGGATTGGTGATAAAGGCTTGGAAGGGATGGTAGGCGCGGAATAAATGAAAGGAGATCAACGTTAAATCTGGGACTAAGGGTTGAGAGCAGCAAAGGATGCCGAGAAAAAACGAGACAGTTAGGGAAAATCAGTGACTCGATCCTCACGGAAGCACTGAGTGAACAAAGCCTGCATCCAGGACATGAAACACCTTCCACCAGCGGAGGTTTAACGATCTTGAGAGTACATTATTGTTGCCACTACAAAGTGAAAAACAAGAGGAGTTTGCTTTTATTTTTTGTTTGACTTATATCCACGTCAACAAAGAAACTTTACTTTTCTACTTGTAATGTGCCCTAGTATATTAGGGGTTTTCTGTAGCCGTTTTCACTTGCATATTTACAAATTACAATCAAATGAAAAGTTGAGCTCCTTTTATCTCCAAATTCTACTCTTCTTCTTAAATCTGTTCTTTCATTTCTATCCGTCCATTACATTGACCTAGGAGGCACTACAGTAGATCCTCCCCTGCCTAAACCCTCCCTCTCCGTCTAATTTTATTTTCACAGTTCAGAAATGGGTTCCCTCCTTAAAGCCTCTTCCAACGTATTTCGGTTCGAGAAGGTACCATTCTTGTCGAGAAGCAAGACTGGACAATGTATTGTTCCTAAGAGAGTTGCTTTCCGTTTGGCCACTGTCGCCTCATCGTTGTCTGCGTCAACCGGAACCCTTCAACATCACCCGAAATCTAATTCACCCGACATCGCCATCCCAATCATGGTACCCCTTTTCTTTTCTCTGTTAGAAGATGAAAAAGTTAATCTATTTTTCTATATAGTCACTGATCTTAAGTGCATTATACCAACACGGGTATGCTTTGTCTTTTACAATTTGTGAATATCGATTTTGAGGATCTAAGAATCACAACCATATGAATTCCAAGTGCTTTAAGATTGATAGATGTAGATAGATAGCAACTTTAGTGTGGCCTAGGTATTTTTATATGAGCATTTGCCATGGGGAAGGGAAAGGGAAAGGAGGTCACCACCAAAGGCTAGTTTTTTCGAGTTTTTGTTATAGCTATTCTTTGGTTTCTGATTATTTGGAGGATGAAAAGTTGTTTCCTTAAGAGTAGTACGCCAACAAACATTCCTTGGATATCATCTTAATTGGTGCCGAATGACTGTTGTGTTGTAAATATGTATTATGGTTCGATCTGACATATGTTATCAACCTTTTTGTTTGTGACTATTGTCATTTCTTGTTTCTATTTCTTTCTCAGCTTGGATGCTCTTCTGAATTTTACCTTGTGACTAAATGGTTATGAACTTCCTTTAAATGAGAAGATAGGTTATCTGATAACATGGTTTAACATTCACCCCATTGCCTTGGTGTTCCTTTGTCTGCTACAGGTAAATGGTTGTACCGGAAAAATGGGAAAGTCTGTTATCAAAGCAGCGGATTCTGCTGGCCTTCACATTGTTCCTGTATCTTTTGGTGCAGAGAAGGAGTCTGGACAGACTGTCGAAGTTTGTGGGAAAGAGATTCTCGTGCATGGTCCTTCTGAAAGAGAAAGCATCCTTGCTTCTGTCTTTCAGGAGTATCCAAACCTGATCGTTGTGGACTACACCGTGCCTGCCACAGTTAATGGTAACCTATCAAGGAACATGCATCCAAAACTATTTCATATTTCATATTCCATATTGAATATTGTCTCTATCAACTCTGAATTTGAGCGCGAAAGATTTTGGTAGCTTGTGGAACGATGTCTATATAAAACCTGCAGCCACATTGTAGTGATATTATATGTTCTATGACTGAATTACTTTTTTCTCAGCATATCATTAAAACAGATATGACTCCTTGTTAAATAAATTTATGCAGACTATTCAAGTCTAATATTATGATTTCATCTCTCTATGCGTACCTTTTTTAATTGTTTTTGTTGATTGGGGTGTTTGATAAACATAGATAATGCTGAGCTATATTGCAAAGTTGGAGTACCTTTTGTGATGGGAACCACTGGTGGAGACAGGGATCAACTCTATAAGACTGTTGAAGAGTCGAAGGTTTATGCTGTGATATCGCCACAAATGGGGAAACAGGTCATCTAACCCTTATTCTTCTTTTAACTGTTGGAAATGTAGATTTCTTTATGTTGCTTAAGACTGATGTTTTTGATAGGTCGTTGCATTTCTTGCGGCCATGGATATCATGGCTGAGCAATTTCCTGGAGCCTTCTCTGGATATTCTCTGCAGGTACTTTTTTTTAAAAAAAAAGATTAATTGTTCTGCAAGTTCTTGAAAGATCAATATTTCAAACAAGGTTGATTAGGTATAATCAATACTGCAATAACTCGTAAACAATTGGGGCTGCAAAATACTGAATTGAAGCAATATCAAAAAGTTAGTTTGGTACATTTTGAAGAAATAACACTACTTGGAGCAGCAAAGGAAACATATTTGTTAACTTTGGAGCTTACATTTGCTGAATTTATCCATCAGTGTTTGTTTGTAACAAGTCCTTTGGGCTTGTTTTTAATGTTGCATATGTTGGTCTTCTGATCTTCTAGTAAATTTTCTTTGGAATGCTGTTCTTTTTCTTAAATATTATTTATAATAAGTTCCCTTGATTAACATCTTTAGTATTTAGTCCTGTTGGCTTCATATTTGATTATCTTCATTGATCTTGGTTAGGTGATGGAGTCCCATCAAGCAAGCAAATTGGATACATCTGGGACCGCTAAGGCTATTATTTCTTGCTTTCAGAAATTGGGGGTGTCATTTGACATGGATCAGGTACGTGGTTCTCAAATATTCGTAATTGTAACTGAAAGAGAAATCGATTTCTTTTTTCTTATTGTTTAAGGGCCGGGGAGGGGAGGTAGGATAAAGGTTAGGAGATAGTGACCTTTGGAATGACTTATAGTGATAAATCTTCTGACAAGCAACCCAATGGTTTAATTGTCATTATAATTCCCTTTTATTTTATGGTTCTTTCAAGATCTTGGACTTCTTAATGTTGTTTCCTTTTAATTTTTAGATACAAATGATCCGGGATCCCAAGCAGCAGATTGAAATGGTGGGAGTTCCAGAAGAGCATTTGGCTGGTCATGCTTTTCATTTGTATCATCTGACATCACCTGATCAAACGTAATGACTAACATTTTCAATTATACTGTACATCCCGGTCAACTTGTAAACATCAAGTGATTTTTTTTTTATCTCAAAATTCAAATTCTTCTGCAGAGTGTCATTTGAGTTTCAGCATAATGTTTGCGGCAGATCGATATATGCCGAGGGGACTGTTGATGCTGTACTTTTTCTTGCTAAGAAGGTACAGTTATTTATATTTCCCTTGCCAGTTTGAATCTATTCTAGTGCTTTACCGAATATTTTTACTGTTACTGCTGCATGCTCAGCCAATAAAAGGTCAGATTTTGTATGTTTGTAGTAATTAACTGTCTTCAACTCTGAACACAAGGGAAACTCTAGAAAAAGAAACCTTAATCTAAAGTAAAAAAAGGGCAAGCCACCTCAAATGTTATCAAAGATACATAAATTGTTACAACACTGTAATATTCTTTGATGACATTTTATGTACCTTTTGATTACATTTAGCTTACCCTTTTTTTTACCTTACATTAAGGTTCCTCACCCTAAACTACCCTGAACTTAAGATTATTGCACTAGTGTCTTTATATTCAAATTTTAAAGAAATTGAGCATGCAATGCGGATAAGTTAATAATGTCCGGATTATACTGAAAATACTGCTCAAGGGCAAGGAGAGTACCCTTTAGAGTTAGACTGATTACAAATGTCTTGACAAGACTAAGGTGCTTAGTTTTTGTATTTGTATCACTATTTGATTACAGATGTTGTTCAATTGCAGGTTAAGTCGAAGGAAGACAAGCGTATATATAATATGATCGATGTTTTGAGGGAAGGTAACATGCGATAAAAGTTTTCTTATGGATTTTGTTGTTTTGAGGGTATTACTACCTTGCTCAAGATATTTAGGATAATGAGACGCAAGGCAATTTTGCATTCAATGGTATTGGACATCTCTGTTCATTGCATTTGGTGTGAAAATTATTGAACATTGCGCAGGATAGTTAATGTAGGCCTAAGTAATGCCCCCATAAAACAGGCTCTTGGTATTACAAGAAATGGTTTTTCATGCAAAATTCTGCTTCAAAGTTAAGACTTTCTTGGAAGCCAATTCTGGTTGGTTTTGTTTGGTTTGAGACAGGAGACTTGGAGCAGCCGTTGTTGTAGTTCATAGTCAAAAACGGAATGTGAAGCACGTTGAGGGAGATGACTTTTCTGCCATTCCTAATACTAAACATTGTTAATTAATTAATGAGACACTAGTAAAAAAATTGTTAATAGATGTTAATGTAAATTATTCAGAGTAAAAAAAATATTAATAGATGTTTGTTGGCTTTGCATACTAACCAATCCTAATCATTAACGATAATTTTTTAGTATCTGAATGAAAAATTCGAATTCAATTCGGAGGGTATATATTTAGTCATTGAATCAAATGTTCCTATTTTCACAATGAGCTTTAACCAAAAAAATATTTTTCGAATTTTCATTCCAATTTTAATGTGTTTTTATTTAAAGTTAATTCTCACAATTTTTAATACAATTATTTGTATATAATCCATTATTCAATTAATTTGAATTAAATACTACAAAAATATATTATGAAACTATTATTTCATCAGAATTTGCTCTAATTACATTGTCAGGATTTATTTAAAGATTGAGTATCTCTCTTACTAGACTATTTAGTAATTGATAATTTTAAAAGTGTTGAGATAATCAACTAACGATAAATTGGCCAAAAATTCACCAATGCAATTCGTCCTATTTTTTAGGATTACGAGAAAACTGTTGTAAGGATCAAAACTTTCCACCTAAAGCTTAATAAAAAAAAATATACTCTTTTACAAGAAAAAAGTTGGCAGACTGAAATTGACCACTCAATAAGTTGATATGTTGCCCGAATTACATTTGCACACTTTTCAAACTTGAAATAAAAAAATACAATGAAATTACACAAGTTTGGTGTAAAGGTTTGACTTTAAAAGGGTTAAGGAGATTGAATTTTTGTTTGAATGTGCTTGACTTATCAATAGTTACTGTTATAGCTTTAGAGGCTTGTTTTTATACATTCTTATTGATTTCTAACCGTTTGGGTGATTGACATTATCAATAGAGTCGTTGCGCTCTCTTTTTTCTACCATAAGTTCACTTCTACAACCTACCGTACTGATACGTGGGGCTCTATTTCGATACATGTCTCAAAGAAGAAAAATTCGTTGTAGAATAATAAAAGGGCATATTGATACGCGAGAAGGCGTATCGAAACGAAGAAGGGGTTGTATCGAAAGGAGTTTGGCCAATAAAGTCTGAAGATAGTTTTGACAAAAATGCATCGGTACGGGTTAACCACTTTTCAAAAATGTTGGTTCTCAATAACTGACAAAGCAACGGTAAAAAATTAAATACACGATTTAAATTTTTTTGACCCGTATCAAAACGCTATTCAAAGTTCTTAAAAAACTCAGATGAAGGCTGTATAAAACACCTGATACATGTCTAAAAAAAGATTCGTTGCAGAATAATAAAGGAGCATATTGATACGCGAGAAGGCGTATCGAAACGAAGAAGAGGCTTATCGAAACGAGTTTGGCCAATGGAGTCTGAAGATAGTTTTGACAAAAATGCATCGGTAAGGGTTAACCACTTTTCAAAAATGTTGGTTCTCAATAATTGACAAAGCAACGGTCAAAAATTAAATACACGATTTAAAAATCTTTTGACCCGTATCGAAACGCTATTCAAAGTTCTTAAAAACTCAGTTGAAGGTTGTATCAAACACTTGATAAAAACCTTTAGCCCAGATAAAGGCTATATCGAAACGGACGAGGCCGTATCGAAACGCAAAGTCACAATAGCCTTTTATGTTGAGGATTTATCGAAACACTAGAGGGTGTAACGAAATGCTTGGAGCGATTTTGTTAAGTTCGGCTTTGAAGCACTTAGAAAAAATCTCGGGGTTTTAAGTTTTTAACTTAGAAAAATTTTGGTTTAAAAATTCCTTGTCAATTTATGAGACTTTTGAGTACTTAAAAATAGGGGTGAGCAAAACTCGACTCGACTCAAAAAAATCGAATAACTCGACTCGAGGCAAAAATACTCGACTCATCTTGACTTGACTCGAAATTTCATAAACTCGAACGACTCGAAAAAATTTCAAATAAAATTTGAGTTGTAAAATGGAAATTTGAATAACTCAAATAACTCGAAAATTTTAATAATTAGTGGGTTTATTTTTAAGTTCGAGATGAGTTCCTCAATTTTTTTATAATATATACATACCGATATATAAAAATATGAAGAAATATTGTTACATGCGAAAAAAATATGAAGAAATATATATGTGCATATCTTATATGATTAGAGAAAGTCGTTTAAATTAAAATTAAACCTTATTATAACATGAAAAATGACTACAATTAATTTTTTATAGGAACTCGAAAACTCGACTCGACTCAAATTTCTTAAACTTGATTCGAATCGAAAAAATTTCAAATAAAGTTTGAGTTGTAAAATATGACGCGTCAACTCGAATAACTCAAAAATTTTTTGACTCGACTCGATCGAACGCTCACCCCTACTTAAAAATTTATTTACTTTGCAATTTGGTCCTTGAACAATTTGTTATATCAAAACCAAACATAAGTTTTATAATTTCTCACTTTTTGATATAACAAAACCAAGGTAAATTTTTAAGTGTTTTGAAAAAGACTCCCCCTTAGTTTAAGCTAGGTTTTGAAAGTTTTAGTTTAATACTTCTCTCCTTTTTTGTTAGATCAAAATCAATGGTAAAATAAAGGCAATATAAGCAATATAAAGCAAACAACATAAACTTTATTAAGAACTTAAAGCATAAAATTCAAAGCAAACATAAAATTCAAACTCAAATCTTAAAAACATAATTCAAAAATAAATAATCAAAGCATAGGTTTAAAAGAAAATAACATAGGTGCCTAAAAATAAATCCTAAGATGATATGTCATGATATGCAAGACTCAAGGTTCGTCTTCGTCTTCATCTTCATCATTGGCATTGTTCCCTCTAGACTGCCTACACTCTCCATAAAAAGCGGTAAAAGAAAAGTCCATCGTGGCTTGTTGAGATTCAATCGAGTTAACACGATTCTCAATGGATTGAACTCTCTTCTCTAAGGATGTAAAGCGAGTATTAATGGCGGCAAACCCTGAATTCATGAAAGTTTCCATCGAACCAATATTGGTGCGCAAACTAGTGAATTGCTCGGTGAGAAAGGCCATGAGGGTAACATTGTTAGGTTGAACAACTTGAGCTTGAGGATCTGCTTCCAGTTCGAGTATCGCATCATGAGGAAGTTTTGCAAGACGAAGCCATTATCCATTGAAATAGTAGAACTTAGCACGAGTAAGAGAACATTCGTCTATCGAATCTTTGAGAGGCCCGAGGAAGTCATGAGAGCAATTAATCTCCAACTTCGAGAACAAATAGGTCAAGATGGAGCCATAGGTGAATGAAGAGACAAGAGAAGTATGGCGATGTTGAACAAAATAAATCAATTCTGCAAACATAATTTGAGCTAGGTTTGGGCATTACCTTCACGAAAGCATCAGATCTAAAAGTCATCGACTTGTCAGATCGTTAAAAAACTTTCATCGGAAGGACGGAACCACCAAATGACCATGAGGTGAAGGATGCGATCAAGTGCATCGAGTACGATAATGAAGCCACCAAGAACATGCCTTAATCAGTCTTCATCCTCAAACCCAAAAATATTGGTTAAAACATTTATATCAACCCGAATTGTCTTTCCCATTAGGTAGGGTTTTATGGCAATAACTGTGGTTTAGTCGGGACCACAAATACACCGAACATTGGTATAAAAAAATCAGGACAAGATTTTAGTACAAAACCCCGGGCAAAGCTAAAAATTGTATAAAATTCTATCGACGTAAAAGATGAAGGTATTTGAATTTAAAATGTTCAGAATCTAAAAAAAAAGCGAGAGATAACACGCTCACGACGAATTTGGTGATTTTAAAACTGTTTGAAGTGAGCAATTTTGGTAGGATTTCGAAAAAACTTTTGATAAATAAGGTTGAGTTAGGTCGGGTAGAATCATCATTGTTAGGATTTGAGGCTTCTCCAACCTCACTAGTTCTTGCTCTCTTCCGAGGACCCATGAGTAAAAATCTGAAAACAAATCAAAACACAAAAATAATGTATGCATAAATCATCATATTCGATCTAATATATCAATCCAATGATCAAGGTATTAATAAAATATATATAATATGGTTTAAAAATATAGAAATATAATAATAAATTTTGGTATTTTTTTTGAAAAACAGTGTAAAAGAATATATAGTAAAATTTTATATTCGAATAAAAAAATTCATGTTTTAATTTTTTTTACAAAAGCTTGGGAAAACATAGTATATATTTACTAGAAAAATAAATTTTAATAAAAAACAGTAAATAAAACTAAACGAAATTGAAAAAGGAAAGAAAATTAGTTATATACCTTGAGTTATGGATTATCGATGAATGAAGGATGATAATGCACCAAACTTGATGAATATGACTTAGACTTGATTTGAAAACTAAAAATCCTCAAAGAATTTTGTGAAAACCTAAAGTTTTGATCGATATTTATAGGAGAAAATCAAATTTAGGATTTTTGAAAAGGTTAGAGTTTGATTTAAAGTTGAAAACCCCATTTTTAATGACTCATTAAGATCATGCGACCACGCGTATCGATACACCATGTGACGTATCAAAACACTCGAACCAGTACACTTTTATAGTTGTACCGAAACACGAGCCCGTATTAGTACAAGTTTATCTGTACTGAAGCATGTTCTTCAATCTGTATCGAAACACTTTAACTCGTTTCGATACTCTTGCGTCATAATGTGCAATTTAGGCAATCCTCAAGAACACGTATCGAAACACTTTAAGCTATTTCGATTCACCTTTGCCAGAAAGTGCATTTTGGGCAACAAGGAGCTCAAAAATTCGATTTCAATTGAATCTAAATGCATGTGTATGACATATGAACAACATGAATGGACTAAAATAGATGCATACTCCCACTAGCAACAATCATAGATGCATCAAGAAGCAAAATCACAAAAGCACATACATCAATCAAATTCAAGCAATTTTTTTAACATAAAGGGCTCTAAAGGTTCAAGAAAAGTTAGCTAGACCTAACTTTCTCCTAATAGTCCAAAAACGCTCTTTATCTAAAGATTTGGTATATACATCCACTAATTGTTTCAAAATGTCTACATATTCTAGAACTACGTCATTTTTCAAGACATGATCTCTAATGAAATGATGTCTTATTTTTATGTGTTTGCGTTTAGAATGTTGGATGAGATTCTTAGTGAGAAAAATGGCACTAGTGTTGTCACACTTAAGGGATATAGTAACTACATGAATTTCATAATCTAAGAGTTGATGCTTCATCCAAAGGACTTGAGCAAACAACTCTCAGCCGATATGTATTCCGTTTCAGTAGTAGATAAGGCTACACTATTTTGTTTCTTAGAGAACTAAGATATGATCATAATACCTAAGAATTGACATATTCCGGATGTACTCTTTTTATCTATCTTATATTCCCATAATCAGCATCCGAATAAACATGCAAATCAAATGAGGAATTTCTAGAATATCAAAGGCCTAAACAAGATGTGCTTCTAAGATATCTAAAGATTCTCTCAACGACTATAAGATGAGATTCTCTGGGACTAGCTTAGAACCTAGTACACTAGCAAACATTAAACATAATATCAGGTCTACTTGTGATAAGATAAAGTAAATAGTCAATCATAGAACGATAAAACTTTAAATCCACACACTTACTTCCTTCATTCTTGTCAAGCTGTGTTAATGAGCTCATTGGTGTGGCATGAGATTTCACATTTTTTAAGTCAAACTTCTTAAGCATTTATTTGGTGTACTTAGCTTAATTGATAAAAATGTCAAAAATAAAAACTCTTACATTATGCTCATTTCAAATTCACCTTACATTAACTTAGTAAAATTTTAATAAAAAATGCTTTGCATCTTTCGGTGCCAATATCCCTTCCAAATTGACTTTGACTATGAATTTGCAAGCCGCCATGTCAGAACTCTAAGCCACCAAATCAACACTCGTCTGTTCCCTGATATCAAGTCCGCATTCTCTCTTCCATCAAGCAGGTTCCATTTCCATGCGCTATCTTGTTCCTCTTTAATTTATTAAACTTTAAACCAAATTTATAATGTTAAGTTCTTAATCATACCAACTTAGTGTTTAAACCCATTAAGCTTGAATTTATCAACTCGTCTCTTTTCTTGCTCTTGCCCTTTAACTACTTTCGTTGCACTGTTTTTGCTAGATTAATGATCTTGAAAGTATGCTCATTGTTAAGTGAATTGACTGTTTCTAAGCCAGGAAATGGGCAGTAGACCAACAAAGCTTTGCCATTGTAGCTTGAATTTATTAATCTGTTCCATTTTATAGTTTCTGAATGAGTAATTGTCTTCCAGGTTGCTCATTTATGCGAATTGATAGTTTGTAAGCCTGGAAATGGCTGTTAGTCTTAGACCAACAAAGCTATGCAAATTTCTCTTCAATCTTTATCCTTGAACTATGTGGAAGAAACCGTGAAATAAACGTATGAACTACTTCCTAACATACTTGCTCCCGAAGGAAAAACAGGACGGATTCCAAATCCTTTCTCATTTCTTTCCACCTTATCTTTGAGGCTTACAACCCAGATTATTGATGAAATCTTACAATGTTCGGCCCCGGGTTGTTTACGATATTCTTCTTTCCTACACCCTTCAAAGTCCTCATTCCCTCCCTCTTTGTTTTGCCATCCTCCAATGCACACTTCGTTCCGGCTGTCTCCCTGATCCCCAGATAAAACTCCTTCTTTCTTCTGCGTGGCCAATTGCAGTATGTTTCCAGTAGCCTTATGGAGATGCAAGACATTGGGTTTTCCCCTGACATGCAATTACCTTATCTCTTCTCTTTGTGTAGTTGACCAGTTAGAGGAGGCAGCTCCAATATTGAAGGGTATGAATGGAGATCTGAAGAGTTTTGCCGAGTTAATTACTGCAATGTGCACAGTTAGAAGAACTTGTGATGCAGTGGAGTTAATGAAGCAAGTGGTGCTGAAAGCTAGATTGACACCAAGGCCGGTAACAGTGATGAAGGTCATGGCAATTTTGCGGGCGAATAGAGAGATATGGAAAGCTGTTGAGTTGATTGAATTCTTGGAGAGAAAAGGTATCCCTGTTGGCTTCGAGAGCTACGAGTTAGTCGTTGAAGGATGCTTGGAATGTTGTGAATATGTTTTGGCAGGAAAGGTAATTGTAGCAATGACTGAGAGGGGCTTTATACCATATATTAGGGTCAGGCAAAAGGTTGTTGAGGGCTTAGTTAATGTCAATGAGTTTAAACTTGCCTATTCAGTAAGGGAAAGATTTGCAGAATTGGGTTCTTAGTGGCTTTTAGCTTCTATGAAGTGGTCATAAGTCATCACTCATCTGACTGAAGATAACCAGTTGTTGTGATAGCTAATATGGATTCGAAAGTTGAGAATAGAAATTACGGGTGGTTAATCAGTCGACCGTTGGCACATTGCTCGTGTCAAATATCCATTGGCTCCAACTTCTCACTCGTGGAGTTTGTATGTGTTTTGTGTTGATAGCAGAGCTATGGGCCCATGGTCTGCATATTTTTCTTGGATTTTGTTTTAAGAGTTGCTTCTGCAATGAGAGTCTATGGTTAATAAAGATTGAGAAAGTTGAGATATTTTATCTTCAATTTCGTTTATGGAAAGCCTTTCGCGGTCTTGTAACATGTTGGTAATCAAATTCTTATCTGCATAGAGACAAATTTTTGTGCACATTGCATGGTGTCTGGTTTTGAATTTGTGTCCTTGGATAATTCATTGTTTACTTTTTAGTGATCAAGTTGGTTTCTTGGCAGAAGATTTGATTACTTAGTTTCTCCCTTTTTGACACCTGATTTGAGGAATCGGCAGTTCTGTTTTTCTTTCTTATGTATTGTAATAGTTGACAACTAATTGCTGGTTCTTTGTGTTTTTTGTCTCATACAATTGCGAACTCAAGTTGATATCTGCTGCCTTTGTTCTTACTTACAGTCAAACAAGTTTGTGTTTCTCTGTGTTAGTTTATCACATGTTGTCCTAAGTAGAAAACTAGTACATGTAGATCTGAACTCATCGTTCATCAGGTCTACAAATTGTTGCCAGTCAGTTTGCAAGATATGTTTTGCAAATTTATACAGTCAATGAATTGAGAACTGGATTGTAATAGTTTACCAATCACGCTTATATTTTCCCCCTTTTTCGTATCATTCTTTCGTAGGTCTGTGGTTTTCGGACCATACCCCGGGACATCGTTAACCGAAAACATTGAGTTATCAAAAAGGCAGGGGAGAAGATGAACTTATCTCATGTGCTGCAGATTTTACTTCATTTATCATTTGCTTTGTATACATGCATATTGAGTTATGTTTTTGATGTTTGTTCATATCTTGTGAGTTTCACTAGGGGCAGATGTTTTATGTTTTGCCATAAAGCTCTTCTTGATGGATTGCGTGCTGGTAGAACATGAAAATCCGTGTATGAATGAATATCTCGTGTCAGTCAAGTAAATGTAAATGTAAATGTAAATATTACACAAATTATTACTATGTGTTTGAAATCTTAAACATGTATTAGGGACGCTTATCAAACCTGGGGTGTTCATCATGTCTTAATTGTCGTATTTATCACTGTTTTCTTTTTTCGAATTGAGATGAGCCCGAGGCCGTTACACTAGGTGATTATTCGAACATGGAGGACCATATACATCTTGGTACAAGATATCTAATAAGAAGGCGGAGATTTATTACACTGGTTTTGTATGTTATTTAAACTCAGGAGATGCAAATGCAAACAACTTAGACCTTGGCGGGATCACCCCTACGCCCAGCTTGTATATTTAAATATGATTATACAAGTATATAATACAAAAGAATCCAACAAGTACTTTAGTGGAAAAGCGAACAATGTTCATCGAGTTAAGAATATGCATAAACATATATTATTTTACAATACTATTAAAAATGGATTATTATTTTATACACTGGCGGTGAAAAACAAAGTAAGCGTGGTTATTTAAGGGTTTAGGGTTTAGAAGTTAGGGGTTTAAATTGTAGGGTTTAGAATTTAGGGTTCATGGTTAGAATTTAGGGTTTAGGGTTTGTTGTTAAATTTTTAGGATTTTAAGGTTAGATTAAATTTTAAATTTAGGCTTGAAAATAAACATACTTGTGTAAACTTTTTTTTACACGGACAATATTCAAATATTAATCCTTAAAAAATAGTACTATATAATACAAAATGATTTTTAATATTTTTTCTCTAAAATATCAAAATGGGTTGTTTGACTCTTGAGGTAAAAACTAAGATGTACAAGGAAAACTCTATATGAGTATTTTTTAGGGATAATGGCACATTTGCCTTCTGTACTTTACCAAATTTGTTAATGTGGGGTCTTTACTTTTAAAACGGTCAATGTCCCCCCTGAAGTTTTACTCCGTCAGTCAAAGTTCCCCAACCACTAACTTCGTTATCCTGGCACGTGAAGGGACACGTGGCCCTATTGTAGAACGACATGTGACATATTTTTTAATAAAAAAAGTTAAAACTCATCCAAGGGCTTCGGTGCAAATTTTCCCTTTTCTCATTAATTATTATTAAAATAATTAAATTAAATGTCAAAAATCTGAATGAAACATTTAATTTTATTCATTTTTTCAGAACGGGTTTATTTTCAATTTTCTCATCTCCACTGAAACTCTTCTCCTTCCTTCTCTCGTCTATTCTTGGATCAAACTCCCTTTTAATTATATTTGAAACTTTTCTGAACTTGTTGAAGCATTCGAATAGCACTTTAAGGCTACTCCAACTCCAACTGAAGTGATCGATAGAAGAAATAAGAGTGAAGAATTCTAGAGTTCGTATTTTTTTGTTTGGTTTTGTTTGTTAATAATTTAAAACCAAATTCAGAAGCATTAATTTTCCTGATTGTTTTGTTTGTTTGTTAATGATTTTGAACCAAATTTTACTAAAGTTGTTCGAAAACTATGTGTTACTCTGTTACTCGATTTATAGAGTTTGAAAAAAACTCATGGAAGTTAATTCATTTTCCTTTTTTGCTTATATTTGGTTGATGTTGATGGTGAAGTAACCCGTTGCTGTCAAAGTGCAGGTTTGCTTTTCTCTCTTTTCACGTGGCATTGTTAATAAAAGGACTCAACTTTGTAAGTGTACACTCATTTCCTACTTGTTTTAACCGATTGTGATAATACACTTATTTCTAATATTGTATATTCATCCTACTTGTATTCTGTGTAAACTTGGTTACTGTTTTGAATTCAGTTGGGAATGGCTTTCACAAAGCTCCCTTTAGTGTCACATGGTGTATGTGAAATGGTAGTAGAAGCAAGGTTTAGGGGTGTTAAAAATTTGTATTATTTGACATCTGGATGTAGTTTAGCTGATGGTTTATTGTTGTGTTGGGATAATAAATCTTTTAATGATCTCATTGGACATTGATTAGACGAAGGAGAGATGCATATATATGTAGATCATGTTATTGATGTTACAGAGTTTAGTGAACCCCTACTGCCAATAGAAGCAACATATTTGCCACATGAGGAGGGACATATTGGGAATAAGAATATTGATGAGGGTAAAGTTGTTGAAGAAGATGAAGCTATTGAACGAGAAGAAGAAGATTCATTAAAAATGTTGAATGGGTTAGTGACAGGGATGATGAGGAGTTACAAGAAAACATAGCCACTTTAAAAGTTTTAAGCTGAGTGTCGCACATAATGGTAGGAGTGAAAGGCAATTTTCAGTGAAGAATAAGAAAAAAAGTGAGTCCAGTGAGGGTAGAAGTGAAACTGGATCTACAAGTGAAACTGATTACCTAGATTCATCATATCTAGGGAGTTATGGGACCGATGATGATGGTGAGGTGGTTTGCAAGAAGAACACAAAGTGTTATTTTGACTCTACTTACAAAATTCCAAGTTTCCAGCTTGGGATGATTTTTAAGAGTAGTAAGCAGTTCAAAGAAGCGTTGACCAAGTTTACTATTGCCAAAATATTTGATTTTAGGCTTTTTAAGAATGATCGAGACAAGATCAGGGTTGTGTGCAAAGGAGAGGGATGCCCATAGACCATCTATGCTTCTATAGATTCCAGTGATGACTAGTACAAGATAAAAACTTTTAAAGAAACTCATACATGCTCTATTACATTCAAGAACTCTAGGGCAATTTATAAAGTGATTGTTGAGCATTTTTTGCCTAAATTTTGAATTATACCTAATTTAAAATTGCATGAGAAGGCTAAACTTGCAAAGAAAGAAATGAAAGTTGAATTATCTAGTGGAGTTTGTAGGAAAGTTAAGGACTTGGCTAAATAAGAAATAACTGAAAATTATAAATATGAGTTTCAGAGGTTATTTGATTATTCAAATGTTTTGAGGAATGCATATAGTGATGGAACTGTTAATTTAATGGTTGAGAGACCTACTCCAAATCATAAGCCAATATTTAAAAGGTTTTATGTCTGTTTTAGTGTTATGCATAAGGGGTTTAGAGAATTTTGTAGGCCTTTTGTGAGTTTGGATGGATGTTTTCTTAAGAGGATGTTGGCAGGAGCATTATTAGTGGTTGTGGGAAGGGATGCTAATAACCAAATGTATCCTACTGCATGAGCACTAGTAGAGAGTGAGACAAAAGACTCTTGGGATGGTTTTTGGAGAATCTAAGCAAAGATCTCTATATGATGAATGGTGAAAGATTTACCATAATGATTGATATGCAAAAGGTTAGTAAGTAATATATTATAATTCAATTCATGTGATTATTCTTAATTAAGTTGTAGTTACTAATGCATTTTTTGTAAGGTTTAATTGAAGTTGTTGGTTCTGTTATTCCAGAAACTGAGCATAGATTCTGTGCTAGGCATTGGTTTGCTATTTGAAAAAAATATATACAAAACTTCAGAGCTTCATAAGCTGTTTTGGAGCTGTAGTAAAGCAACTTCAGAAGCTGATTTCAAGCAGCAGGCAACTGCATTAAGTGGGGTTAAAGGTAAAGCATTGTTGGATATGTTGAAGAAAGACCCAACACACTGGAGTAAGGCATTTTTCTCAACTAGAAGCTTGTGTGACTCTGTTGATAATAACATAGCTGAGGCTTTTAATGTTAGATTAATAGGAGCTAGGCATATGTCCATCATTTCAATGTTTAAGGAAATAAGGCATTGTGTTATGGATAGGACTGTTAAAAACAAAATTACATACATGAAGTGTAAACTCTATTTGTCCTAAAATTTGTGCAAAAGTTGAGGAACAAAAGGAACTTAGTGCATATTGTCATGTGTTATGGAATGGTGCTGATGGGTATGAAGTTCTTTGCGATAGGAATATTTATGTTGTTGACATTAAAGAAAGAAAATGCACTTGTAGGTATTGGGACATAAGTGATTTTTAAGAAGGATATAGTTGAATCATACATAAGTGATTTTTATAAGAAAGATATGTATGAGAAATGTTACATTTGTGTCATCCCTCCTCTTGTTGGGGGTAAATTTTGGCCTGCTACCAACTTGGGTGATATTAAGCCTCCACTGTCTAAAAAACTACCAGAAAGACCAAAGAAAAAAAATACAAGAGGAAGGTGAATGTAGTGGTACAAGTTTATCAAGAAGAGGGAGAAAGATGAGATACACTTTGTGTTTTTAGTTGGAACATAATTCAAGAACATGTTCAACTAAAAAGCAAAAATTTGTAAGTTGAAATGTTAGTTATGTATTGTTGTTCTTTATATCTTTTATTTTAACCCTATGTGTGTAATGTTTGGTTGTAAGGCAATATGGAACATGCTAGTGAATCAGTTCTTAAAGCACCAGTTCAGTCTGAAGTTGAAGATAATGTTGTTCCAACACCAGAAACTGTTGTTCCAACACCAGCAGTACTAACACCAACAGTTCCAACACCAATAGTTTCAAGATAAAAGAGAAAAGAAAAGATTTCAGCTAAAGTCATTGCACCAGGAAGTAGGGGAGAAAAATTATGAAAGGCATGAGTGTTTATGTCAATGTCAAGACTGGTACTAAAATTTTAAACGTAAGTGATATTAAATTTCCACATTTCAATTTCACTTCTTAAAATTTTTTTAGGATACTAACTTTAGGGTTTCACTTTCAATTGCAGCCTAGACTAAAATCTCAGTAGATTTTATCTTATCCAACAAGAACTCTTAGAACAAAGAGTCAAACTGCTACCCAAAGACCAAAACAGCAAGTTAAAAGATCTGCATATGGTGATGATGTCCTCAATACACAAGAGAGCTACATTGGTGCAAAGAACACATAGATATCTTGTGTTTGGGGTTTTCTTTTTGTTGAAGATGAAACTTCAATACCTTTTTGTTATGTTAGTGCTTGCATTGTATTTGCTTGTGTAACACCCTGGATTTGGGCCTAGATGTTTTAGACGTTGAATCGGGTCGGTCAGGAATGGTTCGAACCCTTAAGGTTGGTTTGGGGAACACCTAGTTCGGGATGTTTTAAAAATATGGAAAAATATCTAAAAATATTCATTTATTATATAAATGATTATGGTGAAAACAATTTTACAAAACGTGATTCAGAAATATTACATTTTGGTATAGTGACCAAAATGCAGTTTTTGCAAAAGTTAACTAATGACTATTTTGTAAAGGATTGAAACTTTGAATCTTTAAGGAGCTAATTTTACCAAATGTTTTATCAGATTTCTCTTTAATTTGGAAGCTTTTAATAATGATTTAATTAAAGAAATAAAATGAAATTAAAAATGAAATCAAAGTTGACTTTTTCATAACTACTTTCATGATAGTTCTCTCTTTTCATTTTCTTTCAACTTCCAATCAGTCAAACACTTTTCTCTCATCAACTTTCATTGTGTTTGCTGAGATTTTAACTTCCAAAAGATTTCTTATCTTTGTTTCAACAAATTCTTTTGATTTTTCATTTGGATTTCAAGAAAACTTGCCCAAATTGAAGAGAGATCAACCATTAGAGGTAAGTTTCGTCCTTCTCCTCTAATGATCAGTTCTTTACTGAAATTCCCAAGTTATCAATCATTTGTTAATGATTTTTGAGTTGTTTTAATGTTATAAACATGAAAAAGTTGTTAAATTCAAGATTCTTGATGAGATCTTGGTGATTTTCGTACTTCTATGTTAGACTCTGTTTTGAGGTTGATTTATAACATATTTTGGATGATATTTGATGTTGAGAATGAGATTTTAACAAATAAATCCCGAATAGGTTTGAGTTCCTAAGTTTGAGATGCTAGATTTGTGGTTTTTGAGGTGTTTTTGATGATCTATTGTTGCTGGAGGTATAAGGTCGTGTTTATGTTGCTTTTTGATGTTAATTGATGTTTAGAAAAAGGTTAGAATTGATAGATCTTGGCTGAGCTTTGTTTGGTGAATGTTTGGAGATGTTTTCGGTTATTTCGGATAGCCGAAATGCTTGTTTTGAGTAGAGCAGCTGGTTAGAGTGAATGGATGGTGATTTTAATGCATGGAGATGTATTAATCCTCTGCTCTTATGTGCTAAAAACAGGGGAGAGTAATCCGGAAGCAAACGAGGTAGCGTTGGAGGTTTCGGACGCTTGGTTGGCTCGTCGGCTAGCGTAGTGTTGCGTATCGGTGAGTGAGAACGTGTTTTCAGCTTTGGAATGATTTTGAAAAGAGGTTTGGGAACTTAAATCTAGGCTTGAAACGCCGGTTTAAGTTCGAAAGTAAGTGAAGTAGATTTCTCTCTCGGTTTGTGCTATTATTGTTTTGAAAATATTAAAATGGGTTTTGATGTGCTTGGTTTGGAAATATGGTTTGATTTGTTGTTTGAGCATGGTTTTTAAGCATGAGAGTTGGTTATCAAACTTGGTTTGGTGAAGGAAGCATGAAATTAATGATCATTGAGAGTATGTGGTGTTAATTTGTGTTTTAAAGGCATGGTTTAACCTTTTGGCCATGATGGTGTTGCATGCTTTGAAAACAGTAGATGTGTTAATGATTTTAATATGATATATTGACATAAATGATGAGATGATTAATGGATATAATTGGTCGACCAATAGGATGTAGAGTGCAGTATAAACTAAAAATTCGTACGTGCTCTTGAGATTCGTTCCAAAGAGAGAAGCCGATGATGTGCATTCCATCGGATAGGATTTGGTGAAATACCCAACCTTAATGGAATTGAATGGTACCGCCATGAGAGACCGATGTTGTAAATTCCACCGGATCGGACTTGGTGAAAGACCCAAGCTTTATGGCAACAAATGTTATCGCCATGAGAAACCGATGATGTGCATTCCATCAGAGTAGGACTTGGTGAAATACCCAAGCTTTATGAGGAGATAGAGTCCGATGATGTGAGATTTCATCGAGGTAGGTCTTGGTGAAATACCCAAGCTTTGTGGCGAAGGTAGATACCGCCATGAGAGTCCAGTGGTGAGATCCTGTCGGGGTAGGACTTGACCTCGAGTCAAGCTATCCGCATATCCGTGTAAAATAGAATATGAAAATGCCAATATATGAGAATGAAGTGTGTGTTTCACATGTACCAATGCTTGAAATGTTTTTATGCTATGAGAAATGCATATGAGATTTTGAGATTATGAAATGCTTTTGTATAACAAGCATGTGTGGCCTTGCCATGAGTTTTGCATTGGTTGAATGCATGAGATAGGTGGATGGTACATGTGGTTTTCAAATGGTGATTTGCTTCGAAATGATTTTCAAGCATGAGAAAGATAGAGTATGATATAAAAATAGTTTCCAAGAAAAATGGTTTAAACTTTGCATGAAGCATTTATGCATGAGAATGTTTAAATGGAAGTAATTACAAGGATGATGTTTAAGATTGAGATACATATTGCACTTGAATTTTAATGTCGGTTTATATGTTGAGCGATGCATGATTTAAGGTAATGATGCTTACAAATGAAGTTTTCAAACAATATGTTAACTTTTGGAAATGTGATTTCAAGTAAAGTGTGTTTTATGATTTCGTTGCGTTGATGGTGTATTGGTTTTGAGCATTTCTCACTAAGCATTTCATGCTTACGCTTTTTTTTGTCCATCAATGCAGATAGTTGAATTTGGGACAGCAAGAAGCAAGGGATTCAAGAAGAACTCTACTTGAAAAGTATGTTTTGTTTTCTAGCTATAGATAATAAAGGCAATAGGGAAATCCTTCACTTTGTTGTGTGATGAGGTTGTTTACATAGAACAAGTTTGGTTTATGGTTTGAGACTTGTATATGATCACTATGTGGTGTTTGGATCCTCATTTTGCATTTTAGTTTTGCTATGGTTTATGTTTTAGAAGCATGCTTGATTAGTTAGTGACTCTCCATGAATTGCCATGTTTGTTGTTTATGTGGTGGATGTTTGTTGATACATAAGTGTTGGTATGTTGATTATTATATGTATGAATGATTAGGACATGATTAGATGATGTTAAAAGTGTTTTTGGGGCTATTTCTTGAGCATTTCTGGTATGGGTACAAGCAAGTGTATCGATACCCTTAAGTTAAAATGGTGCAAGTGTATTGATACGGGTAACAGGTCTATCGATATGCCTGTGCAAACTTTGAAGGGTGTATCGATACACTTGGGAAGTGTATCGATACACTTAAGCTAAAATGGTACAAGTGTATTGATACGGGCATCATGTGTATTGATACACATGTGCAATTTTATTAGGGTGTATCGATATACGAGGGAAGTGTATCGATACCCTTTCTCAACTTTGGCTACTGCCATTATGCGTATCGATACGGACTAAGGCGTATCGATATGAGTAGTTGAAATTCAGTTAAAAAATCTCTTTAAGTTTGGAAATGTTGCATTTTGGTCCTTGAATGTTGTGTATGCAATTGAATGAGTTTGGATGATTTGTTTGAGCTGAAATCTAGCATGTTGGCATGTTATATGACTAATTGAAGGCTGGTAACTTTAAAATCTTGAAAGTCGCTGTATTTTATGGAAATTACAATTTAGTCCCTAAAAGTCAAATGAATGCAATTGAGCCCCTAATTAAACTCCGGCCGATGTGCCGTTTTCACCTAATCGCTTTGCTGAACATATAAAGTAATAATGTTCATCTAGAGAAGATAAAAAAGGGTCGTTAATCGAGGTTGACTTTAACGAGTTGACTTCGATTTCCCTATGTAATCCTTTTAGTTCGGGTCGGGCGTCTTGGCCAGGCTAAGGGGATTACAGCTTGAGTCTTTGTCAACTCATGTTAACTTCATGTTAATTGCAGTCATATGTTAACTTCAGATAGATGTCTTGTGAACTTTAGTACTTTGTGAACTTCATGTTAATTGCAATCTTATTTAACTGCAGTACTTTGTGAACTTATTGGTATAATGTAATTAACCTAATTTTTTCGTTCAAGATTTTTTTGTACATTTTCTTCTGATTTTTCAATCTTTTAACTTCTTTCATTAAGTTGCTCAGCTTCCTTGCACCATTTTCCTTCAACCATGATATTTCAGTCCTCAATTCTTTAATTTCTGAAAATAAAAATTGATTCTCCATATGCATTTCTTTAGTCTGATTTTCACTACATTCATATGTATCAACCCATTCAAAAAATAACAGTTCTTCCCTTGTAAAAAACAGATTACCGTTATTAAATTTTATACATTCAAAATTTTATCAAAAAACAATAATCAATGCTCTTATCTCCCTAAATTAACCGCACCCATAGAATAATCGCCTGAGATTTTTCTCAGTTTTTAAAACACAAACAGGAGCTCTAACTTTACAATAGCACAAAATTTCTCTTGACTTACTTTTTGCGTTTGAATGGGAGCTTGAAATACTCAATTTCTTACTAGGGGTTCCATGCCCACCTCTTCTTCCTTCCATTCCTCAAATAATTGCAACAACGACCTAGCTTTCGTTAACAATGTAAGAAGAGGAGAAATATGAAGTAATTGGGGTTAAAATGGTTAAGAGTTTGAACCAAACCAAATGAAACTAATGATTTGAAGAAAGAAAGAAAATTGAAGTTAGAAGAAAATGGAAATCAGATTTGAAGAAGAAATAAAACTCACGACCCAATTTCTAACATTTAATTTAATTATTTTAATAATAATTAATAAGGAAAGGGAAAATTTGCACCGAAGCCCCTAGATGAATTTTGACTTTTTTTATTAAAAAATATGCCACGTATCGTTTTACAAGAGGGCTACGTGTCCCTTCACGTGCCAGGATAACGACGTTAGTGGTTGGGGTGACTTTGACTGACGGAGTAAAACTTTAGGGGGCACATTGATCGTTTTAAAAGTAAAGACCTCACATTGACAAATTTAGTAAAGTATAGGGAGCAAATGTGTCATTATCCCTTTTTTATAAATATATGAGTATTATTTTATGTGCTCGCATTGTAAAAAAGGAAATTTTATGAAAAGGATTGTATAGTTGTTGTTAGGGGTGGGAATCGGACGGGATGGGGACGGTTTTACATTTTCTACTACGTCCTTAATATTTGTGGTTACGATTTCGAGAAATTCTCATTAAATGTTTTAGAGATTTTTTCATGCTCATACTCTCTCCGCATGGATCCCTACATTTTTCGGAGAATTCTCATGCCCAAAAAATATTAAACAAAATTACTATTTTATTGACCAAAATAAATAGTCACTTCAATTTAAAATATAAAGTTTGGATACTTCGATTGAAAGCAGTTACGAGATGATGAAGATTAAAAGGGTGTTGTGTTGGGGAAGATTTAGACGATGGTTTTAACTTATATCTAAAAACTAAGTTAGAAACATGTTAAAAAAAATTTGGGTGTGACTAGGTTTTAGAGAAAATTAAAGTGATAATAATATAGTTAAGATTTTTCTATTAAGATATATATTAGGTGTTATTTAAATAAATAAATAAATATATATTTTTTAAAAATCTTGTAAAATATCGAAATTGTTACAGATATTTTTTAGATTCCTACAATTTTTTATATAATTACGGTTTTGTTATTTTAACGATTAAGATATAACAATTTTTGTACTTATTTTCATTTCTCATTTGAGCTTCGGATAATTTTTTTTGTCTATATGGATAAAGATTTTGATTAGTCCTTGAAACCGTCGGTTCAAATACACATAATTTTTTAGAAGGATAAATGTAGTGTTGAAAGACGAGGAGTGGAAGTGGAATATTTGGGGTTTTAATCTCGGACGGAAAGAATGGAATGCATTCAGTCTCATTCCCTTTCATTCAATCTTCATCCTTTCCCTCCAAATCCTCTGCTTCATAAGACCAAACAATTCTGCAGAATCAAAGGTTCCGCAAGATCCCCACCCAAATTCCCCCGCAAAAGAAGAAGAAATCCACCTTCATTGCCCTTCTTTCCCTTCCAGAAAACCCCAACCCCAGTTCCCTCCTCTTTGCCTCTCCACTCCAAGAACCCACAGGCCATTTACAAAGACATTCAAGCCTTCGCTAGACAGAATAAGCTCAAGCAAGCCCTCGCCATTTTGGACTACGTAGACCAACAAGGCATCCCCGTTAATCCCACCACCTTCTCTTCCCTCCTCGCTGCTTGCGTTCGTACCAAATCCTTAGCCGACGGAAGACAAATCCACGCTCATATCCGGACCAATGGGCTCCAAAGCAACGAGTTTTTACGTGCCAAACTGGCTCACATGTACACTTCTTGTGGCTCCATCGAAGACGCCCGAAGGGTGTTCGATGGACGTACTGGCAACAATGCTTATTCCTGGAACGCTTTGCTTAGAGGAAGTGTTGTGATGGGTAGGAAACGGTATTTGGATGTGCTTTCTACGTTTTGTGAAATGAGGTCGTTGGCGGTCGAATTGAACGAGTACACTTTCTCTACTGTTCTTAAGAGCTTCGCGGGTGCATCGGCGTTTAGGCAAGGCTTAAAGGCTCATGCCCTTTTGATTAAATATGGTTTCATTAATAGTTCAATGCTTAGGACGGGTTTGATCGACTTGTATTTTAAATGCGGAAAGATCAAGCTCGCTCACCGCGTGTTCGAGGAAATCCCTGAGAGAGATATTGTTTTGTGGGGCGCGATGATTGCGGGTTTTGCTCATAATAGGATGCAAAGGGAAGCCTTGGATTATGCTAGATGGATGATAAGGGAAGGTGTATATCCGAATTCTGTTATACTTACTACGATTCTTCCGGTGATTGGTGAAGTTTGGGCTCGGAAAATAGGCCAGGAGGTACATGCTTTCGTGGTTAAGGCAAAGAGTTATTCGAAGCAGTTGTCTATTCAGTCAGGTTTAGTTGATATGTATTGCAAGTGTGGTGATATTGAATCGGGCAGGCGAGTTTTCTATAGTTCTGGAGAAAGGAATGCGATTTCTTGGACCGCATTGATGTCGGGATACATATCGAATGGGAGGCTTGAGCAGGCTTTGCGATCAGTTGTATGGATGCAACAGGAAGGGTTTAAGCCCGATGTTGTCACGGTTGCCACGATTCTTCCTGTTTGCTCACGGTTGAGGGATCTCAATCATGGGATGGAGATTCATGCTTATGCTGTAAAGAATTGTTTCTTTCCCAATGTATCTATTGCCACTTCCCTGATGATTATGTACTCAAAGTGTGGCGTTTTAGATTATTCTTTGAAGTTGTTTAATGGTTTAGAGGCAAGGAATGTGATTTCATGGACAGCCATGATCGAGTCGTATGCGGAGTGCGGGTGTTTACACGAAGCAATCAGTGTGTTTAGGTCAATGCAGTTGTCGAAACACAGGCCAGACTCGGTGTTAATGGCAAGGATGTTCAACATTTGCAGTGAGCTTAAAGCTGTAAAGCTTGGGAAGGAGATTCATGGACAAGTCTTGAAGAAAGATTTTGAGTCGATCCCTTCCGTGTCAGCCGAGATGGTTAAGATGTACGGTGGTTGTGGATCAATCAGCATTGCGAAGTTAGTATTTGATGCCATCCGTGTTAAGGGTCCTATGACATGGACTGCCATTATAGAGGCTCATGGATATAATGATCTTTGTGAAGATGCAATTCGTCTTTTTCACCTAATGATAGCTGATGGTTTCACTCCGAATCGTTTCACTTTCAAAGTGGTTTTATCGATTTGCAGAAAGGCTGGATTCGTTGACGAGGCTTGCCGAATATTCGGCATCATGACTCGTAAATATAAACTCGAAGCATCTGAAGAACATTACTGTATAATGATTGAGCTTCTTAATATGTTTGGTCGCTTTGAGGAGGCTGAAAGATTCACGCAGATGAAATCTATATCATCCTAAGAAGTAAGAAAAAAACAGCAGTCTTCTCTTATGTTAACAATGAATTTCATCCTCTATTTCACAATAATTGAAAGGCTAGTCCATTTAATTTGTCAAGATTTTGTCCTTGTTCTTTCATAGAAGTTAATCTGATTGTTGGTAAAAATATGAACTTGAGTTGCAAATTCTTGTTAATTTGTTGTATATAAATTGTGGAACTGCTGATTTTTACTATTTTTTGTATATAAATTGTTGAACTACTAATCTAAAGTCAACGGTTTAAGTGTAAAATGTGACCACGCTTTCAGATTGGATTAACTTTTTAGTTTTTGTAAACTACAATGATCAACTTGTGATAAACTAAAATAGAAAAAAAAATAGTTTCTAAATTTTCATAAAGTAGAGGGATGAAATTCGGAATTAAACCTTAAGATTGCTTCTGAGCTTTGAATTAGATAATTGGATATTTATTGAATTTTGAGGTTTCAAATTACTGAATGGCTTAAGATTTTCATATTAGGCCTTGGAAAACCCAATTTTATATGGACTGGTTCTACACCATACAATTACAATTTAGGGACATACCCATCAATTAATAATCTTATTATCCTTTGTCCATGTAATATTATCTTAATTTATATATTTTAAATTGTTTTAATTTATTTAAAAATATTTTTTTAATAATTTCCCATACCATCTTACTAAATACTCGAATATTTTTGTTGTAATATTTGATAGAATTTTATCACATAAGATTTCACTAGAATCGCTAAATGTAGCATTTGGATGGTGTTTTTTTTTTTTGTGAAGATTTTTATGAGTTTGAAAAATTAAATAGTTAGAATATATAATACGGATATTTTTATATTACTTTTACGAGTTTGAAAATGATACACAAATTTAGGCTACTAGAGTTTTATCAATTGGTTCAGTTAAATAAAATGATAAATTCTTTAAATAAAATTTAATGTTCGAATTTTGATATTTTGAATAAAACAAATTGAATTGAATTGAATATCTCGTAATGAACATTTGCAGTACTCAGTTCAATTACTCGACCAATAAATTGTGCTTATAAAATATGTAGCATGAAATAACAAACATGTTTGAACCTTCTAATTGTCATGTCAATCATATATTCAAACAATTATATTATAGGTCCTCCTCATCATCCACTTCAATTTTTTCTTTCCTTATTTACTTTTTAACCAACAAATTTTCACTCATATTTTTACACAACAATTTTTCAATAATAATTTTAGAAGTTAACATCCAATTGATGTTGATCTTAAGACATACAAGTTCAAATCGTTTTGTCTATAAGGTGTATGCGCATTGTTAAAGGGTTAAGAATATGTATGAATATATATTGCCTAGTAATCACCTTTAGACCATTCAAAAAAATTAACATCGAATTAAATTGATGACAAAACATCGATTAAAATCAAGGGCGGAACATCCTAGGGGTTTACGGGGATGTGACCCCCGCCAAATTTTTCTTTGCAACCGTAAAAGTATATTAATTTCTTTAGAAAAAATGGAAAAATTAGTGTTGTAATCCTTCTATCTTTATAAAATTTTATTTTAGCCATCCTCAAAATTTTTAATCTCATCGTGATCTCCTCTCTTATAAATTTCTAATTTCGTCTCTAATTAAAATCATGACCGAATTGATAAACGATATACTATAATCGAACTGATAAAGGAATAATGTGGGAGTAACACCGGTTACCGGTAGCCGGCATTCGTTGCATCAGTTGGGTCCCACAAAATCAAAAGAGATTCTATATGCTGGCACGTGGCAATTTATGATTGGGAGTCAAAGGGGGAATAATGTCGGCCACGAAAAACAATATTTAAATCAAATAAAACAGCAGTATTTTTTAGTTTGATGTTTTAATTAGATTCATGTAATGTAACCTTCTTTTGTTGTACTAATGTCGTGGTGTGTGTGGTTAATTGGCATGCAGCTGTTTTCATCTCTAATTTAGCTTTAATTATATCCTAACCCACTCAAATTAAAGTAAATATATTATATATGTGACAGATGAGGGTAAATATGATGATATTCGATTAAATTCATATTTTTTTTATGTTTAAGATAATTTTTATTGTGCAAAATTTAATATATTCGTATATTTTTACAGCGTTCACATTTTCTATACCATGACATTTTTTTAGTTTATTTTATAATGGTTGTATCGTATAATGATATTGTATCTAATGTTATAAAATCTAATAGGTAGTGAGAAGTTAAATAATTTAATTATATCTTTTCTAACGAAGGGGACACATTATAAAACTTTGAATGATACATAATTCAATAAAAAAAAGGGCAAACATCGAATGTCTGTATATCTATGACATGTGACATATTAAATATTTTAATTTTATGTTAGTACGAATAAAAAAGAATAGTGTAGATAATACACTGTATTTTTTAGTAAAAGGTAAAGAGATAGTGTCAGCGTTGTTCTTTGTTCAATGAATGAGTGTTGATTTTTTAATTTTTATATCAAACAAATTCAGGTTTTGTATTTTTATTAAGGTTATTTTATTGTCTGTTTGTAGAGATTAGTGGACTGTCTAGACTAAATATCATACTCAAATCATTGCATACTCATTGCCTTTACACACAAAACACACACATATATTCAAAGCCTTTAAAAAGGGTAGAAAAGTCTTTTCACCTTTTCTTCACAAAAAAATTGTAACACAAAAAAAACTGAAAAATGAGATAATATTAGTAAAAGTGCAATCAGTGGGTTTTAAACCCATGACCCCTGGAGTGGAGTTAGTGTGACTTAGCCGTGTGAGCTAAGGTAAATTTTTATTATGGTCTACCTCAGTTCTTTTTTATGTTTATTGTTTAAATTATACCAAAATTAAATAAAGGTTTGAACCCCTTCAGCTACCAGATATCCCTTCTTCACCGAGAGTGAGAGATCTAGAATCTCTATAGTCTCTCCACCTTCCCCAGCCCCGATCTCGGCCACCGTCTATCGGTGGTGTGCACGACCACCATCGGCGTGCTCGCCGTCGTGCAGAGAGCCTAACGCCACCAGCCACTCGCGGCCGTTCACCGTGGTTATTCGGTTAGGCTTCGTCAGGAAACCCTTGCCCCGCCGCCTCTGATTGCCAATGTTTTAGTCGCCGTCCGACGTCCGTGTTGCTCACGGCCACCGCCATCGGGGTCCCTGTCTGTCCGTGTTAAAAACCCAGCTCCCCACTCGCCGGTGCATCGCGCCGTTCGCCGTTGAGAGCGAGTTGAAGCTTCGTCGAGACCCATCTTGAAGCCGCCTCTATTTTCCTCCGTTCCGGCTGCCTCCGTCATCGGCAAGGTGCGTCGACCGTGCAGGCGTGTTCAGCATATGGAGGAGAGCAAAACCCAACTGACCACCCTCTGTTCCGCCGCCGGCAGGGCCCTCATCGGCGCTTCGTCATTTCCGACAATCCATGTCCTTTGTGAAATCGCACCATTTCGGGCCTTCGATGACCATCCGGCGACCTCTCCAGCGTTTTTCCAGTGAACAAAATGTTTTGGGTATTCAAGGTTCCTTGTATTCGAAATGTTGAGGACGTCGCATTCGGGTTCGAGAGTCATCGAATGGAGTACCATGGTTGACTGATATAGCAAGGATTTAAGGTAATACACTACTACCCCTTGTATGCTTTATGAACATGTTGATATTCGGTTAACGCATGCATGCTTATGATGACGTATACTGTAAATTTTGCTTAAATTGAATCAGATCCGAGCAATAAGTATGGATATTAATAAGACCAAATTATCTGAATAAGATTACTAATGGGCTAACAGCATCAGAAGTTCTAATAATTAAATTTAGTTAATCCGCAACTCAATCATCAGTGCGTAAGAATCGAGGCCTAGGATACGGAGTGAGAGATATTAATTATGAAATTACGAAAATGCCCTTGGAGCATAAGTATGACTAAACTACCCCTCTGATAAAGGAAATGACCTAAAATCTGCATTCGACCTGATTATGCAAATTACACTACCCAAGGTGTATGTTCTTTTAGAAAAGACTTCGGCATCATTATTCAAATGTGTGTGATACTAAAAGCAATATGAATTTCCCCCAAGCTCTGTATATCACATGTAGGTATAACGCCTAAAGGTGAAATTACTGGAATTATTATTGTATTCTTAAGTTGATCCGTATGACAACAAGGAATGAATTAATCGAAATGATCGTAATGACCAAAAAGACTGTAGTGCCTTTGAGCATCGAAATTCTTAATTAATCAAAATAACAATTTTACCATTAAGTTCTAAAAATGAGTAAACCGTCTGTAAGGGCCGAAGGGATTAGAATGACTTAATCTCTATCGAGTACGTAAACGATAGAGGTGCTAAATAGTAAGATTTGACAAAACGGTGAATTTATCCCGATTTCTAAAATGACTGAAATGCTCTCTTGAGTTAAATATACAATTATGCATTTGATGAAACCCTGAGAATTCTAATGAGACTTTAAGGGCTAAATTGCCCCTAAGTGTTAGGAAGCACGCTCATGTTTGTTAATCACTCCTGATAGTAATATAAGAGTTGGTTAGTACTGCAAGGTAGGAATATGTTAGTTCGAACAGTTGGAGGCTTGAAAAACTTCTAGAAATATTAACTATTGTAAATCGTCATTTTATCATTACTGGGCTAAATTATAAAATCACCTCTGATAGTTAAATGACCAAAACGCTCTTGTTGGCCTTTGTGACCAGAACAACCCTAGATGTATCTGATATCGCAAAAGATCTTATCATAGAAATCTCTGAATGCATGACTGGAAAAGTGATGAGTAAATAGAATTTCCTGAGCGACTATTTATGTCTCGTTGGTATAAATTACCAAAACGCCCATATATGATAAAATGACTATAATGCCCTTGTAAGCTTAAATGACTAAAGTACTCATGATATATCCAAACTTTCTAAGATCTTGATGTACCAATTCTTGAATACATAATATGAATCGTTTTACGAACCCCTTTCTAATAGGAACCTCGTTCTGGAAATTCGTCTAAATTGTCAAAAGTTTAATGCGTCCCCTTCTGTAAATGCCGAGTATCTTCGGGAAATAAAATATTCCATCTAGTGTGTTCTATGTGTGATATATTCTGTTGAATGAATTGTATAATTATTTGATCATGAATAATATTATGTTTGATGAACTTGATATATGATGACATTCTCTGCCTACCTAATATATGTCTGCTCAATCTGTATACTTGTTATGTGATCGTTTGATCTGTGATGGTATCGTCTGACTGTTTGATGAATTTGTTAGTATGATATGTTAGTTTGACCTATGATGGTACAATCTGTTTGCATGATGAATGCTGAAAATGTCTGCTCTGCTCGATAGTATGCCCATTTATCTGTCAAAAGCATGAACTTCTGTTTCTGATACTCTAAATAAAATATGTCTGTTACATGTATTATGTTACTCATGTCTGGAATCTGAACACCGATTACTATCTGGGGTATACTGTTGGGTTATGTTATGAAGTCTCTGTTGGTACAGCTTTGATCAAGCTAGTAAATCCTTATGGACTCAAGGTCTCCCCTTGAGTGGCACCTACGCCCATCGGGCCTAGGGTAAGTCCTTATGGACTCAAAGTCTCCCCTTGAGTGGCACCTATGCCCATCGGGCCTAGGGTAAGTCCTTATGGACCTAAGGCAGCCCCTTAGGTGGCACCTATGCCCATCGGGCCTAGGGTAAGTCCTTATGGATGCAGTTCTGGGAGACTGCATATTGGTGTAAGGTTGGAGGGTAGTTCTTGTAAACTTCTGTATGATCATTGAACATTTGCACTTAATCTGTTATGTGCTCATATATGGTATGATGTTAAATACTTATGTATGTTTATCTGCACTTATTGGAACACACTAGACGTCAAACTCTCTGATTCCTACCTCGTATGTTACCAGCCTATATAATTTCCGTTTAATTCTCAAGGTCTGATTAAAGAACAAATATCATTATTCTTGAGTATGATGTAACCTCGAAATAGTAGAACAGAAATAGAGGACTATCACTGCTTGAAACATCATGAAAATGTTGTGCCTAAAAAACAGTCCCAAAAAACATATATTTCCCTTTTGGAATCATGGAGAGAGAGCAACAGCAGCAGAGATGGAGAGAGCAACAGCAGCAGAGGAGAGGAAGCGGCGTGGCAAGAGAGCAGAGATGGAGAGAGCAACAGCAGCAGAGGAGAGGAAGCGGCGTGGCAAGAGACAAGAGAAGAATCAATCTCAGCAGGGAGGATGCGCAGTCCAGGCGAGACTATGGCAAGTCGGGCTGGGTAGCTTTTGTTGATAACCTTAGCAGAAGGGTGTCAAGGGGAGCTTTGTGGGAGCTATTTAGTCATTATGGGAGGGTGCAAAGAGTGTTCATCCCACTCAACAACCACAAACCGAGATACAAGAGCAGCACTTTTGCTTTCGTCAACATGACTAGCCTCAAGGATCTGGAAAAAGTGATTGAGAAGATGAACGGAACCTACATTGATGGCAGAAGAGTTTCCGTGTCCAAAGCGAAGTATGCGAGAGTTCCGGGAAACCAAGCTCCAAACTATTCATCGTATGATGGAGGCTTCAAGCAGGCGTCGTCGAGAGGTAGATTTTCTAAGGAACAACCAAAGATGGCTCCAAAGAATAGAGACGAGAGATCATACAAGGAAGTGCTTATGGCCCAAGGGAAACCCGACCTGGGTGTAGGAAAACAGGCTTCGGATAATAGGGAGGAAGTGGGGTTGGAGGAGATTAACATCTCCATACCGGTTGAAGATTCAAATTGGATCGATAATTCGGTGGTTGGGATAATAAAGAGAGACTTCGACAGAGAATTCGTCATCAAAGCTTTGGCCAGTGATGGCATTTTTGTTAAAGTGGCCAAGTGGGGTGTTGCTCAAAACGCATGTATCATCACATTCAGGAACATGGAAGAGAAGATCGATGTATGGAACAATAAGAGAGAGGAACTACGTTTCTGGTTCGAGTTCCTTGAGGATAATACCACAGTAGATGGGTTGCCATATTTTTACTGCTCGGTATCAATGTATGGGGTTCCTATTTGCTGCTGGAATGCAGAGTTTTTCACCGCAGTCGCCAGGAAATGGGGTCGTCTGACGAATATTCACAAAGATACCTTAAATAAAGTTGACTTAACGGCGGCAAGGCTGATAGTTAGGGTGTCTAGTCAGTTCGACATTCCAAAGTCGATGAGGATAAATGTGCTGGGAAAAGCTTTTTTAATCAAGGTGATAACTGGGGAAGCATTTCCTGAAGACTCGGATAATGTAGATTTCCATGTGGAGGGTGATCAGGCGGAAGATTGGCCGGAATACTGCTCGGAGGTGGGGCATGAAGAAGGTGAAGAGCCATTTGAACATGTTAATGGCGCTGTTCCTTCGGCGAACATTCCCGAGACATCTGATAAGTCCCCAAGAAAGACAACTGGTTCAGAGGCCAATACAACGGATCAGGAGAATATTGACAGTTCCAAGTCAGCTTCATTAAACTGTCAAGGTAGTGGCATGGGGGCTGTTAATGCAGCTGATAGGGGGTCCTTTGGTCATTCGCAAATTCATAATAAAATTCCAAGTAATGTGGACAAATCGGGACATCTGGAGACAAATCCAAACTTGAGCTTCGTGGAGCCCACTGTTGATACTAGGGAGGGAAGTGGGCCTCATTTTGGCCCAAATAATTTGGTGGACAGTTTATCTTCAAAAGTCGATGTGGATCCAAAAGAGCTAATTGTAAAAGATTCGGTGGATTCAGACAATGTGGTTGTCTCCAATAACGTTTGTTCTGAGTTTATTCCAGACAGCCTTGAGACTCTGTCCTGCCGTGGCTTGGAGGATTCCCCAAATAAATCAAACTTGAACGTTTTGCGGGAGAGGAACTTGACAATTCGCTCACACCCGGAATTAAATGTTTCTAGTTCTATGGGAAATTCTGGAGATTTCTACAGCGCGAAGCACAGGAGGGTTATCCGCAACAAAATTAGAGAGTCTTTGGAGAATTCAACGAGAAATCCGACAATCGAAGAGGCGGGCTATTCTCAGGACTCAGTACACCTCAGTTTCATCGAAGAGGCTCTTGCTGTTTGGGGTGTTAGCAGGATTTTGGGCATATCATTCAAAGGCGGTAAGGAAGCTCTGGTAGAAAAGGTGATTGAGATTGAAGAAGCAACAAAATAGAGGAAGATCACATCTTGGGTGAGTGGGTAATTGTCACTTCTTTATGTCTTTTTCGTTAATTTCATGGAATATAAGGGGGCTTGGGAAGAAAGAAAAGCGATGCGCAGTTAGGAGGTTGCTGGCGGATAAAAAACCAAGGATCCTGTTCTTACAGGAAACTAAATGGAGAATTTTACTCCTGCAATTCTGAGAAATATGGGCTGTAGACAGAATTTCGAGAAAGTTTTTTCACCTTCAATAGGGTCTGCCGGAGGGCTGATCAGTATCTGGGATCCAGAGTTTTTTGAAGCGTCTGATACGCTCATTTTTCCGCGTTTTATTGCTATTCTGGGGAAATTTCAAAAGAATCAATTTAGATGTGGTCTGCTCAATATTTATGGGCCGCCAAATGACACAGACAAACACAGCTTCTTTAGCGACTTGCTTAACTTCATGAGGAGCCATAAGTTAGCATGGTGTTTGGGGGGCGATTTTAACGCCTATCTTGGTGCGGATGAAAAATTTGGTTCTGATATCAATTTGGCAACTGTTGAGATATTTAGATCCTTCATTCAAAACGCAGATTTGGTGGATTTGTCGCTTAGCGGAGGGATTTATACATGGTCCAACAATCGGGACACTCCCACTTTGGTCCGTCTCGACAGGTTCTTGGTGAGTGTCGAGTTCCTAGCAGAATTCCATAATTTGTGTCAAAGCCTTTTACCAAAAGTCATCTCGGATCACAACGGTATACTGTTGGAATGCAAAAGTTTGGATTGGGGACCAAAGCCCTTCAAGCTTTTCAACTATACCATGGATATCGAAGGATTCAAAGAAGTTATCTCAGAATCGTTTAAACAGCAAAAGATGAAGAACAACAGGCTGGGATTGTTTAATCTTTTGAAAGGAACAAAAGCCTCCATTAAAAGCTGGACTGCAGATAATATTTTGAAGTAGAGAAATTCCATTCCACAAATTGAATCAAGAATTGCACAGATTGAAGAATCAATTCAGCTGGGGTCGGATTCCGTAGAAGCTAGGAAAATTTTGATCGAGCTAAGGAAGGAGTTGTGGAGTCTTCTGCGAAGAGAAGAGTTTACTTGGCATCAAAATTCTCGCCTCAAATGGTTTTCCGAAGGTGACCGGAACACGCGGTTCTTCCACATTACCGCGTCCAACAGAAGGAGAGCAAACGCGATCAACACCATCTACATCAATGGGGTAGGTATGTCCGATCCTGCCTTAATTAAACAAGGAATTATGGATTATTTTTCCAATGCTTACAATGTGAAGAATACACTGAAAGTTGCCGAATTAGAGTTAAATTTCAGCAAAATCTCGGAAACACAGAAGAACGAGTTAGAAAGGCCATTCGGTGAAGAGGAGATTTGGGAAGCAATTAATTCGATGGATAGTTCTAAGGCTCCAGGTCCTGACGGTTTCACTATGGGATTTTTTAAAAAACACTGGGAAATTCTGAAAGGAGATCTGCTAAAAGTGTTTGTAGACTTTTTTCACGGGAGAAACCTGGAAAAAGGAGTAAATCATTCCTTTATAACCTTGATTCCTAAGAAGTTGGGCGCAGAAAACATCGAAGATTTCAGGCCGATTAGCTTAATTGGGGGGATCTATAAAATCATTTCGAAGGTTCTTGCAAGAAGGTTGAGGTACTGTATGGACGAAATAATTAGCAAAAATCAGTTCGCATTCATACCTGGGCGGCCGATTCTGGATTGCTCGTTTATTGCGAATGAAGGCATCGACTACATGTCTAAAATGGGGAGACGAGGAGCAGTATTCAAGATAGATTTTAAGAGAGCTTATGACACTGTCGATTGGCAATTTCTACTTAGAATAATGAAAGAGTTGGGATTTGGGAGTAAATGGTGTAATTGGATTCTGAATTGTATTTCGACGGCTTCCATCTCTATACTGGTTAATGGCTCTCCGACAACTTGTTTTCCTTTGGCTAGGGGGCTGCGACAAGGGTGCTCGCTGTCTCCACTACTCTTTAATTTGGTAGGAGAAGCATTGCATCTCATGATCGAGAAGGCAACGAAACAAGGGCTGTTTAATGGCTTTACCGTAGGAAATGGGGCTAATTCATTCGAACTATCCCACTTACAATTTGCGGACGACCTAATCATATTTTGTGGCGCATACATTAGGGAGATCATGAACGTAAAGAGAGTTCTTCGTGTGTTCGAAGTTGCGTCAGGGCTACAACTGAATTTAGTAAAGAGCAGGTTGTTTGGCATAAACATTGAAGAAGAGCTGTTGAACGATTGGGCATGCAAGGCGGGCTGTTCGAAAGGAAACTTTCCATCCGAATACTTAGGCCTACCGCTGGGAGCCAAAAGGAACTCGATGGCTTTGTGGGAGCCGGTAATCGAACGTTTTTATAATCATTTGGCGAGTTGGAAAGGAAAAAGCTTGTCAATTAGTGGAAGATTGGTTCTAATTAAATCAGTTTTATCCTCACTTCCAAACTATTTCTTATCTATATTCAGATTACCCTGTGATGTGGCTCGCAAATTGAACAGTATTATGGCAAATTTTCTGTGGGGTGAGAGGGAGAATCGGAAGAAAATGCACTGGGTAAATTGGAGATCAATTTGTCTTCCTCATGATATGGGAGGCCTTGGCTTACGCGATTTAAGCTCTCATAATCGAGCAATGATGTTCAAATGGGTATGGAAATACGCAAATGACCGTGATAGCGAATGGAAGAAGCTAATGATTGGAAAATCCAACGCTGATCCAAAAGAATTACTTCCGGAAAGCACTAGACACCGACATGATTCATGGATTTAGAGAGGGATAGTAAGCGCATTCTACAATCCGGACAACTTCGGTGATTCAGTTCGCAATAATCTGAGGTTGCAAGTGGGGGATGGGAGCTGCATTCGCTTCTGGATAGACAAATGGATTGACGAGGAGCCTCTACAGGTTTTATTTCCAAGAATTTTTGCTCTCTCGACGAACAAGCAAGGAAGGATCTATGAGTTTGGCACTAATCAGAATGGGAAGTGGAGATGGTATATCCCCTTACGAAGACAGCTATTTGACTGGGAGGAAGGGCAGTGGACTGCTTTTATGGAAAAAATTTCCTCATGGAAGTCCGAAGGGTATTCTTTTGATTGTGTGGTATGGAGAGGATCGGGGAAGGGGATTTACACTGCAAAATCTGGTTATCTGTGCTCCTTGGCGAGAAATGAACAGGATTTCGACTAGAAAAAATTGGTTTGGGATGGTGGTGCTCCCCCAAAGGTAAAAGTCTTCATATGGCAAGCCATTCAAGGAAAAATTGCGGTGAGAATGGAGCTACATAAGAGAGGCGCGTTCGAGGAGGGGGAAGCTGTGTGCCCGTGCTGCAATGGAGCCCCAGAAACAGTCCACCATTTACTACTTCACTGCAAATTCGCTTGGAAGATTTGGACTGAATTAGGATCATATTGGAATGTGCAGTGGGTGATGCCCAGCGATCTTGGGACCCTGCTAAAAGGCTGGCAGGAACTACGGCCAGCAACCACGAAACAGTCCACCTGGTCCCTCATTCCGGCAGCCACGGTGTGGTCTATTTGGTTGTCTCGTAACGAGATTGTGTTTAAAGGCTGCGACCCTGATTTATTACAGTTATCTTTTTTAATCAAATACAGGATTGCATCGTGGTTCAAAGCGATATTCCCGGCCGCTGCCGTAACCATTGATGACCTCATCTCCAATCCGGCTATCGCGGACCAGTGCAGGCTAGATAGTCGCAGGAAAATGAAGATACAAAGATGGCTTCCACCTCCCAGAGGTTTCTTGAAACTTAATGTTGATGGTGCTACTTGTAGGGATGGAAGCGCTGGAGGAGTAGGAGGGTTGGTGCGGAACCACAAGGGTGAAACGGTGCTGTCTTTCTCTAAGAGGACTGGTCCGGGTCCTTCGATATTGGCAGAATTATTGGCAATAAAGATCGGCATGGATATGGTTATAACAAATCAGGCCCTTAATGCGTTTCAGCTCATAGTAGAAAGCGACAGTAGCACAGCGATACAATGGATATCTAACCCGCTGGTATGCCCGAGGGTCTTTAAAGCTTTGGTAGGGGAAATAGTACAGTTGGGCAAGATTAAATCTTGTATATTTAGGAAAATCGATAGGGTGATTAATTTGGATGCCGATACTCTTGCAAAGAGTGGCATTGGATAGATAGAATGACAACTTTTGCTAGAGGTTGTAAGGTCGAGGTTGAGTGTGATTGGTGCATGTATGGTAATGAGGGTGGTGTCGAGATAAGATAAGTCGGATTGATGTATTTTATTAATGTAACTGATTCATTAATAAACTATGTGACACTCTTTTCCTCCTTCCGCTATTGGTTGAGTACACTTTCGTGTCAAAACCGGTATGAAGGGGGTTTTTAACGAGGTCACCATTTTCTATCAAAAAAAAAATGTTGTGCCTACCATATGTCTGCATGAGCTTATAGCATCTTTTGGTAGTTCTGTATTACTGAGCTTTCCCAAGCTCACGTTGTTTTTACCATCGCATGTTAAAAGAAAATATCATGACCTAATGTTTGACATCAGTGTTCGGAGTTCTCTCGGCGTTGCATCTGGAGTACGGTATTGTATAGTTAGTGGGCATGTATGTCATGTATGTCACGTATGGTTCTGTGATAGAGTCTGTAAAGCACTTTCTGAAATTTTTGTTATGTGTTTAAATGTTTTTCTGAATTTGTATTTTAAACAGAAGTTGATTTTACAGTTTAATAAGTGTTTTGAGAAAGAAAAATGTTTTCATGTGTATTTTCATTGTGGGTCGCTCTTGTGACCCTAATGTGGCTTCCTAGGATCCGTTGTAACGCATAGGCGGATCTAGAGGTTACAAAAATAATTTAACTCCTTATCAAAAATCACAATTAAAGTGGACACGTGGTTAAGTTTCCCGTCGACATCCACTCTCCTCCCTTGGTCCTGAGTTCAATACGCAATAAGAATATTTACCTCTTTCTCCTCCTTTGGGTTGTATATACTGTTAAAAAATTCACAACTAATGTGACATTTGTTTACATTTTAATGAAAAGCACCCACGACGAGAAGATTAATCACTGCTATCGACAGTTGATATCTTAATTCTTACCAAAGATCACAAGTAGAGTAATTTGCGTATTCTTAAAATGCATCAAATAAGCCATTTTACTAACAAAATATGTTTTGGACCATTCATTTACTGATGTGACGGTCTAACTTGTTGACATAACAGTCCTCATGTGCATGATAATATAGTGTATGAACATAATTGATGTTTTAGAAAGTTCGAGGACGTATTTAATTCTAAAACAAGTATAAAAAGAACATCAAAACACTGTAAAATAATTTCAAAATGGAAATTATATAAAAACAAAACTGTATATATATTAAATAATAAATTTTAAAAAATAATTTAAAAATTATAAAAGTTTAAATAAATAAAAGTTTTAAACAAATTAAAAATATTTGAAAAAATAAATAAGTAAAAAAATAATTACAAATCCTTCATTGATTTAGATATAAGACCGTAAGGTATTCTCTCTCATCTTCGTCTTTTATTACTAAGCAAAAGTTATTACGAATCTTTCTTTGATTTAAGTATCAGGGTGTCTTTAAGCACAAACTTTAATGTATCTTAATTTTTTTTTAATTTATAAAACTTAAAAACACTTAAATCTATCTCTAAACTCTATTTAGACCCCAAAAAAAAAACAATGTCACAATCATAATATTTTATGTTCATGTTATCTTGATTTTTTCCCTCTTCCGACATGGTATTGGGGTTTCCTTTTCTTTTAACAAAGCTTTATCTTTGTTTCAAAACAAATATAATTATAAAGATTTGGGTGTTTTACTTTGGAGCTCTGAATTTAAACGAAACAAGCTAGGCCCCTTTTTACTTTTTTGGTTATTTGTTCAATAAAAAATGTAAAGCAATGACTTTAGTCTTATGCACAACAAAGTGGAAGAAGCATGGATACAAAAAAAACATAATTAGGGTGAGTATTATATCGAATTGAGTCGAGTAAAAACAATTGAGTTAGTCGAGTCATATTTTATAACTTGAATTTTATTTGATTTTTTTCGAATCAAGTCGGGCTATTTGAAATTCTATTTAAATTTAATGGTAAATATTTTACAATGTAATGATACTAATTAGTTCTAATTTTAACCGCTTACTATAACCATAATATATATATTTCATATTTGTTTTCGTGTGTGATATACATATATCATGCATAATTGAGAAACTTGATTCTAACTTGAAAATTAATGCACTAATTACTAAAAATTTCAAGTTATTGAAGTTTCATTTTATAACTCAAACTGTTTTAGAATTTTTTTTCGAATTGAAACAAATTTATAAAATTACGATTCGAATCAAATTTTTTCATGTCAACTAAAAAATTAATTATTTAAATTGAATCAAATTTTATTTACCATAACAATAACACTTGATGGCAATGAAGAAAGTACAAAGTATGAGAGTATGAGACAAGACAAGAATAACCTTTGAAATGGATCCCAGGAAGACTACGCACAAAAACACATAAAAAAGGAAAACACGTGTTTCGTGGTTTAACTTACAAACTACTTCTAAGATCCCCAACTCATTGTCGGATTCACAAACCCAAACCTTCTGTACACACTTGTATGATTCTATGATCTATTATCATTTCAAGACGCCAGTTAACCACATAATATAATTACAATTACTCGTATTGAAATAAATAAATAAATAATAGTTCGTATACATTATGAATTGCAAATACATTAAAAGAGTTTATGATACAAATTATTAACGTGTCGTAATTTATAAACACGTGCGAATACATGAGATTAATTAAAATAGGTTTTGCCGCCACTAAAACTTGTGCTACTTCCCTGGTGAACGCGGAAATGATATGCATCTTTGTTACTGTCTTCAACATTCAAGTGAAACAGTTTGTGTCATTCATTGTATTATTTCCTTTCAAAGAAAAGGAGATTACCCTCTCAACTGAAGCTGCTAAGGATTATCTTTTCACACAGTAATTTAGCAATATTTTTCTCCGGACTTGATAATTAGCTTCACTATTTAAAATAATTTTTAGATTTTTATAATTAAATCACATAAGGATAAATATTCTATACACAGGCGGTGGAAACTTTTTAGTTTCCACAAGCGCCTTAGTTTTAGGGTATATGGACTTAGTTTAGGGTGTAGGGTTTAGGGGTTTAGGTGTAGGGGCTTAGAATTTAAGGATAGTTCTTTTAATTTAAGGTTTAGGGTTATAATTTAGGGTTTATAGGTTAAAACCTAAATCCTCACCATATTACCCTAAAAACTAAACCCTAACCTATAAACCCTAAATTATAACCCTAAACCTTAAATTGAAACAATTATCCCTAAATTCTAAAGCCCTACACCTAAACCCCTAAACCCTATACCCTAAACTAACACCCTATACCCTAAAACTAAGGCGCTTGTGGAAACTTTCAGTTTCCACCGCCAGTGTATAGGATATTAATCCATCACATAAAATAGTTTTATCATTAAATGTAAATTCAAACCGAATTGAGTTAAATAATAAAATCTATGCTAATATATAGATATTTTTTTCTCAAATTTAATTGATAATCCAGTCTTTAAACATATTCATATGAAAGTAATGTAACCACCTTGCTCAATTTCAACAATTCAGTCAAAACGTTTCGAGTTAGTCGAGTGAGTCTTATTTTATGATTCAAACTTTATTTAATTTTTTTTATTTCAGTCGAGTCAAGTTGTCGAGTTTCTGTACAAATTTAATTATAATTATTTATAATGTTATAGTATAGATTGGTTTCAATTTAAACAACTTTCTCTAATCATATAAGATACTCATATGCATTTCTTTAGATTCTTTTTCAATGTGTAAGTAAAATTTGTAATGTTATTTAATAAAAAAACACCATCCGAAATTATAAAATATATTTATAATGTTATATTTAAAGAACAATTTTTTAGGAAAAAGTACTGATGAGACTTGCGAGTATAAAGGAGTCAAAGAATTAACGAGAATAGAAAATTTACAAATAAAATACAATTGAAAAAACAAATTGAATGAAAATGCAAAGCTAAGGGACTAAATTGAAAAAAAAATATGAATTGAAGAAATGAGGAACTCATACAAAGTCGAGGGACTAAATTGTAAAATGAAAAAAAAAATATTTTAAAAAATATGAATCGAATCAAAATAGGTATTCTGCTGTGGTTTAGGAGCACACGATTTAAATTTGGTCAAAGTGAACTTAAAATGGAGGAATTAAAGAGAAAAAATTAGAGACTAAATCATAAAACAATAAATTTTGATTTTTTAATTTTTCGAGTTGGCAATATCGATCTCGACTTGAATTTAAATTTTTTGTGAATTATTCGAGCTCAAATAACTCAAAATAGTTTACTTACCAACATGGGATGAATTTAAGATAATGGAATGTTGTGATAATTCAACTCTTTTTAGTACTCCATAAACATAGCGGCATCCAGCTGTTTTATAGATTATTTAGTGTGTAGGTAGAGATATAGAATATACAAGAAGTGGTCAATTTTAGGACGATGTGTGTGGGGAACTTGTTGGAAACCAAGATTGGACTTGAATATTGCCCACAATCACTCAACCTTAATTCTTTTTCTTACCCTCAATAATTTTATTAGCATTATATTCTAATTACAATATAATATTTTAGTTCAATTTTATATATCAATAAGCTTATACACATTTACAAATTATGTTATTAGGACTACCAATAGTTTATTCATGCACTTAATAATTACTTGGTGTTTATAAATCAACAAATACAACAAAACATCTATAAATTAATACTCGATAAATTAATAACATCTTTAAAATAATAATTTTTTCGGTCTCAACTTGAGCTCAATGTCTAAATTAATAATTTCCATAAATTAATAAGATAATGATTTTTCGGAAGACCCTTATATATATTTATGGTCCCTTCAATATTATAAATTAATAATTCTATAAAATTACAAATATAACTAGGACACTTTAGTAAAATATCATTCCATTGTTGTTTGCTTCTTAAAATTTAAATCTAGTTGTATTTCATCTCTAACTTTCCTTACTGCATCCAAAAGTTTCAGTGTTGCATTAAGTTGACTTACTTACCATGCATGAACTTGCATTAAGTTTTAACTAATATTACGTACTACAATGAACTTTGTTTTTTAGGGGTATGTATTATATTTAATTAGTCACATTGTACATGAACATCATTCAATTACTCAATAGTCAATACAATGTATATATTTTATTCATGAAGAATAATGTAGATTTGTTGAATCGAAAAAAAAAACTCTTTAAAGTAGTAAATTATTAATTTATCAATTAATTAATACATATTTAAATTAATAAAATTACATGACCTGACATTATTAATTTATAGAGGTTTTAGTTTAATTAGTAATGCTAAAGTAATATTGTTTGTAATTTTATATATTATTAATGAATTAAATGGCGAAACATAAATAAAAAAATTAAAATTACTTGAATTTACTTTTAAAGTGCATTTGCTTCGAAATTTGTGTTCGATTTATAGAGGAGTAAATATAAATCTAAAAATATATTTATATATTTTCTAAAAATAAGTGAAATGAAAAATATTTTATTTGTTGCATGATAGAAATTTAAAAATATAATAAATTATATATATATATATATATGTGTGTGTGTGTGTGTGTGTGCAGACTGCAGTGATTTTACTTTGTGTGGTATCGTTTAAACGCCAATAAAAGGTTTTGTGGAAAGAATTTTGTTATTAACAGGAGAGAATATGAATGATCCATTAGGAGTAGGAGTATTTTTTGACCAAATGGAGTAGGAGTAGAATATTGAGTTTAACTCCATACAATCCAAGTAATGAACATGATTGAGTAGGGGTGTGTATTCAATCGAATTGAGTTAAAAAAATTGAGTTAGTCGAGTTGACGAGTTTTATTTTATAACTCAAATTTCATTTGAAATTATTTTGAGTCGGGTCAATTTGTTCAAATTTTTGTTCAAATTTAATTGTAAACATTTGTAATGTTTTGATACTAATTAGTTTCAATTTAAACGATTTTCTTTAACCATAAACAATACATACATATATATATAAATATATATTTCTTCATATGTGATGTACATATTAGACAGAGTTGAGATACTCAACTCAAATTTGAAGAACGATCAACTAATTATAAAAAAAATATGAGTTATTCGAAGTTTCATTCTATAACTAAAATTTTATTTGAGTTTTTTCCGAATGAATTTCAGTTTATAGAATTACAACTCGAGTTAAAAAATTATTTTTAATTAAAAAATTAATTTTTCAAGTGAAGTCGAGTTTTACTCACACCCGAAACAAGTGTCACCTAACACAAGTGATTGCGATGAATCTTTCTTTCAAACCACCACACTTTGCTGCCTTTAGGATCGGAGAACGTCTAGAACACAACACTAGCAATCTAACCCGATCAAGCTTAATCCATCGATCAATCGAGCATTAACAAATGTTGGTAATGCTTCAAGTGTTACTAAAGTATTAACAAAAGTTGTTCACTCTGGAGTCGAGTGTATGGTTTTAGGAGTGTCCGTGTGCACCTCGGGGGACAGCCTGCCCGTGAAGCGACTACACTGTTCGGGGCAATTTTATTTTTAAGGCAATGACCACCATACCACGACACGGTTCACATATTTACATACTGTTTTTATATTTTTTCCAGTCAGTGCTAACAGCCGGTTTTGCAGTTATATTTTACCAACAACAAAAATTTTCCTCTTTATTTAAACCTCAATCCAAAAAATAAGGTTTGGTAGGCACCTAAAGTATGGCATGATTTCCATTTTGTTCCTTGAAGTTTTTTTTAATCAAATGTGCCCTTAAAGTTTTATTCCATCAATGATTTTTACCCCTTTCTTGTATGTTGTTAAAAATGGTGTGGTCATTCCAGCCAATCGATGAGTGACACGTGAAGAGTTAAATTGGTGATAAATTATTGTTTAAGGGTTAAATTAAAAAAACATAAAAATATAGTATAAAAAAACTCAGATTTTGATGAGTTCTAGAATGCTTCGACTTCTTCTTGACCCAATTTTAACACCAAAATTATCAGCATCATTTCCTCAACTCTAATTTGTCATTAAAATTTCCGAAAACTTCTCAAATCACAAAATCAATAGTTATTTTTGGTATACCAAATTTCGATCTTCAAATCTGACTGTCATATTGGATAGCGTACACATGTCCTTAAACACTTTTTGACCGTTCTAATTTGTCCAAAAAACACTTTAAAGTCCATCAAATCTATTGAAAATACGAAGAAAAGAACAAAGAGAGAATTGTGATTTGTAAGGGAAAATGAAAACAAATACTGTAAAATATTTTTAAGCCTTTTTCAGTTAGATTTGTTGAGTACCCTCACTCTCTGGCTACCTTTTTACCTAAAACATGTCTTCCCATTTTAAGGGAGGGTGGAAACGAGTTTCAAGAATTATAAATCAAATTCTGAGATATGGGTTAGGATCCACTTACATTGTGTAAAACACATTTAGTTTTACACTAATCCTTAATCATTGGATGAGTGAAATGGATGAATGATATGAAAAATTAAAAATGAAGAAATTTTTAAGAAGAAAAAAATAAAAATGTTTAATCTCATCCGTCCATTCTACTCATCCAATGGTCATAAATTAGTGTAAAATTAAATGTATTTTACACCGGTAAGTAGATCTCATCTCTCTATATGTGTGTGTTTATATTAATTATTAAGTCACTCTTTGTTGATCAATTGGTAAGTGTCTAAAAAAATACAAGAATAATATTTCGAAAGAAGTACATGGATTAGCAAGTACCTCTGCAAAATGGCTTTTTAGGGATATAGTGTCAAAATAACATGGCTTAGCTTTAAATATCACTTAGTTTATTAGTTAGGTATTTCAAATAATATCCGAATTTAGATATCTTAATTATTATATTTATACGTAGTAGATGTAAATTCTGATACAATATATTTATGCTTTACTTTTATAAATAAAAGTTGAATACCTGAATTTGTTATTCGAATCCGTTGTATTATTACAAATAAGAACTGAAATTATCCAAATCAATTATACACCTTAATTTTTTTTTTTTGAAAATAAACCCGATTTATGTTATTAAAAATAATAAAGGCATCATAAATGCCAAACACAGATAACAATGAGATAAGAATCGGGTAAAGACTCTCTGGGTCTCCTAACAGAAGAGAGAGAAAACAATAGTAACCAGAGAAAGGGCAAAAAAACCCAAAAGATAAACGCCACCGACGGTCAAATGGCGGCAATCCCCTCACGATCTGAGTGAAGAACGGCGCGAATCTGAGGCGGAGCTTCCTCCACCCAATATACTGCGTCTGTGTTGAGCCTTCCCAACCGTGCCAGTTCGTGTGCTGCTTGATTCCCTCCTCTGCCGGTGTAGATGAAGCGGCAACTCGTAAAGCGGTGGACCCAGCCCTTCGCATCAAAGATGTATGGGCGGAGGACGGAGGAGTCTTCTTCCGGAGACTGGGCTTTCCGAATCACGCCGAGGGCGTCACTTTCCAAGAGGACCTGCATGCACCCCAACTCTGATGCGAATTGAAGGCCGTCCAGAACAGCTTGGGCCTCCGCCGCGAAAGCCGACGAGATGTGTGAGTTCGGCTTCAGACACGAACCAAGAACCTGCCCCCTCAGCATCTCTCACGATAACGCCTGACCAAGAGCGGTGCTCAGAAGTGTTGAAAGCAGCGTCGACGTTGACCTTCACTAACGGTGCAACCGGAGGAATCCAATGAACCATGGACGCAACTTGGGGCTCGGACAGTGACACTGAAGCCTTCTTTAGGTCACTCAGGTAATTTTTACAGAAAGTAATTAGCTCCACAGCTGTCTGATTCTTCCTTTCGTGTACTAATTTATTTCTTGCATACCACATAGCCCATAAAGTGACTGTTATTAGTTGTCTTTGAAAACTCGAACTGTTTGTGAATAACCAACAGAACCAATCAAAAAACGCATCTTGGTTTAGTCTAGGCGGCCAGGTGATACCTGTAAGAGCCCAAACCTCCTTAGCGTAGAAGCAGTCCCTTGTGAGATGTTCGATTGACTCTGATGCTTGAGCACACCTGGGGCAAATAGCAGATGGGGAAACTTTTCTAAACTGTGGATTCTGCAGGGTAGGAATGAAATTATGAAGAAAACGCCAACAAAGAATTAGAACTTTAGCTGGGCACGAGGTATTCCATAATAACTTGAAAATATCCGTAGGAGGATTAGGAGTGCTTGTCGGGCTTAGAAGGAATCTATAGCCACTACGAACTGAGTAAGAGCCAGTTGGTTCACCACCCCATACGAGTAGATCCCCTTGAACTTCATTAGACAGCGGAATACTTTCAATAAGTTTGGCATCATCTTGATTAAAATTTTCATTAATAAGACCACTGTTCCAGCATCTCGGATTAGGGAGAATTAGATCCGAGACAGAATTTAGACCATTGACCACTGACGAACTTACGAGTCTCGGAGGGCAATTGGGTAGCCAATAAGAATTCCAGATCGAGACTTGAACACCCGACCCAACACGCCAAATGAGACCCTTTTCGAGAAGTGAACGAGCCATCCATATACTACGCCAAGTATAGCTTGGGTTGCAGCCAAGAGAAGCATCAAGGAAGGAACCACGAGGATAATATTTCGCCCGAAGAGTTCGAGCTAACAGAGAATTTGGGTGACTAATTAAGCGCCAACCCTGCTTCGCTAGGAGCGCGATGTTGAATTTAGCCATATCCCTGAACCCCATACCTCCTGTTTCTTTCAACTCGCATAGAGATAGCCAAGAACACCAATGAATCCCCCTCTTTACTGATGATTTCTGCCACCAGTAACGACTCAAAATACCCTCCAGTTTTCTGCAAAAAGTAACGGGAAGAAGGAAACGAGACATAGCATATATAGGCATAGCTTGTAAGATAGTCTTTATAAACACTTCCTTACCCCCCGCCGAGAGAAGACGATTGCTTAGGTGGTTGCTGCGATTGAGAACCCTTCCAAACAAATCCAAAAAAGCTGCCTTCTTATTGCGTCCAACAATTGAAGGTAGTCTCAAATAGCGTTCAAGATTACTCGAACTATTAACATTGAGGATTCGGCAGACATCATCTCTGTTGTAATTAATAACATTACTACTAAAAAACACCCCTGACTTGTCAAAATTAATTAATTGCTCCGAAGTTGTTGAATATAGAGATAGTAAATCCCGTAAAACCATAGCACCTGCGGCTGTAGCGTCCCCAAAGAGCAAACAGTCATCTGCAAATAACAAATGTGTTATTGAGGGTGCACTTTTGGAAATTTTTGCACCTTTCAACAGACCCATATGTACCCTCGAACGAAGAAGTGAAGAGAGACCTTCGCTACATAGAAGGAAAAGATAAGGGCTTAACGGGTCTCCTTGCCGGAGACCCCTCGACGGTTGAAACACCTCTCCCGAGACTCCATTTAGAACCACTGAATAGGATACCGTGGTTACACAAGTCATCAACAGCTCAATCCAATCTGCCGCGAAGCCCAATCGTTGAAGAATAGAAATGAGAAAGCCCCATTCGACTCTGTCGTAGGCTTTGCTCATGTCCAATTTGAGAGCAAAAAAGCCAACTTTGCCACGCCTCCTATTCTTGAATGCATGTAGAATTTCGTAGGCCGTTAGAACATTATCAGAAATTAGGCGCCCAGGGACGAAAGCACTTTGGGCTTCGTCAATACACAAATGCAAGACCCTTTGGAAGCGGTTAACGATCATCTTTGCAACTATTTTGTAAATAAAGTTGCACAGACTTATATGACGTAATTGAGTTATGCGAGACGGTTTGGATATCTTAGGAATAAGAACGATCCTGGTTGAATTAATATCTGACATCGGAGATTCTCCTTTTAGGATAGAGCAAACAAACTGAATGACCTCATCACCCACAATGTTCCAAAATTTCTGGAAAAAAACAACACCAAACCCGTCTTCTCCACAAGCTTTTAGGGGTTGCATATTATGAAGAGCCTCCCAAGCTTCCTTCTTTGTATACGGCTGCAACAGGTCACTGTTCATATCTTGTGTTATGACTGGTTGAATAAAATCCAGAATATCGCTTACGGCTTGCGAACCCTGGGACATGAATAACTGCTTGAAGTATCCAGTAGCGTGATCAAACAGAGCTGGTTTTGATGAAACAACGTTATCCGCATCGTCGAGTAGGCTCTCAATTTTGTTGTGTTTCCTGCGATAGGTAGCTTGGCTATGAAAAAAGGGGTATTACGATCCCCATTTTTTAACCAATTGACCCTCACCCGCTGTTCCCAATAAACCTCCTCTCTGTCAATCTCAGCATTGATGTCGGTCTTCACACCAAGAATATCCCTTAAAACTTCATCAGAAACTGGAAGCTCTTGAAGATAGTCCAACTTAGTCTGCAAAGCTTTTAAATGGGCCTTCTTATCCCGACAGATACCATTATACCAAAGAGTTAAACCTTCAGAAACTTTCTCTAGTTTCTGAGGTAATGGGTCATCCTCGGAAGCCCATAACTGGGCAACTGTGTCATAGCAAGAGTCTTCCAAAAGCCATGCGGCTTCGAAGCAAAATTTACGCGGGCCATTTGCCAAATTCGGCCCTAAAGTGGTGAGTAACACCAGACTATGATAAGAAAAAGAGCGTACCAGGTGCTCGAGCTTGAAATGAGGGAAAAGGTTGAGCCAATCAGCATTAGCGACTCCACGGTCAAGGCGTTCGCGAATGTTTGATGAAGAAAAACGGCTTTTCTCCCATGTAAACCAAGGGCCCGAATAACCCATATCCTCCAAATAGCTATCCGAAAGGGCTCTCCGAAAACCCTCCATTTGTCTTTCACAACGTGGGAGGCCTCCCTCTTTCTCAAAGGAGTATAAAATCTCATTAAAATCGCCTAGGACCACCCATGGCAAATTATTTAAAGAACTTAGATGTCGAAGCAGATCCCAAGCTCCTGCTCGATTTCTCTCCTCTGGGGCCCCATAAAACCCAGTGAGGCGCCATTTAAAACCGCGGTCAATATCGTCAATCTCAACGTCAATGTGTCTCACTGAAAAAGAAAGCAATCTGACCGAGACTTCTTCTTTCCAACCTAACGAAAGTCCACCACTCCGTCCTCTTGCACTGACATCAATTCCGTTTGAATAACCACACCTCCGTCTAACTTTAGCCATTCTAAAATCCGGTAGCTTTGTTTCGATAAGAAAAACCACCGACGGGCATAAGTCTCTCAGCACGCGCCGGAGACGACCAACTGTTCAAGGTCGCCCAAGACCTCGAACGTTCCAACTTAACAGTTTCATTGTGTACGGTCAGCCCGTTTAACTTAGGCAGCCGATAGATTAGTAGTAGCGTCATTTGAATCCCCATGGTTAGAGGAAACACCCAGATGCATTGAAACCACTCGTTGTCGTTTGAGGCCATCTGAATGCTCAAGTGGATCCTCTTCAACCTCACTAATATCCATAGCTTCCGAATGGGCCGTTTTAAAAAGATGAGAACCCACTGGCCCCAGTAATGGCCCATTCATCTTGAAAATATTTGTAGCATTTAAGGGGAATCCATCTTTTTGATTGGGTACATTAACTCCGGCCCCAGATCCCATAAATTTAAGAGGGGCACCATTCAAGGAATTTGCATCAATCCTGTCCTTTTGACCAGCGGGGAATGAATGCGCAAGATTAGCAGATCCGGAATTCTCTCCGGTAGCATTCGGGATCAATTGGAGACCCGAAATTGGATCATCGACGAGCCACTTGCTGGTCGGCACCATATCCCGCCTAGCCGGCGCCCGCAAAGATACATCCCATTCAAAGATCAGATCTCTCTTTTCCTGTAGCACACGCAAGGGACAGAAAGATTCTGCATGACCAAGACGACCACAGAGAAAGCAGAATAATTTAAGTTTCTCATATTGAAACCAAACGAACACTGACGAACCCGACTTTAAAGCAATTTTCTTTCTTCGCTTCAATGGCTGCCGTACATCCAACCAAACACGGATTCGCATCGAACCTTTGTAACCCAAAGTTAATGCTTTACTATCATAGTCAAGAAAAACCCCTATGAAGTTCCCCAACTGTTTAGCCACGTTTACCGTCACACAGCCCGACGGAAGATCATGAATAAGAACCCAGAAACCCGTGTGGGTTAACGAGACAGAGAGAGGATTTTCCCCAGGTTTCAAACGGTGGAGAACCAAAAGATGTGCATTGAAATACCATGGTCCCTCTGCTTCGACTCGATCAACATCGATGGAATAATATAACCGGAATAAATAACGATCAGAGCCCAGATATGAAATTGAGATTCCACCAATTGGGTGCCATACATTCACTAAAGTGGATCTCATTGACTGGAAATGAATTGACGACGACGATAGAAAAGATCCCACGAAGCACAAATCATAAGAGATCTCCGAGGCCACATCCTCATCTTGTAGGAGAATCTCCTCCTCCTCTGCCTCCCCCAGTGAGAGACCCACCATGGAGTCATCGACGTTGGCCATTATCAGGGGAATTTTACGAAAAGAGAAGAATGAAAAAAGCGAAAGACTGCCAGAAGCAGAAAACTGTCAAAGAACAGAGAAAATGCTGTCAAAGAACAGAGAAGTCTAATTATACACCTTAATTTTGAAAATCTCATTCAAAGTCTTTTGACTGCATAAATTCATATATCCTATTTAAATTGGATTGTGATTCAAGATAACAATATTCATTTTTTAAAGCAAATATATTAATTTTTGAAATAACTACTGAATTTTCATTAAACTATAGAAAAATTCAATTACAACGCAATTAAGAAGAAAACGATTTGGGTTAAAATAACCCAAAAAATTCTTACAACTCAAAAACAATGAAAACGAAAATTTCTATGGAAATACGCATACCAACGAAAATTCAAAAGCTTCCTAAATCTCCTTGTCTCTGTCCAAACAAGACGCATAAAGAAGGAAGGAGTGGTGCGCGATCCATTCTGTCAGGCAAAAGGTACCACTACCTAGGACTGATTTTATCGGCAAACAACCATCAACGAGTGAGGATAAAACATTCCAAGTGACCACCGACAACACCAAGAATCAGAAACTAGCGCCGAGTGAATCTTTGTGCGAACAACAATCGAACGCTAGGGTATGCTGAAACCTGCCACAAAGACAGATGAACCAAACAAAAAAAAACAAAAACATGTCACCAAGACAGAAAAAGAAGCGTGTCACTAGGATAGAGAAAGAGCGTGCTACAGAAGCAAAGATTCTTATTGAAATAAAAACAAAAAAAAGTGATAAAATCGGTGGTCGACAACCAATACAAAAATTAATTGCCGACCACCGATTAAAGGGATTGAACAAAAGAAAAAGTTGCTAGAATTGAAAAAATTTGAGAGAGCGGCTAGGCTAGGGTATTTCCAATAGAATAGCAAATATATTAATTTAGATTTAAATATTACATAAATTTACATATCAGCTCATTAACGTACATATTTATATAATATGATATTATATTAAACAATTTTTAATTTATATTGTTATTAAGTATACCATTCGCTCTAACATATAACTCGAATTGATACGTGAATTAAAATTTAAATCAAATTTTATGTGAATATATTTTGTCTGTCCCTTTTATGGTTCTTTTGTATGTCCCACTAATAATTTTGTGTCATGTGTACCATCAATAAAACAGAAACAACCAATAAAACAATAAAAATAATCATTAATATATGTGACATAAAATCAATAATGTGATATATAAAGTAGCATAAAAAAGCAACAAAAGAATTTTATTCTTTATAGAATCACATAAATGTCAATTTATACAATCATTTTTCTTATAACGAAGCCCAACATTTTATGGGAGATAAACTATTAACGTTTGAATCCATCTGCGAGCTAAAAATAAAAACTATGAAAAGAAAGCAAAATTGTGAAATTGTAAGTTAGGTAGGTTCAGGGACCAACAGAGTTTCTCTAAGCTTCCCAACTCTGTCATCAACCAGCAAAGATTACGTCAGTTTCTTAATTAATTATCTAAATCAGGGATTGTTGGCAAATAGTCAATAACCGATTACATTAAATGATTTATCAGTTGATTGTATTACCCGCGCGTATAATACTCCATATTTAGTAAAATTAAACGATAACCGATAATCATTTGCTTATTAAATAAAAAAAAGCATAATTATAATTTTCATCCTTTTCATTCGGACGTAATCAATGGTTTAGTTTATGGCAGTGTCCAGTGTCCAGTGTCCAGTAAAGAAACGAAGGAATCATATAATATTTGTGGGTGATGAAAGCAGAAAGAGGAGTGGAGGATTCATTTCACTTAACCAAAAACTTCATTTTATCTGTGTATGGATCAGTGGGTCCAATTCCTTCGCCACCATGGCTCCTCAAACCGCGTCTCCTACAGTAATTCTGTGTTATTCTCCTACAATTCCATGGCCATGTCACCGTTTCATTGGTCCCCTTCCCGAAAAAACATCCTTTTAAATTCCATTTTCCAGTTTACTAGATTCTTAACATGCAAAATTTAAATATCTTTTTGTTTCTATCACTTTGTGCAGCTGCTTGGAACCTTACTTTGTTAACAGTGATCCCTGCATTTGTATAAATACCCTTGCAAATTGCAATGGATCACCACCATCACCATTCAACAAACAAACCACCACATTTATGGAAGAGAAGAGGAGTAGCGGCGGAGGTTTATCTTCGACCTACCGGGGTGTTCGTAAGCGGAAATGGGGGAAGTGGGTGTCTGAAATTCGGGAGCCCGGAAAAAAGACAAGAATCTGGTTGGGGAGCTTCGAGACTCCAGAAATGGCGGCCGCGGCTTACGACGTAGCGGCATTTCACTTCAGGGGTAGGGAAGCACGTCTTAACTTCCCTGACTTGGTCGGTTCTCTTCCGACGCCCGCCAGTTCCGATGCGGATGACATCCGAATGGCAGCCCACGAGGCAGCCTTGCAGGTAGGGACTGGTGGGACGCCGGCCGAGGTGGGCAGCTCCGGTGCCGGTGTGGGGCCAGTGACGGTGAGGCTGAGTCAGAGCCAGATTCAGGCCATCAACGAGTCGCCACTCGACTCTCCCAAGATGTGGATGCAAATGTCGGAGGCGTCGATGATGTTTCTGAATGAACATGAGGAGAGTGGTCAATGGGACGATATGCACTGTGATTCCCTCTGGGATCCTTAAAAAGGTAATGTTTGTCACCAAATTTAAGTAACCAATTCTATAATTTTTATATCTAAAAAACGAATAAAATTAGTCTGTTAATTTTCTGTATCTTTTATATATTTTATCTATAATTTCATATTATGTCAAATTGGCATAAAATAAAATTATTGATAACATATATAAAAAACACATAAAAATAACGGACTAATTTTGTTCATGAGAATCTAATAACATAACACCACAAAGTGTTTTTTTTTCACTAGTTATATTATTTGAATTTCATTTAAAAAATATAATTTAAATCTAATTACAAAATGGGTTCGTTTTCTATTACTAATAACTAGTCCCAACAAGAAGGTGAAAAAGAAAAAAGGAGGGCTAAGTGGAGAGTTGAGGGAAGGCCACTTGTAAATCGATGGGATGGGAGGAATTGAAAGGGGGGAGATTTTGGTGGGTCCCTCAAAGGGTTGACAAAATTTGTTTCGTGGCTGAAATTTGTGAAAGAAAAAAAGAGCCACGTTCCGCTACTTTTTTTATTACCTGCGGAAGCCTGTGTTTGTGATATGTTTCTCAATTGATTGTAATATATAATTTAACTCAATTGTATTTGTCATTCTCTTGAATGCACGGTAAAATTGTATTATTTTATTGTATCCTTGTATGGAGATACCGTTTTTTACTCCTAAAATACTCTCTTGAGTATTTACACGAGTTTAATTTCATCATCGTAATTGGTGAAAGATTTATTGTCCAAATTAAATAGAATAAACCGCTTTCGATCACCATAAACCAACATCACTTTAATTAAACATCAACAATATTAATACGAGACTCGTGTCTATTAAACATATGCGATATGTAAAAAATAATTTAAAATTTATAAAATATTAAAAATAAGTTTCTAAAAGATAAATTAGCATGGAATACATATCACTTGTCATGTCATGTCGTTTAAATTTTAACATTTTAGTATGCAATTCCATTAAAAATTCTGCTATTTAAGAAATGATGAAAGCTACATTTGACCACTTTTTGGATTTAGATTAAAACATTAATAATAAGAATTAAAATTCAAATATATATATATATAAATATTAATGGTCAAATCTATTATTATATTTGTATATTTTCACGCATAACTAGATCAATTTTTTTTAATAATGACATTTGAATTTTATTAATTACCATAAAATGTAATACAATACAATACATTAAAAAAAAGAAAAAAAAGGATAAGTCCACTAAAAGTCTCTTACAATGGTGTAAAAAAAAACAGACACTTCCATCGATATTAGCATACCAAAATCTAGAAACCTTCATAAATCTCATTGTCTCTATCCAAACGAGACGCTTTTACAGGGTGAAAAAGGAGTGATGAGCGAACCAAGCTATTAGGCAAATTGCTTAGCTAACCAAGTCTAATTACATCGGCAACCAATCATCAACCAAGTGGGGATCCATCTTTCTAAGACCACCAACAGAACCATAATCAGAGATTAGCGTCGTGAAGATCTCTATACGAGCACCAACCGACAGCTAAGGTATGTTGAAAACATGCCACAATGACAGATAAGACAGATAAAACGAACCTCAAAAAATCAAAGAAAAACGTGTCACGGGGACAAAAAACGCATGCCATTAAAGACATAGATTCTTATTAAAATATAAAAAAATAAAAATAATAATAAATTCAGTGTTCTCGACAACTAATACTAAATTTTAACTAATATTCTTTAAAAATCCAATAACTTTTTTTCAATGTAAATGTTGACAAATACATTAATTCTTTAAGCGATGTTGGAGTAACCAGTGTGATAATTCATATTTACTTCATATTAACATAACACTATCTCTTTTACGTGCACCTCAAAAATTAATTTAAAAATTATAAAAATATTCAAAATAATTAAAAACAAAAAAAAAACTTATTAGAAGATTTAAAATAGAATAAGAAATTAGTATGAAACACATACATATTTTTTTGACAAAAAAAACTTATTGTATTGCGAGATGTCATGTCGATGTTATTAAAATAACGTTTTTAGTTAATATTTATTTAAAAAAAGTATCTCATTTTAGAAAAGTTATTAGTCAGACTTAACAAAAGGATATAATAGCTAAATATACCATTATATCAATAAAACTAACATAACATATAAAATTACCCAGAATCAAAACTAGGGAGCTAAATTCAACTTCGAAATTGAATTGAATACAAAATAATTTTAATTTCAAAACAACAAGAAATAAATAAATAAATAAGGCCCAGAAAGAACAATGCCCATCTATGAAGCCCAAAGAGAGTCTGAAAATTAGTCCAACGTTTATGAGGCGCTATGTTACCGTTTTACTTCTGGACTATGGAATGGAATAGTATTGTTTAGGGTTTGTGTTTGTTGGGATCCAAAACTCCATTTCAAATTACATAGAGGAGATTATTTTAATATTATTAAATCATTTTAATAAATGATAAACTGAACTAAATCAAATATGTAATTATATTTAATGTACTAATAATGTGTAATTTCATATAGTGTGACTGGATTACAAAATGTCCTATGTTAAAAGATATAACAATTATATTTTCCATTTTTTTTATAAATTATAATGAACGGAGTGTAGGTCTAATTCTAGTAAGACGCCAAGTTTGACGAATAAAAGAGTCTAAGCTGTGCTGCCAATCACTAAAATGATTTCCGTACCGCAGGTGTGGTCGACGGTGGGTTTTTTCTTCCACATATATATATACTACTATATATGGCGGTGTTAGCTAATTTATAGTTCAATTAACACGTTTTCTTTTATTTATTTTTTTTCTTTTAAGGATAATCAATAATAGTGAAATTATAAAGTGAAGCATTTATGGTTAGGTTTGTGCATGAATTTGATATACTCATATTTACGGGGACAATACAAAATTTTATGTTAAAAGTACGAATTGTACATTAAAATTTTATTAAATACAAACTCAGATTATCGATAATAAATATAAAAAATATAAAAAATATTTAAATTATATGAAAGTTTAATTTTTTTAGATAGTGCGGCTGAGGATTGTCCTCCACAACTACCCTTGGTCTATCCCTGCATATCTATAAATAACTGATACGAACAAATCATTAAGGAACTGGATATTAACAAACAAGATTGTATCTCTTGTTGTTCTTTCATTAAGCTAATAAAGGGTACGATAACGTAATTCTCAGCACTTATTATTATTATTATTATTATTATTATTATTATTATTATTATTATTAGAATCAAGAATAGAGTCAGATTTTGATATTGAGATGGACATAATATATATTTTTTACAATTGAATGATGTATTTTTAACTATTCATTTTTTTCTTCAAAATTTAGTATATCATTTAAAGATTAAAAAAATTATACACATAATATAATCCCGTCCAATTAGATGTTGTTATTAAAATTTAAACTCTAAATTTAAAATGCCAATAGAAGAATTTTAAAGACTTCTCAAATTTATCGTAAACTTTAATCAATCTATATTTTGAAACAGAATATCTCTAGTTTTTTTTTAAAAAAAATTCAAATTCACAATTCTGTTAGTATCCCTGCCAGTAACCTGAGACTCATGACGCGTCAGCAGTGCGTAAAATCTAGCCCACATTGACTTGTAGGGTTTGGTGGCACATACGGGTGATAACGAGTCTGAGAGGCTCGCGAGCTACTCGGTCTCGGCTCGATTCAAGTGAGCTTGATTCGGGTTCGGGCTCAACTCAAAACCTTAACAAGTCGTAGACTTGTATACTCAGACTCGGTTCGAAAAGCTCGTGAATAGGCTCGAAATCTACATATGTAATGAAAGTAATATATTTAGTAAAAGAAAAACAATAAAATAGATTAGGAAAAATCTACTAAAAGTAAATTAACTAAAATAAATTGGGCATTTTCTTTAGTTGGTTGTTGTTTCATTTTGTATTTTCTTTAATTATGTGTTTGTATTATAAAAATATATATTATTTATTTAGATTAATCTAATTTTTTTTTTGCACTTTTTCTCCCTTTTCGGTCATTGAATTTCGTTTCAGTGTTGGTTATGAAATGAATTTTTAATGAATCTTTTATAAAAAAATCTATAGCAAAAGTTTTTATTGCTCGAGCTTCGAGCCCGAGCCAAGCTCAATAATATTATTTTCGAGCTCGAGCCTAAAATTTCGAACTCGGCGAACCTCAAGCCTAAAATTCCGAGCTCGGCGAGCTTCGAGCCTGACCAGGCTTGGGCTCAGCTCGACTCGTTATCACCCCTAGTTGCACGTTTCGGTTGAAGCTGCGAAGTGTAGCAGGTGGTGGCGGTGGACCCGAGAGCCCGTACTTACGGGTACGGTATGAATGGGTGGGAGATCGGACAAAAGGGCGGTGTCAGTCATTCCCAAACTTAAAATCAGAAAGGAAAGGAGGTTTAGAAATCAAAAACAATGCAAATGGAAGACAGGGCATGGCTTTGAAGGATCCAGCTGTTTCAGTTAACTCTTTGACTCCTGATTCGTTTGGTGGTATGTTCCGATCAATCTCAGGGTTACATCTTTATATAATTTTGACATGTGTTTGATTTTTTTAAGATTTCTCGGAATCCATCGTTTGCATGCATCGACTGACACCATTTTTTTTCTAAAAGCTGCCGTGTTTCGTTTGGAAACACCAAAAGATGCATGGGTACGGGTGAATAAAATTCTTATGACCTTTCTTTATATGTTTCTACTAAAAATTTAAGTTTAGGACTTAGGGTTAAGGTTTAAGCTTAGAATTTAAAATTAAAATTTAAAAAATTTAAAGTGTGATGTATTTTTTAAGGTCTAAAGTTTATAATTTAAGATTTAAAATAAAAATTGAGACATAAAATTTACTAATATTTTTAATATTAAAACATAAAAATAGGGATAAAAAAGGGTAGAAACTTTTTGTCCAATATGGTTGGTCTACTTTTACCTACTGAAATGCGTAATCCAGATATCTCATCTCTTTTATTATTCGATGCAATTTTTAATCATATTCGATGCAATTTGGTATAAGGAAATATATTGTACATATATTAGAATCTGAATCATAGATTTTTTATTTATTTATTAAACATAATTATATGGACCCTACATAGATGGATCAGATTGTTTTAAACAAAATAAACAATAATTATGAAATAAATCGTTATAAATAATGGAAAATACTTTGATACATGTTTAAACAAAATAAAGATGTAGACTTTAAGATTTATATTTAGAGTTTAGGGTTTATGATTTAAATTTTAAAGTATTAGGGCTAGTAATTTAAGTTTTAGATTTTATAACTTAAATATGAAGGGTTGTGTAATTTTTTTTACACAGATTGTATATCAAAATATAACCCATAAATAATTTATTTATATTAATCGTAAAATTAATCTTACAATTGAAATAACAACAAACTGTAGTTTTTAAAGTACAATAAATCATGCCGATTCTATAAAATAAGAGAATTGTAATAAAAAATATTGCATAATCTTTTTTTTCTTTTGTTTCTTTAGCCGATGGTCGATAATCAATTTTAGTATTGGTTGTTGACCATCAGGCCTGTTATTTTATATATATATAAAAGAAATTTTACCTTTGTGGTACATTTTTTCATCTGCCTTTGTGACACGTCTTTTCTTTATCTTTGTAGTTTCGTTTTATTTGTCGTTTTGGCATGTTTTCAGCATATCTTAGTGGCCGTTTGGTGCACGTGCATAAATCTTTCTGATTATGATTCTATCGGTGGTCATAGAAAGGTAGATCCCCACTCGGTTGATGGTTGTTTGCTGATGTAATCAGTCATGGGTAACAGAGAAATCTGCCTGATAGTTTGACTTGCTCACTACTCTTTTTTCACCCCGTAATGCGTCTTGTTTTGATAGAGACGAGAGGATTCAGGGAGGTTTATGAATTTTGACGGTATGTTAATCTCTATGGAAGTATTTACTTTTCTTTGCAAGTTTAAGTTTTTTGCATGAGATTTTAGTGGACTGATCCTCATTATTCTCCCTTATAGATGTATTGTATTTGTGATATTCACATGATTTTTTTAATAAAATTCAGTTGTTATTGTAAAAACAAATACTAAGATGCATTTAAACTTACTCTTCCTAAATATTATAATATTAATGATATCGATGGAATTACGATTTAGTTCACTAATTATATTATTAGTAATTGTTACGTTTGTGAATGCAACTTGTGTAGAAGGGACGAACCAATTAGGAGTGAAAATTTTCAAGTTTCACAACCTTATTTTTGAAATCCATGCAAGTATCACCTTAAGGAGAAAACAAACACAGACAAATGGTAACCACTAGAAATATATTTCATGTGATATAATATTAAAATATTATTCTTTATATTTATTAATTTTATAATTAAATTAAAATAAAAATTGGATTTGACCAATTTCAACTCAAACAATTCATGTCTATTTTCTTATAAATGTCTATCGATTGGGGACATGTAAATCTAGGGATGGATGCGTGATATTATGTTAAGGACGAACCTATAAAATTTTACAGGATAAACTTATAAAATTTTAGAAGAACTAAATATATTTTTAATGAAAAATACATAATTTGTTTTTAAAATATACACAAATTTCAAAGTTTCAAGAAACGACAGCTTTTTTTAGCGGCTCGGTCCATCCTTGGATGACTCGATTGGTAGACATGCTATTATATTTCATTTTTTATAATAATATACGAAATTCATTAAACAAGGGTTAAACTCGAAACATACACCTAGAGGAAAACCTAAGCAAACAAGAAGCCCCTTCGAATAAACAACACAGAAAAAGGGCCAACTTAGAACCAGACGAAACACCAGAAAAAAGAAACGACCAACGACATAAACCGCCAAAAAACATAACAATCCGAAACTTGAACGCGTCCAACGGTGCAACCGTGGATGGCGTCAACGAATAGGCTGGACCTGGAAACAAGAGGTAAGGGATAAAATGTGACCACCTTGTGGCTGGTCTGGTTGAGACTCCGTGAGCAACGCCTGAGAGCTCTATCCAAAGGCAGGCTTCCACCTGAAAAAGGTTGGTCCTTGTCAAGGCAATGCTCAATGAAAACCAAGACCAGGGTAAGAGGTATGCACGAAAACCCTCGCCCTTCCATGGCCAGCAAGGGAGACAGGCGACGAAAAAACAACGATGACAATAAAAGACCCTAAACTTTGGATCATCGATCGAGAAGACAAACAGAATGATCCATGTGGAAGGACTGCAGGGAGCAAAACGCCTTTGATCCTTCCACTCAAAGGCAAAAAAGCATGAGGGAATCATGGTGTACCCGGATAACTCACATTTGAGTTATCTGAAAACTGGGGTAGGTTCTCCTTGGATGGATATGAGGGGCTAGAGTTCATTTGATGAACCATATCTTCCTCGTCACTGATCTGAATCTCTTCATTAAGGGTGAAGCTATCGTCGATACACATGAAGGGTATCGTTGTTATCTTTTTTCCGTAAGGATCAACCCCTAGCTCAATTAGACCCACCTTGTCGACCATTACCTGAAAACACTCCATCATATACTTACGTCGCACAGCCTTTCTTATGAGTGTAAGTCTTTTGGATCTGAAAGTTCTCCCTCTCTTGTTGCTTTCGATTTCTTTGATTATAGTCGAGGAGTTTATGAATGACGATGGAAACAAAGCAGCCTTTAGAAAGTCTTCATTAGCCACCCAACCAGTTTTCGAAATACACTAGTTTCTTGGTGCAACTTGAACAATGGAACTGGAAAGAAGTTCCCTTATCTCTCGACGTTTTGCTTGACTAAACAGTTCCTCACTCTCCCCTGTACGTTTTCTTTTTCTGCAGCTCGAAACCTCCATTTTGTCGATGTCGTCTACCAGCAAATTTCCCCATGTAGAGCTATAAGTGTCTTTTGCTGGAGGTGGAGATGGATTGAGATTATTCACAGAGCCAGGCTTGCAAAAGAGATTTGTTTCAGGCGGGCAATCCTTAGTATTTCCAATTTGGTTTCTGGTAACCATCCAACCACATTGGCCAAAGTGCCCTTCAGTTGCCAAAATAGGAAGGATTGGGTTGACTTTACAAACCTTTGAGTTAACAGAATATGCTTCCTTGAACGAGGCACCTTAAGTCTCAGGATTTTCCTTGGATTTAGAACACGTTGGGGCCCTCGAATTGTTGTCGTTTATGGCTACTGTTGTGCCGTCTCTGTCAGGAAGCTGCAAGAGTTTGCCAAGGTGGTGATTTGTCCGTGGTTTGCCACCATGAGACGCGCGGAGCCAAGGACCATATTTTTTTATAAGCTTGAAGACAGTTATATCGTGGTTGCAGTCTTTTTCAACGTGTCCCTTGCGCCCACAGGGGAAGCAGAATTTAGGAAGTCCTTCATACTTGAAAGTGACTTCAAGAGGTTTATCCTTCTTTCGGTTTAAGATGAAACCCGTTTTGAGGGGATCTTCGATCCTAATTGCCACCCTTAGACTGACCGACCCTTTCCATTCGTCCTTGCTTCCATCGTTTAAAGAGGAGCCGTAGTACACTAGAAAAAGCTTGCCGATTCTCTGAACATTTTCAGCCGTGATCAAACCGATGGGCAGGTTATGAACCTGTACCTAGAATTCTTCAAGCGAGAAATCGAGTTCTTCAAGGGCTTTGTCCGGCTGCCATTCCTTGAGAATCAATAGTGCATTTTGCACCGCCCACAGCTTGGCTCCAAGAACTTGATGGCGTTCTTCGACTATCTTAAAAATGAATAGGAAGAAATTCCGACCTAGGTCATGGCACTCAAGGGTGTTGTTCTTCCAAGCTTTCTGTAGGATGGATGTTAATGCTAGCAGCTTGATGGGGTTTGGCGAAAGAAGTTTACCAACAAGGGAGAGGTTCTTCAATGTGAAGTTCACGTCGTTATTCTTGTTGAGCTTGAGTTCATCGAGGAAATCTTGGCTAAGGAGGCTTTGGTCAGCAGGGTTGTTGAGATAGCCGTTATTAACTACCCCCATGCTTAAAGCGGATGGAAAGATCGTTGACTCCATGAGCGAGAACAAGGAAATAAATGCGAGGGGTATGTGCTGAAAAGGGCAAGGAATGAAGGAGAGAAGTTGTGGTGAAAGTAGCAATGTAAATACGAGTAGGAGCGGTGTTTGAGGAGACCAAAATGGAAAAAAGTAGGGGCTTTTAGCCAGCTCCACAACCCAAAGGATTCACACCTCACAGACCAAGCTTTTTATCTCCTAAAGGAAGAAGAAAAGCAAAGATACAATGGAGTGGTTGTTCGAGCCAGGGAGACAAAGCTTGCTATGCTGATGTAAACTTTGATAGCAGAATTTTATATTTCACTTTTTTTTAAAGAATCAAATGCCATTGTATAAAATATCATATTCCCATGCAACGCGTTTCATATTGATAGAACAATTTTTATATAAAAATAGAATTCTATAATTACATAAAATATTTAGTTAAGATGAACTTGTTAAAATAATGCACTACTGCTTTAAAATGAGAAAATAATTTCTAATTAATATATAAAAAATATTACAGTACCGACTCTCCGCTGTTAAACGCTCGAAGTCAATCTTGACCAAATTGGGAATGGTGCATAGGGATGGCAGACGAGTATAATTTTGTGGATTCCTCATCACATCCACCCCAATTGGGGCAAGGATGGGTAGTAGGCGGGCGTGGATGTAAAAAGTCATACCCTCTGCGGATAGTGGGTATGTGGTGGATTTAAGACCTTATCCGTCCTACACCTGCCTGCTTCGCATTCTACCCGCCATATAAATTTGGACCATTATTAATTTAGATATAATTTCACAAACTATTCTATAAATCTTAAAATTTTATAGGATATTTCTTATAATTTATGTTTATGATTATTCTTGAATTTATGTTTTATGTGTATGGTTGATGTTAGGCGAGTATAGGCGGGTACGAGATAAGTAATGGGTATCCAATTGTGTGGTGGGTGTGGGGATGAATTTGAGAATATACCCGCGTGGGCGCACTACAAGAAATTTCTATTGTTGTGACAAATTTAATTTTGAAAAAATTATTTTTGTCACTATTAGTGGTTTTATTGTGACAAAATAAATAAGCGTCACTTGAAATTAGAAAAAACATATAAATTGTGACAAAAACTAGAATCGTCGTAATATTTTGTCACAATTAGCAAACTTGTGTAACATATTGTGACAAAAATATATTTTGTTTCTAGTTTTGTCACAAAATGTTTCCCTCCATTTTTTTGGCGCCAAAAAGAGTCATATAGTGACAAGTTTTGTAACTATAAGTTTTAATAATTATTACAAGAAAAAATTGTCACAACAAATAATGAGATTCAAGTTTTTGTGACAATTTATATGTTGTTATATATTTTAATTATAGTGGCAAAATGTATAGTCACAAATATTTCTCTCCATTTTTTGCGCACAATAAAAGTCATACAGTGACAAGTTTTGTAACTATAAGTTATAATTCTTGTTACATAAAAAAATTGTCACAACAAATAATGAGATTCAAGTTTTTTATTGTGACAAATTATGTTTGTAGATATATATGTTAATTATAGTGACAAAATGTATAGTCACGAATGTTTCCTTCCATTTTTTGCGCAAAAAATAAGTCATGTAGTAACAAGTTTTGTAACTATAAGTTAAAATTATTGTTACATAAACAAATCGCCACAACAAATTATAAGATTCAAGTTTTTTGTGACAAATTATGTTTGTAGTTATATATTTTAATTATATTGGCAAAATATATTGTCACATATGTTTCCCTCCTTTTTTGGAACAAAAAAAATTATATAGTGATAAGTTTTGTAACTATAAGTTATAGTTATTGTTACAGAAAAAGTTGTCATGTCAAATAATAAGATTCAAGTTTTTTTGTGATAAATTATGTTTGTAATTATATATTTTAATTGTAGTGACAAAATATATTGTCACAGTTTATTCTCTCTGTAATGATGATTAAAACTATCTATACATTCCCACGTACTCCGCAGTGCTCACAATATTAGAAACCTATCAATATGCACAATCATAATTACTAAGAAGTATACAAAACTTATCACTATATTTTTTTTAAATTAAAACAATAACCTCAATTGAAATTACTAAGAATCAAATCAAAAAGGCTTAATTACTAGTTAATTTAGTGAAAATGACCTAATCAAATGAAATTAATCATATGGTCAATTTATTAAACAAGCATGCAAAATAGTGACTTAAATACGAAAGAAACTAAATTTAAGGCTCAATTAACAATTAATTAGCTAATATTTTGGACCTAATTGAAAGAAAATTAAACTTATATACTGAAAATCAATCAAATAAAAATTAAATGTGACTAAATTGTATTAAACGTAAACCTATACTCCTAATTGAGGACCTAAATGAAGACTCCTAAAAGGCAACAAGACTTAAATGACAAATAACTCTAAAACTCAAAAACTAACGCGAGTCATGGATCTCTAGCTGGTCGGGCTGACGGGTAATCAGGTCAGTATATATGTTAATTTTTTTAAAGCACATTTTCATTCTTAAACTTAAAAGACAAGCAAAGATGCCCCTCTTCACTCTCATACATTTTGTCGATCGTCGACGTCGCCGAGGAAACACTATGGTTGTCAGCAACTGAGGAAACCAACAAGTGAGTTCTCCCCTCGAGCCAACTTGAAAACCTTAAAATTAGAACCCTAACCATAGATAATTTTCAGTAGGGGGCCCTAAATTTGTAGAGCCAATAATTTGTAATTATTTTTGAATTTGGTTAATGAATTGAGATAAAATCAAAATTGATCAGTGGCTTAGTTGGTCAAAGTGGAAATTTAAGAGACCATAATGTAGGCGGGTGAAACATTAAGGACTTATTGTGTCATTTCACCTTTTTATGTATTTATATACCAAATTTCCTAAACCCTATGTTATTATTTTTCCATTCTGCCGCCTCATTCCCTCACCTCCCTCTATTAACTCTCATCTCTCCCGAAACCACTTCTTCTCCGTTCCGATGAAGCCCTATGAAATACTTGTCATTCCCTCACCTCCCCACGATCATAACCTTCTCACTACATCTGCGTTGTTAGTACATTCATCTGCAAACCCAAAGAAAGTGTAGGACCATCGTTGGGCATTGTTCCTCCGCCACATCGCCTATCGTTGTACGCGTTCAGTAGCCGCACCTTTATTTTTATAGACATTCGGTTTTAAAACAGAAAATCTTATTCCTTTTAATGTCCTTTTTGTCAAGCTCACATAATCATATTCATCCACAAGCTTTTTTCTCGGGCAAATCAAGCCAAGTTATGGGTCCCTCCACTAGCCATCGTCACACAGGTTGTAAGCATGGATCTGTTCCTTTTTGTTTTATCCTATGAAGCCTTATTTCTTTCACTAATAAAGGACATGTCTTCTAATTCATTATATATTGTTTTTTCATTATTGTTTTATTTAATTCTTATATTATATATATACTGTTGTATTATTATAGTTAAAGTTACAATATATATATTAAACGGTAAGCTATAATGAATATATACGTTTTAAAATCGTATGTTAATATGTATATATATGTTAAATAAAAACATATGCTTTATATACACATTTATATATTTGTACTACCGTCTTATATATATATATATATATATATATATATATATATATATATTTCTACTATTGTCTTGTTATTGTTATGTGTATTTGTATAATGAGATTGTCATTATTGTTTTCAATTACTAAAGTAACGACTATTGTAAGGTGGTGTTACTATAGTTGTTTCGACCCAAACCATGACCCGACATGTTAATCGTGTCGAATCGTTAATTGACGTTGATTATTTTTTATCAAATTTGAGCTTAATTTTTTCGATATCCTGGGTCTAAATCCGTTGTCCGTTTCACCAAATTCGAACCTAGATAAATATTTATGTCAAATTTAGTTAGTCACAATATTTTCTCAAAATAACAAATATTATAAATTTATTTAGTTATAATAACAATTTATAACAAATATTAATTTGTTAATATATAAAATTATGACAATTAATGTTTTTTTCACACTAACAAATTGTAACAAAGTTATTTAGTCATAGAAACCATTTATGACAAATATTATTCCACTAAACTATTGTGAAGAAGAAAATTGTCTTTTTATTCGCAATTTTGAGAAAATAAATGTCACAAAATAAGTTTAAATTTGTCATTATAAAAAAGTTGTGAGAGAATAAACTTTGTTGTAATTCTTATTTTTGTCAGAAAATAAATATTTTTATTTTAACAAACATTTTGTCCTTATAAGTAATATTTAGTGACGAAATAAAGGTTGTGAGAAATTAAATCTTGTTGAAATATGTATTTTTGTCACGAAAATATTTTTCGTTTGATGTTAAAATTTAAGTTACTTGTGACAAAATTTACTTTTTGTGATGAAATAAATATTTTATTCTAACAAATAATTTGTTTTTGTAAGTTACATTTACTGACAAAATTTAAGCAGTGAGAAATTCATTTTTGTTGCAATATGCATTTTTGTCACAAAAACTCTTTATATTTGATGTTAAAGTGAAAGTTAGTTGTGACAAAAACGTACTTCTCGTGATGAAATAGTTAATTTATTGTGACAAATATTTTGTCGCGATAAGTTAAAGATAGTAACAAAATTTTATTGTTACGATAAATAATATAAAATGGTAACATATACAATTTCGTCACAATATACTTTACATGACGGGGTTGTTCTAACAAACATGGTAACAAACAAAATTTATCAAAATAAATATATTGTGACAAATTTAGGACTTTTAGTGATAAATAATATTGTTGCAATATTATAAATTTCTTGTAGTGGCGGGTGTGGATTTGAAAACTGTACCCGTCGTGAGTGGTGGGTAGGTGATGGATATGAAGATTTTAAGAGAGTATAGGATATGGAAGAGAATTTTCGCACCCGCCCCGCTCATTTGCCATCCCTAATGGTGCAACCAATTTTTAGAAGCCTCGGTTCATTTTCCTGGCTCGTAGTTACAGTTACGATTTTACTTTTGAGTTTTGACTGTGCTTGATAGAGCGGAATTCAAAAGTGCAACGGTAAACAAGGAAATATTTAAAAAAAGAAAAGCAGAGTGAAGTAATTTCTGATGGGTTTGGTAAGAAATGTGTGGTAATTTTTTCTTTTTCAAAGTTTCTAAGGCTCTCGGATGGCGATACCCTTATCCCCAACTTTCGATGGAGGCGATGGATTAATCTTTTCTACTTCTTGAACTAGGAAGAGCAATAAGGGATTATTAGAATCAATATGACAATATCGATGCTTGAATAACCATTAGCTATTAAACAAAGCTTATCTTAAAGCTTGAAATTGATCATCTAGTAATCAAGAGAATCGATGATTAACTTAGAGCTTTCACTTACCCGATCGATATGTAACCCCCTCATACCGGCCTAGCCCATGGACCAGATCGAACAGGTTACACGGGGAAAATCGAAGCGAAACCCTCTAAGGCCTCACTCCGATTAGCAACCCTATTTTTTCCTTTACTTATCTTTTCTATATGCATTTATTATTCCCTATGTGATAAGCCTAACAACGGTACACACTCACGAATACCAAACAAGCAAAAAGGCAATTAAGGTAACCATTTTCCAATTTTACAACAGGCCGTATCGGTACACTAAGAGACTGTATTGATACGCTTGTACCTAGTCAACTCCCCAAGTCAACCCTAAGGAGGTCGTATCGATACCCACAAGGTGCGTATCGATACGCCCTCAACGATCAACTTTTCAACGGTCAACTAAAAGACCGTACCGATACCTACAGGACCCGTACCGATACGCCAAAATCTCGTCAATTTCTTAGATTTTCAGAGAGTATTTTGCATATCTATACGCCCCCACGTACCGATACGGCTTGCTAAAAACAAGGTCCAACACAAGGGACTGTATCGATACGCCTTGCACTGCAAACATATTTTTAGCTGTCAAAAAACGCAAGGGACTTAACACGAAGACATTTAACAAGTATTTAAGCAACATATAATCATACATATAATGCAAGGCAAGCAAGAAACATCATTTAGGTCATTCCAACACAAGTCATCATCAAGATACATACAAGGAAATAAAGCATGCTTAACATCCATCAAAAGTATCATAGCCATAGCAAGACATGCTTCCATGTTTAAACGTGTTAGCAACTTTAATAGCAACAGACTTAAGAGTTTGAGCACCAAATCCATACAAAAGCCTAATATTTCCATTGTCTAAGAATCATTACAAAACGTAAATCATACTTGAGCTACCCGAGAACACCGAGAAACCCTTCCTTGCCCACTTGCTTCCCAAACCTTTAATGATCTGCATTGTTGAAAAAGGAGAAAACGTAAGCTTAATGCTTAGTGAGCGGAGCTCTAAATCACATCAACAATGCAGTTTCTAAAACATAAATCTTAGATTTAAAGCAAAATCATTTAAGGAAAGACATAATGAAACACAATCATCACAATACACGATATACACATGCTTAACCAAAACCCGGTGGGACTACACATAACCATTCACAACAACTAGTAGTTTTCCGATGGGACTACACATTATCGTACTCTTCTACTAGTCACTATTGGTGGGACTACACATCACTGTAGCAACGACAACCATCACGTGAGTTTCGACACTAACAAACGACTACACAACAACATTAAATGGAGAGTAAAAACAATCCAAAACACACCACACCACACCACACATAATCGAGAACACCCATAATCAACCAAACAAACGAGAATAGATAAACTTACACTCGGGTCTAGGTTAGTCTCTAAGACTCCACACAAACCCTCAACAACCTTCATTGAACGCATTTAAAGTCTCAAAATAGTTTCCACTCACCGATTACGCCCCAACCGAAAGCTGAAACGCCGATCTCAAGCCTCCGTAGCACCTGGTAACGCACCCGAAGAACTCGAACCTGATTCCTATGTTTTAAGCAACCCAAATCAAACTATTAGGACACTAATACACTTGTAAACCACTAACAACCCGGAAAATCAATCTTTAAACCAAAACACATCGATTCGAACCCAAATTTTCATCCAAACTTCACCATTTTCGTTCTAACCAAACCCCACACTGAAATCATCAATTTCAAACACCAAAACATATCCAAAATCATCTAGAAACATTCCCCAACATCAAAGGAACCACCAGTCACGTTTCCAACCTAAAACCAACCCAAAAACTCAACCTTTTCAACCTAAAAATCTCATTTTTATACCCATTTCGGGTCTCCCACCTTTAGCCATCATTTTAACATTTTTAAAACAACAAAACATGGTTAAAAACACCCTTAAACATACCCTTAAAATACCCACACGAAAAACCCATAAAAACACTCATTCCCCAAACTCAACACCAAACTAAAATGCATTTTAATGGCTTTTAAAAGAGGGTTTTCAAAGAACACAAGCTAGATAATGTAAAAACTGAAACAAAGAAGAGATTACCTTCAAAAATTTTGCTTGGATGAGTGATTTGAGCAATGGAATAGTAGTTTAGGGTTTTAGAGAGGTTTTAGTGGAAAATGGAGATTTTTGGAGAAGATGTCATTTTTTTTCAATTTCATTTCTTTATTCCATTTTTACACAAAATTCCCATTTTCAAATTCATTAAAGGCAATTTTGTAAATATTGACATCTTTTATAAAATCATCATTTTAAATCTAAAATTTAACCCAAACTAATCCTAAAATAAAACCGATAAACTCTTGGGCCCTAAACTAGGGCGTTACACGATAGCTATGGATTGATGCTCTTAAAATAAGAGAAACTTAAACTTAAGAGGATCAAATAGAGAGGTGTATGCTTGCTTGGTGGGGAAGATGACAATGAAGGTGTATTCTTAATAACTCAAAGATAAAAGTTGGAAATGAGTCTCGGTGGAGCAAAACAAATGTGAGAGCTTTCTTTTTCTTCATTTTAAGAGAACTAAAACCTTAATAATTTCCCACCTCACCTTTAGCCAATAGAAAGGTTTCCCTCATCCAAGGGTAAACTATTTAATAATATTTTCTATCTTTTCATTTATCCCTTTTCAAAACTAGACATATAGATGACCTCTAGTCATCTTTTCTGACCAAAATCACGTGGAGGGTGGCAAAGAAATAGGTGAAACATTATATCATCATTTCCTTTTAAATTTTAACCTTAAAACATATTCAAAACAAGGGACCCCTTTCGAAACGAGTGAAACTGTATCGAAACGGTCATACAAAAGTCCAAAAGTTAGTTAATACAGTTATGACCGTATCGAAACGCCTTATACTCGTTTCGAAAAGCCTTGCTCAAAAACATTAATTTAAGCATTTTCAAAGCAACCTTAATTAAGGACTTGGTTCAATTAGAGCCCTTTAACAACATAACCTATAGCAAGAGTACGATATTTTAATATTTTAATAACAATACTCCAATCATCAGAATCCAATTTCGACTAGACCGGTTTTCAGGGTGTTACATATTATGTGTCTTTTATTGATGTTTATTCCAGATTTATATGGTTGTATTTGTTGAGAGAAAAAATCCGAGGTAATGGCTTATTTTGTTAATTTCTGTAATTTGATAGAAAATCAGTTTGGTTGTAGTATAAAGGCTCTTCAGACAGATGGTGGGGATGAGTATCAGAGTCTTAGGAATTGACTGATGTCTAAGGATATTCAACATAGAATTTCTTGTCCTAAAATATCTGAAGAAAATGGAAAGGTAGAAAGGAATCATAAACATATTATTGAGATTGGTTTAACCTTGCTTGCTCAGTCCTCTATGCCCATAAAATATTGGAGTCATGCTTTCACAACTGCTATGTTTTTAATTAATAGACTACCTACTGAGGTTCTTAAAGGGAAAACTCCATATGAATTTCTTTATAACAAGGCACCATACTATTCTTGTATGAAGGTATTTAGTTGTGCTTGTTTTCCTTATACTAGGCCTTTTCACAATCACAAGTTAAAATTCAAATCTCAAAAATGTGTTTTTATGAAGTATAGCACATTTTATAAGGGGTACAAATGTCTAGTTGATAATGGACAATTGTTTGTGTCTCGACATGTAATTTTTGATAAGTATTCTTTTCCTTTTAACTCTACGTCTTCTCCCCTTAGTGATTATAACATTCAGACTTTTGTGCCTATAATGTTACCATCTACTCAACTGCAATCCAGTGGTGTGTCACTTGGTGAAAACAATGAGGTTGTTCATGGCTCTCATATAGCTCAGAGTTTGAATGATGTTGGTAACATTGTTTCTGATAATTTGAATGAGGTTCTTGGTGATAATGTGGGTATAGTTGCACCTAATTCTTGAGCTAATGACAGTCCTGAACCAGTCTAAACTGAGTTTCTTGAACTAGTTCAAGATGAGCTTGGCTCAGTTCAAACTGATGCAGTTCACATTAATGTTGATCATCTAGAGGCTTCAACATAAAGATTTGTTTTAGATAATTAAGTATTAGATTATGATGCTTTAAATACTGAGAATGTAGCTTATTTAGGTGGTTTTTCTGAATAGTATATGATTGATGGTTTGAATAATGATTTGAATGGTTTTGTTTCTACTAATACCTTTGTGCCTCTAGCAACATTTTTTGATAATGCAGATCATTCTTTGCTTCAAACAACTAAACACACTACTGATATTTCACCTGTTGTTGAAGTTCAAGAAATTGTTGTTCAACCTCAGTCCACCTCTAAGACACACCCTAGTAATGTTCATCCCATGGTTACTAGAGGTAAAAGTGGGATTAGAAAACCCAAGCTTTACCAATTAGAGTTGAGTTCACCTTCTAATGATGTAGATTCTATAAGTGAGCCAAGAACAATTCAAAAAGCAATGCAAAATAAGAACTGAAGAGCAGTTGCCCAAGCAGAGTATGATGCTCTTTTGAAGAACAATACTTGGTCCTTGGTTCCTCTTCTTCCAAAAAAAGTTGTCAATTGCAAGTAGATTTTTAAACTTAAACGCAATGCTGATGGATTAATTGGTAGATACAAAGCAAGGTTGGTGGCAAAATATTAGCTTCAAGAAGCTGGTATAGATCATCATGAGATTTTCAGTCTAGTTGTTAAGCTCGTCACAGTAAGAACAATCCATCTCTCTTGATTTGACAAAGGGATGGGATTTAAGGCAAGTCGACATCAATACAACCTTCTTAAATGGCGATTTAAATGAAGAAGTGTATATGGCTCAACCTCCAGGGTACGAAAAAGGAGAGAAATTTGCGAATTGAACAAAATAATTTATAGCCTAAAACAGGTCCCTAGAGTCTGGTTTGAAAAATTGAAGCAATAGTTTCAGTTCACAAGGTTTACTCTATCCAAGTATGATGCTTCATTATTTATTAAAAATGTGAGGTTAGCACAGCCTATCTTTTACTATATGTAGTTGATATTATATTGACAAGAGAAAACAAGAAAAAAGTTCAGAAGGTTATTGATGATCTGAATTTAGTATTTTCTCTTAAAAATCTTGTATAGCTGAATTACTTTTTAAGGATTGAGGTTTTGTATCTGATAGACAAAATATTTCTCAGTCAAAAAATATATCATGGATCTCTTGAAAATGAGTGGTCTTGATCAAGCAAATGAGCTTCCAACTTTAATGTTAACAAACTACAAAATGTCGCATGATGAAGGCAGTCCAATCTCTAATGTTACTGAGTATAGAAGTGTGATTGAGGCCCTTCAATATATATTTATTACCAAACCTAAAATTACTTTTTCAATAAATAAGGCATGTCCATATATGCAGAATCTGTTGGATACTTATTTTCAATTGGTTAAAATAATTCTTCAGTATCTTCTCGAGACTCTAGACTTTGGTCTCAAATTTAGTCATGCTTTTAGTATGCGTATCGGTGGGCATGTTGATGCGAATTAAGGGTCTTATAGTGATGATCGAAGGCCTACCTCAGAATTTTGCATTTATTTTGAAAATAATCTTATTGCTTGGGGATTTCGAAAACAACCAGTGGTGTTAAGGTCCACAACTGAAACAGAGTATAGGAGTGTTGCTTGTGCAACTACTGAAATCATTTGGCTTGAGTCTTTATTGAGTGAACTTGTTGTTTTAGATGGTAAAGATGTGATATGGTGTGACAACTCAAGTGCAGTTGTTGTCTCTGTCAATTTTGTTATACACTCCAAATTTAAACATGTGAAACTCGATCTCTTCTTTGTAAGGGAGAGAATAGTAGCTGGTCAACTCGAGGTCAATAAAGTTCCTACCTTTGAGTAAATTGCAGACATAATGACAAAATTTTTGTCTGCACCTAATTCCAACGACATCGAAACAAACTACCTGTGTTATCAATGCTTTCTCGTTGATTTTTTTTTACTTTTGAAATATCTTTTGTAGTCTCTTTTACTTGCTTGGTTTGGTTGATTTTATTTTTCTTCTAGGTTGAGATGTTTTTCCTTGTTCTATCCTCTTGCTCTGGTGCTTCTTGTTGATCTAGCCTAAACCTTTGGAGCAGCTTGGACATGGAAGTTACAGGGGGGATGCTAGTGTATATAGGTAAAACAGACTTATGTACTTAAAAAATGCTTGAGTCAATGAGTACAGTGTAAACAATGTATTGTATCATTGAATGGTTGGTTGTTAAGGGTTAGTTAAAAACGGTTAGGAGTATGTTAGTATATCGTTTGTATAATTGACTCTATAATGACCTGTAAGTTGTATAAATACAAGTTGGTTCACTTTGAAAATACTACAGTCATAATCAATAAAATCACAGAGAGTGTCGTCTCTCTTTTCCTACACTTGACAGATTCCACTTTTAAAAGATGATGTGTTTAAATAATAATTTAAAGATACATTGACTGGTCACAGTGATAAAGGATGATATGTTTCATCCAAGTGACCCGAGTTCGAGCACCATGTGTGTACAGTGTGTGTGCGTCATTAAAAGACTAAGAAAACTGAACATATCCTACCATGTAATCACACTAGCATATTTAAAAAATATACATTTCACCTTTTATAGATAAATAAGGTTTAATTGTATATGTGACTCTCAAACTATATCTATTTTTTGAGTTAGATATCTAAATTAATTTTTGGTCGAATTATGTACTTAAACCATCATTCATAACCACTTTGATTCTCATTATAATCTCCACAATTAAATATTATGTGCCGCTATTAAAAAAATACAATATACGAAAAAGTAGAATGATAATTTATGTAATTAATTCAGAAAATAAATATACTTTAACTGATCTCTTTCACTAAAGATGGTGTACCAAAGTAGTTACCTATGATAACTTTAGTACATAATTGTATAAAAAAATAATTTAGATCCTAACTTAGAAAATAAGTATAGTTTGAGTGTATATGTCCAATTAAGCCTACGATTAATTACAAATTAGGTTTTAACGACTAGCACGGTAACTCTTCACTCCTCAGTCCCTCTAGGCTCTATGCTTTAGAAAGGGATTTGAAAAGAGGGATTGGTTACTGGTTAGTGAAGTCTACGGTCTAACGCCACGTGTGAGTAAATGCGTTGTCAACAGGAAACTATTGTTGTCTGTTTCTTCGTCTATTTATTTAAATAATCTAAACAGAAAATAATTTTTATTTAATTGAATAAGATTACGAAGATGTCCATTCTTAGCTTTTATGGGTGAATCAAACATCCATACCTACTATCAAACCCCATTAAAACTTTAAAATATATCTTTTAAAAATAATAATAATACAAATCTAGGAAAATAGATAGAGGTATTTGAAGACATTTTAATTATGCTTTTTAACTCATATGAGTTCGAATTTTAATATTATACATTGAAATTTTAAATATTAATTCTATTGTAATAAAAAATAGAGGAGATTTGGATATAACTGCATCATTCGAAACGCAAAACTTTGCCACATGCACGCATGACAGCCTCTACGCACTCACGTAGCTACTCGGAAGCTGACTTCATAATATTAATTCAGTTCCCACCCTTCACCATCACTTCCCTATATATATATATATATATATATATATATATATATATATATATATATATTTACATATCATCCATTCAATCATCACCCTTATTTCAGCTTTGATCAATTTCTTTGTTCTGCAGAAAACTAATTAAAATGGAACACGACTCAAGAGTTAGCCCATCAAGTTACAGAGGTGTGCGCCAAAGGAAGTGGGGGAAATGGGTGTCCGAAATTCGGGAGCCAGGGAAGAAGACCCGAATATGGCTCGGAAGCTACGAGAAAGCTGAAATGGCAGCGGCGGCCTACAACGTGGCCGCATTACACTTCCGTGGTCGAGCCGCTCGGCTTAACTTTTCGGAGCTGGTCGATAGCCTTCTACGTCCGGCTAGCTCGAGTGCGGAAGACGTTCAATTGGCAGCTCAAGAGGCGGCAATGAGGCTGGGTCGAAGACCCAAGTTGAGCTCGGAAGCGGGTCCCGAGCTAGCTGGTGGCGGTGGGAGCCTTGGTCCGATTAGGACCGGACTGTCCCCGAGCCAAATTCAGGCTATCAATGAGTTCCCACTGGATTCTCCCAAGATGTGGATGGAACTGGATGGTGCAGTTTTGTTGGCTGAACCAATGATGTGTGGGGTTGATGATGCCGAGTTGATGAGTGAATATGAAGATATTCTGGTTGACCCCATTTGGGATTAAACATTTTTTTTACAAACTATACATGCATCATGCATGGGCTGTCTTTCATATACTCATTAGACTCACAGTATATCAAATAAAATTACTGTATACACCCTTTTTTAACAGGGGAAAATTATATACAAAATATGTTGCTCCTATCAAGCTAGGTGACCATGTTTGCAACTTTCAAATAGCATATACATATTACATAAATTAATTAAATATATTAATCAATAATTTTCACAACAAAGATGACAATTAGGAGGTTTAGGATTTGGATTGGGAATCTTGTAATCTTTTGTCTTTTATTTATGGATTCTAACTTATTTCGAGTATATAGTAACATATGTGGTTGGAGAGGTTTTGGTATTAAATTAATTGGATTCGAAAATATGTATTGTTTTGTAATAAGTCTTTTGGTAGAAGAATCGAAAGAAGTAATAAATATTTTCTTCTTTATATTGGAATGTATATAAGTTCTCTTAGTGTTGTACTGTTACTGCAAAATGCCTCAATTAATAATTATGTAAACGTTAAATTCAAAAAACAAAAAAATCATGTAAACGTATCTGTTTTATCCAATATCCTCAAGCCTGTAGAATTTTCGGCTCCCCTGTCAAACAACAGATTAAAAGATACTGAAGCTTGTATTTTATGACGTTTTTTGGAAACTTATTTGTTATAGGCGGTTGATGTAGAGAACGAACTCATATCATACCATCCTTTACTACTAGAACTACTCGATGAGTTCAAACAATAAATTTTATTTATCATTACAATGTAAAATTTGTCGTTTAACCCCAAAAATAACATGAATCGGTAAACACTACACTAATAATTACTCCATAGAAACATATTTTTTTAACTAAAGTTATGGATTATAATAATGTTAATTTCAATTATTCTTTGAATTTCTGTCGCGTCGAACATTTAATTTGGCAGATAACAATTTAAGGTTTATAAGCAGATCAGTTCATTTGATTCAATCTAGTTTGAATGTGAATTTGAATTAAACATTACAAACATTTTTTTCAATATGTATATACACGAAACAAATTAAATTCGAGTCTGAACTCAAATATTTTATTTTAAAAATGATTTTGTAATACAATCTAATTCGATTCATTAGCAAATCTGACTGGTCCAAACATTCTTTTAATTATTTATAACATAGTTTAGTTTTGCAAATTAGCAAGAGGAGGAAGTTTGGGGTTAAGGGTGACTTTCTTAACTACCTTCAAAGAAGACCCACTAATTGAGGGTCATTTTAACAATATTTTTATTTTTTAAATTTAATTAAAATGTGGTAATTTAAGTGGTTGTCGTATAGTTATTTTTTTGTTTCTTAAAATATTTAAAGAATTAAATCTAATGACTAATTCTATTCTTATTTTAGACTCAAAACAATTTGCATCTTGTTTTTTAACTGGAACAACTCAAATTTGATAGAATTAAGGTTGATGAAATAATCCAAATTCATCAACTTTAAATCCAACCTAATATTAGAAGGGGGCACAGTTAGATAAAGCCCATCTCTCAATATGTATACCAACCCAATTTGATTTTATAACCATTTTTATATATTTCAATTAAGATTAGGGTAATTGTTCTATACACAAGCGCTTGTGGAAACTTTTTTACACAAGCGCCTTAGTTTTAGGGGTTAGGGACTTTGTTTAGGGTTTAAAATTTAGGGGTACAAGTATAGTAGTTTTGAATTTAGGGATTGTTGATAGAATTTTGGGTTTAGGGTTAAAATTTAGGGTTTATAGGTTAAAACTTAAATTCCCACCCATATTACCCTAAAACTAAACTCTAACCCTAAACACTAAATTCTAACCCTAATTCCTAAATTCTAAACATGAACCATAAATTCTAAACCTTTACACTAAAACCCCTAAACTCTAAACCCTAAACACTAACCCTAAACCCTATAATTGAGGCGCTTGTGGAAATAAAAACTTTCCACCGCCAGTGTATAGGATATTAATCATTAAGATTATTCCATAAGGCTTTTATAACATGTATTTCGTTTAGTCTTATAAAAAAAATAAATTTTCAAACTAAGAGAAATCAAGAATCATTACTTTGAGATGGAGATTTTATCAAATTCGGATTTAGAACAAACATGAATAATGCATAAAAATGGAATCGCGGGAGCAAAACACTGTGACCATCGCCATCCCTGTATTAATATGGTTTGAAATCATGAAAACCCGTAATGCGAGTTGAATTAAGGCAGTGGTTACATCAAACTGTGTTTTAGAAAAAGATGGTCCAAAAGTGAGACATGAAATATGATTTAGGATGTGCCGCCCAAATCTAAATGGCCCTAAGGACCATGACTTTATGGTACACACTACAATTTAATAATCTTCGGGAAAAGGGCTTAACTCGGTTTCCTTCCCGGAATTTTGCACTCCATTCCTTGAATCAAGAATCATTGTGTCTACTAAAATAATTATTCTATCGGATTTTATTATTTCAATTCATATTCTAATGTTTCTACGTAATAGACTATTTTAAAAGACCCCCAAATTAAGTGGAAAGGAAAAGGGTATGAGATCATACCATAGTGTGGCAAGTGATTGAATATTTATAGAAGGTTTTAAGGTTGTTCATAGTATGTGTTCATATATATTTTTAATTTTTTGACAATGTGCATACATTCTGTGCACAAAGCGATTTGAATTCGAGTCTTCTAAGATGAACATCATTTAATTTTTCATTGAAACACTTGTTAGATTCTAAATTATAATCTTTTTATTTGTGGATTGTGAAATCATATGATATTATGTGTTTTTGTCAAAAAAATTACTGACAATTTAAGCTGTTGAGTAATCTTGAATTTGAACCCATGTTGGGCTTGGTGTCCTTTGTGGAGTAGAGACTCCTTTAGTTGTGTAATCTTTGATAAAGGAGCCTAATGGATGTTGTCCAATTTTTGTTACTCTTCTTATCCCATTTAAATTGTACCTTATTGATTTTTTAATTAATTTTTTTAAATTTTAACTATTTATTATCTAAAATTTACTATTAATAAAAATATAAAAAATATATATTTTAAAAAGCTTCAATTAAATAATTTTGAAAGATATATTTTAAAAAAATAATTATTTAAAATATTTAATAAGTGTGGTCAAAATTTAAAAATTCTGACTTTTAAAAAAAATCAGTAAGAAACAATTTAAATGGGACATAGAGAGTATTAATTAAGCTCTAAATTAATATTTACATCCGAAATATATTTTTATTTAATACACTTTAGGAAATAATATTAAACTCTAATGTTTTGTTTAGAGGGGGAGAATTGAAAGGATGAGTCTACAACGTGCGACGAACATTGATGAACACCACTAACGATGAACACCATTAAATTTTTTTTTTAATTTTAAAAATCTAAAGGACTAAAATTATAATTATAATTATCTATTAAAAATAAAAATTAAATTTAACTCCAAATGAGGAGCAGTACGATAAAACAAGCTTCTGAGCAAATGAATCAAACCCTAATCTAAGTGTTCTTCATTCCCTGTAATTTGTAACATCTTAATCCTCCTATTAATCACCTAATGAAACTGTCAACAATAAAACCAAGAATCTAGTATCATCAACGTCTTTATAAGAATGGTGGTTTGAAAAATTCACTGTCATTTTGACTCTGGACTTCCATATCCATAAGGATTCTTGCTGGCCCAGTTCCACTGATCCCTGCACATTTCTTCGATGCCGTATTTTGCCCTCCAATTCAATTCACACTCTGCCTTTTCGGTTGAAGCATACACGATTTCGGCATCACCGGGTCGACGTCCAGCCATTACAATAGGGATTTTCTTCCCAGATTTTCTTGATTCTAATTTATTAAAAAATTATAAATTAATTTCTATTTTTTTAAAGATTGATTTTGTTAGAGTTTAGGAGAATTGGGTATATTTGATTCTAACCTATTAAAAAATATTATAAAATAACTATTAAATTTGATTTTTTATTTTTTAAGAGATAATTTTAATTATAATTTTAGTCCTTTTGATTTTTAAAATTTTAAAAACAAAATTAATGGTGTTCATCGGTGTTCATCGTTAGTGATGTTCATCAATATTCGTCGCTCGTTATAGAATTTTCCAAATTAAAAATATAAAAATTTAAAGAAATGAGAAAAGGGAAAAACATTTCTTTCTACTTATCACTCTCCTTTTGTCCTCCCACTTTTCCACTCAACTAAACACATTAAAAAATAAGAAAATTCTACAACGTGCGACAAACATCGATGAACACCACTAATGATGAACACCGATGAACACCATTAAATTAATTAATAAATATTTAAAATTTTAAGGACCCATCATACAATTAATAATTATTTTTAAAAATTCAATTAAATTATTTTTTATATATATTAAAATTTTATTTTTTTAATAAGGGTAAACTATATATTTAGTACATCACCTATTTCCGTATTTCTATTGAACCCTCATTATTTAAATATTATTTCAATTTGACCTTATTCTTTATAAAAAAAATAATTTAACTCTTAACCCTCAACCTAAAACCCTAAACTATTAAACCTTAAACCCTTAAACATATACCTTAAATCATATACCATTAAAAATAATTTCGCCATCGTCGATTCAATTCAATGAATTATTGAATTCTCTTTAAAATTTCAATTAAATTATTTTTTATATATATCAAAATTAATTAAATTCGAATCTCCTAAAATTAACATTATTATTTTATTTGAAATGAAGAGTCCATCATAATTAATCATTGTTTAATTGGAACGATATCATCAATGCTTTGCGCTCGTCCGAAAAGTCCCTTCAACAAACGATGCAGGTCGGCAGAAGTTGCTTGTGATATGGATTTAGTGATAGACACATTCATTTCACTTGCAGAGATGTCCATGGCAGCAGCATTAGGACCAAAGAGAAACTTGGACGGCATATACCGGGCATCGATATATACTTGGAAAAGCATGCTTACCTGACAGAGAAGGAGATTCGAGTTTGCAAGGCTTTGGATTTCCGGAAAATGTCAGTAGAGGCTTGCGATGACCTCTTCATCTCAAATAAGATAATAGTGTTAATTCTAGGAGATTCGAATTTAATTAATTTTAATATATATATATATATATATATATATAATAATTTAATTGAATATTTTAGGAAAAATCAACAATTCATTGAATTGAATTGAATCGATGATGATGGTGAAATTATTTTTAATGGTATATGGTTTAGGGTATATGTTTAAGAGTCTAAGGGTTTAAGGTTTAATAGTTTAGGGTTTTAAGTTGAGGGTTAAGGGTTAACTTATTTTTTTTTATAAAAAATAGGGTCAAATTGAAATAATATTTAAATAATGAGAGTTCAATAGAAATACGAAAATAGGTAAGGTACTAAATATATAGTTTACCCTTATTAAAAAATAAAATTTTAATATATATAAAAAATAATTTAATTGAATTTTTAAAAATAATCATTAATTGTATGATGGATCCTTGAAATTTTAAATATTTATTAATTAATTTAATGATGTTTATCAGTGTTCATCATTAGTGGTGTTCATCGATGTTCGTCGCACGTGATAGACTCATCCTAAAATAATAATAATAATAATAATAATAATAATAATAATAATAATAATAATAATAATAATAATAGAAACTAATTCAATTGCAAAAAATAAGTATCAAATGGAGCTGAACCTGTATTCAAATTAAGTAATGCAAGAACTAGATTTAAATTTAATTGTAAAATACTAACATAAAAAATTAAAAAGGTATATTACATCATTAATAGCTTAACTTTGATTGCATTTCTATTTTTGTCGCTGAATTATAAATGTTGCAATTATAATATTAAATTTTTTGAATTAAATTTTCAGTTACTTGGTCATTAAATAAAAACAATTGAATGATATGACCTTTTTCTGAAGTGGAAGCAAATAATATTTATTTATTTATTTTATATGATTTTTTTCTTTCAATTCTTCCTCTTTTCCAAAGCATATATTAATATATATTTTTCACATTACAAGTCACTGTTGGAATTGTCGTTCTATGACATATTTTTTATTACTCTAAACACTAACAAAGTTATCTCATTGTTTTCTACTACTCTACTGTCTCTATTGGATTATATTTTCTTAAAATCTTTTTAAAATTCATGAAATTTTGATAGCAAATTCAACTTTTTTTGGAGAAGGTTAAGGGCTTCAATAAATTTGGGGTGGTGTTCGTAAGAAAATTTCAGATGATCGAAGAGAAAAATAACATATCTCAAAATTACTCACATCAAATAATCATTGATGGAGATCGAGTCTAAAATTTTGGCTTATTTTGAGTGGATTTTGAGAAAAGTCATCTCAAGAATACAGATGAAGGGAGAAACAAGGGCAAAAAATAGGCGAGAATTTTAGAGTGTGGGTTCGTGTCAACTTTATTTTTTCAATGTTAATAAAATATTTTTTTAGAAAAAATGTAAAATTAGTTCTATATTCTCTTCAATTTTTTAAAGTCTTATTATAACATCTCTCAAAAATTTTAATCTTATGATGGCTCTCTCTATAAATTTTTTATTTCGTTCATGAAAAGAAAGAAGAAATTTTATCATAAACAATAACTGACGACGGACAACGTCACTCAAATAAACTTATGATTTTCTTCGAAAATTGAAAAGAAATTGTCATGTCACATGGTGTAAAAGATTTTAGTGATAGAATGACTAAAATGGATTTGAAATTTTTTGTGATATAATAACAAATTTTAATAGTTTAGTGACCAAAACAGAAATACAGCCAAAGTTTAGTAACTAATGATGTAGTTGATCAAAATATTGTTTTAAGATCCAATTTTAATTGTAAGCTTATTTTTTTTTCATTTAGGTACATGAATTTGGTTTCAAACTTAATTTGAAATTTAACTATTTATCGAACTAAGTACATGAACCTGACTTGTTGGTTCAATTTGATTCAAAGTTGTAGGTATAAATTTGAATAAAAAGTCAATTCTAAGTATCTAATTAGACACAAAATGAACGAGTATCAAATTGGATCATAAAACTAAATTTAAGTGCTTAATTGGATAAATTTTTTTTTAAAATATCAAATTAAACTTTGACCCAAATTCAACCCCTGAACTATATATTTACCCTATTTTGAACAAAAACATCCGAGGAGACAAATCCAAATCCGATTCAGACCTAGAAATCTGGGGTTTCTTAAGCCGGATCCCAAAGTTGTTGCGTGTCAATTGTCGAAGAGCTTTGGCCTTTTGGGATAAAATTTAAAGCGAGTTTAACGTGCAATATGTCTAGGGTGGGATAAAAAAATAACAAGTTTTGAAATTTGTTCATGAACTGAAAATGTTAGACTTTTTGATAATTTTTTTGGATAATTATTTTTCAAGTATCAATACTTATTATCCCAAACTGAAAATTTATAATAAAAAAATTAAGTATCGATACTTACAAAATAAGTCTTGATACTTGAAAAAGACTCAAAACAACCAACTGAAAATATTATCAAGAAGTCTAAATATTTTCAGTTCGTGGACAAATTTCAAAATTTATCGTTTATTAACCCCATCTTACATCTATTCTAAAATTTGTGGCTTGGTTTGCTTGGGTCAAACACGCTTGGATTTGTGGGGGGCTCGCCTGTCTGACTCGGATAACCATTATAGTGGATTATCCTTTTGACAAAAAGTACTATTATAAAGAGTATCAATGGGGTTGGGCCTCTTATTTTAATTCGAAGTTCGTTCCCTTTTATCAAAAAGAGAACCATTACAGTGTCTTATCCTTTTGACAAAAAGTACTATTATAAAGAGTATCAATGCTATCACGTCACTTTGATTAAAGGTTTAACTATTAAAATAATCACTTATGTTTCCTTTTAGTATAGAGTTGGTCACCGATTTTGAAAAACGACCAGTAAAATCACTTACGTTTTCGGGACGTAAACTTTTGGTCACTCATCCGTTTTTTGCCGTTAAACATTGACGGCTTGCTGACATGGCATCGAAAAAAATAAGGGTAAACTATTGTAATGGACATTAAAGTTTATCCCATCTACATTTCTGCTCCCTAATTTTAAAAAATAAACATTATGGTCACTACGAAAAAGGTTTCTTTATAATTTCAACCTTAAATTTTTAAAAAATCATTTTTCAGCCCTACAACTTTACAATCAATTAGTACAATAATATTATAAAGACTTAAATGAAAAATAAGTGCCCAAAGTATACCTTTTTAAATTTTAGGTGCCCAAATTGCTCATATTTAATAACTAAACTTTAAAATTACTCATATATTTTCACTCTGGATTATTTTATTATTATTATAAAATGGCATGTCATTTTTATTATTGCTAAATTAAAAATAATTTAAAAATAAAATAAATTCATTTTTATTATTATTAAATTTAAAATATTTTAAAAAATATCACTTAATTTAAGTGTCTAAATTATTATTTTTTTTGTAAAAATTGGTGCCCAAAGTTTCCATAGTTACAATTTTAGGTGCCGGTTGTTAAATGTGTATAAAAAATGTCAACCAATCGGTTCTTGACACGTAACATTAATTTTATTATTTTTTAAAAAATTAATGGAAAATACTCAAAATTTCCAAATATTTATAAAATCTCAAAATTTTACAAGCTTCACAAAATAGTCCATAAATCCCTAAAAATTCCTAAAATTCCGCCGTCAATTGGCGTCGCTTCTACCGCTGATCGTTGTCACTGACCACACTTACATGGACACCAGACCAAGGCGACCATTTCCCCTAACACAACGTCGCCGAAAACGCCCAACGACGTGCAGCCGAACGGCAAACATGAATGTCGCCTTCGATTGACGTTCGTGTTTGACGTTCGGCTGCACGCCGTTGGGCATTTCCGGTGATGCTGTGTTAGGGGAAATGGTCGCCTTGGTCTGGCGACCATGTGTGTGGTCAACGACGGCGATCGGCGGCTGAAGTGGCGACAATCGACGGTGGAAGTTTAGGAATTTTTAGGGATTTAGGGACTATTTTGTGAAGCTTGTAAAATTTTGAGATTTTATAAAAATTTGAAAAATCTGAGTATTTTCCATTAAAAAATTTAAAAAGAAAAATAAAATTAATGCCACGTGTCAAGCACCGATTGGTTGACATTTTTTTGACACCCATTTAACAACTGGGCACCTAAAATTGTAACTATGGAAACTTTGGGTACCTATTTTTACAAAAAATACTTTAGACACCTAAATTATTCTAAGAAGTGATATTTTTAAAATATTTTAAATTTAATAATAATACTGATGGTTTTATTTTATTTTTAAATTATTTTTAATTTAACAATAATACAAATGACATGTCATGTTATAATAATAATAAAATAAAATCAGAGTAAAAAAATATGAGCAATTTGAAAGTTTAGTTATTAAATAAGAGCAATAATAATAATAGGAGCAATTTAATAATAATAATGATGATTTTATTTTATTTTTAAATTATTTTTAATTTAACAATAATATAAATGACATGTCATGTTATAATAATAATAAAATAAAATCAGAGTGAAAAAATATGAGCAATTTGAAAGTTTAGTTATTAAATAGGAGCAATTTGGGCACCTAAAATTTAAAAAGGGTATACTTTGGCTTATTTTTCATTTGAGTCTTTATAATATTATTGTACTAATTGATTGTAAAGTTTTAGGATTAAAAAATGAATTTTTAAAAATTCAAGGGTGAAATTATAAAGAAACCTTTCCGGTAGTGACCATAATGTTTATTTTTTAAAATTGGGGAGCAGAAATGTACATGAGATAAAATTTAGTGGCCATTGCAGTAATTTACCCTTATTTTTTTGCTACCATGTCAACAAGCCGTCAATGTTTAACGGCAACAAACGGCTGAGTGACCAAAAATTTATGCCCCGAAAACGTAAGTGACCTTACTTGTCGTTTTTCAAAATCGGTGACCAACTCTGTACTGGGGGAAAACATAAGTGACTATTCCAGTAGTTAACCCTTGATTAAAACTAGGCCTTCGCTACTCATTCAAACTTCCCCCATCGTTTGGGATTGCAACCATTACTTAACGTACCGAATTTTTTTGAACAAGATGAACAATGACATTCATAAACAAACATTATAGAGAACAAAAAAACGATACATGAAATCGTAGAAGAACACGTGCAAAATTGGGAGGACAAATGGTGAATAGATTTGGAAAGAAAAAATGTCGGTAAAGAATAAAATCGAAAAAAATAAGAAAACAAAAAAATAACATATCAAAACGAATAAACAAAGATGGGAACGGAGAAGCCAACAACTAAAGCTTGCATTGCACGTCTAATTATGGCACTGGAGCATATCAGTGGTGAACGTGATGCAACGAGAGCAACCAACAACAACAACGCGTCTAGTTCAGAAGATGGCAAAGGCTGAAGGGGCACAAGAAGGCAGCCAGAGTCAGGTCGACGGCCAGACCAACGGCAGGAGCAGATCCACTCCGATCGAATTCTTACTTGCAGAAAAAGGAAAACAACACCCTAAAACATAAAAAACACCACAAAAATGAAACGAGATCATAAACCTATAACAAAACACCATATGGGAGAGTCAAGACTTCCGACCACCGGAGTAAAAGGTCGACGAAAGAGGCGTTGTCGAACCTCCATATTGCAATGTAACCCCCTCGTCCCGGCCTGGTCGGATGACCGGTCCGAGTGGGCCACACGGGAAAAACTGAAGCGAAACCCGTTAAGGTTTTCCCTCGGTTAACGACCCTAAAAATTTCTTTTTATTTTATCTTGTCTATAGGCATAATTAAAACCTGTGTGAAGCACAGCAGCGGAAAATACAAACAATGTAACATACTCCGACCAACCAAAACCTTAAACAGCTCATTTTAGTCCTTTACAACAGGCCGTTTCGAAACGCCCTTAGGGTGTTCCGAAACGCCTTGACTTAGTCAACAGGCCAGGGTCAACCATAAGGTGACCGTTTCGAAACAGGAGTGACCCGTATCGAAACGACCTTGACGGTCAATTTCTCGTGGTCAACGAGATTTGACCGTTTCGAAACATCAAAGGCCCGTTTCAGAACGCCTTTATCTCGTCAATTTCTCAAAATTCTAGTAGCAAAAATGTTCCGAAACGACCCCCATCCGTTTCGAAACGGCAGGCCATTTGCAAAGGAACCGTATCGGAACAGGGTGACCCGTTCCGAAACGCCCCCTGTCTGCAGACTCGTTTTGGCTGTTTTAAGGCATAAGGGTGCCCCAAAACACCACCAAAACACCCTACAACATCATAACAATTAAACTTAAGGCAACCCAACTATATTAGCATGCTTCAACAAGATTAAGACAAGTCTAACACTAAGGCAAGACCTCACAAGACATGCATTCATTCCACATCATTCAAACATAGAGACAACATCTAAGGCACATGGCTAATATTCAAAATAAGCAAGTTAGGCGTGAGTTACAATTCAACATGGCAACACCAACCATACAAAAGCAAGATATTAAGGAGTCTAAACATGTTCCTAAACAACCAACAACTATCCAACAAAACAATACATGTCCCATTGCTCAAACTATTACATGTCCAACATTAAAAACTCATACTTGAAGCACTCAAGGCTAACAACCACACTTGGAGGCCCTCCACTTGCTCGAGCAACCCACGAACTAAGAATCTACAATGTTGAACAAAGAGAGCGTAAGCAATGATGCTTAGTGAGGGTGAGCTCTAAAAACAAACCTCAACATTGCAGGGTCCGAGCGCGATCTAGCCAAGGTAAAACACGAATATACCAAGGATCCACAAGAGTCGTGAGAATAAGATGCATGAGCAATATACATTATAAATGCCATGATCATAAGCTTAACTCCATAATACATGTAAGCACATTCAAGCATCCCATCAAAGATCATAAACCTCAACACATTGATATACTTATCAAACAACATTGGCACCTAGCTATGACCCGAATACGCGGATAGACATGTTGGAACTCACATCCAACAACCACATTACCTCACGGTGGGATTTCACTCATCACCGGTCTCGCGGAGGGGATTCCACTCATCCTCACGCCCCGTCGATGGGATTCCACTCATCACCGACTATATTTAAATACAATTTTCGGGCGAACCCGTACTCCTCCTTGGTGACTCAACGCCACCAAGGCCACGCGCGACTTTTGACTCATGTGTACACACTAACATCCTAATAATCGATCATTTGTATTCAAGTATACTAGTGCCAACATTTACTCATTCCACATTACTCATTTCAATCACTTTCGCGCTTAGCACGTACTCACCAACAACCATCATCATGCATGTCTCAAGCATCACAAGTCATATATCATCTCACATGTATAATACAATATACATAAGCACACACATCACATTTCATACGAGACATACACAACCACATTAATGAGTTCATCCAAAGGCTCTAGATCAAGCTTAGGATTATGCTACCACCCTAATCCTAACTCTAGGTGGGTCTACCAATCCCAACCTAGTCCATATACTCGAACCAACTATTTTAAAACCATTTAAAACAATTAACCACTCACCTAAGCTTCCAAGCTCAAAGACCAAGCAAGCAACCGTCTTCAAATTCTCGGATTTACTTCCGATGCTTCACCGATGCACAAACTCGATTCTAATCAAACCCAAACCCAAACAAAACATCCAACATCAATAATTCATCGTTGGAATTAACCCGGAATGCATTTCAACCACAAACTACCATGTTGCAAGCATGAACAATTTCCATTTTTCACCAATTCGGATGGCCCCAAGACCATGTCCAAAAACCATGTTTTCAACTTCCATTACACCCACCAATGATCCCAATCCAACCCCTATCCATAGTACTATCAAAAGCCTATCAAAACCCACCTAAAACAACCCCCAAAACTCACCCAAAACCCTCCAAAAACCCCAAGTTTACCCAAATCCGAAAATTGTTCAAAATCATTTGAAATTCACATATGATACACCCTTTGACCTCTATATACCATAACTAAGCATATTAAATCAAAATACTTCACTTAACCATATAAAGTTTCTATTTTTAATCCAAACTTTCAAAAATTCCATTTTCTAAAACTTCATGAAAACGAAAATAAAAGGTACTTTCATGGAGAGGGAGATGAGGGGAAGTCAAAAATACCATTACCTTTCAAAACGGAATTGAAATGAGAGAGCTTTTGAATGAAATAGTAGATTTGGGTAGAGAGCTCTTGTTTCCCGTTGGTGTATTTTGAAGAAGGAGGTGAATAGTAGAAAATAGGTGTTTTATTTCACATGTGATCTATTTTAAGGCTCAAAAGACTTGTTTACCCTTAATGAAAGGGGACATTTACAAGGAAGGTAAATCCATGGCTAAATGGAGTTTTAGTCTTAAAACATGGTCAACCCAAATTAATTAATTTAAACACAAAACCCTTAATATTATTTAAATTATAAACCGAGCCCAAAATAATATTAAAATATTATTTTCACCTAACCCCTAAACCCGGGTGTTACATGCAACGAGAAAGCCATCCAAACAAACCACCATAACGTCGTTCCTAAAAAGGAACGATTTCTTTCAAAAATCGATGGAAGGGACGGAAGAAAATACCCTGGAGGGTGAGCAGCTGGCCACCATGGAGAGACCGATGTCCTACCAAAAGTGGAGAACAATTTATTAATCGAAGGAAAACAGTCAGCTCACCAGCGGCCAGTGGCTACAAAAAAAATTTAGTTTAGAGTTTTGTAGAGAAAAGAGAGAGGACTAAATTTGAGAGAGAGCGAGAGCGAGAGCGAGAGTGAGAAAGATTGTCCTCTTTCTCTCTTAGCTTAACGTACTAAATTTAGTTAGACGATGGTAGTGAATTATATATAGGATTGAGGGTATTTAAAGCTTTTTTAATTTTTGGAAAAAAACTGATTAAGTTTTTGAATATTTTTACATTCAATTAAGTCGATGAATTTATAAATGGGTAAACTACTGCGATGGTCACTTATGTTTTCCCTCAGTACAGAGTTAACCACCGATTTTGAAAAACGACCAGTAAGATCACTTACGTTTTCGGGACGTAAACTTTTGGTCACCTAACCATTTGATGCCGTTAAATTTTGACAAATTTCTGATCTGGCAGTTAAAAAATCCCTAAAATTTCAAAATTCACAAAATAACCCTCATATTCGAAATCCTCAACTCACCAAAACTTAAATCGCGATTTAAGTTGATTTCGTCGCCGATTGTAACGCCTCCGCCCACCACATCTGTCGTCGGACCACCATGATCGTTTACCCTACCACGCCGCTGCCAAAAATTGATCGGAGTCGTGCAAAATGATGGACGAAGGTTGAAATATTTGAAAAATCCATTCGATCGATTTGCAACAAGCGACGAATGAACGACGACGATTGGTGCATGAGTGTTTGGGAGAAAGGAGGACGCTCCATTCTGTCGTCAAAATCGTGGCCAACGACGGCAAGAGTGACCAGATTGAGGGATTTAGGTATTTAGGAATTTATGAATTTGGGGGTTTTCTGAAATTTTGGGAATTTTAGGGCCATTGCAGTAGTTTACCCTTATTTTTTCAATTGTCAGATCAAAAAACCGTTGAAGTTTGACGGCATTAAACGGTTGGTGACCAAAAGTTTACGCCCCGAAAACGTAAGTGACCTTACTGGTCATTTTTCAAAATCGATGACCAACTTTGTACTAAAGTAAAACATAAGTGACCACCGCAGTAGTTTACCCTTTATAAATTGAATTGATTGATTCTTTTGATCAATTTTGACCATTAATTTATAATAATTTTTTTCATGAGATATTACTGTCATCTGATACACTACAAATCTATCATGTGATATTTACATATTTGTTAGAAAATTGTTTTTTTTCATAATTTTAAAAATTAAAAATTCTGAAAATACCAAGTGACAAAACTGTAATACGACATGTTATGTCAATTGATCCAAAAAATTTGTTAGACTTAACAGTCAATTTTGGCGAAAAGGGCAAATTGATAAAAAAAATTAAAGTATAAAAATTTAATTGGGTAAAAAAAATTAGGGACTAAATTAATCATATATATATATGTATGTATATATCAAAATTGATTTAGTATAATTTTTTGAAAAATTAAAAAATAATTTTTCAATTGCATTAAATTTTAATTTTTCGACGCTAGAAAGTTTAAACCATTTTGTCATTTTTGAGAGGCTAGCCACCTTTGATGATGACAATTGATTACCTGGCCTACTACATGCTAAAAAAAAGGTAAAATATAAGGTAAAATATACTAAATGTCACTAAACTTTAACCTTCATATCAAATATATTATTAAACTATAAAGTAATATTATTGTACCATTAAAAATTGATTTTTTGTTATTATTATACTACTAAATTTTATTTTATTTTCAATCTAAGCACTCGATCGTTAAACTGTAACAGACTGTTAAATTCAAAACAACATCGTTTTGATATAGTTTCTTTGATGTATAAAATAGGCCAAAACGACGTCGTTTTGTTAAAAAAATTAAGAAAAGATTACATTTGAGGAGAATAGATCCAAAGACCTCTAAGATGAAAAATTTACATCAAACCACCAAACCAAATTAAAGACTTTATATAATTTTAACAGAAATTGTATATAAATAATATTGCAGTTGAACTTAATTTTATTTATCTCATTATATAATTTTATAATATTTATAATATAATTTTATAAATATATTAACTTTATAAATAAATATTATTTATAATTTATATTATAAAACTAATTTATAATATATATAAAACTCAAATCCCTAAACTATATATATGTAACAAAACCTTAAACCTTAAACCACATATATATAAATAAATCCCAAATCATAAACCTTAAACTATATATATATATATAACTAAACCCTATATATATAACTAAATCCTAAATATAAACCCTAAAACTAAAATATCATTTATAATTTATATTACAAATCCTAATATATATTATAAATAATATTATAATTTTAAGGTTTTGGGTTTGAGACTTAATTATATATATTTAGGGTTTGGAGTTTAAGATTTTAAATTTAATTATATATAAGGTTTAGGGTTTGTAGTTTAGTTAGTTACATGTATGGTTTAGGGTTTAGTTGTATATATTATAAATAATATTTTAGTTTGTAATATAAATTATAAATAATATTTATTTATAAATTTAATATATTTATAAAATTATATTATAAATATTATAAAATTATATCATAAGATAAATGAATCTAAGTTCAACTCCAATATTATTTATATACTATTTTTTGTTAGGATTATAATAAGTTTTTAAGTTGGCTTTGTGGTTTGGTGTAAATTTTTCATCTTAGAGGTTTTTGGTTCAATCCTCCTCAAATGTAATGTTTTCTTAATTTTTTTACTAGCAGAACGACATCGTTTTGGCATATCTTAGGCATCAAAGCAACTATACTAAAACGACGCCGTTTTGGATTTAACTGCCCGTTACAATTTAACAATCGAGTACTTGGATTGAACAAAAAACAAAGTTCAGTGGTATAATAATAACAAAAAATAATGTTCAGTGGTACAATAGTATTATTTTATAGTTTAGTGGTATGTTTGATACAAAAGTTAAAATTTAGTGGCATTTTATGTAGTTTACCCTTAAAAAATTACTCCAAAGGATCAAGTATCAACGGATTGGTCCGAGTAGTTTATGATGGCGTGGAAAATCTATTAACCATATTCAATTCCAACATTATATACTTAAAATGTACAATTACTTAATGATTTAGATGAGGAATTTGAAAGTTTATGATGGCGTGGATAGAAGTGAGTGAGGCCAATGTGTTAGGGGGGGCCTGCTGCCAATTCGGTCTCATTCTTTGCATCTCCCTCGATCGCCATTTCTCTAGCTTTTGAAGCCTGCAATATCCACAAATGAAACCCACAATATGTATGATATGATCAAGGGTTGACGGGTTTTATGAGTGCAAAGTTCCGAACCTGTTTTTCCCAGTCTATGGAAAGTGAAATGATGGCCAGCATGATGGTTTGAAAAGCAGTGCCGGTTGTCAATCCAATGAAAAGGCCTTTAACTTTGAAATGCAGAACAAATGCAAGAACAGCACCCACTGGGGTTCCTATCAGATAATATGCCCCAAGGTTCACAACGGCTGCCATGTTCTGCAACCCACATCCTCTTGCAACTCCTACAACCAAATCACGTTTTCAGATCGAGGAACGGAATGTGTGGCCTAGTTCTATCAACTAGGCCACACATTCCGTTCCTCCCATTTTAATTACATGATAGAACTACGAATAGGAGACAAACCTGAAAGCAGCGATTGTAAACCGTCCAAAAAGAACGACAGACACATGAAAGGAACAATGTCAGCCACATGCTCCACGATTTCTTCGTCGCTGCTGAATACGTACCCGAATATGTTGCGGCAAAAGTAGAAGATTGTGCCCACAATGATGGCCTCCATCACTGTAATACATACTAGTATCCAAATAGCCATCTTGGCTGCTTGTGGGTTGCCAGCGCCCAGTTCATTTGAAACCCGAGTGCTGCAACAATAAAAACCAGAACCTTTCTTCAACCGCAAGTCATCTATGTGTTCAACTTAATCATGAGGTGAAAAACAAACCTTGTAGTGGCTCCAATGGCATAAGTTACGAAAAAGTGCAAATAAGTAATGGAAAAGCTGCACAAAACTCAAATTCACAGCCTATTTAGTTAGAAGCACAGTACAAAAACCAAGTCCCATTTTTATTATTGCTTGAAATTAAGTATTCGAAACAAGAATACCATATAGAAAGCACTGAAGTCTCGAGTTTTGGATTCGGTAGTAGCCCTGAGAGAAAAATCAGAAGCTCGGATGCCCACCATTCAAGACTGCATTCATCGGAAACCAACAGAAAATTGGTTAGGCCGCTGGCACGATTGTTATTTAAATCGATAAAGAGAAGTTTGGAAAAAGAAATGGTATACCAAACCATTGCAGCTGAAGGAAGAGCAAAGCGGAAAAAGACTCTGGTGCTGTGGAAAACTTCTTTGGAGAAAACAGAACGAGTTTTGTCACACTTTGAGGAGAATTTCATATACAAGGCAAGCAATGTCACATTCAAAAAATTCGATAAAGCCATCGAAAAGGCGGCTCCGATGGACCCTAACCCCGATTTAAACACTAGTGTCCAGCAGAAAGGTATGTGGAAACACAAAGCTGCAAGTGAAGTATAGAGCATGGGAAGAATCAAACTTTGGGTCTGAAAATATCGAACCAGTGCTTGAAGTATGGCATATCCGAATAGGGCAGGGATGAAAGAAAGTGCATATCTGTAGGCCACATGTGAGATTGCAGGGTCTTGGCCTACAAGGGTGAGTATCTTCTCTGTGAAAACCCATAGAATAGTGATTGGAACACAAACAATTAAGAGACAGATTATTGCAGAATAAGTATAGGTCCCAAGCTTCCGATATTGCTGTGCTCCATAAGCTTGCCCGCATAGAGTATCCAATGCTCCAGACATCCCAAACTGCTTGATAATAACAATAGCTACTCAAACAATCTTATGTAATAGCATTCGTTACAGTCTCTTACTGCAATACGAAACTAAAATCATGGTTCAGGAGTTTTACCAGGAAACACAAGCCGGTAACGGTGGCGAAAGAAGTGGCTAAGGATACACCGGAAAGTTGAAGTTCACCCAGATGACCAACCATCATTATAGACACGACGAACAAAAGATGCTGCAACACCATGACGGCCACCATGGGAGCAGCCAAGGCCCCCACTTTCTTCAGCTCCTTCATAGACTCCATCCATTTCCCACCCATAATTCCTTCCTTCAACCTCTAGTAATGGCAATGCCGTGAATAACGATTTCTTTATTACCAAACAGAAGCAGGTGGTACTGCTTTTGCATGACCAGGCAAACTTCCACTCTTCTAAGTATATATATATATGCACCACAATTATGCTTTACAATATTCCCAATATATTGATTACTCCTTTACAAGCGACTGCTTTTCTAATTTATTATGCTTTACAATATTTTACACAGGTGGAGCATAACTCGACTCCGCATAATCGATTATTATTATTTTTTTTTTTACTTTCGAGCGTAAAAAAAATTGAATGGACTTAATTTGAATAGCAATTCAATAACAGGACTGCAGTAAAAAAATTAAAAAAAAATTGAATTAATAATTCAAACTTTTTAATAATTAATGGATTTTCCCCGGATATATATGTATATCACATATGAAAAAAAAATGTACATGAATATTTTATATGATTATAGAAAGTTGTTTAAATGAGATCAATTTCTATCATAACACTATAAATATGTACAATTAAATTTAAACAAAAATTCGAACAACACAACTTTGTTTAACTCGAATTTCATAAACTTAACTTGAAATATTTTTAAAAATAAAATTTAATTTATAAAAATAAGACTTGTAAAGTTGTCTAACTAAAAAATTTAACCCAACCTAATTAAATGCTTACGTCTACACCAAAAAAGAGAGAGAGAAGATATCCATTGCTTTCCTCATTTGTTATCTTAACTCTTAAGGACAACGGCGCTATGGTGGGGCGAGCGGCAGACACGACCTTAGGTGGAGGTCTAGTTGAAATCCACTACGAATTACTTTAATTGAAATTGATATTTTGTTACGAGCACTTCAAATTCTCATATCATATTGCATTAAATCAAAATTTAATGATAATTTCAAGTTTTATTTCGAAAAATTAAATACCGAAACATAATCATTTGATTAATATTATATTAATTATGTTTGATAATTAACAAATAGATTATAATTGAAACAATAGAATTGTTTATCCCAGGGGTAGAGTGAGTGAAAGTTGAAATTGTTGATGGTTGTGGGTTCTCTTACTTGTTTGTTGTGAAGATTTGCAGTACCAGGGAGGAACAAATTTTGGTAATAAGGAAGAAGAACAGAAAACCTAATATGTCACTAAATAAATAAGTTAACATATTTGAAACAATAGAATTGTTTATCCCAGGGGTAGAGTGAGTGAAAGTTGAAATTGTTGATGGTTGTGGGTTCGATTCCCAGCCATCTCATTTCTTTAAATTTTCACCCAATTAGGTGACACATGTCACCACATGATTGGGTGGAAAATTATTAAATAAATTAAATTAAAAAATATAGTAAATTCATCCAATCAGATGGTGACACGTGTTATCAACTGGTTGGTTGGTTAGTTTTATTTAATTAAATTAAAATTAGGACCAAATTGATTTAATATGTAAATAATAGGAACCAAATGTGTAATCTTAAAAAAATTCGATAAGCTGCCACGTGGCAGTTCCGTCACCCCACCGTTAGGTTTTTAACGGCGGTGGTCAAAATAGGTTGGTTTAATAAGTTTGGTGGTCTGATTGACGAGTTCGTTAGCTCAGTGGTTAAGATAGGAATCCTCAATTAGTTCGGTGGTCAGTGGTGTAGTTAACCCTAAATTGTATTGATTGGTAGTTGACAATAAATTGTATTAATTGATTTAATTAATTAATTATATAATATTGTTTGATAAAATTAACTGATAATCTATAAGTCTTTGTTTATTTGAACAACCAAAGTGAATTTTTAAAAATTACGATATTAGATTATAAAAATAATTTTTTTTAACTACGAGTATCTGAATCATTGACCGGCTAATCCGGATTGAGTTTTTGCAGAGGCTCCATATGGGGTGACCTTCTCACCTCAATTTTCTTCATTTACAACATCAGGATTCGAACTCCTAACCTTACTTATTTATGAAATTATTTTTAATACAATTTTATTATTTATTAAATTTAAATATATGGATTATTTTAGTCAGTAATGATCTTTAATCACATTTTTATTTATATAATTATTAAATTTAAATATATATATTTTTTATATAATTATTAAATATACCAATAGTAGTTTATCATATAAATATATATTCGACATAAAAATATACCCTCTTCATAACGGTAACAAAAGTGTCTTCACAATTCATATATCCAATACTCTAGACACATAAAATTATTCTTCGTAAATTACTTAATTTTAAGGAATTTGTTATGATCCGTTATTCTAATTCTCTATTAACCAAATAAACAGCTAAATTAATAAATTTGATCGATCATCCTCTAAAATAATTTAATATTTTAATTTCGACTCAAAACTTTACTCATCAAACAAAGTCATTCATCTCATCTCCAAGAGTGAAATATCATGGCTGCTTCATGCATTAGGTGTGAACATCATCCTTTGTTTCTACATGATTTCGACCACAAACACCCGAGGAAGTGTGGAACCACGTTTTGTGATTGTGGTGACAACCGACAAATGACACCGCAAATAATTTAAAAGCGTTTTTTTCCTTTAAATATATGATTACAAATTAATATATATAGATATTAGATTGACCCTACTAAATTTTAGAACAATGACATTTTTGGACATAATTATAAAATGGCTTAAACTAAAAAAATGTCTAAAGTATATTTTTTTAAACTTTAGGCGCCTAAAGTATTTTTTAAAAAAGATATGTGCCTAAAGTTTCAACAATTATAATTTTAGGTTTCTGGTAGTTAACTATCGTTAAAAAAATTTGTTAACCAATAAAAATTAAACATGTATCATGTTTTAATTTATAATTTCTTTTAATTAACTTTTTGTTTTTAATAATTCAAAAAAATCTTAAAATTTTAAAAACTTCTAAAATAGTCCCCAAATCCTAAACCCTTAAATCTTCTCTACTGCCGCCATTGCTGACCCCACACGTGCAGTCGTTGGACCCAGCCGACCATTTCTCCTAACTCATCGTCGCCATAAACAGGCAAACGGTCTACTAGTCGAACATTAAACGTCGAATGTGAAATATTCATTCGATTGACACACCGTTCGTCGATTTCCAGTGACAACACGTTGGGAGAAATGGTTGGCTTAGACCGGTGACCGAACGGGTAGGGTCGGAGACGGCGACTCGCGACGGCAGGCAGTGATGTAGATTTGGGGATTTGGGTTTTGTTATTTTTAGGGATTTAGGGATTGATTTGAATATTTTTTAGAACTTTAGGATTTAAAAAATACATTTTAAAGTTTTTTTCAAAAATAAATTAAAAAAATCATAATTCCTACCATGTGTCGCATTTTAATTGGGTAATGGATTTTTTAAATGCCCGGGCACCTAAAATTATAACAGTTAAACTTTAGCATCTATTTTACAAAAAAATACTTTAGGCACCTAAAGTTTAAAAACGATATACTTTGGGCACTTATTTTTTTATTCAAGCCTTATAAATAATATATAGATATTAGATTGATCCCCGAAAATTTAAAACAAATACTCCCTTCGTCCCATAAATCTTGTTCTTTCCTAACTTTTCACGTAGTTTTAGGAAGAAAAAATTTGTGAAATAGATGTGTTGTAAAATAATTAAAATGATAATTTTGACAAGCATCGTATTTGTCAAATAAATAATCCTTAATCTCAAAATAAATAGATAAATAATGTAGTAGTAGAGAAGAATGGTCGATCCACAGGAACTAAGGAGCTTCTGATATCGAGAAGTTTTGATTCTAACTTTAGTGAAAAAATAAAGTAAATGAGGGGTGATCAAGAGACTAGAAAATAAATGTAGAATAATAAAAACGAATAAATTTGGAGAAAATGACGAAAGTAAAATTTGAGAATAAAATCAATAAAATAGAATAGCCTCAAGCTTCGCTTTGTCTCAATTTCAACTGATCATCGAAGAATATTTTACTACGAATACATGTCGGTTACAGTCTACAAGGCACAATCATTGTAACTTACTTTACTCTTCGGTAAACCATGTTGAGAAAATATTTTGATATAACAATTATGTGAAAAATATTTTGGACTTATTTAAAGATTTCAAAAATAATTGAAAAGTCCTCAAAACGTAAAAAAAAATATGTTTAAAATGTTTTGACTTTGTACTTATATCGAATATACATTTAAAATTCAACAATTAACTAAAATTAGGTTTTTTAAGTTAAAGTTTCGAAACCTTTCATATAAGGTTTCGAAACCATGACTCTATAACAACTATATTTTTCAAATTCTCCTTAAGGTTTCGAAAACTCTGTGCAGGTGGTGAAAATTTAAAGCTTGACTTTATGACTTCCCAACGGCTTCAAAACATTCCAAACGTTTATAAACGGTTAGAATATCATTTCACACTATTAAAGCAAGCTTGAGACACTTGAAGATGGTTAGAGAACATATCCAAGCAAAATGATCAAGAGAATTTGAGTCTAAATTTTATTTCTTCATTTCTCTTGTACATAGTTTAGAGAGTGCTTAAATTGTAAATCTTTCATTCTTTATTGTGAGCTTAATTTGTGTAGACACCCACCTTGTGAGGTATTTAGTTTACCAAACAAACCTTGTAAAAGGGATAGGTTCTAGTTTAGCCTTGCAAAAGTTAGAGTGGTTCTATCTTAGCCATATAAAATATAGGATTGTAAAGGTTGTCTCCTTAGCTTTGAAAATGGGAAGAATTCATAGTGAATTGGGAAATCCTTAGTGGTGTGCTAAGATAGTAGATGTAGACTCGGTTGGGTAGTCCAACCACTCTAAAATTCTTGTGCAAATTGTCTATATTTTTTTGGTTTTAGCCAATTCATTCTAGATTTCAATTCAACCCTCTTGACGGTTTCAAAAGATTGATTCGAGCGTGCTTCATGCCTAACAAACCAACAATCCAAAGCCAATCTTTGAAATTCAGTCCTTATTTAGACTAACCACGACCATCGTTGCTAGCATCACTACAATTTAAGTTTTAGAAAAATATGACTTGGGTTATGTTGTCTCAATGAGAATCGAACCCGATCTCAATTTCCCTTAGCGAACCGTCACTAAGTGTGTTCATAGGAAGTCGAATATGCTACAAGTTGATCCTTCCTCCAAACTTTAAATCAAAACAACATTCAAACCAACGAGCTCTTTTTGAATTGAAAGTGTATAGATTTAAAGGAAAGACCGATTGTCAATTCAAGTTTGCATAAAAGTGAGAAAAACATCTGAAGAAATTAGGTGATTTTCAATTTTCACAATCGAAATTGAGTTGTCGCTTTAAGTCTTCGGCTAATTGAAAAATTAGTTAAGCATGATAGAGATCATACTTAACATATTTTAAAGAAAGTAAATAAAAACTTAAAATAAAAACGAAGTGAAAAAGAAAATTTTTTATAACAGTAAAAATTCTCAAGAACAAAGTTAAAGCCAAGTATATCTTTCAAGCTTCACCCTAAGGGGTATTTTTAGCTTGAGATAACTCAAAAGATAAAGAAACATTTAAAATAAAATACCTAAGGATAATCCTAAAAATATTCAAATAAAATTTTAAATAATAAATTGATAATTCCTAAATATTTAAATTCAAACATAATTCTTAAATTTTGTTCGTCCTTCTAAATGATGTTGACTGGATCGCCTTCTGAAAGCTGCTGCTGGCTGGACTGCCAGGATCTGCAACGTCAGATATCATCATGCCCCAAGGCATGCCCATGTGTCCAGTCTTGATTCTTAAAAAAACTACAGAACATTCCCTTTTAATGTTGTTTTCTGGACATTAAAGGCATGCACAAAAACGAATAAAAACAATCCAAATCAACAATATCATAGAATCAACAAGGAGTAATTATCGATAAAATAGTAACAAAATAAAACACTCATCAATTTTATTCTTGAAAAAGTTAAAGTTTGTTTTGTTGAAAAACTAAAAAGATGGTAGAAAAAGAAATGTGTCTGGTAAAAGTGGTTGAATTTTTCAATGAGACAATTTAAGTGGGATAATTTTAAAACGACAACTTTATTTAAATACGACATCATGTTTTTTCCTAAAAATATTGTACATGTCAAATTAATTCCAAATCTATAGCATATGCTACAGTAAAAGTGAAGTCGGTAGGAAAGGGATCTGACTTCAGTGTTCATCTATATTTTTTCAATTAAAAAATGTTAAAAATGGTGGGAAAAGGTTCCGACTCTAGTGTAAAACACTGTTCAAAGTCAAACTGTAATCCACCCGACTTCAATTCTTTAATCATTAATGAAATTTACTGTTTAAAGTCGGATTGTAATCCATCTGACTTCACTTTTTACTGTAGAAATCACAATATTTTGAGAAATAATATGACATCTATCATATTGTGAGATTTTTTTAAATACAATATTTATGTCTTTTGGCGATTTTAAAACACAAAAGGGATAAGGTTTATGGGACAGAGGGAGTAGTACTTTTTATGGATATAGGTATAGAATAATATATAGATATTAGATTGATCCACTAAAAAAATTAGGATAAATTATATAGGATGTCATTAAACTATTGATTCAAATCTATTGTGTTGAACTAATATTTTGATATAACAAATTAAGTGAAAAATGTTTTGGACTTGTTCAAATATTTCAAAAATAATTCAAAGTCCAAACAAACTTAATTTTGATTATTTATTTGGTTGCCTATTTTTGATGTTCTAAATGTTCATGCATATTTGTTTGATATTTTTTTTAAGTGTATGGCATTTTATAATGCTTTATGCATATATATTTTAACCTATTTCATTTATATGTTTGCATAAAGTTTAAAAGTCTTAAATAAATTGAATTTTATGTGATTTTTAAATTGATTAGATTCAATAAGTGAAATTCAATCTCGTAAGTGTCAAAATTTGAACCAAAATTTTAAATGGAATGCTTTGATTAAGGGGGAACTTTTGATTTAAAAAGAGTTATCTTACTTACTTTTGTTATTTTGTACTAACGAGTGATTTCAAACTTTGTTTGAATTATTTTTGACATAACAAAAAGGGGAGATATATGTTTGAAAATTTAAATTTTTAAAAGAAAAATGAGGAGGCTTTAATATTTTTACAAAATATTATCTTTTTCAAATATTATTTTTTAAGGGGAGGCATTTGCCAAAAATAATTTTTCAAAGAGTTGTTATACCAAAAAGGTGAGATTGTTGAACTAATACTTTGACATAACAAATTAAGTGAAAAATATTTTGGACTAGTTCAAATATTTTAAAAATAATTCAAAGTCTAAACAAACTTAAAAAATTTGTTTCGAATATTTTCCAACTTAACCGAACTTTTTTAAAATAAATATGATCTGTTTTTACACTTTAAAAAGGTCATTTTAAGACCTCAAGGCAAAAAAGATCGATCCATCAATCTCTTTGTGAACAGAATGTCTCAATCTTTTTATTTTAGCCACTAAGTGCAAAAGGATCAATCCCCTGATTTAAAGGATCGATCCCTTGGCTGTAACGGTCATATTTTTTAAAAAATGATCGATCCCTTGAGAAAAAGGATCGATCCCTTTAAATATAAATGCTGAATTTTTTGTAGGTAACGACTATTTTGCATTACCAACAGCTATGACTCATCCCCAACGGTCATAAATGGCTAGAAACTCATTCACACTATATAAACACCACAATGACACTTGAAGATGGTTAGAGACCACATCCAAGCTTAATGTTCAAGAAAAATTGAGTTTAAGTCTTTATTTTCCTTATTTCTCTTGTAAATATTTGTAAAGAATGATTTTATTGTTTTTATCCTTCACTCTTTCTTGAGAGCTTAATTGTGTAAACACCCACCTTGTGAGATATTTTGTTTACCAAACAAACCTTGTAAAAGGGAGAGGTTTTAGTTTAGTCTAAGTAAAAACTAGAGTGGTTCTATCTTAGCCATTGAAAAGATAGGGTTGTTGTAACGCCCCGGGTTTAGGGGTCGGATGTTACTCGGGTAAATCGAGTCCGAGTCATGGGATCGTTTTAAAATTTAATTAAGCTTTGGTTTAAATTAAAAAGGTTTGGTTTTCATTAATGACAAACTTGTAGTTTTTGAAAACAAGGGAGAAGATGAGAAAAAGAGCCTTTTGAAACATTTCACCATCTTCTTCCTTGGCTATTTCACTTTAACATTAAAACCTCCTTAAAACTCCAATCACTATTCCATCAAATCCCTCCACCAATTCAAGTGCTTTCTACAAGGTAAATATACTTTTAATTTCTCCTCATCATTTCCAACATGTCTATAGCTTTAGTTTTTCATAGAAATATCTTTTATAGTTTTTGAAGTTTTCAAGTTTTGAAGTAAAAGTAGGAAACTTAATGGGTTTTTGATGGAGTCTTGATTTGTAAAACTAATTTATGTTTTAGTATTGCCCTTAGATGTAATATATCTCAATTTGGTTGGTTTTTATTAAGAATCTCAAAATGGGTATTCGTGGGTATTTTTAAAAGGTCAAAACTTGTGTTTTTGGTGTGGTTTTGTGAAAGGGGGTTGGGCTGGTGTTATAGTGATACTATAAGGTTGGTTTGAAGGTGTTTTGGGTTTTGGAATCAAAGATTTTCTGATGGGTTGTTGGGGAGTACGAAAATAGGAATTATGGGTATTGACTTTGGGTTGAAATTGTAAGATTTTGGCTTGTGGTATTTGCTTGTGGTTGTGACAGTGTTTGGTGATGATTCGGTTGAGTAATTGTTGAGTGAATCGAAAGATCGATAATTGCCAAGAGGGGGGTGAATTGGAATTTTAAAGGGTTGTGATGGAAATTGGCAAATAAAAATTGAAGAACAAGGGATTTAGAGTGGTTCAAGTTCTAAATGAACTCTACATCCACTACCTTAGTCTCACTAAGGATTTGCAACAATTTCACTAAATTGATCTTCCCCTTTTCTAGGACAAGGAGGCAACCCTTTACAATTTCGGTTGATTTTTCTACCCAAAAATCAACCCAACCCTCACACAAGAGAACAAAGAAATTTGTAGGCTAATTAGGTATCTCTCAATACAAATGATAGCCCCAATACAAGCACTCAACCCAATTTTACAAAGTATGAATGAAGAACACAAATTGGGATTTTACACAAAGTGAGATTTTTGCTCAAATGCTTGACTTTGATGTTTGGATGTTTTCTTTTGGATCAATAGTTGTTGCTGATGCTTTTGGATGTCTATTTTATACCTTCTCATTGATTTCTAGCCGTTTGGGTGGTTGGGAACATAAATGGAGCCGTTGGAACCCTCTCTTGCCACCATAAATGCAGTCTGCACCAACCCGTTTCGGAACACGGGAAACCTGTTTCGGAACGGACTAAAATAGAAAGAGCCGTTGGGGTGCATTTAAGAGCCCGTTTCGAAACGCCTTAGGGCCGTTTCGGAACGATTTTGCCACTATCAAGGGTCGTTTCAGAACGGTCCTAGCCCGTTTCGAAACGCCTTAACGGCTTTCAGAAAATCAGTTAAAACATACAACGATCATATTATTCAAAATAAAATCTAGCCCTTGTTTCGGAACGGGATTGATCCGTTTCGAAACGGAGTGGCTACTGTCAAAGGGTCGTTTCGGAACGGGCTTGATCTGTTTCGAAACACCCCTTTTATATTTAAAAATCCGAAATATTTGAAATAAATTAACCCTTTTTAAATCGTGTATGAAGAACAGTTTCGAAACGAGTTGTTCCGTTTCGAAACGTTTTCAAGTGTTTCGATACACGTTTCGGAACGGTGGTCGACAGTGGTGAAAATGTTTCGAAACGCCTTAGGGCCGTTTCGAAACGGGTACTTGAAAAACACTGTTTTAACTTGAAACACTTAGAAAAATATTTGAAATAGTATGTTTTTAACTTGGGCATAATACTAAAATTATATGGGGATATTTTGAGGACTTTGAAATTCGTTTTGACTTTTTCGATTTAGTCCTTAGGTTTTTAGTTATATCAAAATTAAAATATTTGTTTCACAAACTCCCCCTTTTTGATATAACAAAACCAAAGTTAGAATTTTTGGGAATTTGAAAGTTTTGAAAATATTCTAACTCCCCCTTAATTTAAGATAGGTTTTTAAAGTTTAGAAAAAGAATTTGATTTGAAATCCATGTAAACCTTTAAAACCTTTTAAGATTTAAAAACGAATTTTAGTTTAAAGTGTGGCTCTTAAATTTTCTTCTCCCCCTTTTTGTTAGATCAAAAAGAACAATAGAAGCTCATAGAGAAGATAAAGGATTAGTACCAAAGCAATAATAAGCAACCATATTATAAATGCATAATCAAAATATCCAAAACATAATTCAAACATTAAGTTCAAACATAGAATCCCAAAATAAAATAGCCATAAGCATAGGTCCTAAAACATGAGAAAGCATTAAGATGCAACTTTAATCCTAAAATGCATAGATAATATGATATGATATGAGATAAATATCCTAAGCCTCGTCCTCATCATCCGAAGTATCATCATCACTCTTGGCTTGAGAACGGTGAAACTTCGTCCATTGCCCATAAAGCGTGGAGAAGGATAGGTCCAAGTTGGAGTGGGAAGTCTCAAGAGAATGAAGACGATCCTCGACATTCTTCAACCGATTGCCCATAGATTCAAAGCCCGAAGTAATGCGAGTGTCCAAAGCATCGAACCGAGAGTCCAAGGCATTGAATCGCTCGGTAAGGAAAGCCGTGAGGGCATCATTGTTTGCGGCTTGAACGTGCGGTGGTGGAGCAACGAGAGGAGGATCCGCTTCTCTATCAACTCTTTCCCAAATACCATTCACATATTGGAACCCGGACTTGCGAAGGGATGACTCACCAATCTTGGTCTTACGAGGTTCCGGAGAGTCATAGGTACAATCAATTTCAAGATGATGAAATAGAGCGCTCAAGACAATGCCATAAGTAAAAGACTTTAACTCATTCGTGTCAATAAGCTTGATATTATTGACGATCTCGGCAAAAATAATCTTAGGCACATTTGGGCGCTCACCCTTACGGAAACACTCTAGCCAAAAATGATCGGTTTGACGGATGTGGGAGTATTTACCGCCGGAAGGGCGAATAAACCAAGAGACCATCAAGTGAAGTACACGATCGTGCACATCCAAATTAAGAGCTTTACCGGTGAAAGTACCAAAGTGGTGTTCATCCTCAAGACCCTCATCCTTAAGTTTAAGAGCAGATTCTAAAAGATCAACATTTATGACAACCTTTTTGCCTAGTAAGGATGACTCAATTCCTATGATCTCGGTTTTGGACTCATCATAAAGAAAACGAGCATTAGAGTAAAAGATGAGTACCATATTTTTGTAGCAAACATCCGGAATGCTCAAGAAATACATGAGATTCCACTCATCCAAACGGCCGAGATAACGGAAAAGGAATCGCTCGGAATTAAGGAACTCAAGGTCAATGACACGTTCCTTACGAACCGTGAAATCCTTGACATAAGCAAAGCGAGCACGCGCGTCCGGAGTCTTAAGAGATTTCTGAAAAAGCATCGTGATATTCGGACGAATGCTCGAATCACCGGATTGAACGGCCTTGCGCTTTTTGTTCGATTGATCCGCCATCTAAAAATATTAAGCAAGTGTTTTAAAATTGAGTGTATGCATTGATAATTAAAATCAATCCAATAATAAATCCCACTTAGGTTTTTGAAAACAAAATTAAAATAAAAAACAGTTAAAAAAATACGATTGAAAAATTTTATATTCGAATCAAAAAATTTGAGATTTGAAAATTTTTTTACAAGATTTTGAAAACCCACAACAAAAACATATAATTTATACAAAAATAAAATTTTCTAACCTAAGATTCGAACATAAATTGAAAGAAAAAAAAAAGAAAAGTAGAAAAATTACCTTAGTTTGGGATTTTGGATGATTTGAGAAAAATCCTTGCACAAGATTAATGAAACTTGCTTAGACTTGAGTTGTAGAGTAAAATCCCTCACAATTTTGTGAAAAACAAAGAGTTTTAGAGGGTATTTAAAGAGAGGGAGGCGGTTTAGGGTTTTAAGGGTTTGATATAAAGTAAATTTTATCATTAAAAGCCTTGATTTAAAGCAGTCCGCGATGCCGTTTCGGAACGGTCAAGACCGTTTCGGAACAGGCGGCTAGGGTTTTGACCATTTTAAAACCATAAACAGATCGTTTCGATACGGTGTTGACTGTATCGAAACTCCCTTTGACTCGTATCGGAACGCGTTCCGATACACCCCTTGGCAGACTCAAAATCATTTCGGAACGCCTTGGAGGCGTTTCGAAACGCCCTTCTCTCAGAGCTGGATTTAAGGTATCCGTATCGAAACAGGTTCACCCGTTTCGATACACCTGGGCCTGGAAGTGCAGATGAGGCTCTAAAAATGCAGAAAAATGATATTTTAAGAGGCCTAACATGCATAAATGTCATGAATGAGCAGGCAAAACATATTTAAGCATAAACATACTACCCCTCACTATAAGCATGGATGAAATTAGGAGTTTAAACACATCAACATGGCATTTCACAAAATCAAGCATATTTAAACACAAAAGAGGTCCTAAAAGGTCAAGATAGGCTAGCTAGACCTAACTCTCTCCTAAGGGACAAAAAACGCTCTTTGTCTAAGGGTTTTGTAAAAATGTCCGCTAATTGATTCAAGGTGTCTACATACTCTATAACCACATCTTCCTTAAGGACATGATCTCTAATGAAATGATGCCTTATTTCTATATGTTTGGTTCTAGAGTGTTGGATGAGATTTTTAGTTAAGCATATTGCACTAGTGTTGTCACATTTTAGGGGTATGGTTCCAACTTTAATACCATAATCTAAGAGTTGTTGCTTCATCCAAAGGACTTGAGCACAACAACTCCCTAAGGATATGTACTCGGCTTCGGTGGTAGATAAGGCTACACTATTTTGTTTCTTAGAGAACCAAGATATGAGCATACTACCTAAGAATTGGCAAGTTCCCGAAGTACTTTTCCTATCAATTTTGCAACCCCCATAATCCGCATCCGAGTAAGCATGTAGGTTGAAGGTAGAGTCTCTAGGATACCAAAGGCCTAAACAAGGAGTGTCTCTAAGGTATCTAAAGATTCTCTTAACGGCTATAAGGTGAGACTCTCTAGGACTAGCTTGAAACCTAGCACACAAGCAAACACTAAACAAGATATCCGGTCTACTTGCGGTAAGGTAAAGCAAAGATCCAATCATAGAACGATTGTAACCCCCTCGTCCCGGTCTGGTCGGATGACCGGTCCGAGTGAGCCACACGGGGAAAACCGAAGCGGAACCCAAGGGGTTCCCACTCGGTTAGCAACCCTACTTTTTTTTTATCTTGTCTAGAGGATGATTAAACCCTAAGTGATTCACAACAGCGGAAACATACAAGGAAGACGCATTCGAACACCGGCCATTCATGAACAGTCCAATTTTAAGTTTACAGGCAGGCAGTATCGATACCCATTCAAGGGGTATCGATACCCCCTTCCAGATCAACCCAGAAACATCAACCCCAGATGACCGTATCGATACCCTTATCAGGGGTATCGATACCCTCTTCCTCGGTCAACCTTCCCTGGTCAACAAGATAAATCCGTATCGATACTCGAGACCTCGAATCGATACGCTCTATTCTAACCTCCCAAAACTAAATTACAGAGAGTTTGGAGGGTATCGATACCCTTAGGGTATCGATACCCAAGGCAAAATCTGAGGCCATAGAGCAAGACAGTATCGATACCCTAGCTAGGGTATCGATACCCCCTGCACTGCAACTCCACGATTGTTGCACAAGTGACCCTTGACCCAACTCTAAATGCATTGATGGACCTCCCTAAGAACAAGCAACACACATACACCAAACCACAGTCACAATTTAACATGTGAGGCATTTAACCTAATGAAATTCATACAAATTAAAGCTTCATGCAATCTCACCCAAAGGTGCATACTTAACAAGCATGAACTCCTCACAAAGGATAGTCAATTATAAGGCATACAATGTCAGCAACATACATAATGAGGCACGTTCACATAAGCATCATATCAAGCATAAATAGCAAACCAAGAAGCAAAGCATAGTATAACCTTGAGTTTAACATACTCAACATAAAATCCTAAGGAGTTTGACCCCACTCCCACACTCTATACCCCATTGTCTAGGCATTATTACAAAAGTAAACCATACTTAAACTTGCTTGAGAACTCCCAAAAGCTCCTCCTTCGCCCGCTCGCCTCCCGAACTCTAACGATCTGCACGTTGGAAACAAAGAGCATAAGCAACTAGCTTAGTGAGAGAAGCTCTATAATTCACAACATGTAGTTTTCCAAAACACGATTTATATGCAAGAAAGCGATGGATGCACGAGGGTTAATCTCAACAACACACATGGTTTGCACAAGCACAACCGTCATACACATACGGTGGGACTACACATCACCGTTTCGACTAGTGGAAGTACAATGGGACTACACATCAAAGTACTATCCTACTAGTCACTACCGGTGGGACTACACATCACCGTAGTTTAGACCACCATCACGTGAGGCACGAACTCAACTCGACTACACAATTAACAACTCAAAATGCACTTAATGAACATGACATATAAGCATCCAACATATCACAACAACGTGAGAGTAGAGAGGCTTACACACGGGTTTAGATGACCCCTCAAGGTCTCACCCAAACCCCAAAGGAATCCATATCGAGCTCAATACAAGAATCAACAATTCTACTCACCGTTGCTACCCAAGAGGAGATCGAAGACCAAGCTCAAGACTCCAAAATTTCCGGATTTGTCCCCGAAGCTCCACCAACCAAATTTCTCGTTTCTAAACATTCCAACACAATATAAACAACCCCAAATCAGTCCACATTCCAAAATAATCAACCCGGATTTCATATCAAACACAAGACTTCAATTTTCACATTGAAAACAAGCCCAAAATACCAATTTCCGAGCAGCCCTTAGGCAACCCTTAAAACCATTGATTTCATCCTTCAAACTACTCCCTAAAGTCTCCAAAACTTCCCTTACATGTAGCCTATCCATCAGCCCTCTCATATACACATAAAACACCCCCAAAACTCAACTTAAAGCCTCCTAAAAACCTCCCCAAAACCCCATTCCGGGAAACACCCCAAAACTTCATAAAAATTATACCCATTGGACCCTTTAGATTGAAAACAACTCATATATCATTTAGAGATCAAAAACCTAAGTTAAAGGTGTCAAAAATGACATTTTTAATCAAAATTTCAAAACACCCAAATCGGCAAAATCATGAGTTTTATAGAAAATAAAGATATGTGCTCGTAGAGGACGATGAGAGCAAGTCAAAAATGGCCTTACCTTTGAAAAACCTTCAAGATTGGAGGAGTTATGGAATGAAATAGTGCTCTAAGGGGATGGCTCTTCTTTTGTCGATGGAAAAGAAATGGGGAGTAGAGGGAAGAAGATGACTACATAAAACATTATTTAGGTTGATTTAAAATTAAAGGTCCAAAGACCTAAGTACCCTTAATGAAAAAGGAAAACCACAATAAGTGCCACCCATGGCCATGTGGGCTTGTTTAAAATATGGTCCACTAAATTTTGTTGTCTTAAAACCCGAGGCCCAAAATTATTTTTAATTACAAAACCGGACCCGAAAATAATATTAAATTATTATTTTTCACCCGACCCCTAAACCGGGGCGTTACAACTCTCCCCTACTTAAGGAATTTCGTCCTCGAAATTACCTGACGGAAACAAGTACGGAAACTGCTCAAGCATGTCCGTTTTCCTCTCCCACGTGGCTTCCTCCACACCTCTATGCCTCCATAAGACCTTGACTAACTCTATAGTCTTGCCACGCAACACCTTGCTATCAGAAGCAAGTATCTCAACTGGTTCCTCATTGTAAGACAAGTCTGGATTTAACTCTATTTCTTCCAATGGCATAACATGGGACGGATCCGATCTATACCTCCTAAGCATCGACACATGAAATACATCATGAATCTTCTCTAGCTCAACAGGGAGTCTCAATCTATATGCAACCGGACCAATCCTCTCAACTATCTCATAAGGTCCTATGTATCTCGGGCTCAACTTGCCCTTCCTCCCAAACCTCATCACCTTCTTCCAAGGTGAAACTTTCAAAAACACTTTATCCCCCACGGAGTACTCCACCTCCTTTCTTTTTAAATCGGCATAGGACTTTTGCCGGTCTGAAGCCGCTTTCAAGCGATCACAAATCAATTTCACCTTCTCGGTGGTTCCCTTGAGTAACTCGGGCATCGGCACAAGTTTCTGTCCGGCCTCGGCCCAACAAATCGGGGTCCTACACTTCCTACCATACAAAGCCTCATAAGGAGCCATCTGAATGCTCGACTGGAAGCTGTTGTTATACGCAAATTCCACTAATGGTAGGTGTTTCTCCCATGACCCCTGAAAGTCAATGACACAACACCTCAACATATCCTCCAAAATCTGAATCACCCTCTCTGACTGTCCATCTGACTGCGGATGATACGAAGTGCTGAAATTCAGCCAAGTGCCTAAGGCTCGATGCAAACACTCCCAAAATCTAGAGGTGAATCTCGGATCTCGATCTGACACAATTGACTTCGGTACCCCATGTAGTCTCACAATCTCACGGATATACAATTCGGCCAACTTGTCCAACGTATAGGTGGTATGAACCGGTATGAAGTGTGCACACTTGGTGAGTCTGTCTACAATCACCCACACAGAATTTTTCTTCGAAGGGGTCAGCGGAAGCCCTGATACAAAGTCCATAGTGATACGCTCCCACTTCCACTCTGGAATCTTCAACGGTTGCAACAACCCTGAGGGAAACTGGTGCTCGGCCTTGACTCTCTGACAAACCATGCATTTACTTACAAACTCGGCTACATCATTTTTCAAACCAACCCAATAATACTCTTCCTTTAATCCTCGATACATCTTCGTGCTACCCGGATGCATAGCAAAAGGGCTATTGTGAGCCTCACTCATGATCGTACGCCTCAACTCGGCATCCTCCGGAACCACTATCCTATCCTTGAAACATAGGATCCCATTCTCTCCAAAACAATACTCGGTAGGCCTATCTTCCGCTATGTCTTGCACGTGAGGTGCCAAGGACTCATCTCGCAACTGCTTCTCACGAATCAACTGAACCAACGATGGCTTAACCTGAAGCTCGGCCACTAGCCCACCATCCGTAGACACACTCAACCTTGCGAACATTGCTCGCAACTCAACGGCCATCTTCCTACTCAAGGCATCGGCCACCACATTCGCCTTGCCCGGATGATACTCTATGGTAAGGTCATAATCTTTAAGGAGCTCTAACCACCTTCGCTGCCTAAGATTCAACTCCTTTTGGGACATCAAATATTTCAAGCTCTTGTGGTCGGTGTACACAGTGCACTTCTCACCATAAAGATGGTGTCTCCAAATTTTCAACGCGAACACCACTGCGGCCAACTCTATGTCATGTGTAGGGTAATTCTTCTCATGAACCTTCAACTGTCGGGAAGCATATGCCACTACCTTACCTCCTTGCATAAGTACACAACCTAGTCCCACGTAAGATGCATCACTGTAAATTACAAACTCTCTCCCCGGCTCGGGCTGAATCAAAATGGGAGCTTCGGTCAAAGCTTTCTTCAACTTCTCAAACGCTTCTTGTCTTGCATCTGACCATTCATACGGAACATTCTTCTGCAGCAACTTGGTCAACGGAGCCGCTATCCTTGAGAACCCCTCAACGAACCTCCTATAGTATCCCGCCAAGCCTAGGAAACTGCGGATTTCTATCACTGATTTTGGTTGCTTCCAATTTACAATGGCTTCAATCTTCTTGGGATCTACACTAATCCCACTAGCGGAGATCACGTGGCCAAGAAAGACCACCTCTCTAATCCAAAACTCACACTTACTTAGCTTGGCATACAATTGGTTCTCAAGTAGGGTCTGAAGCACTAACCTTAAGTGTTCATCGTGCTCTTCTTCGGTTCTAGAGTACACTAGGATGTCATCGATAAACACTACCACAAACCTGTCCAAGAACTTATGAAATACCCGGTTCATCATATCCATGAAGGCCGCTGGAGCATTGGTCAACCCAAAAGGCATCACCAAAAACTCATAATGTCCGTAGCGTGTACGAAAAGCTGTCTTCGGTATGTCCACATCCTTTACCTTTAACTGATAATACCCCGACCTCAAATCAATCTTTGAAAACACGGATGCACCCCTCAACTGGTCTAGCAAGTCATCTATCCTTGGCAAGGGATATTTGTTTTTCACTGTCACCTTATTCAACTGTCTATAGTCTATGCACATCCTCATGCTACCATCCTTCTTTTTCACAAACAAGACCGGAGCACCCCACGGGGATACACTAGGCCTAATGAAGCCTCTGTCAGTCAACTCCTGAAGCTGTGTCTTCAACTCTTTCAACTCTTTCGGTGCCATCCTATACGGAGCAATCGACACCGGTGCAGAATCAGAATATGTCTCAATAGCAAACTCAACTGCTCTGTCTGGAGGCAAGCCTGGTAGTTCTTCCGGAAAAACACTCGGAAAGTCACACACAGTCCTAATGTCCTGGGGTCTCACCTCACTCATATCCGGGTTCATTACGTAAGCCAAGTAAGCCTGACACCCTGAACTTAACAATCTCTGAGCTTCCAAAGCCGAAACCACATTGGTCAAAAACTTAACATTCTCCCCAACTACTACAACCTCTAAGTCATCAGTAAGCTTCAAAGAGACTCTCTTAGTCTCAAAGTCAACCTTAGCTCTATGCTCTACAAGCCAATCCATGCCCAAAATCACATCAAAGCCATAAAAGGGTAGCTCCATCATGTCGACTGGAAACACATGGCCCTGAATCGTCAAGGGACACCTCCTATACACTTTCCTAACTACCACTGTATCACCAAAGGAGCTAGTGACATTCACACCTACTTCTAACCAATCACAAGGTAGCCCTAATGACTTTGCATGCTCACCCAAAATATAAGAATGCGTTGACCCCAAATCTATCAGAGAAAGCAAACTCAAGGATTGCAATGTGAAATTACCTGCAATGACATCAGTGTCATTCCCAGCCTCCCGCTGAGCGTACACCCTAGCCGGTCCTCCTCCCTCGGGCTGGACTGCTACCACATGAGCCAAGTTCCTCTGACCCTCATTCCTTGGCTGGAAGTTCCCACGGCCGCGCCCACGACCTCGTTGATGCTCAAATCCCCTCGCTGGAGCCGGTCCTCCTCTGACTGGGTGTGGACAATCACGTCTCAAATGATCTCGGGAGCTACAGTTCCAACACGCCCCAAACATACCCATGCACTCACCTGGGTGGCGTCTCCCGCACTTAGTGCACTCCGGAATATGCCCAACAGCCCCTTGGCCCTGACGGCCCTGACCATGGTTACCACCCTTAGGTCTCGTATCTGGCTGATACCTCCTATCCCTATGCCTCTTGGCATGATCTCTATCCCAGTTCGCATGTCTCTTCCCGGAGTCGGACCCACCGACACGTGCTCTAGAGCTTAGGTTTTGCTCTACATCCTTGGCTCTAGAAACTAAGACATCGAACTCAGTGTAGTCGGCGGCCAACATGTAAGTCTTCACATCAGTAGTCAACCCATATCTGAAGCGCTCACAACGCTCCTTCTCATCCGGAATCAACTCAGGCGCGTACTGACTCAACCTCACAAATTGGATCTCATACTCGGACACGGTCCTACTGCCTTGGACCAAGGCCATGAACTCCCTTTTCTTTTCATCCAAGTACCGAACTCCGAGGTACTTCCTCTTGAAGGCATTCCTGAAAAACTCCCATGTGACATCCACCTCTGCCATACCAGAAGTAGCAGTGGTCCACCAAGTATAAGCGTCTCCCTGAAGCAATGAGACGATGCATCCCAACTTACGAGCATCCGAACACTCCATCTGACCCAAGATGCGAGTAGTGCTCTCAAGCCACCCTTCCGAACCTTCCGGAGACAACCCACGAAACTCAACTGCCCCCAAATTGCGAAGCCTCTCAAGGGGTAATCCTGTCCCCGCACCCGGAGGTGGTGCTGCAGCTTGCATTCCGGCCAAAGCTGTCTGAAAAGCTCCGGCTATAGTCTGGATCAAATGCGCCACATCTGGACCCGCCTGACCTTGGCCCGCTTGAGCCCCATTACCATTACCTCCAACGTTCTCTCCATTATCACCCGGAGCATTAAGAGTAGGAGGCGCGTTCTCGGGTGCCTGGTCACCCGCTCTAGGCCGTCCCCTCGGTCTCACCATAGCAATTAATGTAATCTAAAACAACAAACACACAACAACACGGAAACGTTAGGTTAGCAAGGGGCAAAGGACTCCGGTTCTCAAGCTCTTTAAACCAAAACAATTTTCCCTTTTTATCTTGACAACAATGCCTAACAATGGGGACTCAACCAATTTTCAAACAACATAGAGGTCACCATAGCATGCATACATACACCGTGCTAAAACAAAACTTAAACAGGCATGGCAAAACACTCATAACACCTTAACTTACCTCACTTACCTGCCCGAGGTCTCGGAAACCTCAGGCTCTGATACCAATAAATGTAACCCCCTCGTCCCGGTCTGGTCGGATGACCGGTCCGAGTGAGCCACACGGGGAAAACCGAAGCGGAACCCAAGGGGTTCCCCCTCGGTTAGCAACCCTACTTTTTTTTTTATCTTGTCTAGAGGATGATTAAACCCTAAGTGATTCACAACAGCGGAAACATACAAGGAAGACGCATTCGAACACCGGCCATTCATGAACAGTCCAATTTTAAGTTTACAGGCAGGCAGTATCGATACCCATTCAAGGGGTATCGATACCCCCTTCCAGATCAACCCAGAAACATCAACCCCAGATGATCGTATCGATACCCTTATCAGGGGTATCGATACCCTCTTCCTCGGTCAACCTTCCCTGGTCAACAAGATAAATCCGTATCGATACTCGGGACCTCGGATCGATACGCTCTATTCTAACCTCCCAAAACTAAATTACAGAGAGTTTGGAGGGTATCGATACCCTTAGGGTATCGATACCCAAGGCAAAATCTGAGGCCATAGAGCAAGACAGTATCGATACCCTAGCTAGGGTATCGATACCCCCTGCACTGCAACTCCACGATTGTTGCACAAGTGACCCTTGACCCAACTCTAAATGCATTGATGGACCTCCCTAAGAACAAGCAACACACATACACCAAACCACAGTCACAATTTAACATGTGAGGCATTTAACCTAATGAAATTCATACAAATTAAAGCTTCATGCAATCTCACCCAAAGGTGCATACTTAACAAGCATGAACTCCTCACAAAGGATAGTCAATTATAAGGCATACAATGTCAGCAACATACATAATGAGGCACGTTCACATAAGCATCATATCAAGCATAAATAGCAAACCAAGAAGCAAAGCATAGTATAACCTTGAGTTTAACATACTCAACATAAAATCCTAAGGAGTTTGACCCCACTCCCACACTCTATACCCCATTGTCTAGGCATTATTGCAAAAGTAAACCATACTTAAACTTGCTTGAGAACTCCCAAAAGCTCCCCCTTCGCCCGCTCGCCTCCCGAACTCTAACGATCTGCACGTTGGAAACAAAGAGCATAAGCAACTAGCTTAGTGAGAGAAGCTCTATAATTCACAACATGTAGTTTTCCAAAACACGATTTATATGCAAGAAAGCGATGGATGCACGAGGGTTAATCTCAACAACACACATGGTTTGCACAAGCACAACCGTCATACACATACGGTGGGACTACACATCACCGTTTCGACTAGTGGAAGTACAATGGGACTACACATCAAAGTACTATCCTACTAGTCACTACCGGTGGGACTACACATCACCGTAGTTTAGACCACCATCACGTGAGGCACGAACTCAACTCGACTACACAATTAACAACTCAAAATGCACTTAATGAACATGACATATAAGCATCCAACATATCACAACAACGTGAGAGTAGAGAGGCTTACACACGGGTTTAGATGACCCCTCAAGGTCTCACCCAAACCCCAAAGGAATCCATATCGAGCTCAATGCAAGAATCAACAATTCTACTCACCGTTGCTACCCAAGAGGAGATCGAAGACCAAGCTCAAGACTCCAAAATTTCCGGATTTGTCCCCGAAGCTCCACCAACCAAATTTCTCGTTTCTAAACATTCCAACACAATATAAACAACCCCAAATCAGTCCACATTCCAAAATAATCAACCCGGATTTCATATCAAACACAAGACTTCAATTTTCACATTGAAAACAAGCCCAAAATACCAATTTCCGAGCAGCCCTTAGGCAACCCTTAAAACCATTGATTTCATCCTTCAAACTACTCCCTAAAGTCTCCAAAACTTCCCTTACATGTAGCCTATCCATCAGCCCTCTCATATACACATAAAACACCCCCAAAACTCAACTTAAAGCCTCCTAAAAACCTCCCCAAAACCCCATTCCGGGAAACACCCCAAAACTTCATAAAAATTATACCCATTGGACCCTTTAGATTGAAAACAACTCATATATCATTTAGAGATCAAAAACCTAAGTTAAAGGTGTCAAAAATGACATTTTTAATCAAAATTTCAAAACACCCAAATCGGCAAAATCATGAGTTTTATAGAAAATAAAGATATGTGCTCGTAGAGGACGATGAGAGCAAGTCAAAAATGGCCTTACCTTTGAAAAACCTTCAAGATTGGAGGAGTTATGGAATGAAATAGTGCTCTAAGGGGATGGCTCTTCTTTTGTCGATGGAAAAGAAATGGGGAGTAGAGGGAAGAAGATGACTACATAAAACATTATTTAGGTTGATTTAAAATTAAAGGTCCAAAGACCTAAGTACCCTTAATGAAAAAGGAAAACCACAATAAGTGCCACCCATGGCCATGTGGGCTTGTTTAAAATATGGTCCACTAAATTTTGTTGTCTTAAAACCCGAGGCCCAAAATTATTTTTAATTACAAAACCGGACCCGGAAATAATATTAAATTATTATTTTTCACCCGACCCCTAAACCGGGGCGTTACAACGATAAAGCTTAGAGTCAACACACTTACCTCCTTCATCTTTGTCAAGCTTTGTAGATGAGCTCATAGGAGTGGCTTGAGGTTTTGCATTTTCCAAGCCAAACTTCTTGAGCATATCCTTTATGTATTTTGCTTGGTTGATGAAGGTGTCATCCTTCTTTTGCTTGATTTGGAGTCCCAAAAAGAATGAGAGCTCCCCCATCATGCTCATCTCAAATTCACCTTGCATTAGCTTAGCAAACTCTTGACAATGACATTCATTAGTAGAACCAAAAATAATATCATCAACATAAATTTGAACTACTAAGATGTCATTTTTATACATTTTTATGAAAAGTGTAGTGTCCACCTTACCTTTTTCAAATCCTTTTTCAATCAAAAAATTTGAAAGCCTTTCATACCAAGCTTTAGGAGCTTGTTTTAAACCATAAAGAGCTTTGGTAAGTTTGAAAACATGATTTGGAAATTTTGAATCTTCAAAACCCGGTGGTTGTTCCACATACACTTCTTCATTTATAAAACCATTTAAAAATGTGCTTTTAACATCCATTTGAAAAAGCTTGAAATTATGATAACATGCATATGCAAGCAACATCCTAATGGCTTCCATTCTAGCTACGGGTGCATAGGTTTCATCAAAATCTATTCCCTCTTCTTGAGTGTAACCTTGTGCTACAAGTTTAGCTTTATTTCTCACAATGTTACCACTCTCATCTAGTTTGTTCCTAAAGACCCATTTAGTTCCTATTGTAGATTGATTACTAGGCCTATCAACTAATGTTCATACATTACTTCTCTCAAATTGATTTAGCTCTTCTTGCATAGCCATAATCCAAAAGTCATCTTTCAATGCTTCTTTTATATTTTTAGGCTCTATGCATGAGATAAATGCAACATGGTTCATTAATTTAAGAGAAGAACGAGTGGTTAGCCCCTTGAATGGATCACCCAAGATTTCACCATCTTTGACATAGTTCAACTCCCTTGGGTAGCTCACTTCCTTTTCCTCAATAGCCAAGTCCTTCAAGGCTTCAAGAGGTGGTTCTTGTGTGTCTTCTTCTTTTGTTGAAATCTCATTCTCCTTTGAAGTTTGACCTCCATCAAAGGCATTTATGATTCCTACATCATCATCATCACAAGAATCCTTCCTAGGAAGGAGGTTATCATCGAATACAACATGAATAGATTCTTCTACTACTAAAGTTCTTTTGTTAAATACTCGATAGGCTTTAGAGGTTGAAGAGTAACCTATAAAAATGGCTTCATCACTTTTTGCATCAAATTTACCTAAGTTATCTTTTCCATTATTTAAAACAAAACACTTGCACCCAAAAGGGTGAAAATAGCTAATGTTAGGCTTTTTAGATCTTAAAATCTCATACGGTGTTTTCTTTAAAATTGGCCTAATCATTACTCGATTTACAATATAACAAGCGGTGTTTGTGGCTTCCGCCCAAAAATATTTAGGTAAATTATTTTCACAAAGCATAGTTCTAGCCATTTCTTGTAAAGTTCTATTTTTCCTCTCAACTACCCCATTTTGTTGAGGAGTTCGAGGAGCCGAAAAATTATGGCTAATACCATTTTCATTCAAAAATTCTTCAAACCCTAAATTTTGAAACTCGGTTCCATGATCACTTTTAATGTGTGAAATTCTAAGTTCAAGATCATTTTGGGTTAATTTTGAAAATGTGATGAATTTTTCCAAAGCCTCATCTTTAGTACTTAAAAAGAGAACCCAAGTAAATCTAGAAAAATCATCAACTAGCACAAATGCATAAGATTTACCACCCAAGCTCATAGTCCTAATTGGCCCAAATAAATCCATGTGAATTAATTGTAAGCATCTACTAGTAGAAACATCATTAATGGATTTAAAGGAAGACTTATGTTGTTTACCCTTAGAGCATGCATCACAAATTTTGTCATTTGAAAATTTTATTTTGGGCAAACCTCTAACTAGATTTAGAGAGACTAGTTTTTCCAAAAAAAACTAATGCTAGCATGTCCTAGCTTCCTATGCCACAACCATGCATCATTTTCATTTTGAGCAACTAAGCATGCATGAGTTGTATGTATGTCATCTAAATGCACCATGTATATGTTTCCTATGCGATGACCTATGAGCATAATATTATTAGATTTAATGTCTACAATTTTGCAACCATTTTTATCAAATAAAACATTAAATCCTTTATCACACAATTGACTTATGCTCAATAAATTAAGTTTAAGACCATCGACATATAAGACATTTTCAATGAGAATGGTAGAGTGATTACCTATGGAGCCAATACCTTTAATGTGGCCTTTGGAGTTGTCACCAAATGTTACTACTCCTCCACTTTTTGGCTTTAAATCCATGAATCGACTCTTGTCTCCGGTCATGTGTCTCGAGCATCCACTATCAAGGTACCATGAGTTTTGACTTTGTGCTTTGGCCTTGTAGCAATGCTCCCCCTACAAACAAAGATATTAAACCTTGGTTTTTGGTACCCAAATCATTTTGGGTCCATGAGTGTTAGCTCCCAAAACCTTGGTTCCCTTAGGAATCCAAGATGACATAGCAATAATATTATTAGATTTTACAAGTTCCTTAGGAACCCATACACTTCGAATTCTTTTAGCTCTACTATGTCTAGGGTAGCTACCTTGTTTGTAGTAATTAGTCCTTTTCTTAGGTTGGTGTGTTCTAGAGGATTCTCCTACTTCATGCTTGACACTACCAACATTTTTTAAGGACTTTTTGAGCTCATTTAGCTCACCCAACACCTTTTGGTGTTCACTATTACATTGAGATAAAAGATTATTAAGATCAACATTTTCATTTTGAAAAAATTTAAGTTCATCTTTTAATCCTAAAATCTTTTTCTCAAATTTAGAATTAGCTTGAGTGAGTGAGTCATTTTTCTCATTTAGCTCTAAAATGATTTTCTTGTTTTTAATGACCGACTCTTTAAACTTCTCAACTAATTCATCATATACCTCTTGTAACTCATCATATGCATCATTTAACTCTTCATATGAAAAATCTAAAGTAGATGAGTTAGAGGTTACCAAGGAGGAATCTTCCTCAAGTGCCATGATACAAAGATTAGCCACTTCTTGTTCGTCATCCTCCGATGACTCCTCATCACTCCAAGTAGCAAGCTTGGCTTTGAGTCTCTTCTTCTTCTCAAAGCCCTTCTTCTTGAGTTGAGGGCACTCCGAACGGATGTGACCGGATTGTTTGCACTCATAGCAAATGATGGGATCCTTTCCTTCTTCTTTGTTCTTTCCTTTGAAGTCCATTTTTCTTTGGATTTTTCTTCTCCGGTTGGACCTCATGAAACGTGAGAATCGTTTGGCTATCATAGCCAATTCTTCAAGTTCATCCTCCTCACAAGATGAGCTCTCATCATGTTGTGAAGCTTTAGCCTTGAGAGCTATTCCCATTTTCTTCTTCTTCTTCTCAACCTCAAGCTTCTCTACTCTTTTTTCTTCTTTCTTCTTCTCATCTTCCCTTCCTTGCTTCATGATCTCATTAGTAAGGAGAGAACCCACAAGCTCATCAAGCTTTAATGTCTTCAAGTTCTTAGCTTCGATGATAGCGGTTCTCTTCCCATCCCAAGATTCGGGAAGTGAATAGAGTAGCTTCCGGACAAGCTTGTCTTCCGGTATGATCTCTCCATATCCCTTTAGACCATTGACGATTGTGGAGAATCGATCAAACATCTTTGACACCGTCTCATCGGGCTCCATCTTGAAGTTTTCATAACTAAGATTGAGAAGTCCAATCTTAGTTTCTTTGACATCATTGGTGCCTTCATAAGTGGTTTCAAGAGTGTCCCACACTTCTTTGGCACTCTCAATGGATGAGACCTTTGAGTAGATGTCCGGACCGAAAGCACAAAAAAGCATATGGAGAGCTTTATCGTTGACTTGAATCTTCTTCCTCTCCTCTTCACTCATTTCGGCTTTCTTCTTCAACACCATCTTGCCTTCACCATCTTGCTTCAATGGAATGTATGGCCCATCCTCAATGACATCCCACACAAGATAGTCACTTGACTTGATGAATAGCCTCATTTTATTCTTCCAAAAAGAATAGTTGTCACCATTGAAGAAAGGAGGCTTGGTGGTTGATTGTGACTCGTACATGCCGGAACCGGAGGTTGAAGCCATCTCTTGATATTTTGATGATCACACTCTTCCAAGGATCTCCTCTTGTGGTTGTTAATCCTCAAAGAGTTAAGCTCTGATACCAATTGTTAAGTGGATCGAAAGATTGATAATTACCAAGAGGGGGTGAATTGGAATTTTAAAGGGTTGTGATGGAAATTGGCAAATAAAAATTGAAGAACAAGGGATTTAGAGTGGTTCAAGTTCCAAATGAACTCTACATCCACTACCTTAGTCTCACTAAGGATTTGCAACAATTTCACTAAATTGATCTTCCCCTTTTCTAGGACAAGGAGGCAACCCTTTACAATTTCGGTTGATTTTTCTACCCAAAAATCAACCAAACCCTCACACAAGAGAACAAAGAAATTTGTAGGCTAATTAGGTATCTCTCAATACAAATGATAGCCCCAATACAAGCACTCAACCCAATTTTACAAAGTATGAATGAAGAACACAAATTGGGATTTTACACAAAGTGAGATTTTTGCTCAAATGCTTGACTTTGATGTTTGGATGTTTTCTTTTGGATCAATAGTTGTTGTTGATGCTTTTGGATGTCTATTTTATACCTTCTCATTGATTTCTAGCCGTTTGGGTGGTTGGGAACATAAATGGAGCCGTTGGAACCCTCTCTTGCCACCATAAATGCAGTCTGCACCAACCCGTTTCGGAACACGGGAAACCTGTTTCGGAACGGACTAAAATAGAAAGAGCCGTTGGGGTGCATTTAAGAGCCCGTTTCGAAACGCCTTAGGGCCGTTTCGGAACGATTTTGCCATTGTCAAGGGTCGTTTCGGAACGGTCCTAGCCCGTATCGAAACACCTTAACGGCTTTCAGAAAATCAGTTAAAACATACAACGGTCATATTATTCAAAATAAAATCTAGCCCTTGTTTCGGAACGGGATTGATCCGTTTTGAAACGGAGTGGCTACTGTCAAAGGGTCGTTTCGGAACGGGCTTGATCCGTTTCGAAACACCCCTTTTATATTTAAAAATTCGAAATATTTGAAATAAATTAACCCTTTTTAAATCGTGTATGAAGAACAGTTTCGAAACGAGTTGTTCCATTTCGAAACGTTTTCAAGTGTTTCGATACACGTTTCGAAACGGTGGTCGACAGTGGTGAAAATGTTTCGAAACGCCTTAGGGCCGTTTCGAAACGGGTACTTGAAAAACACTGTTTTAACTTGAAACACTTAGAAAAATATTTGAAATAGTATGTTTTTAACTTGGGCATAATACTAAAATTATATGGGGATATTTTGAGGACTTTAAAATTCGTTTTGACTTTTTCGATTTAGTCCTTAGGTTTTTAGTTATATCAAAATTAAAATATTTGTTTCACAGTAATGTATTGTTTTTGATTGACTAGAATCAAGGGAAACCATCAGATAAGCTTCAGGCACGATTCCGGGGAATTTGGAGACTTGCGTTTGGTGTTTCGGCTTCCGGTTGGGCTTCATCGGTGAGTGAAAATGCTTTGAACTTGATTTGATTTCAGAAAGGGTTCTTGGGGGTTTGGGTAGAGCCTTGAGGGCTAACCTAAACCCAAGTGTAAGTTCACTAACTATGCCTTGATTTGTTAAGTGTTGGTGCATGAACAATTGTTGAGATATTGTGTGTGGTTTGTGAATTTTTTTTTTTACTTTCGTTGATGTTGTTGTGTAGTCGTTGTTGGTGTTGAGCCTCACGTGATGGTTGTTGTAACTACGGTGATGTGTAGTCCCACCGGTAGTGACTAGTATAAGAGTAAGGTGATGTGTGGTCCCATCGAAAAATTACTAATCGAACGGTGATATGTGGTCCCACCGTGTTTTGGTTGTGCATGTGCAAACCATGTAGTTGTGTTGTTGTGTTACTTTTCGTGCATTCAAATGGTTTTCTTATCATTTAAGAAATGTGTTTTGAAAACTGCATGATTGATGAGTTTTTTTAGAGCTTCGCTCACTAAGCTTCCAAGCTTACGCTCTCTTTTTTCCAACATGCAGATCACTAGAGTTACAAAAGGAAAGTGTGCAAGGGAGGAGCTTTTCGGAGTTCTCAAGTAGCTCATGTATGGTTTAAGTCTTTGTAATAATGCCTAGACAATGAGGGTACTAGACTTGTATGGAGTTGGTGCCAAACTCCTTAGTTTAATTTTGTTGATGTTCTAGCATGTTGAGTTGTTGATACTATGTTGGATATGTTTATGCTTCTATGTCGTGGATTGTAAACCATGTTTATATTGTTGCTTAAATGCTTTGTTTTTGAAGGCTTAGAACCATATTACATGAATGCTATGTGTGTTTGTTTAAAGGCAAGTGGTCTTGATATGTAATGTATTTTGGTGAATGCTTGAATTCCTTTATGAATGACTTTTTATGTATGTTGAGTGTTCGAACATGCTTGAAGTAGGGTGTATGCCTCTAGAGTATGTATATGCACGTTGTATCTCGATTATTGATGTTTGAGGCATGTTGGGGACGTTTGGAGATGCTTAGAACTGTTTTTAGAAACACACAGACTGTAGGCGTTTCGGAACGGGTAAGGTTGTTTCGGAACGGGTGTGGTTCCAGGGATACCCGTATTGGAACGCGTTCGGTACGGTTTGGCTACTGTGAACCCTTGTTCCGATACACGTACCGAAACAGTTTGGCTACTGTGAAGGTCTGTTCCGGAACGTGTTCTGGAACGTCTAGGCAAAAAAGGGACCTTGTACCGAAACGAGGTGGGCCGTACCGATACGGGTAGTCTGACTTTTAAAACTGGGGCCCGTGTATCGAAACGGGCAAGCCTGTTTCGAAACACAGGCATGTAATTTAGGCTTTTGGCATCTTTGGAGGTCCTCAAGTGTTGGGCTTGGGTCCGGGTTGTTGTGTGCTTTCTTGTGAGCCTTGTTTGTAGTCGTTTATGTTTGGTTTAGGCGCGTATGTAAGAAAACAGACTAACTCGAATACATGGTAAATTTATATCAACTTATGTTTCGTCTGCAAAATCTTGTCTTGTTATCCGATGTCGTTTCACACATAAGATTTAATGATCCATCTAGACAAGATATTTGAAGAAATTTTTCTAGGGTTGTTAACCGAGACGGGGACCTTAACGAGTTTCACTTCGATTTTCCCCGTGTGACCTGTTCGGACCGGTCAGTCGTCCAGATCGGGACGAGGGGGTTACGGTCGTAAGGTTATCTCTTTGGCCTCAAAAGGAAGAATTTATAGTAGTGAATTGAAAAATTCTTTGTGGTGTGCTAAAGTAGTAGATGTAGACTTTGGTTAGAAAATCGAACCACTCTAAAAACATCATGAAAATTGTTTATCATTTTTATTGGTTTTAGCCAATTCTTTCGGGAGTTCAATTCAACCCTGTTGACGATTTCAAAAGATCGATTCGAGCGTGTTACAAACCTAAAATATTGTAATCATTAAACTACAAAAAAATTTAATTAGTTTATTAAACTATTAAAACTGTTTTGATTGGTCAAGTTATTTTTTTAAACGGTCGTTAATAATTAAACACTTAAAATAATAACGGTAAAAACGTTAGGCCAAAAAAATAGACACCTATTGCAGAAAAGAGATATTAGGCACTTATTTATAGTTGTGCCTTATAAATAGTTACAATTAAATATGTACAAAAAAGTTTACAACTAGATCAAATCTAAAAATATTCAAATAAAATTTGAATCATAAAATAAAACATGTCAACTCTAGGGTCTTATCGAGCGAGTCGATCACGAGTTGAGTAGTGCTCGATTCGTGTTCGTTAAAAAATCTTGTTGGTTGACTTAACTCGTTGTTCGACTCAACTCGTTGCTCGTTAAGCTTGCCAAAAAATTTACCATGTTTTTTTAAAATACATGTAAAATCTAGTGATACTATTAGAGGTTAATATAAACATAGAAATTTAGGGGGATGTGAGGTCTAAGGAGATAAATAAACAAACTTGCCATGAGTAGATGAAGTCAATATTCGAGTGCGAGACTCTTTTTAGTTTCTCAACAATCTTCGATGAGAAATATAGGCGAGAATGCCTTACGAATTTCAGGATTTTAACTTTCAATCGTATTTATTTTTTATATAGGAAGTGGAAACTAAAGACTTTTCCCCTTTTCTACTTTTATACATAGACTCATTATTACTATAATTTAATTTCTTATTAATACAAATTAACTTTTTTTTAATTTTCGGGAAATACAAAACATTTTAAAAATTTGAAACCAAAATTTTACAGGTTAATTATCTTGCAATTCACTAAATTTTTTCTAGAGTTTTCAACCAGTATTTAAACTTCTTGGAACATAATTTTTTAAAATAGCCACCAAAAAATCACAAAAAAATTTATAAAAAAAATAACGAGTTGTTCATGAACTTATCGAGTCGAGTCGTGCCTTGCACGACTCGACTCGCTAAGATCTCGAGTCAGTCAACTCGAGTCGAGCATTAACCGAATTGAGTTATTTGCGAGCTGCTCAATTAAATAATCACCCTAGTCAACTCTTGACTCAATCGGATGCTCTTGGTCTAGATTCTATGTAATGATTGTGGGGAACATTCTGAGGTTAGTTTCCATATGTTGCGCAGGAGTGCCTAAAATGCAGACCATACAACACCGGGTTGCCACGTGCAAGTCCTGCTTCGGGGATTACAAAAGTAGTTGGATGATGACCGATGGGTTCATCGATGTTTATTTCTGTTTCCTTTTTAGTTCCTTTGTCTGTATAACTAATCCGCTGTGACATGTCTGCTATATCCGGAGCTTGATTCTAAATACTCCTATAAATTATGAAGATGAAAATAAGGAGAAACGTTGAGAGCTTTCGAGCACTAAAAAATGGTTAAACAGGCAAGGCAAAGGAAATAAATTATGATTCAACGGTGGGCGGATGAGTATCGACTTGAGCAGCAGCATTCCAGAACTACAAGATAAACTTGTCATTGTAACAAACAAAGTTACGATATTATCCAATCGAATGCTACTGCAACTACAAAGAAGCTAAGAAACTGACAAGCTAAAAGGCCTCACAAACACAGTTAACATCACTAGATAGATTGATCTCACTAACATGACTACACGAGGATCACTTCAGCGTGGTGCTGCATACATCTGGGTCGAATCATACTGAGGATATCCAGGCTGTGGTGATACAGTTTTTCCATATGCTACGGCTGCACTACCCGGTGCTGCTGCACAACCTCCAGACTGATCATAGGTAGCCGGTGCTGTTGTTGACTGAGCGTAAGTTGCTTGTCCACCTGCTGGTGCTGCACCATATGTGGTCACAGAGCCACCACCATAACTAGAATCCTGCGTCCCTTGATAAACATAAGCTACATTGTTTGGAGCTGCCTGTTCAGAATAACCCTGCTGTGAGGGTGGATATTGACCGTACCCAGCAGCGGTATTTGCTTGCGCATAAGCAGTTGCTTGCTGAGCAGAAGGCTGACTGTAACCAGGAACAGGCTGGCCGCCTTGTTGTGAATATGCCTGGCCAGTCACAGGTGGAGGCTGATTATACCCATCACTGGGTGGTGCGGATCCATATGGGTATTGCTGCTGAGGAGGCACATTAGGACCATATGACTGGCCACTTGGACCTTGATATGGAACTTCTCCAGGTTGATTAGCTGGAGGACCATATGCTTGGGGTCCTTGTGGCTGCATTGCATAGGATGGTGGCTTAACATACTGCTGCTGCAGAGGGGCATATGCAGGTTGAGGACCTGGCGGTGCATATCCTGGCTGAGAAGGTCCATGTACTCCATAAGGATGCTGAACTGGGGCATGATTTTCATACTTCTCTCCATATCCATGTCCGTAGCTATGCTGGGGAGCAGCATGTGAATATGGTGGCGGATGTGCATAGTCTGATGGACCATGAGGCTGTCCATAATTATAATTTGATTGAGATGGCACTGGCCCCATTGCTGGAGCAGGTGTTGGCCCAGGTCCATGCCCGCGAATTGAAGCCGAATGTGGGGCTGGGACACTTCCTTGACTACTGTAGTAATCATAACCTCCACTATGTGGAGGTCCCTGCAAGCTATGAGGCCTCTGCTCCCAGCTAGAACCAAAATTGCTTCTTGGAGCCATTTGATGAGGGTAGCCACCATACGGAGGTTGATAGTGTGAGTTTTGAGATGGATACGGTCCCCTTTGCTGAAAATCATATGATGATGTCCGGGCAGGATGGCCGCGGGAACCCCATTGAGGTGGACCAGTGGTTCCCCGAGGTCGATTGCCCTGCTGATTGAAACCACCAGAAAGAGATGATGGCCTGGCATTCTATTCAATTAACAAAATAATAAGTTAGCTAAACCAACTTTCATTCACCGGTTAAAAAACAAAAAACAACAGGAGTAGAAAGAAAGCTTCTATATTGTGTTTAACCATGTTACTCAAATAAAACAACAGGCAACCAGGTCACATCTTGCTTCAAAAAGAAAGCAAATACTCAAATACAACAGCAACAATAACGAAACACAAAAATGAGAGCAAACTAAGAGGAACAAATATGTTGAAATGCATCTTCGTTAATACTTTTATGGAGGGGATAAATGAATATCATCACCAATTTGACATACTGAAAGTCTACCTAAATAAAACTAATATCACCATTGTGTATTTCCCCTCCAAAACAGAGGACTAAAAAGAACATCAGCACAATCAATAATCAAACACCAAATGAATAGATTGACTATTAATAATTAAAGACAAGAAAAAGGGTTTCGAGTGTTAAACAAAATTAAAACAAGAACTTCTAATCGATCAGGCATCTTAAACTGCAAAAAAATGCTAAATCTTCCACATAAGATCATGTCATCCAGAGTGAGCTATAGTGATATAAATGTCAATTCTCTCTGACCTTATAGCAATATACTTCTGACAATTGTGCATCATCTCTACACATCAAATGACAAGTGCCATATTCTTCAGAAGTTTCAACATAGCATCAAAGAACATTCTAGAAGGTACTAAACTTCACCAGATGTACTTCTTCCAACAGGTTTCATGCATATAACATGGAAGCTGCTTACATGCGGGATCACTACATTATTTTCAATTTTTAAGTCTCAATTCTCAAAGCAATCTTACCAACTATTAAGATCATGGAATGCGAGTTTAATGCCAGATACCTCTCTTCAGTGCATGAAGGGTAATAGTGGTTGGCTATTGCTACACCAAAAGAGCAACGCTGACCCCATGGAAAAGGCTATCCAAATCTGCAGATTTTAAAGCCAACGAATTCGAAATCGGCACCTTCAACATTAAATAAAGCATGGCAACCGGCATCTTGGATTGAATATATTATTGTCCTAATAGCATTCAAGTGACGTTGGCATGGATCATTAACACTCTTAAAGTTCAGGATATAAAACTCGTACTCCGCGGAGAACTATGAAATAAATCTTCCTCAATTTGGATGACAGGGTGTCATAGAAGAAAATGCAGTAAACTACAATTGATTGTTTGCTTTGGCAAATCCATTGAGGGAGATGGATGCAATCTAAGCTTGATATTTCAAGTAGTTGGTTAAAGAAAATTATCTATACACCAGCAGTGGAGATTTTAAGCTCCGGATCACAGGGTTGCAACATGTGCTATTATGATATATTTAAGAAAATTTATAATTTGTACAATAGTTAAATGGATACATGACGACATTCTAACCTTGCTTCTAGACTTTAGAAAAAGAACTCACTTCTGGTGTATAGATTGCCAATTCCAATCTCATAAAGAGCATATTTTCATTTGTGACGAAAGAGAAGAGGCTATCATCATTAGCAAACAATTCTACAAGCATATGTTCTTAAACTCATGTCATTTCACTGGAATCAGTCATCCTATCAACAGAATCTTGCACGTGATGAGAACAACAAATTTTAGAAGTTACCAACACAACTAAAACTCCAGATTAACAATCAACTATACTCATCCAATTCTGACCTACTAAATCTACTAGGAAAGCATACAAGCAAAATCCCCACATACACAAGTGGTATTATTTTGCTCATAAACCTCACTCAAATTTCAGACGGGTTTTATGCCATCAGATCAGCACCACGATGTAATTAAAATTGGATGTTGGAAAACAGAACTCAACAAATGAATGGATTGAGCGAAATCAAGGATCACATAAGTTTATATTAAAGGTTCATTGCTGGCAATTCAATAACAAACTAAGTAAATGTCTCATCAAATGAATATTTCAACTCTAGTAGTAACATATTCAATAAAAGTTAAAGGAACACACACTAGATACAGTTAAAATACTATTAGAAAATTAACTCTAAAGAAGATGGTGCAAGATCAAAAACAAACCTGATTCATGACATCTTTTATCATTTCTCTGGCAATCTCAATTTGCCTCTTATCACCGGTCACTCTAACTGTCCTTTCTTTTGATCCATCCCCTTCTGGAAGATGTTGAGGTATCAACTAAACAGATAATAAATTATGTAAGTATAGGCAGTAGCAAATTTGCAAGAATCTTAATCCAGATAAAGCACCAAATATTAACTACCTGAATACGAGCTCCTGACCTAGTCTGCAGTCCTCTGATAGTTTCCCCACCTCTACCAATGATGAAACCAACCTAAAACGGGAAAGATAAACCACACCATAGTCATGAAGATTAAAGCATGCCTGAACAGATGCAAGTACATCTGTACCGGTACTTGCAAGTACCTATCAGGAAAAAGAATTGGGAATAACCTTCTCATTCGGAACTTGTATCTCAACCTGATCAGCAGCTCCAGCAGCCTGAGTGGTAGTAAGGCCCCTAGCTACAAGGAAGGGGGAACCCCCAGCGTCAGCCTGAAACAAATACAGTTAAGCCAGTGAAAAAGAAAGGGAAATAAAACTTTTAACAGAGAGGGGATGGGTCAAGAACAGGAGTAAATAATAAGAGCATGGAGGGAGATGCGAAGAAAAAGTCTAGAAACAGCATACAACCTCTGCTATGACAGCATTTATAAGCTTCTCGGCTTTGATTATACAACTCAAAGTCCCTATTATTTCTACTGGCCTTGTTGGGGCATCCCGATCAGCATCTGCATCCTTTGTAATTTGAATCTTTGCCCCCGAGTTGTATTGCAGGTACCGAATAGTATCCCCTGCTTTTCCAATGAGAACACCTACCTGCAGAAAGCATTCACAAACCAAGCTTTATAACAACTTGAAGCTGAGATTTTATTAAAATATGTAAAACAACCATGCCAAGATGTTGCTATAAAGAACTAGAAGCATTGCTTGGATGAGAAGATGATTAGGAACGTTGTAAAAGGAAAAAGGTGGCCCCGAGGATTGAACAAAAATAATGAGGAAGAACATTTGAGGTAGCCTAGACAAATAAACATGAGACCCCTGGTTGAAAATGTGAGTTAATAGAGGACATCCAGGTTTAGAGAGGAAGAGGAAAAAAAAGAGTACTGAACACTAATGCAAAGAATTTAAAAAGGACCACAGTTTTCTGAGTTACCATGGACATGGGATTAAATATATTACAGCATAAAAGGATTGTTTTTACTGTTTGTTTGTGTCACAAAAGCAAAGTAAACTTTGTTCGTAGCCAGTTGGACAAGTCATTTGGTAGGAAAGGCCACCACAGGAAGAAATCGCTACCTATGAATAGATTAGTCTAGTATTGTCAACAATATCTTTCTCCATATATGATAACGACTGGTTTTGGCTGGAGGCGTAAATATGAAAAAAAGAAAAAAAGGATGTTCACGTGGCAGGAGAGAGCAGCTGCACTAAGGAAGAGAGCTAGGAATTTGATTACGGTGATAGGAAAAGGTTCCAAACCAGCCTTAGTCCCAGATAGGGGCAAACTAGGATGTTAGCATACGAGTGAGACTTCATCCTTATCACCACAACCTAAAATTCTTAAAATGTTTCCCTTGTCCTGATTGAGACAGCTAAAAACATTAGAATACCTTAGCATTAGGAACTTCCATTTTGCGAGTAATAGTTGAACCATCATCAACATCCTGTTGATGCACCTCATCAGAAGGTTGCTTTCTATCCTCTTTAGTAGGTGGTTCCTGACCATCATCTGCCTCAAAACTTTCAACTTTACCCGACTCACCATCAGTAGTCTCATGATTATCTGTAGTTTGTTGCTTACTCTCGTCTTTAATAGGTGGTTCCTGACCATTATATGCCTCAAATCTCTCAACTTTACCTAACTCGGCATCAGTAGTCTCATGATTATCTACAGATTGTTGTTCAGTTTCCTCAGTTGTTCCTTCAACTGGTACAGATTTTACGGTTTGTTGAGCCTCCTCTGATGGAGCATCACCATCCTCTGATTGTTTGTTAACCTCATTTTGCAGCAAGGCATCCTCTTCCTGGTTTGCAGGTTCATCCAACTTCTCAGCTTCGAATCCATTCTCATTAGCTGTTATGTTAGGGAAAAAAGATCGAATTAAAATAGTTGGAATAAGTAAAGCAAGAAATAATTAGAATATAATATAGCCATAATCCACTATTAGCTATTTCTCATTCTTTCCGGACAAAATTCTAAAAGAACATTTATATCCAAAAGCAAATACCAAATTTTACGTATCAAAATTGAATTTTTGAAGTTTCCAGAATTTATAATACTTTATTTCTAGATAAAAAAATGTTTGAAGGTGTGTTGCATTTCAACCAAATACACTTCAAAAATATTTTCTCTTCATTTAGCAAATTTTTAACAAGTAATTACAAAAAATGACAACGAAATGGAACCTTAATTTCTCACTACACATTCACCTATCACATAATTTGACATGAACCTTTGGAAAACCAGATCCTAAAAGCTAACTATTAGAGGGAAGACCCAAGGTCCAGCAAAATCCCAAACTTTCAATGTGAGATTCAAGTTGTTTTATCAAATAGAAATTTTCCACTTGAACCAAAGACGATACCGGAAATTAAAACAAGAAACCTTAGAATTAATGTCCAACTCGTAAAATCCATTCCACAAACCGTACATTAGAAAACCCTAAAATAAAAGGTAGAAGAAAATTTTTCTTACCTAAGCCGTCGGTTTCATCGTCGACCAGCCTAGGCCGCTTCGTCTCGGACGAAGCAGATGTCGCTACATCATTTCCCTCCGCATCAGGGTTGGCAGCAGATTCGAGAGGCATGTCGACAGCAGGGGCTTGGGGCTCGATATCTTCAAGCTTCCGCTTATGATCGGAGGGGACGGGGCCGGGCAAAGCGGCTACGACCTCTTGCTCCGCCATTCAAAATGCACCGATAGTGAAAATCAGTCTCGGGTTGGAGAGGAAGGTAAGTAACAAAAGAGTTGGATGTGGATGTCAGTAACGTATACGCGAAAGATAGTGTTTTGGTTTTGGTTTTGTTGTTGAAGACGCTTCTAATTTATTTATAAATTCGAGAGTTTATGCCAATTTATAGCTGGAAAACATCCCTCCCAATTCACAAATCACAATTTTATTTCTCGTTTTTAATGTACTTTCGGCCCAAATTTTAGGGTTTGGACTTTGGGTTTTCACTTTTCACTGATTTTTGGGGCGTCTGTAAATCGCAATGTGATATACAAAATTTGATTATAATGTAGAGATCACAACGAGTAAAAATATATAAATTATGTGCATATGTTTATCTCAAAACCTCTTTCAATATTTATTTGACGTTTTCAAATTAAAAATAAAGTATTGAAATATATAAAATAATAGCATATCAACGGTGGTCAGTATTTTGTTTGAAAATAGTAGTTTGGCTCTTTTGGAAAAGTTGAGGTTAAATTCGAATAGTTTTGAAAGATTTTAAGTCGAAATTAACTAAAATGTGTAAATATTAAAGACTTGTTTTTTAAAATTTTATAAACCAGTACCGTAGTTTCTTATTTCTATTTTAGTTGTCTATGTGGAGCTGCTATTAGCTCTCTTTATTAACTTCATCTTCTGTTTAAGTAATATCTTGTATTTCTCACCTGTAATAGTTTCCCTCTCTATTGGGGAAAACATCTCTGAAGAGAAGCCGGTTCAGATCCTGTAGCATACAGGTTGGTGTTAACCTGTTTGAGCAGTTTCTATTCTGAGAGTGCAAGTTAATGTGTTGGGGTTATAATCCTTTCCTTGTTTAGTGCTTATGAGGATGGTCATATTTTTGGGAATTTAACTAAAGAAATGTAGTATTTGTTGACAGATATGCTGCCTGCTTACGGTGTAGAAGAAACTGGTTCAAATCACGAGAATTGAAGGAAAGAAGTATGCTTGAGAGACCTCACCAGACCCTGAGGTGTTATCTGCACCCCCTCTGTACAACATAGACATTGTGACAAACTCGAATATTTTGTTCTATTCAGGTGCTCAAACAAAATTACAGGTGGTCTGTTTCACATATCACTTTGGTTCAGGAATTATGAAAAAATACAAGCACTGAGACACAGTTTTATGAGGACATCAAACAAACCAACAAACCCTTTTGCTGCAAGATATAACATACAGTAGAGGCCTGTGTCACATAACCATTCTCTCTCTCTTGTCTCTTTCAAGTACTCTAAGCCTAACTAACATTACTCAATTTTACCCCGAAAGTGCTTGATAGCTATGAAGCAGAGATGACAGACAAAACAAACCAAGACAAACCAGTTACCAGTTTCCTAAAAATGCATTCAAGCTTTTGCTCATTCCGATGATACTATTTAACCCAGTATCAATCCCTTTAGAATAAAAGCTAAAGCAAAGCAAATAAGGAACTATCCATCAAATGTAGAGATTAGAACATAATTGTACGTATTATCAATCCAATCAACAACTTATATCAAACTCTTTCAGAATCATTAGTGTGATGGTAGTCAGGGTCGGTCAAATCCTTATTTTCAGTTTGATAATAATTCTGATCTATAAATTGAAATCTTTTAAACTGCCCATTGAACACTAATGGAGAAACTTATACATCAAACATAAATCAAAAACAGCAAGAATTGTTATATATGGAACCAAAAAGAAGATAATACAGTGTTTTCCATATGAATAGATTTAGCATAAAAGGAGACTTTAGCAGAAAATACCTATTTATTGTATCATTTGGCATGAAATCCAACAAGGGAAATGCCATAATCAGTACCCGAGGTAGCTCGGATCCCCCATATACTCAGCAATCTGTTCAAGTTTCACATTTAGCAAGTCCTGACTGTCAGCATCTCTTACAACGCCCATTTCTCTATCTAAATCCCTCTCTACCAAACTTCCATACACACTTTTATGCCTTCCATACAAAACAAGAACCGGACCACCACGCCTCGGCAATGCAGTCTCAAGCAATTCCTGCTCAACCCCTTGAACCAACTTCTTACTCTCATCCATTGATATATCACACATGTATGGCCCAACAACATCCACCACCTGCCCTTTCTTCAAATACAGCCTTCCCCCTGCTAAACTTTTACTAATAATCCGAACCCTAATGTGACTTCTAAGCCAGGAAACCCCTCGATCACCATTACTCCTAGTTCTCTCAACATTAACTTGCGTTTCAATTCTTTTTTCACTCTCTATACTCCGTTTACTAGACTTCCTTTCGCCCCCCTTATGTTTTGACAATTTTTCTTCCTTAATCTTCAATTTCAATTTCCTCAAACACTTCTCTTCTTCCCTGGAACCCAAATCAGCTATCTCAGATATACGAAATTTAACTTCCTCATCTTTGTTCTTCAACTTTAAAACAACCCAATTGCCACCCAACTTCTCCATTATTGTACCTTTGGAACCCATCTCTCTCCCTTCAATAACTCTAACATCTTTCCCCACAGAAAACCCATCTCCGGCCTCTTTCACTCTTTCTTCTTTGTCAAGATTCTCTTTGACATTCTTCGAACCGTGTACCCTATCTTTAGATCTGTCTTTAGATTTAAATTCCTTAAAACTAAACCCTAACCCCTCTTTGTCGGTCCTCCGCTCGTATTGCTTCACTTTAACATCTTCTTTTGCGTTTTCCCCAATTCCTCTCCCTTCAACCCACCCGTAACCAGCAAGCAAAGCCTTACCGAAATCCTCCACAGGCATATCCTCGAACTTCTCTAACCCTCGATCCTCGGGCAGCCTCTCCATATCCTCTTTAAAACTCTGGAGAAGGACCGCCTCGACCGGAGCTGCAGACTCAGGGGCTACCTCCATGTTATCCGCCTCGCTCTTGGTAGAGTTATTGCGTACATTGAGACCGAATGCGATTCCGGACTCGGAGTTGGGATCAATAGAGGAGGAATCGAGCTCGAATTGGAGATCACGAGAGGCGTCTGATTGGAGAGGGAGGTCGATATTCTTCATCTTCTTGTAGGGACGTCATTCGTTCTGTTTGGGAGGGATTACGAAGGAGGGTTTGGAATCGGTTAGGGTTTTGGAAGGGTCGAATTCTGTGACGAACTCTTTGCGGTTTTGGTCTTCTTGGGCGGCGGAGGGGTTGGCGATGGACGCTTTCTGGGAGGGTTTTGATTTGGAAGGGAGAGAGAATGAGAGTTTCATGGCGTCGAATCGAGAATTCAGTGAAGAATAGGGCAAAGCTTTGTGCTGGATCAGACGATGGGATTAGGTCAAAATTGAAGAATAAAGATTAGAGATAATCGGATTTGAAAAGGGAAACACGTACGAGACCGACACACACGAAGCCCCAAAGCAAACTGCCAATACAACTTATTTTCTTTTTCTTTTTGAGAGATTTGTTTTATGATGAGTATGTACGAGCATCGATGAGTATCTTATTAATTTAATTTATACGTATAACATCGTTTTTCACCGATGCCCAAATAAAATTAGTGAGAAACGGCAACGACGACGACGGTTTAAATTTCAAATGAACGAAAAATTAAGGTTTTGTAATTTAAGGGTAGATAGATATTTTAATCTATGTTTAAAAGAAAATTAAAATTAAAAATAATTTATTTTAATTAATTTATTTTTTATTTTTAAATAATTTATAATTATACGACGAGTCTTTTAAATTTTTAATCATTATAAATTGAATTAATAGTGATCGTCGTTAGTGGTGAGGCATAATTTTCCTTTGTTTTATATGGTGTTAGAATTATTTATTATTCTTAGTTCGAAAGAATCATTTATAAAAAGTTTAATTAAGAGTTGATTTATTTTGTTAAAATTTGGTCACTTTATAGAAATTAAAAAATAAATTTAAAATTAGATAATGTTGTCACTAAATAGTTAATTTTAAAATTTGTAAAATTTATACCCATGCAATGTAAAATTAATTTTACACAAGTCTGCATGTTTATATTATATAACTCAAATCTTAAATTTCTAACCCTAATTTTAAAAAATTAAACCATAAACTCTAAATTCTAAATATTAACATTAAATTATAAACTCTAAACCCTAAACCCTAAACTACAATTATAACCCCTAAAATTAAAAGACTCGTACAAACTAAAATTTACACGACTTGTGTATTGAAGTTTTCACTTTTAAAAAATATCAAATGATTACAAAAGTTTAATATTATTATATTTTTTTGGCTTAAATGAAAAATGGGTTATAAAGTATATTTTTTTTAATTTTAGGTGACCTATTTTTTAAAAAAAAATAAGTGTTTAAAGTTTCAACTGTTACAATTTTAGGTATCTGACACTTAAGGGGTGTTAAAAAACTGTTAACCAATCAATGCTTGACATGTGACACTATTTTAATTTGTTTTTTACTTTTTAAAGAAAAAACTCAAAATTTTAATTTTTCATAAAATCGTGAAAATTTACAATTTTTACAAAATAGTCTCCAAATCTCTAAAAATTCCCAAACTAGAACCCTCAAATTGATGCCGATCGTCGCGCCTAAGCACACTCTTTTGCTCGTCGGACCTAGGCGGTCATTTTCCCCAACACGGCGTCGCCGAAAATGCCGAACAGTGTGTCAATCGAACGCAAAATCAACGTTCGATTGGCACATTGTTCGGCCCTTTTGGTGATGTCGTGTTGGGGGAAATGATCGTCTAGGTCTAGCGACTAAAGGGATGTGCTCATGCACGACGATTGGCGACGATTTGGGAGTTTGAGTTTTTAAAATTTTAGGAATTTGGGGAGTGTTTTCTAAAAATTACAAATTTTCAGGATTTTATAAAAAAAATAAGTTTTTAATTTTGAAAAAAAATAACATGTCACATGTCAAGTGTTGATTGGTTAAAAACTTTTTAACACCTTTTAACGGTCAGACACCTAAAACTGTAACATTGTAAACTTTAAGTACCTAAAATTATAACGGTTGAAACTTTGGACATCTATTTAAAACAAATACTTTAGGCACCTAAAATTTAAAGGAGAGATACTTTGGGCACTTATTTTTCATTTCAGCCTATTTTTATAAGGAGATATTAAGAGCCATGGTCAAGCCTCTCGTTCTTTTTCCTTTGAACACTAGTGGCTTGCTTTTTTACTCGTTCTTTTCCTAATCGACAGCGACACCGACATTGGTGTTGGTTGTCGCTCGCCGGCGATTCATATTTTTTTATTTTTTTATTTTTTTTACTTTTCTTCGCATATGTTATTATGTTTTTGTAACCCCTCGTACCAGGCTAGACGACAGACCGGTCCGAGCAGGTTACACGGGGAAAACCGAAGTGGAACCCATTAAGGCTCCACTTCGATTAGTAACCCTAGAAGATTTTTCATTTATTTATATTGTCTAGATTTTACATTTAGCCCTAAGCGCGAAGGCAACAACGGAAAACGACAACAAGACGATACAAACAGAACGTAAGGTAATTTAAATTTACCAAGTGACATGTTAGTCCAATTTCATGCGTACAAAGCAAAACCATACATGAAAGATGCATAAAAACTTAACAAGGAAGCAAACAAACAAACGGGACTAAAGCACAACATCCGAGAACCTTTGAAGATGCCAAAAAGCTCAATTATGGCATGCGTTTCGAAACAGGCTTGCCCGTTTCGATACGCAGGCTCCAGTTTAAAAGCCAGACCAAGTCGTACCGATACGATCCACTTCGTTCCGGTACGAGGGTCTCCAGTGTCGAAACGTTTTGGAACTGGTTCCGAAACAGGCACTCACAGAGGCAAACCATATCGAAATGCGGACTCACAGTGTCAAATCGTATCAAAACGGAACCACCCCCGTTTCGATACGAGTATCCCTGGAGCTACACCCGTTCTGAAACAACCACGGGCGTTTCGAAACGTCTGCACTATAAGTGATCTTGAAAATAGTTTTCTGCATCTTCATACATTCCCAAACATGCTCCAAAACAACAAGAATGATGAAACAGCAAACATACACATAATCTAAAGGCATTTCATCCTATCACAAGCATGATCAAACATATAAACATACATGACAAGACCATTTCATTCATAGGAAACATGCATCCACATAAACATAACATAAAACCATGTTTACATGCTTTTTCACACAACACATAAACATTCATAAAACATGAGTTACAAATCTTCAACACAAAAGCAATAAAAACATAGGAGTCTAACACATGCTCTTACAACACGTAGCATCCCATTGCTAACTATTACATTATTCAATAAAATCATACTTAAGCAACCACACACGCGCTTGGATGCCATATTTCTTGCTTCTTGCTAACTTCCACACTAATGATCTGCATTGTCGAAAACGAGAGTGTAAGCTAGAAGTTTAGTGAGGGAGCTCAAAACAAAATATCGACAATACAGGGTTCAAAGTATGATATCCTCAAGACATTCACAAGGCATACATTTACACTAACATAGCAACATAACCAACTACTACAAGAATGCATGAACATGGCATCTTACCTCATGTCATGCTAAACAAGGATGTAACAAAACATCTTACACAACAACCACACATTAACAAGTATATTGGCAACTATATAGCTTACTCGGATATACGGATAACTTCCGTTAGAATTTTTGCCCCCAACATACTCAAACAACCATATTACCTTCCGGTGGGATTTCAAACATCACCGTTCTCTTTTACGGATGGGATTTCACTCATCGTCACATACAAACACTTTCCGGTGGAATGTTACTTCACCGTACTCCTCCTTGGTGACTACACATCACCAAGGCCACGCGCGAATTTGACTCTTACCGTGTGCACACTCATCCTAATGATCGATTATTTATACTCGATAATTATAACTAGTGCCAACATACTAAACAAGTCTCACTATGATTTCACAATCATGCAATACAACATAATCAAACACCATCATGCAACATCAATATGTATAGCAACATGCATAAACGAACATGTATCACCCAAAACCACATTTGCACATTTAACATGAAACTTGTAAAGTCAAACAAGAGATTAAGCTACCAACTTAATCTTTACATTAGATTGGCCTACCAAGCACAATCTAATACTTCAACTACACACTTTGAACCAATTTAAAATTATTTAAACAATCCACTCACTGAGCACCCTTAAAGCAAACCGAGATAGCCGATCAAGGCTCCAAATTTTTCAGAATCGAGCCCGAAGCTTCTCTAACGATTTCCCCTTGATTCTAATCAATCAAAAACAACATATTACTTAACAAATCATCCTCAAAACCACTGTCACAAATCGGATTACAACCACAAGACCATTCTCTACATTTCCAATCCATGAACTAACCCAAAATTCTCATTTTCAGACTTGAACTTAACCCAACAGAAACCCATCAATTCCAACACTCAAATCATCACTAAACACTTTCAAAGCAACCCCAAGCATAACCATATCAACAACCCAACATTTCCTCACAAAATTACCCTAAAAACTCAAGTTTTCTACCCTTTAACACACCCACAAAAATTCATTTCGGGATTTTCAACAAAACACTACTATTTTAAAATATGATACACCTAAGGGCAAGAGTATAACATAAATTAACTTTACAAATCAAAAACCCTGTGAAAATCCATTAAAACTTCTTCCTTTTTTTAAAACTTGAAATGTCACAAAAATATGGTTTTTGAAAATTTAAAGCTATAGAAATATTGAGAACGATGAGAAGTCAAAAACATATTTACCTTATTGAAAACACTTGAAATCGGTGAAGAAATGGATGGAACGGTGTTTTGGGGTTTGGGGAGGTTTAGGTGTCGTGAAATTTGTTTGAAAGGGGAGGAAGAAGATGACTAGTAAAAAGTCCCTTTTTACTTATTTTATTTCCTTTATTTAGAAATTTATCACTTTGCCCTTAATGAAATCACAAACTTTTTTTTGTTTAAAAACAAAGCCCATTTTTATTTAAAACAAGCCCAACGACTTGAACCCGATTCACACACCTAACATCCGACCCCTAAATCCAGGTGTTACAGTTTTCCTATGTCTTTATAACACTTTTTTTTCCTTTATGATACATTTCTATGGTTACTTTGTAGGTTTTTGGTGTTCGTACGGTGACCTTCATGGCATTTGTTTCTTATTCGTGTTTGTTGGTAGTCGTGTAGAATTTTATTCTCTTTTGGGTTGTTTGCCGATGTAATTTACAGTGAATCATCATTTTTGGGAATATGCATGAAAGATGGTTGCTGTCAAATTTGAAGAGTTTATCTAGTTCGTGTTTTTGACAACTCCCCAAGAACCTTTCTTATAATGGACCATATAGATTTTTTTTTGTACAAAGAAAAAGTGTCTGATCTAATTGGTACAACACTTATTTTTTTTAGATTTACCATTTACTTTCTTGTTGTTGTTTTTGGATGTTTTAAAACCTTTAAAGTTATGTTCTATTTTTATTTTTATTTATTAATAAAGTTGTACAATTAATGTGTAAAAAAATATTAAATGGTTTTAAAAAGATAAATATAATTTGAGTTTGGAAAAGAGTATAAGGGTCAAAACTGGTAAAAAAATGTTATGTTTTAAATTTATTTATAGATTCTTATAATTAATGTCTATTTTTTATAGAATCTATTAAGATAAAATTAATTGTAGATATAATTAATACTCAGCAAAAAAAAATTATCTTATTAATTATCCTAAAAACAAACATAAAATTTATGACATTTGAATACCGCTTAAACTCTAAACCCTAAATTATATACATTAAACCCTAAATAATATACAATGACCTTAAATTGTATACCCTAAACCCTAACGAATATACCCTAAATTGTAAACAACATATCATACACCCTAAACATTAAACTTGAACCCTAAACCACGTCTCATAAATCTAAACTCTAAACTACACATTACAACCACATAAATCCTAAATCTTAAATCATAAACCCTAAATCATAAAGCTTAAAATCTAAACATAAACAATAAACATGAACCATAAACCTTAAAACCGCTAAAATCTAACCTCAAACCCTAAAAACTTAAACCCCTAAACCATAAAAATCTTAACCCCTAATCTTAAAACCTAACCCTAAATCATAACCCCTAAACCCTAAACCTTTGTAGGTGAATACTAATTACGTTAAACACCCTAAATTAATGAAGTATAATTTTTTAAAAATAAATATTAATGAATAATAGAAATTTTGTTGGTTCTTATATGCGGCCGTTGTGTATAGCAAAAAAAAAAAATTATATTGCAAGGATAAAATTGATATATTTAATAATAGAAAGTTTTGATAATATAATTGCAGTCTTATTTTGTTCTAGTTTTTTTTGTCTCAATACCCTTTATTTTATTTTCCGTTCTTCCGGTTCATCACCTCGGTTGAAGCTTTTCGATCTGATTCACCGGTTGCCGGATTCACTTTCTCCCTTGCGAGATTCGTCTTCTCAATTCGATCCTATTTGTTCTTCAAATTACTGTAGAGTGTAGACCTGCTGCAATGCTATTGATTTAGTAATTAAAATGAAAAATACAGTAAACGAGCTGAGTCGAGCTCGAGTGAAAGTGAAATACAATTTATGTTGTTTATACCTTGCCTTTGTCATTAATGTTTCCCTCTCTTTCAATTCATTTATTACATCCAGCGAATCAAGAGCTCCCCATTAGCTACTAATTCAGACACTACAAACCAATCTATATATGTATACATTTATTTGTATATATCTTGGTGAAATACAATTAACTTTGGAACTATTGTGAGTCTGTGACTCGATGGCTAGCTATTATTCTACTGTTAAAAACTAGAGTGTAAAGGTGAGGGCATGAAAACTCAAGCATGCTTTCTTTTTCTTGTTTCCAAGCTTGTAGCATCCAGATTTCTGCTGGCACAATGATGCAACCGCCTCCTTCATCAATTCTGGTCCCGACACCAAGACTCCTATATCGGATGCACCGGTTTCATTCAGGAATGCGGATAATTCGTCTTATGAGATTCCATCATTTAGATGTGTTAGAAATTAATTAGAACAACATATGATAACAAGATAATTAGAGCAGACCAGTATAGGTTCTATAACAATGAAGGGCATATTATATATTTATGAGAATACCTTCCAAATTAGGCCTCCCTCCAAATTGTATTTCATGTTCCTCCTCAACCGCACCTTTCGTCTCGATCGAACTTAGTTGCTGTATTATTTCTTCCTTCGGTGTCTCTTTCTTCACCCGTCTCCATCTCAAAATAATTGCAGCCAATCCGGTGCATGCCAATGACATGATGAAAGAGGCTATGATAAGTATATCTGCAACCCAAGAGGGTCCTTTTTCTTTAGGGGCCTTCATTTTGGAGGAAACGGCTAACTTTGAAGAGTGAAGACTACTAATATTCTTTTCAGAGGGAACAAATATGTGGTTGAAACTGATAAGAAAAACAAGGAACACAATGGAAGCAATTCCAGCCAATGCAGCGGTCTGATACAAGCTTTCGGGTCCATGTATCGAGTAAATCGGACCTTTTATATCGAAATGAACCGTCTGCACTTGAGATGCCTCATTAAGCAATTCTCCTACTGATGCACCACACTGCTTTTCCTGGGTGACAAAAACTTTTAGTTTCAGATGCCATTTCTTTGAAGGGTGGTTCTGCAGTAGGGAAGAAACTGATTTCAACAGGCCAATGTCTTGGGATCTTTTAACTACGTATATCAGCTGAATTCTGGATGGGAATCTATATCTGCCATTGCCTTTCCCTTGAGTTGCAGCCATTTCATGCAGTATGCTCATAAATGGTGTTATCCCAATTCCACCAGCAACCAAAAGTAGACTGTCATATCTGCAAAGAATTTATCCATTTAGGACAGAATTCAGTTTAGATATCATGAAATTTCATGCATTACGATTCTTTCGCGCACCTCAGAAAGTTCATAGAGGAAGGACCATAGGGGCCCTCTATTGCAACAGGTATGGATTTCAACTTATCAGCATCAGAGTCTAGCTGAGCCTGTATATTGTCATATAGAGAGCTCGTCCACCATCCATCACATTTAACTAAAACGGAAATCGTATGACTATTGACAGTCGAACTAGAAGTTATACTGAAGGAATGCCACTGAAATCTGGATATACTCGGTATCTTCATAAATAGTATACTCGTGGGAGTATATTTCAATCCTGAAATAGGAACAGAAACCACATCAAAGAAACTTTCTCAAAGTTTTCACATGTTATTTCAGTTAAAAAAAAAAAGAGAGAATAAATTACCCTTGTCTTTTGGCAGGATAAGTTCTACAACTTTACAAGGGTATAATCTTGCTGAAAGAATATAAGTTTGAGGCCTTGATTGTAGGATGCGAAGTAGTTTGTCAACACCAAAGAGAAACACTCCAGGGAATATCATATAGAAGTGTCGATCTCCGGCATGAAGCAAGAAAAATACTAGGAAGACAATGTACATGTGATGCATGTAATAGAAGAACTCAAATCTTTTCCTCCTGATTTGAGGAAGTGATGTGATCCACATAACCAACCCCACAACCAGTGCAATTTCACCGGCGAGGTATATCCGGCCGGTTCTCTGCCATTTCACTATCTGTTAATTGTTCAAACAAGTGTAACTGTCAGATTATGTAGGTAAAACTTAACAAGTAGTGTGATGACTGATGAGATTCACTCATATTTACTATGACCTCATCCTGAATATAGTGCTTAATGCCCCAGATGAATAAGGTGCTGGCACCATGGAAAGTAGCAAAACAGATCATTGCAGTCCCTAGCCATATATGGTATCTCACAGAAGCTTCAAACTGGATGCCGATTATTCGAAACACGGCCAGTTCCCTCAAGATGGGAAGAAGAAGCAAAGCCAGGCAGGCCTCTGCTAGCAAACCAAATCGGGTTGCCACTCTAAGATACTTGAGTTGCCATCTAAATTCAAAACACACAATCTTGGATAAGTAACTTAAGATATTCTTGATTCAAGAATCTGTCATATTTAGAATCTTAGGAACTCACAAGTCCAACTTCAAAGATTCAACAGGTGCCAACTTGGAAAAATCCTGAGATATGCGTGAATAGAATGTCCATGCCAGAAAGAGGATAAAGAGAAACACTGAGAGAATCTCAACACTGGATAAAATGCCGATAAGATTACTTGTAACAAGCGGATTTGACAAAGCAGCAGCTGAACATCTTCTTTGTCTACAGTCACAAATAATATAAGCAAATCAGTATATACTATATAGTATATAATATACATCCAAAGGATGCAATCGGATGGCATAATTGTAATACCTGCTTGTTTGCCCCCAAGACTGCAAATTCAAGTAAACAAGTCCAAGCATAGCCAGAGCAATTACAGGAAATGTATACACGGCAAAGTCAAGACCTGTAAAACATCATCCATTACCGGATTAAAGAGATGGATATGGAAAATATGGGGGTTGTGAATATCTGAAGTATTTACCATGGTAACCGAACACAGTATTCCGAGCACTGCGTTCTGCTGCTTTCCATCGTCTTGTCCATAAGTTGGTTGGTTTGAGCAACCAGAGAGATATCCAGGCAGTGAATATTAAGATCATCAGTACTTTGAGAGCAAGAACAACCCCGGATTTCCCCATCTCTAATACGTTGCGGATGCAGTGAGTATGAGAATGGAGGTTTATATAAACAACTTTGGGGAAAAGATATGACTGGCACCACCACTAGCACTAGCAGTAGCACTATGTTGGTGATAAAGAAAGATTGTAGTTAGGCCCATTTGCAGTCACTATACGTTAAGGAGTGTCCACCACTTGCATTCGCAGAGTCAGTTCCTTTTCTTTGGGTTGGAAATCCAGGAAAGGATTCTTCTCTAGTATCCATACACCTTGATTTTCTAATTCTTCATTATTCCTGTGTTTGACTGACATACATACATACATACATTACTTTGAACTGATTTTCATATATATATATATAGGATTAATATCCTATACACTGGCGGTGGAAAGTTTTTATTTCCACAAGCGCCTCAATTATAGGGTTTAGGGTTTATAGTTTAGGGGTTTTAGTGTAAAGGTTTAGAATTTAGGGTTCATGTTTAGAATTTAGGATTTAGGGTTAGAATTTAGGGTTTAGGGTTGTAATTGTTCTATACACAAGCGCTTGTGGAAACTTTTTTACACAAGCGTCTTAGTTTTAGGGGTTAGGGACTCCGTTTAGGGTTTAAAGTTTAGGGCTATGAGTGTAGTAGTTTTGAATTTAGGGATTGTTGATAGAATTTTGGGTTTAGGGTTAAAATTTAGGGTTTATAGGTTAAAACCTAAATCCCTACCCATATTACCCTAAAATTAAACCCTAACCCTAAACCCTAAATTCTAACCCTAAATCCTAAATTCTAAACATGAACCCTAAATTCTAAACCTTTACACTAAAACCCCTAAACCCTAACCCTAAACCATATAATTGAGGCACTTGTGGAAACAAAAAATTTCCACCGCCAATGTATAAGATATTAATCCATATATATATACTTATACTTTAAACTCACTATTGAATTGTTTTTTATATAATTTTTAAATAAAAATAATTAAAAATACTGCGAGACTCATGAAATTTTTTACAAATCCTTTCCAACTCTATCTATGCTTGTGCTTATTTGTTGACTAACCTTTTATAAATATATTGAATTGGATTGAAATTCCATCACCGTTTCCAGAAAGTAGCTTTGATTTTGTATTAACTCATTTTGGAATTATAAATAGTATGAAAACATAGTAAAATCACATTATCAATATAATTTCATAACATCTCCAGAATTGTAGTTGTTTTATTTTGTTTTTAATTATGGGTGACCCCTTCCCTTTTAAATAAAAATCATGTCTATTTTGGGTGTCCCTATTTATGGTATGTTATCTGTGGTCCTAGTAAATAAGATCCATCCAGTTTCATTTTAACTTTCAAATAACTACTAGTTTTTCTTTAGATGTAGGAAAGAAGTAAAGATTCACCTTGAAAAAAATGACATGATAAACTGTTATTGTATGTAACTATAGATGACATGGTGAGCCAGATTCATCTAATAGTTTTTCCTATTTATGTTTTCACGTCAAAAAATAGATTTAAAGTTAAAGATTAAGTTTAGGATTAAAATTTAAGGGGTTAAATGTAGGATATTTTTTATAATTTAAAATTAAGACATAAAATTTAATATTTTAATATTAAGTTTTTGGATTTTTGTCCTTCACTTTTGGGGAATTAAGTTGGCCAACTTTTAAATGAGCCGGGAATTAGAGTGTTAGTGAGATGCATGTATTTAGGCAAATGCGATAAAGCATTGACGTGTCAGAAAACTTGGCAGCTTTAAGAATGGAAGAAGAAAAACAATGAAATAGAAATTATTACATACCAAATATAGTCAATGACATTTAGTGCTGTAATCCAACCAATCTTTTAGCGAATTATTCATGAATTATTTGACGGAAAGTTTGTTTATATTTATTTATTTATTTATTAAACGAACAAACATAAATAAGATTTTTTGTTTGTTTAATTAAATGAACGGACACGAATAAATGGATCATTCGTTCATGAACGTTTGATAACCCGTTCATTTATGTTCGTTCGTTTGTGTTCGTTTAAATTTATTCACATATATCCATTTATATTTATTATTTTTCATAACAAAAGTATTATATTAAGGATAAATATCCTATACACAGGCGGTGGAAACTGAAAGTTTCCACAAGCGCCTTAATTTTAGGGTATAGGGTGTTAGTTTAGGGTATAGGGTTTAGGGGTTTAGGTGTAGGGGTTTAGAATTTAGGGATAGTTGTTTCAATTTAAAGTTTAGGGTTATAATTTAAGGTTTATAGGTTAAAACCTAAATCCTCACTATATTACACTAAAAACTAAACCCTAACCTATAAACCCTAAATTATAACCCTAAACTTTAAATTGAAACAACTATCCCTAAATTCTAAACCCCTACACTTAAACCCCTAAGCCATATACCCTAAACTAACACCCTATACCCTAAAACTAAGGCGCTTGTGGAAACTTTCAGTTTCCACCGCCAGTGTATAGGATATTAATCCTTATATTAAAAAAAACTTATTCACATATGTTCGTTCGTTTATGTTTAGTTGCATATGTCCTTTTATGTTTGTTCGTTTGCGTTCGTTTATCATTTTAACAAACGAACACGTACAAAAAATTATGTTCGTTTAGATGTTCGCATTCGTTCATTTGTTCGGTTAAAATTAAAAGAATGAACATAAAATACCCTCGTTCGTGTTCGTTTACAGGCCTAGAACATTACATATAGATATTTATATGTGAAAAATAAGAAAGTGTAAGAAAAATGGTTATGATAATAGGGGATTTGTAAGGTCCATCCTTCATCTTTATCCTCCTCCACGCACTGCAAACTCATTGCCCACACACAGTAACACTCAACAGCTTTAACCATTTAGATTGCATATATGTGACATCTTCACAAATGACTAATCTCACCACCACTTCCATTTGCTTCCTCCTCAATCTTGTCATAATCCTCAGAGCTTACCACGTGTGGTTAAATTTAAGCTTCTCAAATCCAACTGGACCCCCCTCCCATTGTTCAACCATAATCACCATCTCTAATAACTAGTTAATGGCATTAGTGAGCGATATCATTACTTGATGAACAAAGAAGCGTTGACTACAAATAACAAAGCTAAATCAGATATGCCTGTCTGGTTTTGATCACAAGAAAGGAGGCCCAATGTTGGGCATTGGAAGGAGATTGTTATTGTAGTTGTATAATAAGCTTCTCATAGCCCATCATCTGCAAAACCAAGCCCAACATCGTTATGGAGCCTAAACAGAGAGCAGCTACATACAGTAAGACGACAATAATTAACTTGCTTTTGCTGAACTTGCGGCAATAAAGAGGAATTTGTTTCTGTCGGTAAAGAGGAACCCATGATTGCAGAGTCGTTGGCTAACATGGGTGGTTAATACTTAACAGGACTAACATATGTCCTATGCTTGGTTGTGAGAAACCATGGTTTGGTCTCTACTTTTGTATCGACTTCAAATGTCTGGTTATCCTTTGCCGGAAGAACACTACAATTTTCGTGTCTCCTAACAGTCCTTATTACGATTCTCTTGTTGTAATGAAAGGTAGATCAGATGATGAACAATGGCAGGTATGCATGCTTTGATAATCATCCACCAGGAAAAAGGGGAGGAATTTTAAAGCCATTAGTGCTGTTTAAGTAAAACTCCTAGCACTAGCTATAATCATAGCCTAGACTAGCTTTGAATACTAATTAGCACTATCTAGAGGGAACCTTGATTTTTGTTATCTCCACAGTTTAGAATGGGGACTGCTGCAACACAGATTATAATGAGAGAAATGCTAATCCCCAAAAATTGCATTTTATGGATTAGTTTTGGATTGAAAACTACATTTTATGGCACCCATTTGGCTTGTTTCACTTATAAGCTAACGTTTTCCAAAAGAGTTTTGTGTGTGCTTATCATGTGAAGAAAATCATGGAAATAAAAGAAGAATGGACATGGAGTTGCTTAGCCTAACAGTGGTATATATATAATTTACTAATGAAAATGTAGAACATGCTTTGTCTGGCATTTGATGGTAGGGTTCTTGGTCTTTTATTATCTCTACTGAAAAGGATGAATCTACTGGGATTTAATATGAAACCTAGACAATAAAAGCTATAGACTAGACTGAAACTTTGAATATATAGTCCAATTTTGTCATGTTTTTTTTACATCAATATTCCCTTTTCTGAACTGTGTGATGTGTCAATTCACTTAAAAGAACTAATTGACCATTTAGAGAAGATCATACTGATAATGACCAGCAGCTCTAATAGCAGCAGAATTCTTTGCTAAAAATTTGCTGAATATGGTTTGGTCAAGTATCTCGATTCTCCGTAGAACTTCCATAACCATTCACCAATACTTGCCGATGAAAAGAAATGGTGAAGCAAGATTAAGCAACAGTTTCTGTCATTGCAGACATTTCAGAGAAAACATTCAAAACCGAGTTATTAGTCCTAAATGTGAAGTCTTTACTCTTTTGTGGTGTTGTGTAATAATCTGATTTGTTTAGAATTATTAACCAACGCAGCAGCTAAAGATTAAATATATTAAATTACTTTGATTAGCTTTCTTTAGTCTTTACTCATTTAATTAACTAGTTCGCCTTCTATAGTTGAATTAATGTTTCCTTTAAAGTGCATAGATTGTCAAAACTAATTAATTACATATTAACTAAATTTATAGAAAGTGAAGCTCTGTTTGAATTAATGCTAAATAATTAAAGCAGGTGTTGAACCTTAGCCGGATAATGCCTAATTAAGAAGCATATAATCTCAAGCACTGCACTGCTGAGCAGTGATTATATTCAAGGTATTTTCCTATACACTGTCTAAATTTTACTTCAGAAATATGAAACTCCTTATTACTAGATCCGATTAAAGTCAATAACAAATTATGTATAAAAACAATTGATCATCCATTTAACAGGGAAGAAGTGGTATAATTATAAATTTATATGTACAATTTTTTGACAACATTATGATTATGATTGGAATGGTGACTGTTTCCTTTATTTATTTATTTTGAGAATATTTTTCATGTTAAATATGCATGTAGAATCAATTACTATATATTTTGTTGTCAATGCTTTTCCCTTTCCCTTTCCCAATTGTTAATACGTAGAATTCTCATTCGTAAGCTTTAATAAATATTATTCTGGATTAGGGAATATATGTGAAGTATGAAGTGATGCATGAGAAAAGAAAAAAAATGAGAAATGGGAGACTCAGACACCCCCACAGGCCACATCCCCTGATATTATTTTGTTAGAGGCAAGGTCACACTCATTCCTTCCCATTTTCATTTCCTTTGTCTTTTGCCTCCATTCCATCCCCATCCAGTAAATGCTCTTTGCCTTCCCCCTCCAATCCATTACCTTCTCTCACTCATCAACTTGCTCTTCACCTTTCTCTTTCTCCAATTAGGGCTTTGGCTGCAGCAATAAAATCTGCTGTGGGTTTGTTAGGTTATTTTATCATCAGTTTTCCCACTGCCCAAGGCTGGCCTTATCTTGGTAGGGGAGCACACCAACATCCTCCTCAAACACACACAGCTCTTTCATTTAAGGGGAAAAGGTACTTCCCGCAGATCCAAATTCAGTCTATATTTATGTGTCTTGCTGCTGCTTTCTTCTTTTTTGTGCCAATATGCATCTTCTTCTCCTTCTTCTTCTTCCTTTTGTTTTTCTTTTGTTGGCAAGCAAGCTAAGCTAAAAGCTAAAAGGCTCTAGTTTTAGGGCTTTGCTTATGTTCAATTATACCTATGAAAGAGTTAATCTTGTCTTGGTGAAGTTTGCACTTCTCAGAGATCAGATCACATCTTCATTCCATTGCTGAAAAGGATCCTATGGCTTTACAGCTGCTTATGCAACTAAATTCGCAGTGCTACAAGTTAATTATGGATCATGATTTATTATATAATAAAAGAAAAGACAAACTTAGGACCCAAAATTAATGGTGGCTGGCACAGATCCTTGTGTGGATCATGAATTGAACTTTGTTTTTCTCTAAACGTACAAGAAATTTGCAAAGGAGGGGGGAAATGAAGTAAGCTAAAGAAGGTATACTTGAATAAAGAAAACCGGTCATAATTAATGTTCACAGAGTTAAGAGGTTATGTGTAAGTGCTTATGCATGTATGTTTCAAAAGGTTCTCGCTGTTGTCTTGTTTCTCTGAGAATGTCAGAAAAGTGGCCTCCAGATTTTCTTTTTTCTTTTAAACTTCAAAAGATTTGGTCTTATTTCCTTTGGAACTGGTTAGATTGTTAGAGATACTGAATCATACACAAGATATACGTTCAGGAAAACCCTAGTAACTATAGATCATAGATTCTTGAATAATGAACCCCCAACCCCAAGTTAATTATGAGAAAGGAAAGGAAAGGAAAACTGAAAATATAATGAAAAATATGCAGAACTGTAAATGCTAATATAGTTTCTCAAAACCTTTTCAAAATCCCATTGTTAAAGAATCTCTGCTGACGACAACTGGTTCTTGTGGATCTGTACGCAGCAGTGAAAATGGCTTCTTCCAGCTCTTACAATTCACCCTGTGCTGCTTGCAAATTGTTGAGGAGGAAATGCATGCCGGGCTGCATCTTTGCACCTTACTTTCCGCCGGAGGAGCCGCAAAAATTTGTGAACGTTCACAAGATCTTTGGGGCGAGCAACGTGACCAAGCTCCTCAACGAGCTCCTCCCTCACCAAAGACAGGACGCGGTGAATTCCCTTGCCTATGAAGCTGAGGCGAGAGTAAGAGATCCGGTTTACGGCTGCGTTGGTGCCATCACTTTTCTGCAGAGACAAGTCCAAAAGCTCCAGAAAGAACTCGATGCAGCTAATTCCGACTTGATCCGCTTCGCCTGCAACGACATCCCAACACCGGGGTCGACCAGCTCATTTCAACCCCTCACTCCTCGTAATAGGCTAGCTGAATTTAACAGAAGGAATATCGGCAATGAAGGCGGAGGATTCTATCAGGTTCCCGGTGCTCTTCCTTATTCTTTTCCTTGGAATGATCCCTCTTCGGGTGATATCAACGATGGAGGAGAAGGCAATATGTGAACAACCAAGACAATTTCAGAGCCTCAGCGTATGCTATGCTCCATTTAGGGTTTCCTATATGGGGCATATGATCTTGCTGGGATGAGTGTTTCTTTTACATTTTTAAGTGAAGGTTTGGCTCTAGTCTTTATTGTTTGCCTTGGTGGTCGTGGGTGCAATAAGACTATATTGTTGTCCTGCTGGTTACTAAAATGTGCCATCGGCATTGTACTATATATATTTGTGTGTTGTGGTAATTTGAACCTAAATAAGGGTAAAAGAAGCCATATATATAATATATGTGGCAGCTAAGCCTTTGGTTGCGTCATTTGGGCAGAAGTAGCTCTAGGCACGGGTGCATGTGGAGCTGCTCTTCCCCTTCTGTCATTGTTTATGCTTCAAGAATAAGTGAGAATTATGAAATAGTTTGCAGTGTTAAGGCCAACTTTAAAGAGGATTCTCTAAGCCTAAGTCTATGGCTATTTATTTACTTTTCTACTTTCTTCTTGAGGACCACCGGGTTTACTTTCTTTCCAAGTTTTATTCACTAATTCATTCATAGCCACAGCTCTCAAATGCCCAAAATTCAACCCGAGTGAATCAGAATATGTAAATAAATTGTTCTATATATATATATATATAGGCTGACCTTCCAGCATTAGCACGTTCCTTTCTGAATATTAAAACGTTCTTGCAATAAAGAAAAAGCCCTATACCTACGTATGAAACAAAATAGAGAAGTTGGTGTCACAACTTGGCTTTTTTTATGCTTTTGATTAATCTTATTAAAACCAGATTAAACTTTAACTAGGTTGTACTAAAAAAGGAAGGGAAAGGGACGCTGTTAGTTCCAGTAGTTCTTTCCTAGCAGCAACAGCAGCTATAGCTCCACACCTCCCATTTCCATGGTAACAACAGGCGTTTCAAACAGTGAATCACAGTCATTGACTCATTGTCACCGCCCTCATCGGACCCCAAATGTAATAGCATTTATTTACTTGTTGCATGGGAGGGTTTCAGCCATTTTCTCTATTAGGAACCAGGAAGAAAACCAGAAACGTAGGAAACTTAGGGTTTTTACATCACAATACATGCACCCTAAAATCTAAATTTCTGGTTTTAGCCGAGGTCAGCACAGGCAGTCGAAAGCATACGTCGTTATCAAGATTAGCTAAGCTATGCTCTTTAAAAGGGAAAGGACTTGGTCTCCACTTTTTTCACCAAATTAACTATAAGCTGTCATTTTCAAGACTACGCAGTAGTAATTTGGGTTTAAAGAGACTTGACTTTGGAAAAATTCGTTAACTTCTTCGACTGTCTAATTCATTTCATTCACAGCCACACGGTTGCATTCATTAAAAACACGACGATCAATCGATCATCGACATCATCATCTCTGTCCACTCCCACTTTTTGTCAGCGTCTACGTAATGTACCTTTGCCCACAGGCCACAGCCGAATGCTCAACATCTCTCCTGTTAAAACTTTCAAGCACATATTTTATTAATTACTACTATAATTCATCTGTGTATCTACAGACGCATGTAGATGATATCATAAGATACTATACTAATGCAGAAAAAGTCAAGAGTGTGTCCTCTCGTGGTTTTTTGCGTCTCTATCATTCATTCTGGGGTCTGCCAGTTCCAGTGAGAGTCACGACTTTTGTCCTCCAGTTCATAGCCTCCACTGTTTTTAGCCTCATTTTCAGCATCACCCTTGTGATTTACGAAGAAATTGTGAGTGATAATCTGATGATTAATTACATGATATATTAAACTGAGCTTTCGGACATTGCGTTGTGATTTTCCTTTTAAAATGAACTAGTATTTTAAAAGCAGTTACGGTATTACATTTTCGATCACAATTTAATACGATGATTAATTATAGAAATGAGTTCGATAGTTGGAGCTGTAGCCTGTAGTAGTACTGTTGGGTTTCAGAAGGTACTGAGATCAGAGGGTGGAGTATATGACTTTTATTTTATTTTCTTCTTAATTCAGAAGTTGAAGTTTATTGGGAGTAAAGTAAAGCTTTCTGTTCTCTTGTCTGCGGCTTTGTGTTTTTTAGCTTACCCTGAAGAATGAAAAAGTGATTACTGAATCGAGAATCCATCAAAAACCTTACCCCATCAATCTCTCTGCAAAACGTGAAAAAGAAGCAAAGAGCAGGTGAAAGATGACAGTGGATTTTTTAAATGAAGGAAATGAGAAAGGACAAAGAAATACAGGGTGTGCGGGTCCAATTGATTAAGCGAACAGCGTCTGCCCCCCATCCACAAAAGCAACTCTTGCAGGTGTTGTTGCCGGACGGGGCGGGTCTCATCATTTGCATCTTTTAGGTTGGATGTTCTTGATTTTCCAAGACGCTGATCATCATTTGTTGGGATTTGGGAATCTGGGTTTCTGCTTTTCTTTTCTCTTCCTCCTGCGTTACACTCAAACATCATGCTTCTTGCTCTTCAACTACTTACTGCATTTCTCATGTATAAATTCTAAATTGTTCGAGAATACGTTAATCACAAATTATGCAAAAATATATTTTTAAAACTAAGTTAAAGTATTTTTATACATGATAAATATTATTCTTTATATTTAAATTTTTTTATCAACAATCTTAGTGGTTAAAGCTCTCGTTAACTCACCTTTTTTTGTTTAAGTTGTGGGTTCAAAACCATAAAATTCTTTCATCCTGCCCTAAATAAAAATTATTCAAAAAACTCACATACGTGACAATAAAAGTTACTATATCATAAGCATACATTTATAATGTTTTTAATATAATTAATGTATCAAAAATATAAAATTTTCGTATGATTGTAATGCTACTTATTTAGTTTTTGCATAAAAGTATTTTTAAAAAAATATATTTAAAAGTTCAAGTGAAGCTCACTGCCTCGGCTTCTAGCATTTTGTCGGGTTATATCTGCAAATGATGACAGAATTAACCGATCAAAAATAGGGATGTGTGAATGATGAGATATACTCTGGTTATAAAAATAACAAACGCTAGCTTTTGCCTTAAAAGCATTTCCAATTTAATGTCCTAAAAATGTTATCAATTGTCGAAATATCCATCAAATTTAGTTTGATCGAGGTTATCATTTAAATAATTTAACGTTAAAGTTGTAACATTTAAAAGCTTAACGATCGGTTTAGAACTAAAGTAATATTACTTTGTTTTTTTATTAAATAATATAATTTGATTTATTTAATAATATATTAATAGGAATGACTATTTGACCTATACTCGATAGATTTCGACCCGACCCGATCCTATAAGCTCGGGTTTTTTAAAGAAAAATTCATGTTTGAGTTTGTTTTTTGAGGATAAGGCCGGGTTAGGTCGAGTTTGGGTTTTTAAGGTGAAAATACTCGACCTGACCCAAAATAATAGTTTAATTTTATTCTAAATATTTGAGTATAATTACTACAATGTCTCTAGGTCTTTATATATATATAGTTCAATTATCTCCCTATTTTGTCTAATAAAAATGAAATTATTATTATAACGCTCATTCTTTATTTGTATCTTTTCAACTAGCTCTCTATTTTATCGAATAATAAAAAAATAATCATTTTTATTTATGTCGGGCCGGATTGAATTCATGTTTCACTCTAGAATTCGAGTTTGGGTCGAGTTGGATTTCGATGGAGGAATTAAATGTTCGAGTCAGGCGCAGATCAGCAAAAACCCGACCCACGATTATCCCTATATTAATACGTCATATTTATTTGTAATCTAGAATTAGCAATATTTTTACCCATATTTATAAGGATCTTTTACTATGCATAAATTGTTGTTTAGTCCTCATACCCTAGTTATTGTATTTTTTAAAATTAAAATTTTTATTGTCTTTTTTAAATCTTAAATTATGATTTTAACCCAAAAATAGCTATTTAATACGTTTTTTAACCATGAGATCAGGAGTTCGATTCTTACTAATGGGAATGGAGCACATTTCATGACCAACCGTTTACCTCTTAGTGAGAGCACCCACAGCGAGGGGATTAATCACTGCTATCGGCGGTGGATACCTTAGCTCAAACAAAAAATATATATGTATTTTTAACAATGATAATTTGATTTTGTTAAAAAACAATAAAAGGTATCACAAAAATAATGCACTCAAAAGAAATTGGGGACTATATCCACCAAAAAATTTCATACAAAAATAAACCATGAAACTCAAAAGTACAAAAAAAAAATCAAACAATTTTCTTAAGATTGACATATATTGTAAAAGAACCTATAAATCTTCATGAATCTCTTTTGTCTCTATCTAAACGTGTCGTTTTATGAGAAGAAAAAAAGGAGTGATGAGCAAACCAAACTAATAGACAGATTGTTCTACTACACAATTTTCATTACATCAACAAACCACCACTAATGGGGATCAAACTCTCTATGATCACATGACAAAACCAAACCGGTAAACGAGCGATGTGAGAATCTCTGTACGAGTACTAAATGACTACTAAAGTACGCAAAAATTATATCAAACAACAATAAAAATATATCACAAAAGTAAAAAAGAAATCGTGTAAATTCAGTTAAATATGCTTAAGCTAAATTATGTTACTAATTCATGTATGAAACATAAGTGGCAGATTTAGTTTATATTATCTAATTTTCTAATATTCTAAATCATGTACTGTAATCATATTACTTCGATATCATTTGGTCAAAATTAAGAAATCATACGAATTAAAATTAACTAAAATAAAATATAAAAACTAAAATTAACCTTGTTTATATTTGTATGTGTGTATTATTAACATCACCGATAGTTCTTTGACAGCATGTAAAAGACAACACGCAATCTTCCAACAAATCCATTTGGAATAAAATCATCGAGAATAAAAAGATATTTTTCGGCGGCCGTTTGTAAGGGATCACTTTCTGGTTTTTCTTTTCTCTTGAATTTATAATTAATTAAAAGGAATATGCTTTATTAATTATTTCATAATCCATCAGTTTATGGTTTGCAAACAAAAAATTTAAATCCGGGTTTTTTAAAATTAATCTTGATCAGTAATTAGTAGGGGTGGGAGAAAATACCCGACCCGATTGACCCGCCTCGAAAACCCGAAACTAAAATACCGGGTAATTCTCGAAAAAAATTACCCGACCCGGAAAATTTCCCGGGACACGGGCCGAAAGTTTTTCCCTTACCAGGTACCCGACCCGACCCGATAAAATTTAATATATATTTTTTATATTTAAAATTATATTTTTATTTTATGTTTCTTAATATTTTCACTTTAAAATTAAGTTTAAATCTCTACATTTTTTCTATGTTTGTATTATATTCTTTTAAGTTTTAAGTTTAATTTTTTTTAAAAAAATATTTTTGTGTTTAACATGTGAATTTTTTTTTAAATTTAAAATAAAAAAATAGGAATTGGGTACCCGATACCCGATTACTCGGGTACCCAATTTTTACGGGTACCCGGATATAATGGGCCGGGACACATGCCGTTTAATGAGGTACCCGGATGAACCGGGTACCCGATAATTCCCACCCCTAGTAATTAGCGGATAGTTGATAACAAATTACATTAGCAAATAGCTGATAGCTGATTATATTAACTGATTTGACTAGCAGATTGTATTAGTTGATTGTATAAAAGTGTTTGGTAAAATTAACTGGTAGCCGATAGCTGTTTAATTATTTAAACAAGCAAAATAACATATAAAGACATGATTATATTCAATACTTATTCGAATAGTTTATTACTTATCAATATTTTGTATCTATTAATATTATTAGATTATGAAAAATAATTTTTAATATAACATTAGTAAGCATACTTGAAGGATCTAAACATTACTTTATTATTTATATAATTATTTTTAATACAATTTAATTAATTACTAAATTTAAATACAAATATAAATATAAATGTGTGAGAATAAAAAATAAAAAATATTAGTTTACAAATGTCACAATGTAAATACGTGAGGTTGAAGAATTAAAATAAAAATGGTTAAATTTAGGTTATTTGGAGATTTTTTATTATTGTTAAGGGTAAAAGTGTCTTTATAACTCTTATATCAGAACCTCTAATTTCAAAAAAACCTCATATTAAACATCTAAATTAACGAATTTGACCAGTTAAACCTTTATTTTTAGCTCAAACCTCTCTTTATCAAACATGGTCTTCTTCTTTAATAAAACCATTTTTTGTGTTCAACATTTTTAAACTTTCTTTTTCAATTAAGTTTATGGTGTATTGATAAAATATTTTTCTTATTATTTTTAAATAATAAATTTAAACTTTGAATCAAACATAAAAAGTGCCGAAACCATTTTTTTTTAAATCTATGGGTCGAGAACCGCAATAATGTTAATCACGTTACTCTCACCCTTTGTTTGAACCTTACCTGGGTTGGATATGATGCTGCAAATGCATCATAACCCAAATCTAAGAGGCATACTTTTTAAAGTTTCTCAATTAAAATAATAGTAACATTAACACTGATTTTTTTTAATATTCAGTTTTCAATTTCTATACCACTTATATTCATTTTCACCCATAAATAAAAGGATATTAAACGTTTAAATATGTTTAATCTCATATTCATATTTGATAAAGAGAGGTTTGAGCCAAAATTAAAGGTTTGAACTAAAATTAGAAGTTTAACCGGCCAAATTCACTAATTTGGATGTTTGCTAAAGAACGAATTGAAATAGCAAATTGAGATGAAACCTCTAATTTAAAAAGAACTGATAGTAGGAGTTTTTGAAATTAGAAATTTTGATATAACAGTTATAAAACCTTTTTAGCCTTAACAATTATCAAAATTTTCTAAATAACCTAAAATTAACATTTTTTATTTTAATTTTTTAACCTCACGTATTTACATTGTGACATTTGTAAACTAATAATACTTTTTATTTTTTTTTATTTTCACACATTATATTTATATTTAAATTTAATAATTAATTAAATTGTATTAAAAATAATTATATAAATAATAAATTAAAATATAGATATCCTTTAAATATGATATGTAATGTTATATTAAAAAAAATATTTTTCATAATTCAATTCATATTAATAGATATGAAATACTGATAACTAATAAACTATTCAAACAAGTATCGAATATAATCATGTTCTTATATGTCATTTTGCTTGTTTAAATAATGAAACAACTATCAGCTTTCAGTTAATTTAATCAAATACTTTTATATAAACAATTTATACAATCCGTTAGTTAAATTAGCTAATACAATCTGCTATCAGCTATTAACTAATATAATATACTATCAGCTATAACTATCCGCTAATTATTAAATATGGACAATTTTTTTTGCTTAATTAAGAACAAGGGAAGAAATCTGCGTATGATTATTAAATCAAAGCATGAGGGTTTGAGACACGGCGCACACAAAAGATACGTTGCGAAAGAGAAAGGTGATAACTTAGATTTTGAACATTTATTTATTCTTTAGTTATTATAATTAAAAGCTGAAAGTGTTTCTTTTGTCAGATTACAAAATGATGGTGGTCATCATATATTCATAGGAGTTACATATTATAAGCAATACAAACGAGGTTATGGGTTCAAATAATTGCTCTTTTGTCGGATGCATTTGTATTCTGTCTGAATTCTTTCAGCAAGAAACGGGAGAAAACTGCTCTAATTATATAAATCGATAAGGATTTGATACATTAAGCAAATTAACATTATTCCAAATTAGCAAGTGTTGAGTAAAATAGTAATACATGTTGCATTTAAAAAAATATTTTAAATTAAAAAAATAATATTATTAAAATACAAAGTCATGAATTTCAAATATAAATTATAAAATTAACATAAAATATCTATATCTATATCTATATATATATATATATATATATATATATATATATATATATATATATATATATATGACAAATGACAAAAGATGCCCCAAACGTTTGTATGTTTTGTTATTCAGCACCTATTTTTTTTGGGAGTAAATAACCCAACGCTTCAATTTGGTCTAAATATGCCCCTGTTAAATGAAAACGATCAGTCAACTGATAGTCAACGGCTAATATTGATTGGACTTGTCATTTGTTAAGATCTAGTGACGTGTCAACATCATATCACCACGTGTCACCATTTGGATCATCCACGTGTCAGCATGATAGTCAGCCACGTGTCACCATAAAGAATGGTATAACAAAATAATTTTTTTTTAAAATTTGACGTGGCATATGCCACATTAGCCGATCTTGACGCATGACAAGTACAGTTAAAGTCAGAATCAGTCGTTAACCGTCAGTTAACTGATAATTTTTATACAATAGAGACATATTTGAATCAAATTAAAACGTTAAAAGTTATTTGCTTTAAAAAAAATAGAAGACCAAATGACAAAATATACAAACGTTGGGTATTTTTTTCATTTTACCCCCTCTCTATATATATATATGAATTAACATTGCTCTAATTATACGAGAGCATAAAGTGCTGGTTTCTCTTATCAGTAATCGGTGGATCGAATATGGGCAGGTTTTGACTTGGGGAAAGTGGGCCGGGCGGTGGGCATCCACGCTAAAGTTAGCATCCATGCACCAATCGATTACAAACAAAGTAAACAACCTAACAAAAGCACCATTCAGCATTCAGTTCTTGTAAGAATCCTCTAGACCAATTTGTACTTCATCTCTGTCTCTCAAAAGAAAAGAAAAAAACAACCTTTCTATTGAACTTCTTTGAAGCTTTGATTGTTCAAAGTTCAAACCCCCCACCGGACTAATTGATGTCTGCTTAAAATTGAGGCAGTAGGAAAGAACGCGCCCCACGCGCCCCCAAATCTCGCCCTTCAACCCTCCGCCCCGCGAAGACTCAAACCGGGAGCTTCGATTCCTCAACCCTGCCGTTGAGATCAGTCCCAGCGACGTGGGTAGGCAGCCTCCCCGTCCTGTGTCTGTCCGCCGCCGGAAGTTGGAGTGAACGGCCTCGGCTGTGGCTTGCTTCAAGGTTATCGGAAGAGAAGGAGAGAGGTTTCTCTTGGGCCGTAGCGGAGGTGCTTTCTGACCTGCTTTGTCGGAGCCGAAGCGCAAATTTGTTGGTGCTGGTTTTCGGAGAAACCACGGCTGATATCTTCGACGGCAGTGGCAAGGTGCACGGTGCCTCACAGGTTCTGGTTCTTTGATTGTCACCCATTTTCCGGTCTCGCCCCGCTTCTTGTTGCTCGTTCCTTTTCTCCCCCGCATTATATCCCCGATTCTGGTTGCTTGTCCCCTCTTCCCCGTATTTGCACCCCGCTTCTGGTGGACTATCCCATTCTGAGTCTTGGTTTGGTTGTTCGTTTCTTGGATTGTGGCTTCTCTGTTAGTTTAGGAGTAGCCTTGTCGTCCGGTTGTCTTGTTTTGGCTCTGTTGACAGGTGGTTTGGCTTGGATCAGCCTCAAGCAAGAAGGCCTTGAATTCTTTGGTTTCCTTTCGGTTGCCTGCGTTTCCTCATAGGGTGTTGTTTCTTGATTGCGTGGAGGTGTTTGGAAAAGTTGACTATGGCGATATTGGCTTGGAATGTGCGGGGCCTGGGAACAAAGGAGACTGTCAGAGCGCTCCGGGATTCAATCTTTAAAATTAAACCTTCTATCATCTTCCTAAGCGAAACGAAGCAAAAGAAGAAATACCTGGAGAAGATTAGGATGAAAATGAAATTGGAGCATTCTTTCTATGTGGAACCACAGGGGATAGCCGGAGGTCTTGCGCTTTGGTGGACAGGGGAAGCTAATATTAATATTCTGCGTTTCGACAGAAGTTACATTGACACGAAGATTTCGGTACAAGATGGTGAGTCTTGGTTCAACACTTTTATATATGGCCCCCCGTATCGTGAAGAACGAAAGGAGTTTTGGGAAGGACTCTCAACGTTCAGAAGTTCCGTTCAGGATAAATGGGTAATCATGGGTGATTCTAACATCGTGGCCCGACAGGAGGAAAAAGAAGGCGAGAACCCGATAAATTCATGTGATTCGAAATGGTTCGAGGAGTTTGTCAATGCCTCATTCTTGGTTGAAATGCCTATCAAAGAAGGTAAGTTTACCTGGTTCAACCAGAGAAGCGGGGAGCAGTCAATCCTTGAAAAGCTTGACCGTATTTTATGCTCTGCGGAATGGAGTCTAAGCTTCCCCAAAACCCTTGGTATTATGGAGGTGGCCATTGCTTCAGACCATGCTCTAATTGTTCTGTTCACAAAAGGGCTCCCCAAAGCACATAAAAAAGATTTCAAATTCGAAACCAAGTGGATGCTGGATGAGGAGTGTTCCCAAACAATATCAAAGGGATGGAATATCTCTCCGGGGGAAAGAATGAGTTCCAGATTTAGAAGGAAGATACGCAGTACCAGAATAGCTCTCCTTAAGTGGAATAAAGAGAAGATGAAAGCAAAACATGAAAAAAGCAGAAGCTGATGACCAGAATCGCACAGCTCCAAGGAAGAAAACTCACTGAAACAGAATTGGGAGAATTTCAGGGGCTCAAAAAACTGATTGATAAGGAATGGGAGAGTGAAGAGAGATACTGGCACCAGCGTTCTAGAATCAACTGGTTGAAGTGGGGAGATAGAAACACAAAGTTCTTTCATGCTACCACCCTTCAGCATCGGAGAACAAACTCTATAGTCAAAATTAAAAAAGAAGATGGAATTTGGCTGGAAGATTCGACGGAAATTGCTGACCATCTTCTCCACCACTTTTAGAAAGTCTTCACAAGGAATCCTTTGGTCAACTCTAGTATTCTTTCTGACTACATTCCCAACTTGATTACTCAAGCTATGAATGATGCTCTCAGCAGAGAAGTGGGGGAAGAGGAAATCAAAAGAGCGGTGTTCGACATGGGAGCAACTAAAGCCCCGGGACCTGATGGCTTTCCAGGATGCTTCTACAAAACGTTCTGGGAAACTGTGAAGGTGGACCTTATCGGTATGGTATCAAACTTCTTCAGAGATGGTGAACTGGACCCGGAGCTAAACAAAACTAATATTGTGCTCATCCCAAAAAAGCCGAACCCAACTGAAGTATCACACCTAAGGCCTATCAGTTTATGCAATTTCTCAATGAAGGTTATAACCAAAATTCTGGCATCTAGACTGAAACCTATTCTCCCCGAGGTCGTTCCACATTACCAATCAGCTTTTGTGAAAGGTAGGTCAATCCACGATAACATTATTCTGGCCAATGAAGCCTTCCATGCAATAAAAAGGACAAGGAAAGGAAAAACAGGAAAAATGGCCCTTAAGATTGATCTGGAAAAAGCCTATGACAAAGTGGATTGGGATCTCCTACAGCTTGTTATGGAAAAGATGGGTTTCTGTGAGTGGTGGATCAACAGAGTCATGACATGTATCACCTCAGTTTCTTTCTCACTTGTTCTGAATGGAGAACGTACCGGGGAGTTTAAAGCGGGGAGAGGGTTAAGGCAGGGAGACCCATTATCACCCTTCCTATTCACGCTTATATCTAGCATCTTATCGTGGATCATCGAGAAGGAGAGTGGTGAGCAGAAATTTAAGGGACTCAGGATCAAGCAAAGGTGCCCTGTTCTTAGCCATCTCTTGTTTGCAGATGATTGTCTTGTTTTCTCTGATGCCAATACGGAGAATTGTGAGAGCATTCTACATATTCTTCGGGTGTTCCAATCGGCTACAGGTCAGTCTGTAAGCGCACAAAAATTGTCAGTTTTCTTCTCCCCAAATTTGAGTAGCCGCAACAAGGTTCACCTTACAAATGTGCTGGGTTTCCGTAAAATGGAAGAAGACGCAAGATACCTTGGGCTTCCATCCTTTTGGGGAAGGAGCAAAAAAGAAGCCTTGGCCTATATTAAAGAAAGGGTTCAAAATAGGCTAATGGGGTGGAAAGCAAGATTCTTAAACATCGCAGGGAAATAAGTCCTCATTAAAGCAGTGGCACAAGCCATTCCAACTTATGTTATGCAATGTTTCCTCCTACCGGTATCTTTTTGTGATGAGATCAGTTCATTGATTGCCAAGTTCTGGTGGAACAATTGCGCTGACAAGGAAAGAAGTATTTATTGGATGAATTGGAAAGATCTATGTAGACCAAAGGACAAAGGAGGAATGGGCTTCCGTGACCTTAGAATGTTCAACAAAGCACTCATCATAAAACTCACTTGGAAAGTGATAAGAGAACCGGATTCCCTTCTTGCTCGAGTTCTCTGGGGGATTTATTTCCCCAATGGCAATATCTTTGACACCCCCAAATGCTCAAACCCTTCCTGGGCCTGGTCGGGTATTCGCGAAGGGATCAAAATTATAAAGAATGGAGCCCTGTGGAGAGTTGGCAATGGTAGGAGCATCTCCACCTGGTTTGATAACTGGGTACCTCAGCTCCCGAACTACAGACCCTCAGTTCAAAACCCATCACCAAATTTGTCGCTCTCGGTCAGCACACTGATGAATTCGGACCAAAGAACGTGGAATGAACAAAAGATCTTCTTTTTGTTTTCTCCGGAAGAGGCCAAGGCAATTCTGAAAGTGCCGATTGGTGGTCCGGATATACAGGACTCTTACATTTGGGCTGGAAACAAGGACGGAGACTACACGGCCAAATCAAGTTACAGGTTTTTGGAGGAAAAATCTTCGTCGTCCGCTAACCCCTCTTCAAGCGACGACCCCAAAACCAAGAAAGAACTGTGGAACTCTATTTGGAAGTTGGAAGTTCCATCCAAAATCCGTTCTTTCCTTTGGCGTCTGTGCCACAACATTGCCCCGTCAAAGAGTGCATTAAATGCCCGTATGCACGGCTTACTTAGAGAACCTGATATATGCCCCCGTTGTGGATGCTTGGGGGAATCAGTGGAACATATCTTGTTCCTATGCCCGTTCGCACAAGCAATATGGAAAGGTTCTAATTTCAGCAATTCTCCTTCGGATAGAGGTTTCCCGGGCTTCCCTAAGTGGTGGTACAAGATTAATGAGCTCAAGTTCTTAGCTCAGGTCGAAGATGGGTGTGCGCACATCGCATTTCTACTCTGGTCTATTTGGAAGTCAAGGAATGCTCTGGTCTTTGAAGGGAGAAAGGACCTTCCTTGGGAGGTATGGCAAAGAGCGGAGAGCAGTTTCATGGAATTTTCACAAGCCTCGAGTAGCAAAGAACCGAAGAAACTGAGAAATGATAAGGAAGTTATGAAGTGGGTACCACCTCCTCCGGGTACTTTAAAAGTTAATTGTGATGCGGCTTTTGATAAAAGCTCCGGAAAAGGCTCTCTTGCAGCAATTGTTAGGGACAATTCAGGCTCCCTTCTTTACGGATTCTCTGCACCTTGCACCGCTTCGAGTGCTTCAGTGGCGGAAACCCTTGCTATCAGATTGGGGATCACGATGGCGAAACAATATGGCTACAACAGCATCATTGTTGAAGCGGATAATCGAGTTGTTATCCAGCGACTTAATTCAGAGTCTTCCGTTGACTGGGAGACTTCTGCGATTGAGGACGACATCAAGAGGACTGCACAATCTTTCTTGTTTTGTTGTTTCGAGTTTGCCCTTAGAGGCTGTAATCAGGTAGCCGATTGGCTTGCCAAGTTTACGAAATATCAGAAGAGCCTGATGACGTGGACCTCTGATATTTTTCCACCTGAACTTTTGCTCTTGTAATATTTTCGGTAATACAAGTTCCTTTTGATAAAAAAAAAACACCATTCAGCGTGCAAAAGCCTCACAATCTAAACATATTAATTAACGTCACATCCATTGTGCAGTTTTTTTTATACTTTTTAAAACCCAATATATTCAACGATGACTTTTGAGATTACTTCCTATAATTTAAAAGTAAAGTGATAAATTTCATGAATATTAGTTTTGTTTTCTCTTACTGCATCGATTGCATTTGAAAAATCAAAAGTTTAGATAAAAAATGTAACAGTCATGAATACTTTTTTTCATATCGAATCTGTTGGGTCCAAAACCCTTAAAATATATATTTTGTAAATTAAAAGTTATATTTTTTATAAATTGAAATATTTCATTTGGATGTAATTATAAATAAAGAACAACGTGAAAAAAAGAGAAAATTGCAAAATATTCTTTTATTGCGAATTAGTGATTGAAAATAAAAAAAGGCTTTCTGAAAAATTGCAATTGAATGGGCTGATCGTTGAGTTTCACCTCAATTAATAGTCCAAACTAATAAACCAAATGTGGAACAAAATCCCAGCCCAGGACACTCCCGTTCATATTTTCAGATTGGAATTATTTATTTATTTATTTCAATTATTCTTTCATTCATACATCTAATATATGCGCCAAAAATCATAAGAACACAACTTTTAAGAAAATTGTATTTGGAGAGATAAATAATAGTGTCTGTTTTTATAAAAGTTATAATTCTTGATATCGTACCTCTTTTTCTCAACACTACAAGTTAAACTGTTATACTGGTTAATTCTTGATTACTCACGCTAAATCGATCAGTCCAGTTATTCTTTTTTTACAAACTGCATTAACCATTAGAATAAGTAGCTCTAAAAAACATCAAAACATAAGAAAAACCTCGAATTATTTTTTACCCATGAGCAACTATAATTTTATATACATGGATGTAATTGCATCTTAAATCAATAAACCTTTAAGTAAACAAATATTTCCACGCTAAATTAAAATATTACGAATAGAAACTTCTATATCGTTTTTGTTAGCACAGATATGATGTTGAGCAATGTCCGTGTTCTTCAATGTGCATTTAAATATATAAACGCACCAATTTTCAAATAGCAATCAGAGTGGCGCAGCGGAAGCGTGGTGGGCCCATAACCCACAGGTCCCAGGATCGAAACCTGGCTCTGATATTTCATTGAAAGTTTTCTCTTATTATTTTTTTAATGTTAATTTTCTTATTTCACTGGTTTTGGGCCGTGAACAATTAATAGTCCAAACTAATAAACCAAATATGGAACAAAATCCCAGCCCAGGACTCTCACGTTTATATTTTCAGATTGGATTTTTTTTTTTTTTATTTCCAAACTTCTTTCATTCATACATCTAAGATATGCGCCAAAAACCAGAAGAAAACAACAAGAACAGAAATCCAGAACATTTTGCATTGGATTTCATGCAGACCACATTACAGTATTTATCCATCAAACAACTGTCACGAAGCTCCACGCGTCACCCCCTTTGTTTCCTTAAATTCAGTACTCATCTTTTCAGCGACAGCCAAGAAAGAACCAACCTCTAAAGCTGAAGCCATGGCCGAGCACCGCCAGCAACTCCAGCGAACAGATAACACGAAGAATCACTTGTATGAAAATGGTCCCTCCACATCAAAAGTTCTTACAGTCGTCACCCTCCTTCCCATCGGTGGCACCCTTCTCTTGCTTTCTGGTTTGAGCTTTATTGGATCCCTCATAGGCCTTGCTATCGCGGCGCCGATTTTCCTGATTTTCAGCCCTGTTTTGGTCCCTGCCTCTCTTCTCATTGCCGGTTCTACGGCCGGGTTCTTGACCGCCGGAGCTTTCGGGATTACTGGACTTTCATCGCTGTCGTGGATTGTGAATTTTCTTCGGGGCTCTATGTGTCAGCAGCAGCAGCAGCTGCAGCCAGAGCCAATGAAGTGGGCGACGCCGGACACGGCGGTGAATATGGAGCAGAAGGTCCAGAATAGGAGGCAGGATCCGTGAGGATGTTGGCAAGACACAAGAAGGTGGAAACAAGTCTGTGGAGTGAGGTTTAACAGATGCTACTATATTTTATTATATATACATGTAATATGGAGTAAGATTATGTCTCTGTATATGTCCTTGTGCTCCAAGTGGTTATAACTTGTAAGCGCCACTCTGTTTTTAAATAAACTGCATTTCCTTTTCAATCTCCGGGTTATAATTCATTGGTTCAAAAAACCAAATTCTTTCGTTTATGTATTAACCTTAAATTTTTTAGCTCGAACAGTAAATATTAAAACTTGAAATATACATATAAAAAAAATATATTCAATTCAAAGTAGTAGGAGGGACAAAAATCCTCTATCACCAAACTTATGTGTGCATAAAAAATATAGAAAAATTCTATTCCCCCCTAGGAGTAGGAACAACATTTCATTTCATTCTGAAGTTCCCCTAGTCAATAGGACAGAGTACTTATCTAAGTAAGCTTATAAGGTCAGTCCTCATAACAGTAATGTGGTCCGAGTGCAGTAGCTATATTAGGTCTATTAGGTCGATCATAGTGTGGTGTAAAAATCCAGCAGAACACTCCTAAAATGAATCCAAATAGGTAATTTGCGCCTTAAGTGAAGGGAAAACCTCAATCCTTATTGAAATTGGATTACATAGATGTCGTCCCCGCTGGGTTGATATCGGCAAATTTTGGCATATAGGGGCGATTATTTTTTTAATTAGGATTTGAGGGTACGTTGAGGGAAATAGGCCAATTGCTATAAGACTTCGCCATCTTCTACTGATGAGGTTGGACCACGCCACCTCCTCATGGCGAGGTCAAGCTGAATTCATACCACGGCTCAGCGTCCCTGTCACGGCTCATGTACGAGCCTCTGCATGGGTGTCTTGCGTAGCGTTTCAGTTTGCATGGCTGAGGGGGTGGGACCTCGCCATTTGCATAAGGCGTGGTCCTATTCACATGCAGAAATATCACGTGAAAACATGCTGGTTGGTTAATGGTTGTTTTGGAAATTTTTTTTGCATTATTGAGTGTGTATAAATAAATGGGAAGAGTTAAATGAGTGTGTAGAGAAGAAGAAAGAAGTTAAAGAGAGTTAAATGAGTGTTGTATGTTAGAGTGTAGGAAAAGTGTGTAGAGAAATTGTGACGAGAAGAAATTGAAGTTGTCCTGGTTCTGATTGTTGGTTCAAACAAAAAGAAGTTAGATTTTCAATTTCTTTAATCTGGTAAGTGCATGTATTTTTTAATCTGGTTTTTTAAAGTTAATTTTTTTACTTTGTGTATTAGTCACACATTTTAGGTTTAAGAGCTATGACGTGTTTATTTCTTGCAACCAGGTTAGTGGAAACACACAATTTTTGGAATCGTATTACATTTCACTGAACATGTATATATATATTGAGTGTAACTATTTTAAGTATATTTGTAGTATAACTATTTGTACATGTGTATATTTAAATATATTTAAATCTATACTAGAATAATATGAGTTAAATCGAAATATATTTGAAATAAAAATTCTTACATGTGTATATTTTCACATAATAAAACATGATTATTTAGCTTTTACCAATACAATTGTTTATATAAAATTGTTTATATAAAATTTCCCTTTTTAAATGTACATTTTATGAAATAATTATTTTTAGTAAATTTAATTAATTTATACATAAAAAATTATTTAAAAAAATATATTATATATATAAATCAAATATTTAATTATAAAATAAATATTGTTTACACATATTATTGTTCACCTAAAAAAATATTGTTTATAAATTTTTTTTAAAAAAATTAAAACTATCAACTATGTGTTGTGAATAAAATAAAGAAGAACAAGAATAAGAACAAGAAGAACAAAGAGATGAGAAAAAGAGGGAGATTTGTATTATTCTCAAAATATAGAATTGTATACAATGCCTTCAATGAATCATCTATTTATAGGCATAAGAAGTACATAATACATTAAACTCTAATTCATAGAGATAATATTCCTAATAATAAATAAATCAAACTCCTTTGATAAAGTTCTAATCATGATAGACATCCACATAAATAAATATTCATAACACTCCCCCTTGGATGTCTATGAAGATAATGTGTCTCGTTAAAACCTTACTAAGATAAAAACCCAGTGGAAAAAAAAATTCTTTAGTGAAGGAAAAAGAGTACACATCTTTGATACGCATAACATGTTGCCTCATTAAAAAACTTTACCAGGAAAACCTATTGGGACAAAACCTCGGTTAAGGGAAAAAGAGTGCAACGCGTATTTACTCCCCCTCATGCAAACATCACAAAAGATCTTTGAATCTTCATAATTTAATCTTGAATATTATTTTTCTAAAGATCGTGAGGGATGAAACTTTGGAGTAATATGTTCCATAATGTATCCACTTTCAAACTGAGATATACATCTTGTGTTATCTTCACACAAGATAGCTTTTATCATATCTTGTAAAAGTAAATCCACATATCTTTTGGATATGTTGGGTCAATAGTCTTAGCCAAACACATTTTTTGGCTTGCCTCGTGCATAACAATTATTTCTACGACATTTGAGGAGGCATCAACGAATGTTTGAAGATCTAAATGTAATGATCTTTGTATATTCATAGATATTTCTTGACCAACTAATATATAGTGCTTCAAGACCAAGAAAAGATATAATTATCTTTATTCACATCCAACAATCTTACAACTATTGAGATACTCAATAGATATGCTCTATTCATATTGAATCTTCTTTAAGATTCTTTCTGCTTATGTCTATTCATAAACAAAAGAAATATATAAAAATGCTCGATCTTCAGGTCGAGATAAACTTGATGTCAAGATTCAAGTACTTGTATTGAAAGTACTTCATGAGTTTCCAATTTGAAGCTCTTTAGGACTTCTAAAATTATCATAATGGATCTTGATCCAAACTCCTTTATAAAATACATAAGGAAATCTGATGATTCTTATAGTATTTTCTCAATTAGTATTCACTAAGGCGATTATACCAAATGCGCCAAAATATTCATGAGACATGTCTAAATAAATTTCCTCAGAAATTTCCAAATGCTTATAGCATTTTAGATCCTTCAAGGATAAATATGGATCCACAAATAATTAGACGCATGTAAAATTTTCAAAACTGCCAAAGTAATTGCATCCACCATGAAGTAATTAAAACTTTTCATAAATCATAGTTCAAGTCGTATTTACGACTACTTATTTGTGCCTTACTTGCATTACACCTTTAGATGTTTGGACTGCTTGTCCAAATACTTCTACTTTAGAAGTTCAAAGCGTCTTTCAACATTGGCCAATTCAATATCTATACTTCCGGATAGATTTTATACAAGATCCTCGATTTCTTTCTTTACTTCTATAGAAGTATTTTATGTAAAATTGTTTGTAAAATCGTTGTCGACAACTTTCCAATTTTATGGTTCCATTCTCGTAATGACATAACTCATCGAGATCTCTTCAAGATTTCAATCTTTATTTCAGGCACCTGAAACTCTTATAGAGTTTTATTATTTGTTATGTCTTGGGTCTCTTCAGGAGCACCCGCCTCCAATATATGACCATCTCATATTACTTTCTATTTACGAGAATTTTGATCATTGGAACCATTTCAACTATCATGCTTCAGGCATGATTTACATTCTCTCGCTCTAACATGTAATTTAAACTTAGAGTATTTCAACTGGTATATGAGACTTAATTACTCTCATTGGGTCAGTAAATATGTCTGGCAGATGACATGTAATAACATGAATTATCTTATGAACTTCTAGTTCATATACGAGGATCTAGATAATGATAATTCATTTTCCTCTATCCAGCTGATTATTGTCTCCCCCTGATGTTGAGAAAAATCATGCCATAAATGATTCTCCAATTAATGTTTAAGAATTTAAACATAAAAGGAGACTCGTACTCAATATATATTCTCAACCCTTTTTATTTACCCATTTTGTGCGTTGTGGTGGAGCAATTCATATCGCACATTCAAAAATTATAAAATGGGAAATGTATGGTTTCTGACCAAAAACCAATCATAACGTGGAGTTTATTATAACTCGTTGGCTTGATGCGTATAAGTGTTGCTATATGGAAACACCATATAAATAATAACTCTTTTGTTCTCATAATTTAGCTATTAAATAGGAGGCATCCTATTGAAATTTTGCTAAACTATATTTTTCATAATCAATAGGCTTTGTAACAACTGATATAGCCTAAAATATAAACCCACTAGCTTTTCAAGACGAATAGTCTAACTGCATAATCTGAATATTTTTAGAATCAATCTCACAAACTTCTGGTTGTAAGTCGATAAAATAATGTAGATGCATCTACTAAAATCATATAAAACTTTCCACATTTGTGGATATATGGGCCCATATTTCGTTCAAATATGCAAGACATACAGTCTCAACTTCAATACAAGAACTTTAAGTTCTAATTCTTTTGGTAAGTGGGATCATCTATATCCTTTGAGAACAAACAACACAAGAACTTCAGGTTCTTTTAGTAAGTGGAATTTAATCAATTCCTTTAAGCAACACAAGAACTTCACGTTCTTTAATAAGTGGAATTTAATCCATTCCTTTGAGAATAAGCACCACAAGAACTACAGGTTCTTTTAATACATGTGCATGTAAATCTCAATAATTTCTGCACCATTAATCAGGATGGTCTAACCGATCATGCCAACTATATATATGTGTGTATATATCTCTGAATTTGTAAACTCCTTGTTTACCATAACATGTAATTCAATCTCACTCGTACATGTCTAGTACGACCATCAAAATTGTTCCTTTAAATAGGAATATATTTAGCTCTTTCGTAGCTTTCAATTGAAATTATCTTTTGGTAGCAATATATGGCTCTTCTAGAGCTTTCAACTGACTTTTTGGCTACTAGAACTTATATCCATATTGGCTTATTTCAAATGCCAATTGATAACATATGTTATCTATAATTCCAAAAGGGATAATTTGCGAACTCATATTGCTCTCTTTATGACTTTGACGAGTATAACGCACTTTGAATATGGAATAAAGTTCCATTTGACAATAACATATTTGCTCAACCAGATCCTTTTGTGATATTAATACTTCCGGATATAGTACTCACATTATTCCCTTGCATTTTAATCGAGAAATGCATAATTGTGCACCTTTCAAAATGTGCTTTGTTTCATTTACTTCAGGTAATGAAAATATGTACTTTGTATCATTCACTTCGAGGAATGAAAAATAAATATAGCACATCATATCAAGTCGATTATCTATCAGAGATAAACTTTCAAGTGCTCTTCCGAAGTATTGATATTTTAGTACTTTGAGAAATACTACTCATATTTTCCCTTGCATTTAAATGGGAAAAATATTTCTTATGCTTAAGTACAATATGAGTACTTGCATTATCTGCTAGGCATAAATAGCCACAATTCTAGGCATAAATAGCCACAATTCATTGTATATTTTATTCCGGAAGTAATCATATTCTTCAAATAATAAATTAACATAAAACGTAAATAAATAATATATGAAATAAATAAAGATAAAAGAAAATTAACATAAATAAATAATAAATAAAACGAATTAAAATTAAAAAAATAAAATAAATAAAAAACAATTATTCCTGTTAGAGGTTATAAGGGAAATAAAATAAATGATAAATTATTCCCTTCAAGGGTTATGAGAAAATTAACAATATCCAATTGAGTTGGACCAATAACGCCATAATTATTTTCGCCATAAACAAATTTTGTTTATATTTTATTTCATTTATCATTCATGATTATGGATAAAGTCCATAATACTTTGGCGTTTGACAAGTACGAAACCAATGGTTTATAACATCACATTGGTAAAAGGATTTCACTTCCTTAGAATGATCTTTATCACTCTTGTCATCCTTATAACTTTGCTACCAGCGGGTAGAAGTATTCTTAAAATGACTATATTTTTCATGTGTATATTCATAGCCTCGACAACGACCACAACTTTTAATGTGATTTTTTTATTCCTTCCATAATATAATCTCACATTCACTTCAGGGAATGGAGTAGAGCCAGTGGGCCTTTAAAACTTTTTTCACATATCCTTATCACAGAGAACAAAGATTTAATCCTCGTACGCGGCATTGTTAAACCTGTCCACAAGGTCCTTTAAAAACCTCCTTTGAGACCAGTAGCCTCGCAGAACGGGATGTCCAGCCAATTATACTTGGATTATATCGAAATTATGTCTCTAATTGAATAATGATTTACCATGTTTGCATTCACTTTAGGGAATGAAATCGATCCAATAATTGCATGGAATAAACATCATGCTTGCATTCACTTCAGGGAATGCCCCATCATTGATAATTGCATGGAATAAACATCATGCTTGCATTCACTTCAGGGAATGCCCCATCATTGATAATCGCATGGAATAAACATCATGCTTTGCATTCACTTCAAGGAATGCCTCCCATAAAACTTTTTGGATCAAGACGAATTTTCGTAACTTGAAATTGGGAGAAGTCTATGGTCGAGTTTTTCGACGAAGAAGAAATATTGCTTTCAAGCAAATATAGACTTTATAATAATCTTCTTGTAAATCCAAAATCATCATGATTTATCGCACTTTAAAATTGTATTTTAAAAGATAAAAATAAAATAGAGTTTACCGATATTGAATTTCGTCTCAAAGACAATGATGACATAGCAAATGAACCAAGGCATCTTCTCATAATCTTTTTTACACCATGTCTCTTTCCAACTCATTTGAATACATGTAAAACTCAAAACACGGTTAAAAGCATCGACTTTTATCAATAGAATAAAAAAAATTATTTGAGACTAGATCAAAAAGTATAAAAGTAGTCATAGATCAAGTTGAATAAACATAACTATAATTGATGTGATCAAATTATAAACAACCATAGTTAAAATCAAGCGACATTTTGATGAATATATAAACACATCAAAGTAACATATTCCTTTTGCCTTTGATTCACATACAAAGTAATTGATACAAATAATAAAGTTGCTTTATATCTCGAATTTATTCATATAAATTACAATAATAATAATAATAATGATAAAACAAATATATAACAATCACATGACAACACAATCCTTGAATTGAATCAATTATAAATTAGAATGGAATAATAAAAACTTTGAATAAAACTAATATGCTTTAATTTGGTTTGCTTTATCAATCCATCTAATGAAGTACGACGATAATTTTAATTTTCGTTAATTCAAGAGTTACTTCAAGTATGAATAAAATAATAATAAATTAAAATAATAACCAAATAATATATATGAATATACTAACTTTTGGAGAATGATAAATCAATCATTATATTAGTATATAAATAAGTAAAACGCACCATACTTTCCAAGGTAAGCTGAATATATGATAGATGTAGTCACCAATATCAAATTGAAATTCTTTTCGAGAACCACCAACAATAATCACAGTAATTGAGCGAGCGAGATCGTGCTGATAACGTGTTGTGAATAAAATAAAGAAGAACAAGAATAAGAACAAGAAGAACAAAGAGATGAGAGAAAGAGGGAGATTTGTATTATTCTCAAAATATAGAATTGTATACAATGCCTTCAATGAATCATCTATTTATAGGCATAAGAAGTACATAATACATTAAACTCTAATTCATAGAGATAATATTCCTAATAATAAATAAATCAAACTCCTTTGATAAAGTTCTAATCATGATAGACATCCACATAAATAAATATTCATAACACTATGACAAATTTAATGGAAAAAGTAAAAACTAATAGTTATTTTACATTAGACTACATTGATTTTTCTCTCTCTATATTTATTATTTTAATTACCCAAAGAAATAATAATAATAATAATAATAATAATAATAATAATAATAATAATTTTTAAAAGAGTATTAATTATTAAAAATATTTATTTTAATAAGAAATAATCATTCGTTATTATAATTTTGAGAAGAAAATTAATTATTAAAATATGTAAATTATAAATATTAAAAAAATTAATAATATTTTAAACGAATTTTTATTATAAAATTATAATATCCAATAACACAATAATAATATATGAACTTTTGTATTATTATTTTAATAAGAAATAATATTCGAATAGATAAAAAATGTTGAAGTTAATACAATTTTTTGATGTATATATGTTCAAATGATAATTATTTTTTAGCTGTAGAAATAGAAAATGACATCTGAAGGAGTTTTGTTGTAACGTGACCATGAGCACATTTTGTCTCATTTTCACGAAGAGCAAGTAAGTAAATGTTTTGTAATTTAAAATTGTATATTCAATATGTAATTGTTATAATACAGAATTATAATGAATTAATTATAGGGTGTAGAGCATATGATCCACCGCCGAGGAATGACGATAAAAGAACCTGATGAGCGTTTAGTGCATTACCTACAACGAGCTGGTTTTTATAATGCTTCATTTCTACGTGGATTTTAGATAGTCCCCGGGTTGATTACAACATTGATTGAACGGTTGGGACCAGAGACCAACATATTTCATTTTCCATTTGGCAAATGCACAATAATCCTGGAGGATGTAGCGGTATAGCTTGGTGTTCCAACAAATGGAAAATCATTGGTTGGAGAAAATAAGTACAATGCATATGACCTTTACACGCAGTACCTGGGCAAAGCTCCTCCTGAGTCATGTGTGGACGAGCTACACCTCAAAATTTCATGGTTGCAGTAGGATTTAGTGTGACTGATGAATATGGTCGTCGAGAACTTGAGTGTGCAGCTCGAGCTTATATACTACAACTTATTGGTGGTGCATTGATGCCAGATACATCTGGTAATATGATTCACACACAATACATGTCGTTCTTGGCTAATTTTGACACAACTGCTACATATAGTTGGGGGTTTGCAATATTGACATTTTTGTACCATGAAATGTGCAAGGTCACAATTATGCATGGTGAAAAGGCAAATTTAGATATGGGTGGATGTCAAATCTTACTACAGTCCTGGGCGTGGTGTAGACTGCCTTATCTAACGCCCATTTTATCTATACCGATACATATGAAGTTTCCGCTTGCTGGAAGGTAATAATGTGATTGCAATTGTATATAGATATTTATTGATATAATATTTATATTCAATGACTTTGAAATATAATTTTAATATATCTTTGCAGATGAAAACATAAGTTGAAGAATGCGGGGTGGTTCACAACACTGTCAAAGATACAAGATTAAAGATCCAAACAATAGAAAAAAATTGGTATCATAATCAATTTTCGAAAGAAAAATTGTTTATTTGATTGTGAGTGAATTTGTTTTACAATTTATTTGGTAGTCGTACGCGAATGACACTATCAAGACTTGCCTACCAGATATTGTGCTTGAATGTGCATCATTCTGGGGTGCGATTGTGCCTTTGATCCATTTTATATTGTTGAGTTCTATTATGCGGACAGAGTGTTGATGCAATTTAACTTCCATCAACCCATTCCAAGAGCTCCACATGAACGAATTCACAATGTTCGTAGAGGTAGATTCAATGAGAATTGGAGTGTGAAGCAAGCCGATTTTATTGAATTGTGGTAGGAAAGATGGACACGGTGGGCTGATGATTTGAGTCTAATTCAAGCCAGCGATTTTGAATTTAATACATAATAATATTCATGGTTTTCGGCAAATGAGAAATCGTTCATAACATCTGTCGAAGATGCAAATAAATGGCTTGAAGATCCACGGTGCTCAAGGCACGTACACTTCCCAACCGAGTTTGGTCAGAGCTCTCAGCAATCAACAGACGAACCAAACTTGGAAGGAATTTCAGGTTGGCCTTCTTTGTGGTCGCAAGTTGACTCCCACTCGCTACATGTAAGCAACAATCCTTGGGAGCAACCACCATTTGGTAATGTCTCAGAACAAACACCATTTCAAGAAAGTCATCAAATATTTGGATTTGACTATATTCCGCAACAATCACCTTCTAATTTTGCAACTGGTGGTAACTTATTTTCTCATCCGGCTTACAATGATGATGAAGGATACGTACCACAATTTTAGTATCCTCAATCATCTGTATATGAGGAAGGTTTTGATGTTGGTAGTATGGTATCTTTGTTGTCAACAACTACCATTAGCAGCCCATCATTTCATCCTGAAAAAATATTTACTACACCACCTACTATGCAAATAACGAATGGTTAATTTTTTGATGACGATGAACTGGCTCTTAATCGACCACGTAGAGAGATTCACCCCGCTCCGCGGTACGATCAAACATCATCTTTCCACCGGCAAGTATTACCCAGGAGGAGGCAGAAATATGATTTTATTTATTTATTTGTAATTTATGTTTTCATGGTTGAACATTTGCTCACCCTAGATATTCCATGTTATATGCATTTCTTTTTATTTCTATTATATTTTGATATTTATGTTCTTTTTTAATTCCCGTATTAAATTTCAAAATTTGAATTCCAATTCCAAATCAAGACTTTACATTAACACGAAAAATGGAATGATGAATGAAAATAACATAATAAAATAGAAATCATATTAAATAATATTTTAGAAAAAAATAAAAAATGAAAAATAAGAACAAATAATAAATTAAATCATATTAAATAAGAAAAAATAATAAATTAAAATTATATTATATTATACTAAATAAGAACGAATAATAATTTAAAATAAATTGAATTTAAATACTCAAAATTCTAGAATATACTATTTTACCAAAAAGTTTGATTTTGGTTATTTTATTCATACGTTGGTTCTAGAATATACTATTTAACCATATTTATTTACTCTTTTTCTTTAATTTCAGTATTCAAATTCTAATTAAAATTTCAAACATTAACGAGAAAAAAAATTTATTTACATTACCATAAAATTACATACTTTAAACATAGCATTTAGGTTGACCGTCCGACACGATAGTTGAAAAGATTTGATTTGTTCCGACACTTGTTTCTTGAATGACCCGGTTCCGTACAAAGAGTACAATGTTTAACTTGAACTCGTCCCTCTATATCATCTAAATCATCTATATTCGTATTAATACGAGTAAACTTCGGTCGACCCTTCAGCTTTTTACGAAGCACTGGATTTGCTAACCATTCTTCGTATATTGGCTCTACCGGCCAATAGTCTTGGTTCGGGATCGTGTTGAACTGAATTCTACATATATTTGCAATATTATGTAGTTTATAACAGTCAACCGCAAAAGCGTAAGGGTTGAGTCAAAAATGCAAACATGCGACGTGTGCGTGAGAGCAAGGGTATCTAAATGCTTGGAATGCACCACAATCACACCATCTCTGATGAAGTTTGACAGTGAACTTTTTTGCTCACCTCAGACTTTAGCTTCCACAGAAAATTCAAAACCATGTGGGTCGAATGATCTTACTCGCATAACGGAGGCTTTGGCTTGAAGTTCGATCATTTTATCATGCAGGGTTTTAGACCAATATTGTTTGTTGTTTATTCAGGAGTTGGCTTCCTGCCCTTTGTCGGACCACACTTTGCCCAATCTAAAGTAAGTCTCCCACACAATACTTGTAATTGGGAGATGGTGTATTCCTTTAAGAACCTAGTTTATAGCCTCTGCAAGGTTAGTTGTCATATGACCATAACACCGACCTTCATCATAGACTTGTGACCATCTTTCCGTGGGGATGTCATTTACAAATTTTATTACATTTGCACCGTGTCGCCTCAACCTTCTGATCCTTTCTTGGAATCTTGGTTGAACTAGTTCATACCCTATTTATAAAAAAACAAGTTAAATAAAACAACAAGATAAACTCAAAAATAAATTTAAAACTTTTATAAACAACAAATAACAACTTACCCGCGCCTAAAATCTCTTTCCGGACCTGATTGTTTCCGAACCACGTCTTCACATTCGCTGCAATATGTCGTATACAATATGTTGGATATGCACGTGGAGGTTTCTATAAACTCCAACGTTAGTCAATTACTGATAAGAGCACAATTCCTCTATCAAAAATCATGCAAATCTCATCTTCTTTTACAACATGATTGCGTAGGTGCTTCAAAAAGAATTCCCTTCCATCCACATCTTCCTTTTCAAATATGGCAAAGGAAATTGGGAATATATTATTGTTTCCATCTTGTGCAACGACCACGAGTAATATATGACCGTACTTCCCATACAACCATGTACAGTCCACTTGAAACATGCGTTTGCAGAATGGAAACCCTTGAATGCACACATTGAACGCCCGAAATAACTTACTAAATACTCTTTTACTAGGAATTAATTCGTCTTGTAAGTTGAACGCCGGCAAAGTCTCGTACTCTACCACAATCCCCAGGATGAAATGTTGCATTGCTTGTAAAAGAGCTGATAGCTCATTATACGATTTATCCCAATCACCATTGAGTTACGCCATCGCCTTATTCTTTGCCATCCACGCCTTGTAGTAAGATGTAATATAACCAAGCTGGGTCCGGATAGAGGCTACTAACACTACAATCGAAATTCTTGGTTCCTGTTCAACCAAAGCTCTGGTGTAAGCACATATTAGATCAGAGTTTAAATTAATATGGTCCTATGATAAAGCCATATTGGTACATGTGTGCTGATCAATAAACCGTGGCACCTCCCACATTTTAGTCCTCTTACTGTATGAATTTTTTACCCACCACAGACAGTTGCTCTTCCAATGAAAACACCTTACACATTAGGTACTTTTGTTGGACTCAACAACATAAAATGATGTTTGGCGTTTGATACAGTGCTCCTAAACTGCAAGCTTCACGACTTCTTTTGTTTCAAATTTAGCTTTTAGTTCCAATTCTCCAAAGTTCGAAGATGATGAAGAACCAAATACGCGAGCTTGATATTTCTGATATTGTATTGCAGTATAGTCAACTTCATACATGCGGGCTGTTGGAGCTTCATAGGCTGGATAAATAGGTTCTAGTTGTTGGGGCTCCGGTGCAACATAACCCCAAACAACCGGCTGTTCATTTCTCAACCCGAGCCTAGCAACAGATGTGGCCCAAACATCTTCTTCAATATCAATACCATTGCCCTGAGACGCTTCTGTCATAACAACGTCAATATCATCGACATCGAGTAACTGAACGTCATCTTCTTCACTAATAGGAATAATATTTTCTTCATTCTCACTGAAATCTTCAAGCGATTCGCCCCAACGACCAATTGTGGGTTCAATGTCACAATATGTTGATGAACTCATCTTTTGTAAATATTAAAAAAACATAAGCAAAACACTAAAATTTTGGGTTTTAAAAAATATATCTTCAATCATACAAAAAATTATTCAAAGCCTCTAGAATTTAAAAAACAGATTAAAAGGAAAAAATCACTTACTTAATTTTTACTGACCTTTACGAACTCTTCAATCACTGTCTTCGAATATTTCTTCAGAAACTCACAAACTCTTCCCTCTTTTTTGACTCAAACTCTCTTAATTTTTTCTCAACCCCTACACACTCATCTTCCCTAAACCCTATACATATACATATAAAATAATATAAAAAAACTACCCCCCTTTAATAGCTTGTACCTAAACCTATAAATTTACCCTGATCTAAAGCTTGACGTGCATGCATGGCACATGTAGCGTGAACATCACCTCGCCATTTGCAAATGGCGATTAATCCAGGTTAAAATTAGATTTAAAATAATGATTTTATAAAACTTACCTTTAATTACGAAAATGCCATTAATGAAAATTGAAAAAGATTTTTATCTCACTTTTCAAATCAGAAAGAAAGCTATCATCTTCTTCATCAAACAAAAAGCTCAAAACCTTTCAAGAGCAAGCTTTTTGTTCATCAAACCTTCTTTTGTGGTGATTTCTTCAAGGTAAATGTCTTAAACCTTTAGCTTTTACTAGATTAAGATAGATTTCAACTTAGTTTTCCATTTACCCAATAATTTTTAAGTTTACCCTAAAACCCATGATTTTAAAAATGGTGATTTCTTGATAATTTTCGAATAGGATTTGATACCTGTGTTTTTGGTGGTTAAAAATCACATTTTGGCGTTAATAAAGTGTTGAAATGAAGCCTTAAATATATAAACCTGAAACTAGGGCAGTGGGTATTTTTAGGAGGTGAAAAAATGGTGTTTTTAGCTTGATTTTGTGGTAAAACGGGGGTTGGAGGTATATGGACCTAGGTTGGGTGTTTTTAGATGATTTTGGTGTGGTTTGGATGTTTAATTTGATGGGTATTTGCTGGGATTTGCTTAAGTACGGGTTTGATGATGTTTTGATGGATTTCGGCTTTAAAACGTTGAGGGAATGTGATAGAATTGTGAATTGATGTTTGACAGTGCATTTATGGAAGATTAGGGGAGTAATACCTTGTTTTTGGTTGATGAGAAATAAGGGAAACAAGTTCGGGTGCTTTGGGCGCGATACCGGGTACTACGAGGCGTGAGATCGGTGTTTCGGCTTCCGTTGGGCTCTACCAGTGAGTGGAAACTGTTTTGAGACTTTAAATGCGTTCAATGAAGGTTGTTGGGGTTTGGGTGGAGTCTTAGAGACTAACCTAGACCCGAGTGCAAGTGTATCTATTCTCGCTTGTTTGGTTGATTATCAACTTTCGTGAACATGTGTGTTATGGTGATGTTTTTGGATTGTTTTTACTCTCCGTTTAATGTTGTTGTGTAGTCGTCGTTGGTGTCGAGCCTCACATGATGGTTGCCTTTACTACGGTGATGTGTAGTCCCACCGGTAGTGACTAGTAGAAGAGTACGATGATGTGTAGTCTCATCGAAAACCTACTAGTTGTTGTGAACGGTGATGTGTAGTCCTACCGGGTTTTGGTTATACATGTGCATACCGTGTTTTGTGATGATTGTGTTTCATTACGTCTTTCCTTAAATGGTTTTGCTTTAAATCTAAGATTTATGTTTTAAAAACTGCATTGCTGTTGTGTGTTAGAGCACCACTCACTAAGCTTTAAGCTTACGCTCTCTCTTTTCCAACAATGCAAATCGATAGTGGCTTGAGAGGCAAGTGGGCGAGGGAGGAGTTTCTCGAAGTTCTCGGGTAGCTCAAAGTATGGTTTATGTTTTGTAATAGCACTTAGACAATGTGATTGTTAGATTTGTATGTTAAGGAGTTGGGGTTTCAAACTCCTATATTTACTTTGTTTATGTTCCTAGCATATTTGATGTGGTGATATTATGTTAAATTGAGACTTGATGTGGCATTGTATGAATCGCTATGGATATTGACTTGTTAGTGTTTTTGAACTTAAGTGTTCATGTGATCTTAGGGCTTGAAATCCATTTTGTTGCTTGAATGTATGATGGATGGTGTGATTAGGACACTTTGCATCTAGAATGTATGTATGATATGTTGCCTTGAGGTTTTTAATGATTCGGGACAAGTTTGGGGGTGTTTGGAGGTGTCAAGATATGATTTCAGGCCTATATGTGTGCAGGTGTTTCAAAACGCTCGATGTCGTTTCTGAACGGTCGACAACTTCAAGGGTACTCATACTAGAACGAAGTGGTGTCGTTTCGATACGATTTGTCACTGTGAGTCCCCGTTTCGGAACACGTTTCGATACGTTTCGACACCGTGAGCCCCCGTTTCAAAACTCGTTCCGATACGTTTGGTCACTGGAAGCCTCCGTTCCAGAACAAGATGGGACCGTTTCGAAACGACTTGGTCTCCCTTTTAAAATGATGCCCGCATTTCGGAACTGGCAAGCCTGTTTCGAAACGCAGGCAGTTAAAACACCTAAATGGCACATTCGAAGGTTTCTGAATGTTGTATTTTAGTCCCTAGAGTTTGTATGCTTCCTTGTTGAGTCTATATGTATCCCTTATGATGGTTTTGCCCCGTATGCATGCAATTTGACTAACAACTATATGGTAAGTTTAAATTAATGTGTGCCCTCTGCTCGTTCGTATCTATATTTGCTTATCCACTGTCATTTACCCACCTAGGGTTAATCGTAATATTTAGACAAGTTAATAAAAAAATAAGGTCGCTAATCAGAGTGAGGCCTTAGCGAGTCTCGCTTCGATTTTCCCCATGTAACTTGTTCAGACCGGTCTGTTGGCTAGACCGGTATGAGGGGTTACATGAAGTATGCTGGAAGCCATAGGTGAGCGTATTGGATCTGTCATCAAAATCGACCTTCAAACTTGTTGATAAATTAGCAGCAAATTCTTCTAGAAGTGCAAGCTGTCAACACCTCACTGCAGCAACAATCATTAGCAATCATTGGCTGCTATATTTTTCTGTTATCACATGTAACAACCTGCTGTGCTGGCAACACCAGCTGTCATTCTCCTTGTTTTCGTGTATTTAAACACAAGCTGTGAATGAATACATCATCCCTTTTCAAACAAATATTTTTTGTGTTATTGATAACCTAGCTACCATATCCAACAAAACTGATAATGGAAATCGTGGTAGTTTTTCCCGATTGGTAGTAAAGATCAACCCGTGAAATCTTCTTGTTTCTAAAATTCTGTTAAATGGCAGAGTGCAGTGTGTAGGATTTGAATCCTTACATGTTGTGTGTTTTGGTTGTGGAACGTACAGTCATACCCAAGAGATCTGTCCAAAATTGAATGTCAATGAAAGTTACACTGCTTCTGCAACTACTGCTCCCACTTCTTCGGTTCTTCTGGTTGCCCCTTCAGATCCTTTTGGTCCCTGGATGGTAGTTGAAAAACGACCTCGACGTACATCAAAATCACAACCAACCTTGTCTAAGGCGCGTACAGGTATGCCTGCCACTGCCTATGGATTTAATCCGATTTTTAACATTGATGAAGATAATCTCGACCATAATACCCAGACAGAGGGTGATTGAACTGATTCAACCTTGAAGGATAATTTAATCGATGCCTCGGCTTATGACTTTCCCATTGCTGACAAGGAAAATGATTGCGCTCCCTTTTGAAAGAAAAATTAAAGTCTAAAACTGCTTGACCATTTGGAAACACACCCCTCTAGTTATTGCTTCTAAGCCTGGAATACATCATCCTTCCATGGTAATGCTTCTAATATTGTTAGTTGTAGTCGCATGTCGAAAGGTCCTGCCCCTTTGGTGCCTATTACTCCTTCAAATCATACTGTGGTATGCTTGCCAGATGATCATCATCCAAACCTACCCGTTGTGGTATCTCAAAAGAACCATATTACTGCCACTAAAGGTGCACAAGGTAAGCTTTCGAGAAAATCTGTAATAAATCCTCCCAAACAAGGCCTGAAGAGGAATACACCTGTATAAAATATAGTTGTAACCGATGATGCCTCTGGCCATATACAAGATATTCCACAATTGGCCGATGAGAGGTCAGCTATGGTCGAATGATTTCCCCCACCGTTAAAACTTCTAATGATGAATGCTAAAATCATCGTTTGGAATGCTCAAAGATGTGGTAGCCGTAAATTTACTCATTTTGCCCGGTAATATCTTCATAATTATAAGCCAGACACCTTTATTTTTGTAGAAACACGCGTGAGTGGTAATTCTGCAGCAAGTATCATTCATGCTCTTGGTTTCCCAAATTCACATCGGGTGGAGGCTATTGGTTTCTTCGGTGGTATTTGGTTATAATGGTTTGATTCAATCTCGGTGAAAGTTCTTTTTAGTCACTTTTAATTCATTCTTTGCAGGCTATCTGTGCCAGGTAGTTGTGCTTCTTGTCTGGCTACTTTTGTGTACGCTACCCCAAACTATCAGAAAAGAGTGCCTTATGGTCTTATTTGCGATCTTTATCTTCCCAAATATCGGAGCCTTGGATTATTTTAGGGGATTTTAATGCCACTCTATCCTTTGATGACCGTAAAGGTTGTGCTTCCTCTAGTAAGTCAGATCACAATTTTCAGAATACAATTTTTAACTGTAGTTTATATGATCTTGGTTTTCAAGGTCCGGATCACACTTGGTACAAAAGACTTCGCTTTGTCCGTCTTGATCGAGCGCTATGCAATGATCATTGGTTTACACAATTTTCTGCAGCCTCCATCACTCATCTTCTTAGAATGAAACCAAACCACCGCCCTTTACTTCTTGATTTGAATGACCAAGTATCATCTTTTGGGAAAAAAATCATTTCGATACTTTTCAAGCTGGTCTCTCCATCCAGATTTCGATCAATTTGTACGCGATAACTTAGATAATTCGCTACCTCTCACTGAAACTATTGACAAATTTTCTATTGCTACTGAAAATTGGAATAATCAGAGTTTTGGGTTGATTGGCGCAAAGAAAAAATCTCTTATGGCTCGACTTAAAGGGGTCAATGTTGTCTTAACCAACATCGCTCCTCTTACATGATTAAGCTGGAAATTTAACTTCAGAGAGAGTTGGATTCCATCCTCGAGCAAGAGAAGCTTCTATGGAAGCAAAAATCATGCTCAGAATGGATCAATTTTGGGACTAAAACACAAAATATTTTCATTCCTTGGCTAAGGGTAAAAAACGACGTGCGACAATCACAATGCTCAAGGATGGCACTTGGCAGTGGTGAATGGTGCTCTAATGATGATTCCTAGCGTGATGAGGCATCAGATTTTTTCGAAAACTATTTGAATGCAATAAAATCCCCACTGGTCATTATCCTATTCATGATGGTTTACCCCAAGTGCCCACTAATGCATTTTCCATGCTTGACAATATACCTTCAAGTGATGAAATTAAAGATGCGCTCTTCTCCATGGCTCCGCTAAAATCCCTGGGTATTGATGGTGTGCACGCCCACTTCTACCAAAAGAACTGGGAGGTGGTCGGACCTTATGTATGTGCTATGATCCAAAATTTCTTTAATGGTGCTGCCCTTGAGCCAGAGTTTAATGAGATTTCTCTTGTGCTTATTCCTAAAATTAACTCTCCGGAAACATTTGCTGATTTTCGGTCTATCAGTTTATGTTTAGTTATCTATAAACTGATCTCGAAGATTATTGTTCGTCGCCTTCAACAAATCATGTCTTCTCTTATTGGACCTAACTAGACAAGTTTCACAAAGGGTAGAAGCATCTCGGAGAACATCATCATTAATTAGAAATCATTCATTCTATGCAATTGAAGAAGGATAAAATTGGTTGGATGGCGATCAAGGTCGATTTGCAAAAGGCCTTTGATTGTATATATTGGTCCTTCATTGAAGATACTCTTCTGGTTTTTGGTTTTCCACCTAATCTGACACGAATTATCATGCAATGCATCACTACACCCTCTATGCAAGTTCAATGGTTGGGTCAATTGAGTCGATGTTTTTCTCCAAGCATGGGAATTCAACAAGGTGATCCACCATCGCCATATCTATTTAATTTAACAATTGAGAGGTTGAGCCATGCAATCCAACATTCAGTTCAATCTTCTACTTGGTCGACTTTTAGTTTGGCAAGGAATGACACGTCTGTCTCCCATCTATTCTTTGTCGACGATCTCATTCTTTACGCCAAGGCTAACTTGCAACAAGCTATAAATATTGAAAACATCCTAAATGCTTTCGGGTACTTCTCTGGTTATAAGGTCAACAAGAACAAAACAACCATGTTTTTCTCAGCCAATGCGAAATCTGCTTCAAAAGCTCTTCTCAATGATCACCTCGGCTATAAAGTAGTTTTGGACCTAGATGTTTATCTTGGAACCTATGTCCGTTATCCGGGTGCTACTCAAGAGAGGTTTTATTTCATTATTGAAAAAACCCGAAAACGTCTTACAGGATGGGCAGCTAGAACCTTATCCTTTACGGGCAGAGTTACCCTTGCCAAATCAGTTTGCTTAGCATCTCAACTTACTTGATGCAAACATGTATGTTACCATCTTCTATTTGTGATGAAATCGAGCGGATAGTTAGACATTTCATTTGGGGTTCAAACGGGGCATCTAATCTTATTTCCCTTGTGAATTGGGAGACACTTTGTCAACCTCTTGATCGTGGGGGACTTGGAATTAGGCGTACATAAGACAATAACACTGCATTTCTCATGAAAATCTGTAACGCCCTTATTCATTCTCGCTCTGCTATATGGATTCTCATCTTAAGGGAAAAATACAAGGTTCGTGAATATTGTCCAGAATCGATTTTCAAGCCAAACTGCTCGACTTTCTGGTGTTCACTGGAAAATGTTTGGCCTGAGTTTCGCTCAAAGTTATCATGGTCAGTGGGAAAATGGTACGTCCATTAGCTTTTGGAGAGACACTTGGCTTCATGGAATTGGACCCCTTCAGCACTTGGTTTTATCTAACACTATGATCGAGCCGGAAGCAAAGGTGTGTGACTTTGTTTCCTCAAATGGTGATTGAAACTGGAATCAATTGAATCTATTTTTCGTTGAGCATGTCTTGGCACATACTAGGAGTACTTGTCCGCCGAGCCCTCTTTTCGGCCTTGATACTAGCTATTGACTAGGTAATTTGTAGCGTGTATTTTCTGTTAAAAGCGCATACTCAGCTATCGCTCAACAAGATTGGTCTGCTCCTAATCCTTGCTGGAAGTTAATATAGAAATTTTGTATCCCCGAGAGAGTCTGCAGATTCTTGTGGCTTGCCTTCCAAGATAAGCTTCTTACTAATTCGGTACGTCATCATCGTCATCTCACTGATTCTACTACTTGTGATGTTTGTAGCGCTCAAGAGGAATATGTATTGCACATTTTGCGTGACTGTCCGAGCATGCAAGGCCTATGGTAGGATATTTCAAATGCTGCGATGGACACTAATTTTTTCAATCTCCCCTTACAAGAGTGGATTCTCAAAGGGATCGCTTCCACTCGTCTTTGTGGTCTCACCGGGGGATCGTGGGGTACTTTTGAAGAACTAAGTGTTTTGATATAATATTTGAAAAATGTTTTGGACTAAATTTAAAAGAATTTAAAATATGTTTTTAGTCAAAAACAACTTGAAAACATGGTTAAGGGTTTTACAAGGCTTTGGAATGATTTAAAGTGTATTTAAAGTAGTCAAAATCAAGCTTTTCAAGTACCTGTACCGATACGCCCTAGAGTTTCAACTACAAAAATTTTTCAGTAGCCAAAACCCGTACCGATACGCTTAGCCGTATCGATACGGTGTGATTTAAAATAGCCCAACGACTAGTCGCGTACCGATACGGTTGTATCGCGTACCGATACGCCTAACTACCCCCAACGGTCAAATTTCCCAACAGTCTTTTAAACTGCAGGACCGTATCGATATGCACCAGCTGAAGTGCACAACGACTACTTCTTTATCGAGACTGTATCAATACGGTTTGAAAAGTATCGATACGCCAAGCTGGATAACTACATTTATAGTGGAAAATAAAGGCTCCAACGACTCTAATCCAACCCCAACGGTCCTCAACGGTTACAAACTCAATTAGGAGTATAAAAGGGACCTCCAAGCATCAAGAAATGGTTAATGCTTCATTTGTCAAACATCATATGATCACAAATATGTCTTAGTGTCTAATTGTCAATTTCTTGTATAGACAAACTGTTGAGTTGTGTGGAGCTCGATTCGATCAACCAATATTGCTCACCAAGTGGTGGAGAGATGGATTTTTGGGTGGAAGGGTTGTGGAAGCTAGAAAGAATAAAGACACAATGATTTATAGTGGTTCGGCCTTCTAACAAGCACCTACATCCACTACCTTAGCTTCCCACTAAGGATTTCACAATCAATCCACTAATTGATTCGTCCCCTTTTCTAGGATTAGGAGGAAACCCTTACAACCGATCAAGCTTCTACCCAAAGCCTTGATCAAAACCCTATTTTACAAAGAGACAAAGAAATCAAACTTAAACCCTCTAATAGGTGTTTGTTTGCACAATGAAGCACTCACCCAAATCTTAAAACACTTGAGCAAATTTGACAATTTTAGCTCACTAGTGTTTGTCTATACAAGAAATGACAATTTAAGTGCTAAGACAATTTCTTGATCATTTGATGTTTGACAATATGAGCATTAACCTTCTCTTGATGCTTGGAGGTCCCTTTTATACTCCCAAATGAGTTTCTAGCCGTTTATGGTCGTTGGGGATGTTTTGGAGCCGTTGGAAGCCATTTAAGTTGAGCTTTAAATGCTCACCTGCACTATAGTTTCGAAACCTTTGAAGAGGTTTTGAAACCTTAAGAGGGGTTTAGAAAAACTAGCCGTTACAGGGCCAAAGTTTCGAAACCTTTGCTTAGGTTTCGAAACCTTTGAGCCAAAGTTTCGAAACCTTTGCTTAGGTTTCTAAAAAATCAGCTACTGCCCAGATAAGTTTCGATACCTTTGTTTGAGGTTTCGAAACTTTCATCTAAAAACATGTATTTCGGGCATTTTTCGACTTTTAAAAGTATAGTTCGATATAGGTATTAAGTCAAACTCTTTCAAAACATTTTGTCACGTTTTAAGGACTTTTGAATTATTTTTGAAGTATTTAAACAAGTCCAAAAACATTTTTCACAATAATTGTTATATCAAAATATTTCTCAACACAAACACTAGTGAGCCAAAATTATTATATTTGCTCAAGTGTTTTAAGATTGGGTGAGAGCTTAATTGTGCAAACAAATACCTATTAGAGGGATTATAGTTTGCTTACTTTTTATCTCTTTGTAAAGAGGGTTTGATCAAGCTTTGGGTAAAAAGCTTGATCGGTTTTGTAAGGGTTTCCTCCTAAGCCTAAAAAAGGGGATGAATCAATAGTGGATTGATTGTAAATCCTTAGTGTGAAGTTAAGGTAGTGGATGTAGACCTTGGTTAGAAGGTTGAACCACTATAAATCATCTTGTCATTATCTTTTTAGCTTCCACACCTCTATCACCCAATATTCCACTTCTCCACCACTTGGCGAGCAAGAAAGGTTGAAGGAATCGAGCACCATAAAACCCAACAATTGGTATAAGAGCTTGGCTCAATTGAAGAGGATTAACATCTTATTGAGGCGATTTGGTAAGCTCGATCAACTTTTCAAACAACTGACTCAATGGTGCAATCCATCGACAAACCGCCCTTCTTCAACGAGACCAATTATACTTATTGGAAGATGAGGATGATGTTCCTTGTCAAATCCAAAGACTACAAGCTTTGGGATATCATAGAAGATGACCCGTTCGTACCACAAATGAGCAAGGCGGAGTGGAGTGTCGACGATCGTAAGAAGATGGAGCTAAATTGCAAGGCCTTGCACTTCATCTTTTGTGCACTTAGCCTCAACATATACGAGAAGATGTCTTCTTGCGAGAGTGCCAAGGAAGTTTGGGACAAGCTCAAGGTTACAAACGAGGGGACAAACAAAGTAAAGGAAACCAAGATCGGCCTCCTCAACCTAGAGTATGAAAACTTCAAAATGGATATGGAAGAGGACATTGAGAAGATGTTTCATCGATTCTCCACCATCACCAGTGGTCTCAAAGGTTATGGAGAAGTCATCTCGGAAGAAAAGCTTGTCCGAAAGCTTATCTATTATCTTCTCGATTCATGGGACTCAAAGAGGACCACCATCATTGAAGCTAAGAATTTGAAGACCTTGAAGCTTGATGAACTCATGGGGTCACTTCTCACTCACCAAATTATGAAGAAGAAGTGAAGAGGAAGGAAGAGATAAGAAAGATGGGGAAGAAGAAGATCATGGAGCTAGGCATCAACGCAAGTGTCGTTGCTCTCAAATCCCCCACATGCCATCATGTAGAACTAAGTGAGAAGGAAAGCGAAGATGAAGAGATGACCTATCTCTTCAAGAAATTCACCCGGTTCATGAATAGTGAAATGGATAAATCCAAGCATGAATCGAAGAAGAAGATGAATGATTCCCACAAGTCCAACAAAAAGAATCATCTTTAAAGTAAGCATATGTGGCTACATGGAGTGATGAAGACTCCACCGATGATGGGGTAGCCCACATATGCTTCATGACCCTCAATGAGGGGGAGGTAACTTCTAACTCATCTAGTTCAAATTCATATTCTTTTGATGAGTTACAAGAAGCCTATGATGAATTGGTTTTTGAATTCAAGGCTTCATTTTCGAAAAACAAGAAATTGATTTCAAATTTTAAAAACCGAAAATAATTTGCTTTCTAAAACCAATTTAGAGTTTGGAGCAAAACTTAATGATTTGGAGCTTAAAGTTTTAGACTTACAAAATTTGCTTCAAACGATGAGAAAAGATCATCAAAAAGAAGTTGACGATTCAAGAAAGAAAATGATTTGATTTTAAATGAACTTCAAAAGAAAAATAATTTAGGAAAATCAGATTTTTATGTAAGTGTAATCGCTAATTTTGTACGGGCTAATTGACTTTTATACATGTTTAAATAAAAATGGGCTTTTATTTACATTGGGCTTTGTTTAACTTAAATTAACCCATATATATATTATAAGTGTAATCACCTATTTTGTTCAGGGTGTTAACACGTCTCGCTTTTTTAATAATAATGGACTTTGATACTTATATATATATATATATGTTATGGGAAAATTTATACAAAAAGAAAAAACAGTATATATATTAATGTTATATACCTATTTATTATATTATCACTTCTATCTTATTATCGTATATTGCTATTGCCATTATTATTACTTATTATTATTACACTACATTTTACTAATATCTATTATTATCTATCATATTATATTTAATATCATTATTATTATATTTAGTATTATATTTCACTAAGTTATCGTATTACCGTTATCATAATAGTTGTTATTGTTATTATTTCATCTCATTATTATTATTATTATTATTATTATTATTATTATTATTATTATTATTATTATTATTATTATTATTATTATTATTATTATTATTATTATCTACCTATTGGATCTAAAAATAAAATAAAGACTAATATAAATAAACAAGCCCAATCCATATATATAATAAAAGCCCAAAGTTATTTAATTTTACAGTCCATTACAATTTCAAAATCCAAAAAAAATTATTATTGATACAAGGTCCGTTTGGCCCCAAAAAATAAGCTCTAATTGGATCTAAAAGAAAACCCTAATGTTTACACTTTGTGATGCAGCCGCTACAAGCCATCACCGTTGGATCTAGTACGAGATCAACGACCTAGATCGATCAAGGACCAAAAACCCTAGAGGAGAGGGTCTGCCCAGGTTCGTGCTGCACGATCAGAGCCGTTGGATCAGATGGAGATCCAACGCTCTAGAATGCCCATCCAACAGAAATCCTAGCCTCCATCAGATGGTGTCGCGCCACTCAAATCTGAACCGTTGGATCAAACACGATCCAACGACTTGGATGAAAAGAAACTTCATACGCGAGACTCCTCCGATTCCCAGCACGTCCACGCGTGATGTTTGGGGTCACCACGCGCACGCGTGTAGCTCACGCCCGACGTTCGAGTGCATTCAAGAGCCCGCCACGTCGTCTCCGTCCAATCAACGGACGATCCAATGGCCATGATAGTCCGCCGTACGAGCCATGCAAAAAAAAGAAGTCAGCCAATATCAAATGCATCAAAACAAAAGGGGAAAAAGAAAAGCAAAACGAACAAAAGAGGCAACAGAATGACAGGGGAATGACAGAATCACACATGAATCCGGCCAAATCAATTATACGAACCAATGGACATTTTCCATTATATAAACAAAATTTTAATGTAACCCCCTTAACCCGGTCTAGACGGTTGACCCGAATTAAGAAGTTTACACGGGGAAAACCAAAGTCAACCTGAAAGTCAACCTTGATTAACGACCATTTTTTTTCTTTTTACTCTTATCTAAATTCATATTAACCCTAGATATGTTCATAGGATCAGCATACTCAAAGATCACCGCAATCAGAAAACATTTAGGGACTCGATTGCACAAATCATGAACTTAGGGACCAAAATGCAAATTCTGAAAATTACAAGGACTTAACCAACTTTTGAGTTACCATTATGAAATTAGTCATGTTTCATGCTTCTCTGCCAAATTTCAACTCAAACGGACATCTCAAACTCATTCAATTGCATATACAAAGTTCAGAACCAAAACGCAAAGGTTTCAAAACATTTAACCGTCAATTTCAGTGCCCAACGGTCGGGTGTTTCGGAACAGGGATGATCCGTTCCGAAACGCGGGACCGTTCTGAAACCAGTTCCGGAACAGGGCTCGACAGTGACAAAACCGTTCCGAAACGGTTCTACCCGTTTCGGAACGCCTAGGCCATTTCAGGCCCTCCGTTCCGATATGGTAGCACCTGTTCCGAAACAGGCTGCCCAGATTGCAGAAATTTTGCTGGTTTATTTCACTTTCAACCCATCAAACACATTCATATGACCCTCAAATCATACCAACAAGTCATTATATACTTAAGGAACATACTAGCATCATTCAATCTCAAACATGACATCAATTAAGGAAAATCCCAATTCTATAGGCATGCATCCTATATAGAAAACCATACAAGCATCAAAAACACCAAACCAACCTCAAAAGGCCATTTACAAGTTCAACCAATATCAAAGGCATAAAACCAACTTAGGGAGTCCAAAACATCTCCCAAAACAACAACATAAGTTCCCCATTGCCAAATGCCCAAAAGCTAATAGTGTTAGGAAAACATTCACCATACATGAGCTTAGTTCTTCACTTGGATTCTTGGCCTCCTTGCTGCCCTTTAAGCACTTCAATGCTCTGCATTATTGGTTTAAGAAAAGAGAGAGTGTAAGCACATAGCTTAGTGAGGAATGCTCATTTAAAACATCACAATAATGCATTTATAAAACTCCTTTTCAAACCTTTAGTTCAAACACATTTGATCATGCACAAATGTAAACAAACCAAGCATTTCATGCTTCAAATCATTAACATGTCATATTGGCTTGCAAGTGATAATCAACAATAGACAACAATCGACAATTGGATACGCGGATTACAAGCGTTGTCCCTACGCTTCATACACACTACCAATATCAAGGTGAAGCATGGTACAATCACAACCCCTCAACACCCGTGATGGAGACTATGGTACAATCACAACCCCTCCACATCACTCATTGGTAGTTGTATAATATCACTAACGAGATCACGTGACATACAACACAAGATCCACACATGGACTTTTAACCACCATGGTGATCTTACAATACACAAGGCTCACACATGGACTTTTAACCACCATTGTGACCTTAACAATACACAAGGCTCACACATGGACTTTTAACCACCATTGTGACCTTAAACAAGAACCACCCATGGACTTTTAACCACCATGTTGTTCTTAACCATCTCGTTAGTGTACTTGGATGGAGCATGATACAATCACAACCCCTCGACATCCAAGGCGACTTTATTCATGGTGCACCCAATCCTATAGCCGGCTAACTATATCCGATTCAAGTACTTTTAAACCAACCACATCACTTGCCAATATACATCATTTAACAACATTAAACCACTATTTTAAAGCATTTAACAAAGCCATTATCATCATGCATCATTATGCATCAAAACCACATTTATCAATGTACAAAAACAAGGATCTCTTACCTTGAGCATCCTTCAATACATGGCTTATAAAATCAGCAATAAACATGCTCAAATATGCTTTCAAAAACAGAATTTAAAACATGCAAACAATCACATTGCATTCAACCAACACATGGTTCATCAAAAAGAGAGTTTTTCCGAAAACTTACTCTTGAGCTTAGCTAAGTTGTTTAGACTTAACCTAAGCTCCCAAACCTTCAAAACATTGGTTTCAAAGCTGAAAACTAAACTTCACTCACCGATTCCGTTTCACAACTTGCCGAAACACCAATCAAGCTTCCAGATCAACACCACAAGGATCCGAAGATGTCTCCCCTGTTTTAAACACATCAAAGTAGAGGATTAATGCATCATCATGCATTAATATCTTCAACCAAGACACCTAAACTTGCTGCTCTCATCAACACTCACATTTCGGCTACCAAACACAACCGAAATCACATCCAAACATCACTACAACAATACCCAGCCAAGATCCATCAATTCCAATCATTCTTAAACCTCAATTAACAACCAAAAAGGATCTAATCACGTCCTTATACCTCCAGCTATAGCAGATCACCAAGATCACTCCAAAAACCACCAAAAACTCAAGCAAAAGTTAGGAAAATCAACCTATCCGGGATTGCATTGATTAAACCTCAATTTCTCATCAATTATACATCCAATTTTCATTAAAAACACATCTCAAAACAGTACCCAACCATTTCATACGAATTTCATCAAAAATTATCCAAATCTTGCATTTTAAAGCCAAGATTAAGAACACAACTATAAAACCTTTAATAAAACACAAATCAAGGATTGAGAACTTGAGAATTTCAGTAAAGAACTGAGTATTTAGAGGAGAAGGACGTTCATACCTCTAAATGTGAGTTTCTCCCTTTTTGGAACCAAGATTTTTGAAAATCCAATAAGCAAATGCTAAGGTTTTGTTGTAGAAATGATTAGAGATCAAATGAAAGTTGAAATCTCATCTTTGGATGTCAAAATCAGAGGGAAATTTTCTGGAGAAAAGTGTTTGGGTTGAGAGAAAAGTTGAGAGAAAGAAATGGAAAATATTAGAGAAAAGTTAGTTATGATCAAAAATATCTTTTTCCCTCCTTTTTACCTTTAATTTAAAACCATTAATTAATTGATTAATATTAAGAAAAATCTGGAGAAACTCTTCTTGGGTAAATAGCTCCTTAAAGATTCAAAGTTTCAATCCTTTTTAAAACAGTCACCAAGTTTTCGAAAATTACATTTTAGTCACTAACCCAAAATGCCACACTTCCAAACCTCATTTTGTAAAATTGATTTCACCATTCTCTTATATATAATAAAAGAGGATTTTAAGACATTTTTCCATATTTTTAATGCAACCCGAACTAGGCTTTCCTAAAAATCACCCTTTTATATTCGAACCGCGATCCGACCAGACCGGTCCAAACCCAAAACTTCTAAGCCCAAAATTGGGGTGTTACAACTCTCCCCCCCTTAAGAAATTTCGTCCTCGAAATTTACCTGAAGGAAAGAGGTACGAAAACTGCTTCAACATGTCCTCCTTCCGCTCCCACGTGGCTTCTTCCACACCACGATGTTTCCACAACACCTTTACCAACTCAATAGTCTTGCCTCGAAGAACCTTACTATCCGAATCCAGAATCTTCATCGGTTCCTCATCATAGGTCAAATCCGGATTCAATTCCACTTCTTCCACAGGCATCACATGTGAAGGATCCGGTCTATACTTCCGAAGCATAGAAACATGAAACACATCATGAATCTTCTCCAACTCTTGCGGTAACCTCAACTTGTACGCAACAGGACCCACACGCTCAACCACCTCGTATGGTCCAATGTACCTAGGGCTTAACTTACCCTTTCGGCCAAACCTCATCACCTTTTTCCAAGGCGAAACCTTCAAAAACACACGATCACCCACCGCATACTCAATCTCCTTACGCTTCAAATCTGCGTAAGACTTTTGCCGATCAGAAGCTGTCTTCAAACGTTCACAAATGAGCTTCACCTTCTCGGTGGTTCCTTTCAACAAAGCTCGCATCGAAACCAACTTCTGACCCGTTTCAGCCCAACACAGAGGAGTCCTACACTTCCTCCCGTACAACGCTTCATAAGGTGCCATTTGAATACTTGCCTGATAACTATTATTATAGGCAAACTCCACCAAAGGCAAATGTTTCTCCCAAGAGCCTTGGAACTCAATCACGCAGCACCTCAACATATCCTCCAAAACCTGGATAACACGCTCGGACTGTCCATCCGATTGCGGATGATAAGATGTACTGAAATTCAACCGTGTACCCAAAGCCTGATGCAAACACTGCCAGAAACGTGATGTAAACCTCGGATCCTTATCCGACACAATCGATTTAGGCACACCATGCAGCCGCACAACCTCAGCTATATACAGCTCCGCAAGCTTATCCAAAGTGTACGTAGTATGCACAGGCAAGAAATGCGCACACTTTGTCAAGCGATCCACAATCACCCACACCGAATTCTTCTTCGATGGCGAAAAAGGCAAAACAGATACAAAATCCATGGTAATCCTTTCCCACTTCCACTCAGGAATCCTCAACGGTTGTAACAACCCTGAAGGAAATTGATGCTCAGCCTTAACTCGCTGACACACCAAGCACTTACTTACAAACTCAGCAACATCCTTCTTTAAACCCACCCAATAGTACTCACCACGAAGATCACGATACATCTTAGTACTACCAGGGTGCATAGCAAAAGGACTACTATGACCTTCAGTCAGAATAGTACGCCTCAACTCAGCATCATTGGGCACTACTATCCGACTCCCAAAACACAACACTCCATTATCATTAAAACAGAATTCCGAAGGTCTATCCTCCGCAATGTCCTGAACATGCGGTACCAAGGAATCATCCAACAACTGCTTTTCCTTGATCAACTGAACCAAAGATGGTTTCACTTGCAATTCAGCCACAAGACTACCATACAGATAATGTCTCCAAATTTTCAAAGCAAAAACCACCGCAGCCAACTCAATGTCATGCGTAGGATAATTGCGCTCATGCACCTTCAACTGTCGCGACGCATAAGCCACCACCTTACCCTCTTGCATCAACACACATCCCAAACCAACATAGGACGCATCACTATACACCACAAACTATTTCCCTGATTCAGGTTGAACCAAGATTGGAGCTTGCGTTAAAGCTGCCTTAAGCTTCTCAAAAGCCTGCTGTCTCGCTTCCGTCCACTCATACTTAACATCCTTCTGCAACAACTTCGTCAAAGGTGTAGCAATCTTTGAAAACCCATCCACAAACCTCCGATAATAACCTACCAAACCCAGGAAACTACGGACTTCATGAACAGACTTAGGAACCTTCCAATTCATCACTGCCTCAATCTTCTGAGGATCAACACGAATCCCTTCAGCAGAAACCACATGACCAAGAAACACCACTTCTCTAAGCCAGAACTCACACTTGCTCAGCTTAGCATAAAGCTGATTCTCCAACAAAGCTTGCAACACAATTCTCAAATGCTCTTCATGCTCCTCCTCCGTACGCGAGTACACGAGGATATCATCAATGAACACCACAACAAATTTATCCAAGTATTCATGGAACACTCTATTCATCATGTCCATAAAAGCTGCAGGAGCATTCGTCAAACCAAACGGCATCACAAGGAACTCATAATGCCCATACCTCGTCCTGAAAGCTGTCTTTGGCACATCCACATCCTTCACCTTCAACTGGTAATACCCTGACCTTAAGTCAATCTTAGAGAACACAGCTGCTCCCCGAAATTGATTAAAAAGATCATCAATTCTCGGCAATGGATACCGATTCTTGATAGTCAACTTGTTAAGCTGACGGTAATCAATGCACATTCTCATAGTGCCATCCTTCTTCTTCACAAACAAGACCGGTGCACCCCAAGGTGACACACTCGGCCGAATGAATCCAGGATCAAGCAACTCTTGCAGTTGCGTCTTCAGCTCTTTCAACTCCTTAGGTGCCATTCGATAAGGGTAATGGACACTGGAGTTGTGTTTTCATACAACTCAATCTCAAACTCCACTTCGCGATTAGGAGGCAATCCAGGCAACTCCTCAGGAAACACACCAGGAAACTCTCGCACAGTCCTGATATCTTGCACACGCAACTCTTTAGAGCTAGGATTCATCATAAAATCTAGATAAGCTTCACAACCTTGCCTCAGCATCCGGCTCGCCTCCAATGTAGACACCACATTGGCAAGAAACTTCACATTCTCACCAACCACAACTACCTCATAATCATCCGCAAGCTTCAACGAAACTCGCTTATTCTCACAATCCACTACAGCTCGATGCTCAACAAGCCAATCCATACCAAGAATTACATCAAAACCATAGAAAGGAAATTCCATAAGATCAACATGAAAAACATGATCTTGCACAACCAAAGGACATCTTCTATAAAGCTTCCGAGTCACAACAGTCTCGCCAAAAGAACTAGTGACACGCATACCAACATCCAAAGACTCAACAGGCAAACCAAGCAATTTAGCATGTTCACGCAATATGTATGAGTGTGTAGATCCATAATCAATCAAGGAAAGTAATGACAAGGATTGCAAAGTAAAAGTACCTGCGATCACATCTGTGTCATTCCTCCCCTCCCTCTGAGCATACACCCTGGCCTGGCCTCCACCTTCAGGCTGAACAACTACAACGTGAGCCACATTCCGTCCACCATCCTCTCTACGCTAGAAGTTACCACGGCCGCGCCCACGACCTCTCTGTGGTGCAACAACTCCAGGAGCACGTCCTTGGCCACCACCGGCCAACAGAGGACACTCCCTCCTCATGTGATTAGCGGATCCACAATTCTAGCATGAGTTACCAGCCGCCACAACAGGAGCCTGCACCTCCCTCGCCGCTCGAGGACAATCACGCCTCAAATGGCCACGCGATCCACACGTCCAACATGTGTTCGAATCAGCTCTTGCCTTATCTCCCTGAACAAGCGCACCGTGCCCTCCAGCACTTCGCCTAGCTGAAGACTGATACTTTCGATCACGTCCCCTCTTGTTCCGTCCACCACTGGAACTATACTCAGCAACTCGTTTACCAACACTAGAACCAGCACTTCTAGAAGATAAACCCAAATTCATCTCAATATCCTTTGCCCTACCAACTAGCACATCAAAATCATTATACTTAGCAGCCAGCATGTAAGTCTTTACTTCCGTCACCAAACCATAACGGAACTGTTCACACCTCTCCCGCTTATCAGGGATAAGCTTAGGTGCGTACTGACTGAGTCGGACGAACTGAACCTCATACTCAGCCACTGACATGCTCCCTTGGGTAAGAGACATGAATTCCCTCTTCTTTTCATCCAAGTACCTCACACCCAGGTACCTTCTCTTGAAAATATTCTGAAAGAACGTCCATGTCACATCAGCATCCACCATCCCAGAGATAGTGGTTGTCCACCAAGTGTAAGCATCGTCCTGCAACAACGATACCACACAGCCCAGCTTCTGCACATCAGTGCAATTCATTTGCCCCAAGATTCTCTTGGTACTTTCCAGCCAAGACTCAGAACCTTCAGCAGACAAACCCCTGAACTCAGTCCCTCCTAGACTGCGCAAACGTTCCAAAGGTAGTCTAGCATTAGCATCTCCCTGATGCCCAGCTCCTTGAGCTCCAGCTACTGCTGCTCGAAAAGCTCCAGCAATGGCTTGAATCAACACTGTCATGTCAGGTACAACTTGCCTCTGACCAGCTTCAGGTCCAGCGACCCCAGCACCAGCAGCAGCTCCTTCACCCCCAGCACCACCACCACCAGGCGGAGGAGGTAAATCCACCATATTTTCAGCATTCTCCTCATTCTCATTTTGAGCCATAGCTCGTGTATTAATCCTCGTTTCTCTACGAGGTGCCATTCACTAACAATGCAATCACAATGCAATAAACAAAGTCAGGCTCAGCAAGGTAAGCAATCCAAGTACTCAAGCTCATTTCCAATTAAAAACGAATCATTACATTAGCTTTGATTTGGCAATGGGTCCCTCTAACATGCTTCACCACAACATACATCACAATTGTAACATACTTACAATTCACACAACATGCTTTCATTCAACAAGCATACAAAGCATACATACACTCATCACCCACATAACCATTCCCAATTACTCGAGAACTCAGCTCTGATACCAACAAATGTAACCCCCTTAACCCGGTTGATGAGTTCTCAAAAGTGATATATTTCACTTGCTAATTTTCTAAGTTTTGTGACTTCTTGCTGCTTAATACATATTGTTTCCATTATATTTTGTGCAGGGGTCCAACTCTGGAAATAGCAGTGAAAATAGAGCGTTTCTGCAGTTTTTTTTATTATCCTGTCGTGACTGGCATCATGGGCACGACACCAGGCACGACGCATCTAACGTGGCAGTGACATAGCAGTGACGTGGCAATGACGTGGCAACTTCTAGAAGCTCCTGGAATGTTCCGGAAGAAGAATCCGATCAGACTTATCAGCTTTTATCCATATTAGTTTTATTTTTGAATTTTAATCAACATTTGAATTTAAATTATTTTCTATCTCTTATCTTTGTAAATCTAAAGCCTATAAATACCAACCTTTGGTGAAGGCTTGAGATCATCTTCTAGTTTTTTGAGTCTTTTTATCCTTGTAAACATTTTAGCTTTAATCGAAATCCATTTCTCTTTATTTTCTCGTTTCACTTATTTTATGTTTTTCAATTGCTTTTCTAAAAACAAGTTAAGCATGATAATCAATATCATGTTTAGCTAAATTCTTTAAGCCAAGAACCAGCCAAGTCAATTCGATTCGTGAGAATTGAACTTGCTTAAATACTTTTGGGGAAATCATTTTTATCTTTCGGTTTAGATAGTTTGGCAATCGGCCTTACTAAAGTTTTTTTAAACGTTTTTCAAATCAAAAAGGGCCCTTTGGTCTGAATTCGCTTAAAAACATAGTTGGGAGGAAGGATCGGCCTATGGCACTTTTCGACTTCCTATGAACACTCTTAGCGGTTGTCCGCTAAGGAAAGATAAAATCAAAAGCGATTCTACTTTTAGACAATTTCTGAGTCGGGTTTTTCCTGTTTTATTCTAAATATTTTAACGGCGATAGTCGTGGTTGATTTATTTAAGAACCATCTTTCGAAGATAGACTTGGGAGGATTGGTTACTCGAGAGAAGAACAAGTTACGATGGGTTGGGCCTCGTAGACTGTAACCGACATGATCCCCGAAATAAAAATCTATTTCAATGATCGAAAGAATTGAAGGAGCTGGTTCGAGGCTGATTTACATCCTTGGTTTTTCTTACTACCTTTAGTTCTTTTTCTCTATTTTATTACTTCATCACAAATCATATCACCCCCTTCTTTTATTTATTTGCTTTTTCAGATATTCCTGGGATTTCAGATTCAACAAATTCAAGTCAACAATTCCAGCTAAATCTCCCTGCGGATCGACCCTCTTTCCCTATACTTGTTCAATTTCTTTATTCATTCATTGTTGAAAGAGGATTAATTTATATTTATTTTGACCGGTTAACGACGACTTGTCAAAATTGGCGCCGTTGCCGGGGAGATTTATTTTTGGAAATTTTTGACTGATCTTGTTTTATTTTTATGACCAGGAAGAACTCGGGTACTTTGGCTCCATATAACCCAGAAATTGAAGCTAGCGCTCGTAGAACTCACGGCGAAACACTTCGACGAAAGAAACAACAAAGCACACGACGACCCGAACAAGAATCCACCTCCGAATCTACACCAATCGAAGAACCTACACAGGAACCAGAAACAATGGCAGACCAAACGATTCGAGAGCTGAACGCAGCTCCTACTGTGCAACAACCCCTTTGCATCGCTTTTCCTCAAGGCGACACTCCCTTTCAGCTCAAAACGGGATTAATTCATCTACTCCCTACCTTTAACGGTTTACCTACCGAAAGCCCACACAAGCATCTAGCCGAATTCCATATGGTGTGCAGCAGCATGAAACCACAAGGGGTCTCGAAGGACCAAATAAAACTAAGGGCTTTTCCTTTTTCCTTAGCCGGAACGGCTAAAGAATGGTTATTTTATTTACCTCCGAATTCAATTAATACATGGTCTGACCTTTCTCGTGTTTTTCTTGATAGGTATTTCCCTGCAGCAAAAGCAACAGAAATTAGGCGAAACATATTGAGCATCCAACAAATGCATGAAGAATCCTTATATGATTATTGGGAAAGGTTCAAGAAGCTATGTGCAAGCTGTCCGCAACATGGCTTATCCGAGCAGACTCTCCTTCAGTATCTTTACGAAGGAATGTTACCGATGGACAAAAAAATGGTAGATGCCGCAAGCGGCGGCGCACTCGTCAACATGACTCCTACTGCAGCAAGAACATTAATTTCCATAATGGCTGCGAATTCACAACAATTTGGTTCTACAAGTGAACCCAGTCGACGGGGTCATTCAGTAAGCACAATTACATTAGAAAATAAGATTGATAATTTGACTAATATTGTGCATTCACTTGTTTCAGGAGAAATAGGAGTTGCTAAGGCATGTGGGATTTGTACTATGCACGATCACGCCACCGATCTATGCCCAATGTTGAGGGAAACGACTAATGCCCAAGTCAACGCCTTGAACAATTTTCCCGGACCTCCCCAAAGACCCTACAATCTGCAAAGCAACACATTCAACCCTGGGTGGAGAGATCATCCTAACCTTAGCTATGGTAATAGGAATCCAAATTTTCAAGCTAGACAACCCCCTACCAAACCCCCCAGAAATCTTCCCTTGAATCTATTGTTGAAAGGTTAGCCGTTTCACAAGAAAAGTTCCAAAACCAAACGCAATCTCACCTTCAGGAACTAGACAAACAAGTTAGTCAATTAGCACAAACAATAGGGCGACTAGAATCTCAAGGAAAATTACCATCGCAAACCGAAGTCAATCTAAGGGAAACGTGAGCAAAATCACTTTGCGAAGTGGAACCGTGATAGCACCTGAACCACCAAAAAAGGGCGAGCAAAAATCCGAGAGCTCATCAGAACACCAAAAGGACAAGCCTCCTTCCACTTCAGGTAACATCAATTCTAAAATTCCTATTTCTACTTACGAACCCGTTCCACCTTTTCCAGGAAGACTAGCGAAAAAGGACAAGAAGGAGGAAGAAAAGGAAATAATGGAAGTGTTCAAAAAGGTAGAAATTAACATTCCACTCTTGGATGCTATTAGGAAGATTTCTAAATACGCAAAGTTTTTGAAAGATTTGTGTACAAACTGAAGAAAATTGTCGGGGAATAAAGGGTTAACCTTGGTGAGAACGTTTCGGCTATTCTTCAAAGATCATTGCCGCCAAAGTACAAGGATCAAGGTATGTTTGCAATTCCTTGTAAAATTGGGAATGTTGGGATAAAAAGAGCGATGTGCGATTTAGGCGCATCTATCAACGTCATGCCGTTAAGCGTCTACAACAAAATTTCGACTGAACCTTTGAAGGAAACGCGAGTGACGGTTCAACTAGCTGATCGTTCAGTTATCTACCCCGAGGGAGTACTAGAAAACGTGTTGGTACAGGTAAAAGATCTTATTTTCCCTGCTGATTTTTATATAATTGACATGGAAAATGATCGCAGCAACAACGGATCCGAAATCTTGCTTGGCCGACCTTTCCTATCAACCGCGCATACAAAGATCGGTGTCCGCGACGGCATCTTAACTATGGAATTTGATGGGGAAGTAGTTAAATTTGATATGTATAAAGCTATGAAATATCTTGATTCTGTCGAAAGCCTTAATTTCATTGATATTATAGATCCTCTGGCTAATGACTTTATCGGAACTGATTTATTTCATGATTTTTGTAGGGAATTGGAAGATCTCAATGATGATGACTTAGGCGAAACAATTTCTACCCTCTCTTTAATTTCTGAAATTCAATTAACTCCATCACAATCTAAACCGCTTCCCTCAATTTTGCAGGCACCTCAGTTAGAATTGAAACAACTCCCACCACACTTGAAATATGCATACTTGGGCGACAAAGAAACTCTACCCGTCATCATATCAAACGAATTGTCGTCACAACAAGAGGAGGAGTTAATTGCTACGCTGATCATCCATAGAGAAGCAATCGGATGGACATTAGACGATATCAAAGGCTTGAGTCCTTCCACGTGCATACACAAAATAAAATTGGAGGATGGCGCAAAACCTATCCGAGAGGGACAACGTCGACTAAACCAACCAATGATGGATGTGGTAAGACAAGAAATACAAAAATTGTTAGATGCCGACATCATCTATGCAATTTCTGACAGTAAGTGGGTTAGTCCAATTCATGTTGTACCTAAGAAAACGGGAATAACTGTTGTCGAAAATGATGAAGGTGAGAAGGTTCCAAAAAGAGTTCAAAACGGATGGCGAATGTGTATCGATTATAGGAAACTTAATTCCCAAACTCGAAAAGACCATTTCCCTTTACCATTCATCGATCAAATGATCGAAAGACTTGCTGGAAAAACACATTATTGCTGTCTTGACGGATTCTCTGGGTTTTTTCAGGTACCGATAGCACCCGAAGATCAAGAAAAAACTACATTTACTTGTCCATTTGGCACATTTGCATATAGGCGAATGCCTTTCGGGCTATGCAACGCTCCAGCCACTTTCCAACACTGCATGCTAAGCATTTTCTCCGATCACATTGAGCGAGGTATAGAGGTATTTATGGATGATTTCACCATTTACGGCAATTCGTTTTCTAAATGTCTCTCTAATCTTTCATATGTGCTTAATCGATGCATTGAGTATAATTTGGTTTTAAATTATGAGAAGTGTCACTTTATGGTAAGTAAGGGATTAGTTCTCGGTCATGTGGTTTCTGCCCAAGGAATAGCCGTTGATAAAGCTAAAGTAGATGTTATTCGCTCACTTCCATACCCCACTTCGGTGAGGGAAATTCGAAGTTTTCTTGGTCATGCAGGATTCTATCGACGCTTCATAAAGGATTTCTCTAAGCTCACACAACCACTTTGCCGCCTATTACAAAAAGATGCACCATTCGATGTGGACAAAGCTTGTAAAGAATTATTTGATGAACTAAAAGCACGACTTATTTCCGCTCCAATAGTGCAGCCCCCGGATTGGTCGCTGCCCTTCGAAATCATGTGCGATGCCTCCGATCTAAGTGTAGGCGCAGTGCTTGGACAAAGATCCAAAGAAGGACCGCATGTTATCGCTTATGCCTCTCGAACTCTTGATTCGGCACAGCGAAATTATTCTACAACGGAAAAGGAGTTTTTTGCTGTCATTTTTGCATTAGATAAGTTTCGCCCTTATCTATTAGGAACTAAAATTCTCATTTTTTCTAATCATGCAGCATTGAAGTATTTGATCAACAAAAAAGACGCGAAACCTCGTTTGATTAGATGGATACTCTTGTTACAAGAGTTTGACATCCAAATCAAAGACAAGAAAGGCAGCGAGAATTTGGTGGCGAATCACCTAAGCCGTTTAGCGACATCACCAACCGAACTCCCTCTACGAGATGAATTCCCGGATGAATCGCTAATGGAAGTTAAGGTAACATTCCCTTGGTTTGCCGATTTGGCGAATTTCTTAGCCACTGGTAAGGTTCCTAACAATTTGTCTCAATCCGCGATTAAACGTATTAAAAGAGATGCTAGATATTATATATAGGATGATCCATATTTGTGGAAATTGTGTTCTGATCAAATAATTCGTCGTTGCGTAAGTAATAGCGAGGTAACTTCTATACTTAAATTTTGTCATTCTTACGCTTGTGGCGGACATTTAGGCCCTAAGCGAACTGCGCACAAAATTCTCGAGTGCGGGTTCTTTTGGCCTACCTTATTTAAAGATACTTACGATTTTTGCAAATCATGTGACAGATGCCAACGGGTTGGGAACCTAAGTCGTCAAAGCGAAATGCCATTAAATCCAATCCATATATGCGAAGTATTCGACGTGTGGGGACTCGACTATATGGGACCTTTTATTTCATCCTATGGAAATCTTTATATTATTTTAGCAGTCGATTACGTTTCGAAATGGGTTGAGGCGAAAGCCACCCGTGAGAATGATGCGAGAACCACGACTAACTTCTTGCGTGAATTTATTTTTTCCAGATTCGGAACTCCAAGGGCGATTATTTGTGATAGGGGAACGCATTTTGTCAATCGAATCGTCGAAGCCTTGATGAGGAAATATGGTGTGACACAGCGAATATCAACGGCTTATCATCCGCAAACTAACGGACAAGCGGAAGTTTCAAATAGGGAAATTAAGTCAATCCTAGAGAAAATTGTAAAACCCAATCGAAAGGATTGGAGCTTGAAGTTGATCGACGCGTTATGGGCATATCGGACCGCCTACAAAGGACCTATCGGCATGTCACCTTACCGCCTTGTCTTTGGTAAACCTTGTCATCTCCCGGTCGAACTTGAACATAGAGCGTTTTGGGCGGTGAAAGAATGTATTATGGAGATGAGCGCTGTTGGCGAAACACGAAAACTTCATATCCAAGAACTAGAGGAGATTCGCCGAAACGCTTACGATAGCGCACAGCGTTACAAAGAACAAACTAAAGTATTTCATGACAAACACATTTCATTTAAATCCTTTTCAATTGGACAAAAGGTTCTCCTATTTAACTCGAAGTTGAAAATTTTTGCAGGAAAACTTAAGTCTAAGTGGAGCGGACCATTTACCGTAGTCAATACCTTCCCTCATGGAGCCGTGGAAATCGAAGATAGCTCGGGTGCACGATTTAAAGTAAATGGACAGCGGCTCAAACCATTCTTCGAAAGCGCACCCATCGAACACATTGAGGAAATAATCCTCGACGAACCGAGACCCTGAACATCGAATTGGTCAAGCTTAACGACAATAAACAAAGCGCTAAATGGGAGGCAACCCATTAGTTTTTTTATTTATTTTATTTTTTTTTCTTTTTTTTTATTTTCTTTTTTTTCCTCCTTGTTCCAGTATACTGATCGAATTTTTTTTCTCATTGCAGGTTCTTTTCTGTCGACCAAGAGCAGGGCAATTCATTCCCCCATCAAAGTGCACCGTTTCATTAAACGCGATGCATTTTAGCATGCGTAATGAACGGTGCACGTTAGCCCCTCCCCACCATCAAATTTTCCCTAATTTCCCTCCTTTTTTCCTTTTCTTTCCCTTCCGCGTAAAACAATTAAACCCTAGCAAAACAAACCCCAACCGGATTTTTCAAGCCCCCACCGCCGTCAACCCATAATGTCGCGCACAAGGCAACAAGCCCGCCGCCTCCCCCAAGAACCACCGATGGTTATCGGCGGACGGCGCCGTTTTCAACCGCCCTAGTTCATGGAAATAAGCAGCGAGTCCGAGCCCTCCGCCGCACCTCCTCCTCGCCGCGGAGGCCGTCATCGACAAGCCACCACTCCGCCGGCTGAAAACCCTATTCCCCAGACGACCGCGATTCCTCTGCCTCCTTCCCCATCCGTCAGCCACCGTTCGCACCATTCCAATAGCATTGCCGGCCCGAGCACCAGCCGCCGTCCGCCATCCCCACGATCTCCGTCGCCGTCACTTTATTCAATGCCCACTGTGGACTCGTCCACACCCTCTCGGCAGCGTTCGTTCCATACCCAACAGAGGGAGTCCACAAAACCTTCCTTTTCCATGCACTCTGCCGAACCAGAGCAACATCCCGAGGTAAATTCTACCCCAATTTTTACTCAACCGTTGCTAATGTATCATCCTTCTTTTGGATACACAGAGGACTTCTCGGCTGAATTCAGTTTCCATCAAGATCACCAGACCTCTGCAAATTATGGCGAGCACTCTAATGCATCATCCTTCCCCTCTCCGCCCAGAGGAGGCACCGAAAATCCTGAAAGAAACAGGCGGGGGCATAATTATGCCGTACCAGCAGAAGAAGAGCTCAAAGGATTCCTCGTCTTTTCTGCCGATCAGCTCGACCAATTTCAGAGTATCTGACATAGGCCTTTTCGGGTTTGCGAATTCATTCCCCATCATACTATTGTCAATTTGAATATCTCTGACTCTGTTGCACATTATTTTGATGCTATCGGATGGACTGCTTATTCTGAAATAAAATGTGGAACGTTCTATGAGTTGGTCTTTGAATTCTACTCCACATTTTCTTTTGCCGAAACTAGTTACTTTACGCCCGACTCCCCTGCTGTTATCAGATTTCGGTTATGTGGTCAAAATTTTGCTATGTCTGTTAATGAGTTTAATTTAGCTATGGGTTTTGTGACTAACGTCACAAACTCCGATTATCTAACAGCATTGTTTGAGATTCCTGCAGATTTCGATGAGAATGCTGCTTATTTTGAGTTATCCGGACAAACAGACATAGCCTTCGACCCTCGATCTACTAAGGCTATTGCGCTTCAAGATCCCGGGCTCCGTTATGTTCATCGTTTCCTTGCCTACAATTTTTCTGGACGTAATGATGCTTCTGCCACTTTAAGTAAGACTAAACTATTCTTCCTTTGGTGTATGCATTCGGGTAAGAAGGTTAACTTAGGATTTTGGTTAGCCCGCTAGTTCAAAGTCGTCATCCGGTATAATCGTCCTTTAATCCTTGGTCCTTTAATTACTCACCTTGCATCTAGAATAGCTAATTTCGACATTGAGCATTTCACTTACGCTTTTTCTATGGATGCTTTAGATGAGCGTTGCTTGGACTCCATGGGATTACTCGATGGACCACCGGATGCACCCTTCTTCAATCCACCGGGTATTTTAACGCCAAGGACAAGGAGGGTTTTCACTCGCAGAAACGCACCACGTGCCCCTCATTCCCCTCCTCCCCAAAAGCAGCACTCTCACGATGTTCCGGATTTTGCTGCCCGTCTTCACGCATTAGAAGACAACATTTCCGAAATCCTCTCTTACCTTCGTCCTGGGCGCGGCCGCGGACGTGGCCGCAATCGTCGTTGATAACGGGGAGTTTCCTTTACCCCTCCTTGCTTTAACTTTTCCTATTTTATTTTGAATTGGGGCAATTCATTTAAGTGAGGGGGAGGGTACAACAACACTTGTCCTATGCTTGTTTGATGATATATCTGACTTTGACTGAACTTGAGTTGAACTTCTCTTGCCATTTCATGATTATCTAGCATATTATACTTGCTCTAGTACTTAGGAGTGATTGACTTGGAGCATTTTTGATAATCAAATGATATGGGTAATCTGCAGCTTGGCATTCTCTTTTAATTACTCTTGATTGTGTTGATTAGAATTCTCGCCTAGCTTAATCAAAATTAACCCAATTTTGTAAGACTTTGAGCCTTGAGCATGCATTCTTCATATTATGCTCATTTATTTTGCTTGAGAGTATCATCTTGAATTCTAGGATTCTAGAACTTGTGGCTTGCTTACAATTTGAGACTACACTAAGAACGAGGTGCTTTAAAATGATTTAGGCATTAGGCTTTAAACCTTTTCCTTCCCTTTCGTTTTGATTTTCCCTTTCTCATCGCCTAGTGAGCCTTTGTTAGCCTTACATCCCATTCCTTTGACTTAACCACTTTTTGATTGATCAAATGCTAGAAACTATATTACTAGGCAAATAAGGAGCTGCAATTCGAATAAAGGGCATAATTTTTTGAAAAGAAAAGAAAAAAAAGAAGAAAAACAGTTTCGAAAAGGAAAAGAAAAGAAAAAATATGAGTTGGCTTGCCCATTTTTAGCTCCTTTTTAATGTCTTCACTGCTGAATGTTTGAAATATCTTGCATTGATCATCCTCTTTTGTTTTTCTTCTCATCTTTCTATCCTTTTTCTATACCCACATTACACCTTGAATAAAGACCTAATGATTTTCGCACCTCGGTTCTAATAAGTAGTGGAGATTTGAACTTGTTACAAGCTTATGGAAACCTTTATTCATGCATGACTTTGAGTGTTTCTGCTTCAAGTTTTACCCTTACAAACACTTTGAGTGCTCTTGAGTGTATCTTGGTGAGGATTAAGACTAGACTACAATTCGATCAATGCTTGATAGGAAATTAAAAGGAACAAGGGCTGCTCTTTGCTTGTATTTATTTGGTGTTAATTGTGTTTCTGTCGAGAACCTCCTTTGTGCTAGAGCCTTTATAATTCTGTTTGATGCTTGTAATGGTTTGTGATTTGCATTCTTGGGTTTAAGTTATTTCGGACATACTTGAGGACAAGTATGAGACAAGTGAGGGGGAATTTGATGAGTTCTCAAAAGTGATATATTTCACTTGCTAATTTTCTAAGTTTTGTGACTTCTTGCTGCTTAATACATATTGTTTCCATTATATTTTGTGCACGGGTCCAACTCTGGAAATAGCAGTGAAAATAGAGCGTTTCTGCAGTTTTTTTTATTATCCTGTCGTGACTAGCATCATGGGCACGACACCAGGCACGACGCATCTGACGTGGCAGTGACATAGCAGTGACGTGGCAATGACGTGGCAACTTCTAGAAGCTCCTGGAATGTTCCGGAAGAAGAATCCGATCAGACTTATCAGCTTTTATCCATATTAGTTTTATTTTTGAATTTTAATCAACATTTGAATTTAAATTATTTTCTATCTCTTATCTTTGTAAATCTAAAGCCTATAAATACCAACCTTTGGTGAAGGCTTGAGATCATCTTCTAGTTTTTTGAGTCTTTTTATCCTTGTAAACATTTTAGCTTTAATCGAAATCCATTTCTCTTTATTTTCTCGTTTCACTTATTTTATGTTTTTCAATTGCTTTTCTAAAAACAAGTTAAGCATGATAATCAATATCATGTTTAGCTAAATTCTTTAAGCCAAGAACCAGCCAAGTCAATTCGATTCGTGAGAATTGAACTTGCTTAAATACTTTTGGGGAAATCATTTTTATCTTTCGGTTTAGATAGTTTGGCAATCGACCTTACTAAAGTTTTTTTAAACGTTTTTCAAATCAAAAAGGGCCCTTTGGTCTGAATTCGCTTAAAAACATAGTTGGGAGGAAGGATCGGCCTGTGGCACTTTTCGACTTCCTATGAACACTCTTAGCGGCGGTCCGCTAAGGAAAGATAAAATCAGAAGCGATTCTACTTTTAGACAATTTCTGAGTCGGGTTTTTCCTGTTTAATTCTAAATATTTTAACGGCGATAGTCGTGGTTGATTTATTTAAGAACCATCTTTCGAAGATAGACTTGGGAGGATTGGTTACTCGAGAGAAGAACAAGTTACGACGGGTTGGGCCTCGTAGACTGTAACCGACATGATCCCCGAAATAAAAATCTATTTCAATGATCGAAAGAATTGAAGGAGCTGGTTCGAGGCTGATTTACATCCTTGGTTTTTCTTACTACCTTTAGTTCTTTTTCTCTATTTTATTACTTCATCACAAATCATATCACCCCCTTCTTTTATTTATTTGCTTTTTCAGATATTCCTGGGATTTCAGATTCAACAAATTCAAGTCAACAATTCCAGCTAAATCTCCCTGCGGATCGACCCTCTTTCCCTATACTTGTTCAATTTCTTTATTTATTCATTTTTGAAAGAGGATTAATTTATATTTATTTTGACCGGTTAACGACGACTTGTCACCGGTCTAGACGGTTGACCCGAATTAAGAAGTTTACACGGGGAAAACCAAAGTTAACCCGAAAGTCAACCTTGATTAACGGCCCTTTTTTTCTTTTTACTCTTATCTAAATGCATATTAACCCTAGATATGTTCATAGGATCAGCATACTCAAAGATCGCCGCAATCAGAAAACATTTAGGGACTCGATTGCACAAATCATGAATTTAGGGACCAAAATGAAAATTCTGAAAATTACAAGGACTTAACCAACTTTTGAACTACCATTATGAAATTAGTCATGTTTCATGCTTCTCTGCCAAATTTCAACTCAAACGGACATCTCAAACTCATTCAATTGCATATACAAAGTTCAGGACCAAAACGCAAAGGTTTCAAAACATTTAACCGTCAATTTCAGTGCCCAACGGTCGGGTGTTTCGGAATAGGGATGATCCGTTCCGAAACGCGGGACCGTTCCGAAACCAGTTCCGGAACAGGGCTCGACAGTGGCAAAACCGTTCCGGAACGGTTCTACCCGTTTCGGAACGCCTAGGCCACTTCAGGCCCTCCGTTCCGATACGGTAGCACCTGTTCCAAAACAGGCTGCCCAGATTGCAGAAATTTTGCTGGTTTTTTTCACTTTCAACCCATCAAACACATTCATATGACCCTCAAATCATACCAGCAAGTCATTATATACTTAAGGAACATACTAGCATCATTCAATCTCAAACATGGCATCAATTAAGGAAAATCCCAATTCTATAGGCATGCATCCTATATTGAAAACCATACAAGCATCAAAAACACCAAACCAACCTCAAAAGGCCATTTACAAGTTCCAACAATATCAAAGGCATAAAATCAACTTAGGGAGTCCAAAACATCTCCCAAAACAACAACATAGGTTCCCCATTGCCAAATGCCCAAAAGCTAATAGTGTTAGGAAAACATTCACCATACATGAGCTTAGTTCTTCACTTGGATTCTTGGCCTCCTTGCTGCTCTTTAAGCACTTCAATGCTCTGCATTATTGGTTTAATAAAAGAGAGAGCGTAAGCACATAGCTTAGTGAGGAATGCTCATTTAAAACATCACAATAATGCATTTATAAAACCCCTTTTCAAACCTTTAGTTCAAACACATTTGATCATGCACAAATGTAAACAAACCAAGCATTTCATGCTTCAAATCATTAACATGTCATATTGGCTTGCAAGTGATAATCAACAATAGACAATAATCGACAATCGGATACGCGGATTACAAGCGTTGTCCCTACGCTTCATACACACTACCAATATCAAGGTGGAGCATGGTACAATCACAACCCCTCAACACCCGTGATGGAGACTATGGTACAATCACAACCCCTCCACATCACTCATTGGTAGTTGTATAACATCACTAACGAGATCACGGGACATACAACACAAGATCCACACATGGACTTTTAACCACCATGGTGATCTTACAATACACAAGGCTCACACATGGACTTTTAACCACCATTGTGACCTTAACAATACACAATGCTCACACATGGACTTTTAACCACCATTGTGACCTTAAACAAGAACCACCCATGGACTTTTAACCACCATGTTGTTCTTAACCATCTCGTTAGTGTACTTGGATGGAGCATGGTACAATCACAACCCCTCGACATCCAAGGCGACTTTATTCACGGTGCACCCAATCCTATAGCCGGCTAACTATATCCGATTCAAGTACTTTTAAATCAACCACATCACTTGCCAGTATACATCATTTAACAACATTAAACCACTGTTTTAAAGCATTTAACAAACCCATTATCATCATGCATCATTATGCATCAAAACCACATTTATCAATGTACAAAAACAAGGATCTCTTACCTTGAGCATCCTTCAATACATGGCTTATAAAATCAGCAATAAACATGCTCAAATATGCTTTCAAAAACAGAATTTAAAACATGCAAACAATCACATTGCATTCAACCAACACATGGTTCATCAACAAGAGAGTTTTTCCGAAAACTTACTCTTGAGCTTAGCTAAGTTGTTTAGACTTAACCTAAGCTCCCAAACCTTCAAAACATTGGTTTCAAAGCTGAAAACCAAACTTCACTCACCGATTCCGTTTCGCAACTTGCTGAAACACCAATCAAGCTTCCGGATCAACACCACAAGGATCCGAAGATGTCTCCCTTGTTTTAAACACATCAAAGTAGAGGATTAATGCATCATCATGCATTAATATCTTCAACCAAGACACCTAAACTTGTTGCTCTCATCAACACTCACATTTTGGCTACCAAACACAACCGAAATCACATCCAAACATCACTACAACACTACCCAGCCAAGATCCATCAATTCCAATCATTCTTAAACCTCAATTAACAACCAAAAAGGATCTAATCATGTCCTTATACCTCCAGCTATAGCAGATCACCAAGATCACTCCAAAAACTCAAGCAAAACTTAGGAAAATCAACCTATCCGGGATTGCATTGATTAAACCTCAATTTCTCATCAATTATACATCCAATTTTCATTAAAAACACATCTCAAAACAGTACCCAACCATTTCATACGAATTTCATCAAAAATTAACCAAATCTTGCATTTTAAAGCCAAGATTAAGAACACAACTATAAAACCTTTAATAAAACACAAATCAAGGATTGAGAACTTGGGAATTTCAGTAAAGAACTGAGTATTTAGAGGAGAAGGACGTTCATACCTCTAAATGTGAGTTTCTCCCTTTTTGGAACCAAGATTCTTGAAAATCCAATAAGCAAATGCTAAGGTTTTGTTGTAGAAATGATTAGAGATCAAATGAAAGTTGAAATCTCATCTTTGGATGTCAAAATCAGAGGGAAATTTGCTGGAGAAAAGTGTTTGGGTTGAGAGAAAAGTTGAGAGAAAGAAATGGAAAATTTTAGAGAAAAGTTAGTTATGATCAAAAATATCTTTTTCCCTCCCTTTTACCTTTAATTTAAAACCATTAATTAATTGATTAATATTAAGAAAAATCTGGAGAAACTCTTCTTGGGTAAATAGCTCCTTAAAGATTCAAAGTTTCAATCCTTTTTAAAACAGTCACCAAGTTTTCGAAAATTACATTTTAGTCACTAACCCAAAATGTCACACTTCCAAACCTCATTTTGTAAAATTGATTTCACCATTCTCTTATATATAATAAAAGAGAATTTTAAGACATTTTTCCATATTTTTAATGCAACCCGAACTAGGCTTTCCTAAAAATCACCCTTTTATATTCGAACCGCGATCCGACCAGACCGGTCCAAACCCAAAACTTCTAAGCCCAAAATTGGGGTGTTACATGTAAAAACAGTCGAAATTCTGGCTATAAAGCCGAATCGGCACTCATTTGTAAGGGATTCGTGATCTCCCGCAAAGAAAGCACGAAAAGCAATACTAATTCCAGATCATTCTCAGGTATATCAGTTTCCATTATTGCATGCAAAAGAGATTAATAAAAAAGAATAGTTTATTTTTTTTTACCTTTTTGTCTTCTCTGACTCCTTTCTCCTCTGCCGAGAACAATCCTAGCCACCCGTTGGCACTAAAGGTGACTCGGTCAGGGGGGAACAAGGAGAGCTTCCCTTTATCTCTGTGTCTTTATAGTTCCTTGGGTGTCTGGTAAGTCTTTTAGGTTTTTTGGTTTTTCTGGGTTTTCGTTTCGAAAGAAAATGGGGACGTCGAGTATTGGTGTTGGGTAGTGTCGTAGGAAAAGGGTTGTCTTCGATTCGTTTCTGTTTTTTTTTGGGCTAGTTTTTCTGGTCGTAGTGTGTTTTAGGTCTACCGGACGATGAATAGCACTGGTCGACGTTCGAGGTTGAGAGAGAGAGAGAGCTTATGGTGACAACTAGGGTTTTAGTTTGGGCAAAAGGGCGTCCAGGTTGTTTAGGTTAGGTATTTATAGGCGTTTTAGGTTTTAGTTTAGGGGTAAATTTGCCTTAGGTCCCTCCGCGTCGAGGTTGTCACAGATTAGGGGTTTTCGTCTTCTAAAATTACACCCTAGGTCCTTAGGGTTTTAGGTCTGTGTTCATTTTCGTCCCAGATTGAGTCCTTTTTGGTTTTATTGCTCGTCCGGTCCCCCTCTCTTCATCATGTGTCCATTTTGGTCCTCGTTCACAGCTTCATTTTTATTTTTGTGTTTCTTCGAATTGGTAACTGTTTTTTGGGTTTCTTGCAATATGGTCCCATTCTGTTTTTATTTTTATGGCATGATAAATGAGTTTGATGATCTTGATGTATGTTTTTTATCGTATGTTTATGTATCGAATATGTATATTGGCCCGGAATGTTTGTTATGATTTTGTGGGTCCCACATGGCTCGTTTATTGCCTAATCAATGTTGTATCGAATACATGTTCTTTGGTTTGTTTTTACGGTCTAAAACGTTTAGAATTCTTGTGTTTTCATACTTATTTCGAGTAGCTACATGTGTCGAATATATGTGTTGCCATGGTTTTTCCTAACCCGTTAAGCTTTATGTATTAAAGTAAACTAAGGTAAAATGTCTTTTCAATTAAATTAACTAATAGATATTAAAGGTGTTAAAATTGGGCTTTGTGGTGTTTTAGATGTGGGTATCCTTAATGCAGGCCTTTTTGGGCCTTAGGATAGGTATGTTGGTTTAGCATCTTATGGGATTTATCATTTTTCAATATGGGCTTGGGTTAGTTAGTTTAGATTAGTCATCTCGATCGGTTTAATTACGTCAGTTTGTGCGCCTGCCTTATAGGGGCATGATTCGAGTAATTAGGTCGGTTCAGGTTTAAGGCCTTTATTAGGTTTAATCGCACCCACCTCTAAAAATTAGAATTAATGTGACACTTAGACAAAAATTAAACAAGATAATTCATAATTGATTCGAACCTTTTAATTAGGGTATAAACGATCTAGGGCTTAATATTAGAATTATGTGATAAATGATTAAACCACTAATTAATATTCCATAACTTGGACCTTTAAGTTAGGGCCTTGGGTGAGCTTTTTATGTGTTTACTTTGAGCACTTTTATGACATGCATATATATACTTGACAAGCGTCGTTTTACCCGTCAAAATAAATTAATAAATTAACATCTTTCAACAATAAATAAAATAAAGAAATTGTGTAGATATAGGGAAAGAGGGTCGATCCACAGGGAGATTAGTCGAAATTCTTGACTTGAATTTTGTCAGATTTGAATTCCAGGAATATCTGCAAAACAAGGAAATAAAATGCAAGAATTAAAAAAAAATAGTAGGAAAAACCAAATATGAAAATTAGCCTCGAGCTAGCCATGTCAATTCCTTCGATCATTGAAATAGATTTTTACTCTGGGGATCATGTCGGTTACAGTCTGCGAGGCCCAATCCGTCACAACTTGCTTCTCTCTCGAGTAACCAATCCTCCCAAGACTATCTTTGAAGGTTGATTCTTAAACAAATTAACCACGTCTATCGCCGTTAAAGTATTTAGTTTTGGAAGCAGGAAAAGCCCGACTCAGAAATTGTCTTAAAAAGAATCGCTTCTGATTTTATCTTTCCTTAGCGGACCGCCGCTAAGAGTGTTCACAGGAAGTCGAAATTGCCACAGGCCGATCCTTCCTCCCAACTATGTTTTTAAACGATTCCAGACCAACGAGCTCTTTTTGATTTGAAAAACGATTAAAAACTTTTAGTAAGGCCGATTGCCAAACTATCTAAACAGAAAGATAAAAATGTATTCCCGAAGGAATTTAGGCAATGTTCAATTCTCACGATTAGAATTGATTTGGCTAGCTCTTGGCTCAAGAAATTTAGCTAAGCATGATATTAATTATCATACTTAACTTGGTTTTTAGAAAAGTAATAAAATAACATAAAATAAATGGAACAAGAAAATAAAGAAAAAAACTTTTATTTAAGCTAAAAACTATTTACAAAGGAAAAGCTAAAAAAAACTCAAAGCTAAGAAGATGATCACTCAAAATGATTGATGATCTAAGCCTTTACCACGTCATTGCCACGTCAGACGCGTCGTGCCCATGATGCCAGTCATGACAGAATTATAATAAAAACTTCAGAAATGCCCCATTTTCACTGCTATTTCCAGAATTGGATCCCTGCACAAAATATAACGAAAACAACATGTATTAAGCAGCAAGAAGTCCAAATAACTAGAAAAATAGCAAATGAAATATGTCATATTTGAGAACTCATCAATACTTGTCATTTATGAGGCCCGATAATTAAGCATGATAATCAGACTTAAAAATCAACCCCAAGAGAGGTATTAATTAGCCCTAGTATCCGATAAACGACAATCCTAGCTTAATGGATGTCGATCGAATACTCAGATTAATTTTTACCGTCTCTAGGTAAGTGAAAGCATAAAAAGGAAAATAACACGCATTATCCCTTATTTGTCTGCATCATGCATAAAGGTGACGTACGAGATCCGAACCCTAAACTAACACATCAGCCAGTCTTATATGATGTCGGTTTAGTCTATGGTCCGGTGTACCGTCATCCTTATTAATTAAACGTTTAATTAATTCTAAAGTCACAAATTCGATAAAGCACGTGAAAATTAAGCCATATTTTCATTTAAGAACATTCTTATTAAATCCACTTCGGTTTTTAAATAATTTCTTTCGATCAAAAGGCAACAAGCAATTTGGTACCGATTTCCGTGCGTGATGGGGTGCTAATCCTTCCCCACACGTAACCAACTCCCAAACCCGTTTTTTAAATGATTCTCCATTTTGTGGTGTCCGGCCTACCTTAGTGGCCAGTGGCGACTCCAAATTTTCATTCTTTTTATAAATCCGAATTTTCTCCCTTTTTTATAAAACCCCTTTCAAAAGAAAAAGTGATAAGGCCTACTTAGTGATTTTCAAAAAACCTTATCACAGTAAGACAATCTAGTACCCCTAGATTTGTGAACGATAAATGTTTTAGAAGTATTTGGGTCCCAAAAGGACTAAGTACTTCAACTAAAAAGGATGAAATTGAAAAATGGATTCTTAAGGGGACAAAATTATGTGCTACTAATGTCTATGGATCCAAAGCAATTTGGATACCAGAAATCACTTGATTGTCTTGTTTAGGTGTGATGGAGATTGATCAACAAGTCTAAATTTGAGGGGGAGCTCCATGCACACAAGGAAGAACACTTGAAGGAAGGCTTCACATCCTCCCTTGTGTTCAAGTGTGGTAAAAATCTAGTTGTTTTATTTGATTTATTTTTTATTTCAACTAGATTATTATATATATTGGACTAACATTGTTTGATGCTTTGAGTAAGGGGGAGCCATTTTTAAAACTAAATTTTTAATTGTGTCATTTTTCCCCTTACCTCTTAAGTTATTTTGAGCCCAATGTCATTTTAAATTCTTTTTGATATAACAAAAAGTGGGAGAAATGGTTTGAAAAATTGATTTTTTTTCAAGTTTTTTAAGAGAATAAGGGGAACTTTAATCTAATTCAAATTTTAAGTCTCTTATTCAAGTTTTAAAATACAAAGGGGGAGAGAATCTCAAACAATTTTTTCAAGTTGGTTTTATTATATCAAAAAGGAGAGATTGAAGAACTCAGTGTTTTGATATAATATTTGAAAAATGTTTTGGACTAAATTGAAAAGAATTTAAAATATGTTTTTTAGTCAAAAACAACTTGAAAACATGTTTAAGGGTTTTACAAGGATTTGGAATGATTTAAAGTGCATTTAAAGTAGTCAAAACTGAGCTTTTCAAGTACCCGTACCGATACACCCTAGGGTTTCAACTACAGAAATTTTCTAATAGCCAAACTCGTACCGATACTGTGTGATTTAAAATAGCCCAACGACTAGTCGCGTACCGATACGGTTGTATCGCGTACCGATACGCCTAACTACCCCCAACGGTCAAATTTCCCAATGGTATTTTAAACTGCAGGACCGTACCAATATGCTAGGCAAGCATATCGATACGCACCAGCTAAAGTGCACAACGGCTACTTCCTTATTAGGACTGTATCGATACGGCTTGAAGGGTATCGATACGCCAAGCTGCAGAACTGCATTTATGGTGGGAAATAAAGGCTCCAACGGCTCTAATCCTACCCCAACGGTCCTCAACGGTTACAAATTCAATTAGGAGTATAAAAGGGGCCTCCAAGCATCAAGAAATGGTTAATGCTTCATTTGTCAAACATCATATGACCACAAATATGTCTTAGTGTCTAATTGTCAATTTCTTGTATAGACAAACACTAGTGAGCCAAAATTGTTATTTTTGCTCAAGTGTTTTAGGATTGAGTGAGAGCTTAATTGTGCAAATAAATACCTATTATAGGGATTTTAGTTTGCTTACTTTTTATCTCTTTGTAAAGATGGTTTGATCAAGCTTTGGGTAAAAAGCTTGATCGGTTTTGTAAGGGTTTACTCCTAAACCTAGAAAAGGGACGAATTAATTGTGGATTGATTGGAAATTCTTAGTGGGAAGCTAAGTTAGTGGATGTAGACCTTGGTTAGAAGGTTGAACCACTATAAATCATCTTGTCATTATCTTTTTAACTTCCACACCTCTATCACCCAATATTCCACTTCTCCACCACTTGGCGAGCAAGAACTGTTGAAGGAATCGAACACCATAAAACCCAACAACTTTATCTTCCAAAGTCTTTCTATGAATTCATCCTCGCTTCTTGATAAAGTTGTCTACTGAGCGATACAATATGATTCTCGGTCTGTTCATTCTTCTCCTTCATTTGAGTTGGTACAATGGCAGGCGCCTCCTTTAGGATAGGTGTGCCTAAACATTGACGGGGCTGTTTCGATAAGTTCGGGTTCTGCATCTATAGGTGGCGTGATTAGGGATCACGCTGGACAACACATTCTCTCTTTTGCCAAAGCCATCAGCTCTTCCAATGTCCTTCAATCTAAACTGTGGGTGTATATGAGGGGCTACGCCTAGCATGGAACCGTGGATTCAACCAATTTATAGTTCAGATTGACAATGGTGATGTTATAGACTTGCTCTTTAACCTTTTGGACTCTAGCCCGCATTCTCTTGTTAGATCCATTGCTATTTTACTTGATAATTATTGGAGCGTCCAATTCATTAATGTTCGTGAAAAGCCAATATGGCTGCAGATTTTATGGTGAAATGTTCTACCGACTCCATCACGAAAATGCTTACTTTTGTTTCACCACTGGCAGACTTAGAGGCGCTTCTTCATAGAGATGTTCACGACCCTTCTTATTCTCGTATGAGAAATTTTTAATTGTAATGGTTATGGCCTCCTTTTTTATCTAAAAAAATAAATAAATTTGAATAAACAAATAAAAAGTAGTCAACGTGGCAAAATCGATTACTACTTGCTAAATCAAATAGATAAACATTGGATAAAATGAATAAATACAATGAAAAAATTAAATAAGACAGTCATAAATTTATACTATAATTTTATTTTATTTATAAAAAATAGTTGGCTTTACCTTTTTTGAGGTTATAGGTGGCATTCATGATAGGAAACTAAAAGAAGAAAATTTGAAAGCACATGGTAATATATCCGTTGAGCTTCAAAATGTCCATCAAAAAATCCAACGGCTAAGATTTCCTAGCCGTTGGTTTTGAAAAATAAAAATAGTGCCGACAATGCATGAGATCCATCCGCTCATTGCGTTCTCCCTTTTTTCCTCTGTCAAGAAGACGAAGACATAAATCCGTTGCTCTTCAGTCTTCACCCTCAAATCTCACTCCTTTTTAAGATTTCTGCTTCCAAAGAAGCGAGGAAACATCAACAAGGAAACTCCTTTCACAGAGGTTAGTGGAATTTTCTGAGTTTTGTTTCAATCTTCTTTCTTTAATGGGTATTTACTAATTTCTTTCAATTTTTTCTACCAAAAAAGAAGAAGAAAAAGGGGGAGTCATTTAATTTTGGATTGAAAGGAGATTCTTATTGTTTTGCAGTTCTTCTTTGTAAATATTGGCAAAGAATAATGGGTGGATCCGACGAGAACAATTCTGGAGTCATTGGACCCTCACGTCTTCAAGGTGATTAAATTCGACCCTGTTTTCTGTAATCTTTCTTTTTGATGTTTAAATAATAGACTTTTTTTTTATTTAAAGTACTAAAGATCCTCTCTCTTTTTTTGGGAAAAAAGGGGGTTTTCGTGCCGGAGGAGGAGGCAAGTTCGTGGCGGCGACTGGGCAGAATCGAAGAGCATTGAGCACTATAAACCCGAACATAATTGAAGGCCGACCTCACCCTTGTGCAGCCAGCAAGAGACCTTTATCTGAGTGAGTGGCTTTATTAGTATTAATTTTTCTCTCTCTTTCGTTTCTGAGAACTGAAAGGAAAGTAGATCTTTCTGAATTAGCTATTGATTTGGAGGAGTGGGTTTCTCTTGGTAATTCAATGGTCCAAAAACACGACTTTTTTTTTTCTGGAAAAAAAATAGTTTTCTATTGCTTTGTTTCTCAGCAGCATGAAATTGAAGTTTTGTTAATCTTTGTCCGTCTGTTTTAATCTTTTCAGAAGAAATGCAGTTTGTGGTAAAACCCAACCACCCATACCTCAGCATAGACCAGTTACTAGGTTAGTAACTTGTTTTAGTCTACTGATGTTTTTTTATTGCCAAAATATATGTTATTCTCGATCCATTTTGTTTACGATTCTTTGTTATTCAGGAAGCTTGCTGCCCAGATCGCTAACAAGCAACAACTGAAACCCGAGGTACCTAAATTGCAACGGAAAATTTTGGTATTATCCTCAATTATTCAGTCACATTATTAAAGTGGTTAATTACATTAACAGGAAACTAAGAAACCAATCGAGTCCGTGGCGGTTCCAAATGAACCTGAAGACTGCAGCATCATCGATGTGGATGACCAGGATGTGCCGATGTTTGTGCAACACACAGAAGCCATGATGGAAGAGATTGAGAGGATGGTAAGGAACGTGACTCCTTTACTGTGTTTTTTTTTTCTTCTTTTTGAGAATAACACTGATTCTTTGTCTCCCCTGCAGCAGGAGGTCGAAATGGAAGACGTTGATGAAGATATTCTGGACATTGACTGTTGTGATAAATTGAATCCGCTTGCAGTTGTTGAGTACATTGGTGATTTATACAAGTTCTACAAGAAAGCAGAGGTGACTTAATTGCAGCTTAAAAAGATGGATTTTCTTTCTTTCTTTTTTGGTTAATTCTCTCAACTTGTTGGTTTAACTTATGCAGTGTACTGGTTGTGTCCCCCCAAATTATATGGAACTCCAATATGACATTAACCAAAGGATGAGGGGTATCCTCATTGACTGGCTGATAGAGGTATTAAGTGTGGAAATTGTATTAATTGTTCTATCATCCTTGTTATAGAGATTAATGAGAATTGTTATGGAATTGCCAGGTTCACTACAAGTTTGAGTTGATGGAGGAAACCTTGTATCTGACAGTCAATCTAATCGACCGATTTCTAGCGGTAAAGCAAATAGCGAGGAAGAAACTTCAGCTGGTTGGAGTAACAGCCATGCTTTTAGCCTGCAAATATGAAGAAGTTTCTGTTCCTGTTATTGAGGATCTGATTCTCATTTCTGACAAGGCTTACACCAGGAAAGAAGTCCTCGATATGGTTCGTAATCAAAACCCTTCTCTTTTAATGATTTGATGACCGTACGAAATAATGTTGACATTATATATATACATACATCATGGTTTGCAGGAGAAATTGATGGTCAATACCTTACAATTCAATCTATCAGTTCCTACGCCGTTTGTGTTCATGAGGAGATTTCTGAAAGCTGCTCAATCAAACAAGAAGGTTGGTGACATTGACAAGGAACATTTTTTTGTTGCATTTTATTATTGTATCCTAGTCCAACAATGTGTGTGATGAACCCGCAGCTCGAGCTTCTATCACACTTCATGATCGAGCTTTGCCTGGTCGAATACGAAATGCTTAAGTTCCCACCGTCTTTGTTAGCTGCTGCTGCCATCTTCACTGCCCAATGCAGTCTTAGTGGGTCTAAGCATTGGAGCAAGACCAGCGAGTGGTATACTTCCTACTCGGAAGAGCAGCTTATGTAAGTCCATGTGTTGTTATGAATAGATGCAACTTTTGTTGTTGTTGCAGTTGAAACTAAGTGTAGGTATTTCTTGTTATGTTAGGGAATGCTCGAGAATGATGGTTGGGTTCCACCAGGCAGCGGGGACGGGGAAACTTACAGGCGTTCAAAGGAAGTACAGTACATCTAAGTACGGGTATGCTGCAAAGAGTGAGCCACCAACTTTTCTCTTGGAGGCTTGAAATTCTAGCACAGTTTGAGATTGATCAAAAAAAAAAACCATCCTAGCTAAGGATTTGTGATGAAGCAACACTAGTTGCTGCCCCTGGTGGGGTTTATGAATATTTGTAAAAGTGCTATATTTCATTTCTTAATGATTCCAATGTCAGCGAACCTAAATCGCCTCACTTCGTGTATGGCCCCGTCTATTTCTTAATGAATGTCGTGTATTTAGCTACTTGCATATTGGGCGAGCCGAAAGCAGCTGCTTAGTTCAATCCGCAACAGTTTAGAATGACACACATTTAATTTCTAGACCAATCATTGCTGGTTTTTCAATTTTTAGAGCTTAAATCCAATTTGAATTCTAACAAACTGGTAGCCAATTAAATCAAGATATGCTTGAAGGTGCTGGGTACTTTGATACCTTGGGAGTTGGGACTGAGGACATCTTCATACGAGATATCTAAGTAATACAAGTAAAGAAAGAGAATTCTTGATTAGGTTTTCCACCTTAACGACAGTAAAAAGGATTGATTAAATTCTATTGACTCATAGTGATCAAAGAATGACTCTAGTTATCAAATGATTGAACAATCGAGACCAATTTACTTATGATACTTAACATTCATAAAAAGTATCTAATGAATTATGAGTTCAATCTTGTTTAGCAGAAAGGCGGATATCCTTTGCTCATTATTAGACAATCTTATTCACAAACTTTGTGTGGGGCTAATAATTTTTATTTTTGGTCTTATGAAAAACCATTTTCGCTCCGCTTAGCCCTATCTCCTTCTAGGGGTATTTTAGTGATAGGTTCTTTAAGAATCGGACGATCTTATTTGGTCAAATACCTAGCGACAAACTCTTTTGTTCCTTTCAATTACAATATTTCTGAACAAGTTCTTGGATGACAAGCTTAAAGAATTTCTTATTGGTGATATCGATATTGATGATAGTGACGATATTGATGCTAGTGACGCTATTGACGATAGTGACGATATCGATCGTGACCTTGATACAGAGCTGGAGTTTCTAACTATGATGAATGCGTCAACTATGGATGATAGGTTCTATAGGAACCGAGGGATATGATATGGGAAATAGACCGATTTACTTATCACCCTTCAATTCGAACTAGCAAAAGCAATATCTCCCTGCATAATATGAATTCTAAACATTTATGATCTAGATGTGAATGAGGCGAATTACTTATCCCTCAGTCTATTAGTGAACTATCTCTCCAAGGATTGTGAAAGATGTTATAGAACTAAGTCTTTTGATGTAATAATTGAAAAATATTTTGGACAAATTTGAAAAGAATTTAAAACATGTCTTTAAGTCCAAACAACTTGAAAATATATTTGAGGTATTTAAAAAAGTTTTTGGCAAAGTTTTTAACATTTTAAAGTAGTTAAACTTAACTTCTTAGCAAGCCCGTACCGATACGGTATACCCCGTATCGATACCTTTTTCATCCAAGTTTGTTTATGCCAAAACTCGTACTGATACAGGCTTGCCTCTATCGATACGCATAGGGGTCGTTTCGATACGCCTCTTTAGCGTACCGATCCCTGATTTAACAACCCCCAACGGCTATTTCCCAACGGTCTTTTAAATTGCAAACTGTACCGATACGCTCTCAAGCGTATCAATACACATAGACTAACAAAGAGCCCAACGGCTAGTTCTGAATAAGGGCGTACCGATACGCCTCCACGTGTACCGATACGGTAAGTTGCAGAACTGTATTTATGGTGGGAAATAAAATCTCCAACGGCTCCAATTCAACCCTAACAGCTAGTAACGGCTACAAACTCAATTATGAGTATAAAAGGGACATCCAAGCATCAAGAGAAGGCTAATGCTTATTTGTTACAATATTATGATGAAAAATTGCGTCTAGAGCTTTAATTGTAAATTCCTTGCTTAGACAACACTAGTGAGCTTAATATTGTTAAATTTGCTCAAGTGTTTAGGTTTTGGGTGAGAGCTAAATAGTGCAAACAAACACCTATTAGATGGATTTCAAGTTTGCTTAGAGTTTCTCTTGTAAAGAGGGTTTACTCAGGCTTTGAGGATTGTAAAGGTTACCTCCTAAGCTAGTTTGGAACACTTTGAAAATGTTAACTTCTGTTTTGGAACTAGCTTTCCCGTTTCAATACGGGCGTATCGAAACAGCTAGTTGTGTTTCGAAACGGATGAAGAACAACAGAACGGTTTGAATCGTTTCGATACAGCCGTATCAAAATGACCTCAAACGTTTCAAAACGTATTTCAAACTTGGTTTCCAAAATATGATCGTTGAAGTTTTATAAATGATTTTAAAATTATTGTTAAGGCGTATCGAAATGCTTTTAGCCCTTTCGATGCAGGTTTTGACAGTGAAAAAAATGTTTCGAAACGCGTTTCGGAACAGGCTCTTATCGTATCGAAACGATCGTGCCCGTTTCGGTACGACCTATTTATTACACCCCAACGGCTCTTTCTATTTTGGTCTGTTTTGAAACAGGGTCGGGCATTTTGGAACGGGTGGTTGCAGACTGCATTTATGGAGGGAAGATAACATCCCAATGGCTATAATAATGAAGGCAACAACTCCAATGGCTAGAATTCAATGAGAAGGTATATAAGGGACCTCAAAAAGCACCATCAACAACTATTGATCCAAAAAGAATCATCCAAACATCAAATCCAAGAAATTGTGCAAAAATCTCATATTTTATTGTAAACCTCAAATTATGTTGTGTGTAATTCCATTCCTTTTTTCCAATTTGGGCTGAGTGCTTGAAAAAGGGGCTACATTTGTATTGAGAGATACTAGTCTTTAGCCTTAAACTTCTTTGTATTTCTTGAGTGAGGATTGGGTCAAATTTTGGGTAGAAAATTTGATCGGTATTGTAAAGGTTACCTCCTAAGCCTTGAAAAGGGGAAGAGAAATTAGTGGATTGTTGGAAAATCCTTAGTGGTAGCTAAGGTAGTGGATGTAGAGTTCATTTGGAACTTGAACCACTCTAAATTCTCTTGTCTAGCATTTTTTAATTTTCCACTCCACCACCAAAATTCTTAAAAATCTAATTCACCCCTTCTTGGCTTAAATCGATTATTCGATCCACTCAACATTATGCTTATTGGAAGACAAGGATGATGTTCTTTGTCAAATCCAAAGACTACAAGCTTTAGGATATCATTGAAGATGTCCCGTTCGTACCAAAAGGAAGCGAAGTGGAGTGCCGATGATCGTAAGAAGATGAAGCTAAATTGCAAGGCTTTGCACTTCATCTTTTGTGCACTTAGCCTTTATATCTACGAAAAGATGTCTTCTTGCGAGAGTGCCAAGGAAGTTTGGGACAAGCTCGAAGTTACATACGAGGGGACAAATGAGTTAAAGGAGACCAAGATCGGCCTCCTCAACCTAGAGTATGAAAACTTCAAGATGGAACCGGATGAAGACATTACGAAGATGTTCAATAGATTCTCCACCATCACCAATGGACTCAAAGGCTATGGAAAAGCCATTCCGGAAGAGAAACTTGTCCGAAAGCTCATCTACTTCTTTCCCGAGTCATGTGACTAAAAAAGGACCGCCATCATCGAAGCCAAGAATCTCAAGACTTTGAAGCTTGATGAGCTCATGAGGTCACTTCTCACTAACCAAATTATGAAGAAAAATAAAGAAGAGGAGAAGAAGAATGAAAAGATTAGAGCTATGAGGGAGAAGAATGAAAAGATTAGAGCTATAGGGGAGAAGAATCTCAAAGGGCTTGGCATCAACACAAATGCCATTGCTCTCAAATCCTCCACATGCCATGTAACACCCTTAGCCCGGCCTAGACGGTTGACCCGAACTACGAAGATTACACGGGGAAAACCAAAGTCAACCTAAAAGTCAACCTTGATTAACGACCCTTTTTTTTCTTTTTAACTTTGTCTAAATGCATATTAACCTTAGGTGTACTCTTGAGATAAGCATACTCAAAAATCACAGCAATCAGAAAACAATAAGGGACTCAATTGCACAACATACGAATTTAGGGACCAATTTGTAAATTCTGAAAATTAAGAGGAATTTACCAATTTTTAAGTTACTATTATGAAATTAGTCATGTTTCATGCTTCTCTATCAAATTTCATCTCAAACGGACATCTCAAACTCAATCAATTGCATATACAAAAATCAGGACTAAAACGTAAAGCTTGCAAACCTCAAAACATTCAAATCAGTGCCCAACGGTCAAGTGTTTCGAAACGGGTCTAGGCCGTTCAGAAACACCCCTTGGCAGTAGCCAAAGTGTTTCGAAACACCTCTGCCCGTTTCGAAACACCCTGGCCAAAACATGTACCTGTTTCGAAACAGGCAAGGGTGTTTCGAAACACCCTGCCTAGAAACAGCAGAAAAGTCTATTTTACACCCTTTCGACCCACCAAACACGCTCATATGACCTCCATAACATGCCAACAAGTCATCAAACATTAAAGGAACATATTTGCATCATCAAAGCTCAACCACGGCTTCGAATAAGAAAAACCACAAGTCTAAAGGCATGCATCTTATAATGAAAAGCAAGCAATCATCAAATCTCCAAAACAAAATACCAAATGGCCATTTACATGTTCCAAACACCATAGGCATTAAACCAAACTTAGGGAGTCCAAAACATCTCCCAAAAACACAATCTAGGTTCCCATTGCCAAATACCAAAAGCTAATAGTGTTGTGAAAATAGTCACCATACATGAGCTTAGACTTTCACTTGGATCCTTGACCTCCTTGCTGCCCTTAAAGCACTTCAATGCTCTGCATTATTGGTTCAAGAAAGAGAGAGCGTAAGCACGTATGCTTAGTGAGAAATGCTATAATAAAACAACACAATAATGCACTTTGTAAAAACACCTTTCCAAGGCCTTTAATTTCAAAACATCATTTATCATGCATTTATGCATACAAACCAAGCATCTCATGCTTCAATTCATCAACATGTCATATTGGCTTTCAAGTGATAATCCATAACCATTTTTCAACTTAAAACACAATCGGATACGCGGATTACAAGCGTTGTCCCATACGCTTCATACACACTACCAAACACTCAAGGTGGAGTTTACCGGTACAATCACAACCCCTCAACACCCGTGATGGAGTCTACGGTACAATTACAACCCCTCCACATAACTCATTGGTAGTTGTATAACATCACTAACGAGAACACGAGACACACAACACAAGATCCTCACATGGCATTTTAACCACCATTATGATCTTAGTCATCCCGTTAGTGTTCTTGGATGGAGTTTACGGTACCATTACAACCCCTCAACATCCAAGGCGACTTTATTCACGGTGCACCCAATCCTATAGCCGGCTAACTATATCCGATTCAAGTACTTTTAAACCAACACATCACTTGCCAATATACATCGTTTACCATCATCAATCCACTGTTTTAAAGCATTTAACAAAGCCATTAAATAATCATGCATCACTATGCATCAAACCACATTTATCAATGTTTAAATCAAGGATCTCTTACCTTGACCATCCTTCAACACATGGCTTACAAAACCAACATTAAACATGCTAAAATATGCTTTCAAAACAGAATTTAAACATGCAAAATAAACACATTGCATTCAACCATCTCATGGTTCTTCAAAAAGAGAGTTTCTCCGAAAACTTACTCTTGAGCTTAGCTAAGTTGTTTAGACTTAAACTAAGCTCCCACAACCTTCAAACATTGGTTTCAAAGCTGAAAACCAAACTTCACTCACCGATTCCGTTTCGCAAGCTTGCCGAAACGCCGATCAAGCCTCCGGATTAACACCACAAGGATCCGAAGATGTCTCCCCTGTTTTAAACACATCAAAGTAGAGGATTAATGCATCATCATGCATTAAAATCTCCAACCACAACACCTAAACTCGCTGCTCTCATCAAAACTCACATTTCGGCTACCAAACACAACCGAAATCACATCCAAACACCTCTACAACATTACCCAGCCAAGATCCATCAATTCCAATCATTCTTAGACATCAATTAACATCCAAAAAGGACCTAATCACGTCCTTATACCTCCAGCTATAGCAGAACATCAAAATCACCCCAAAAACCATCATTAACTCAAGTAAACACTTAGGAAAATCAACATATTCGGGATTGCATTGATTAAACCTCAATTACACATCATTTAGACATCCAAAATACATCAAAAAGACATCTCAAAACAGAGCCCAATCATTTAATACGAATTTCTTCAAAATTAAATCCAAATCTTGCATTTTAAGCCAAAATCAAGATCACAATTCAAAACCTTTAATAAAACTCAATTTAAGGATTGAGAACTTGGGAATTTCAGTAAAGAACTGAGTATTTAGAGGAGAAGGACGTTCATACCTCTAAATGTGGATTTCTCCTTGTTTAGAGCCAAAATTCTTGAAAATTCAATAAGCAAATGATGAGGATTTGGTGTAGAAATGATTAGAAATCATTTAGAGATTGAAATCTCAACTTTAGGTGTGAAAATCAAAGGAAAAGTGGCTGTGGAAATGTGTTTGGCTGAGGGAAAATTAAGAGAAAATGAAATGGGAAAATTTTGGCAAAAGTTAGTTATGAAACCAAAATATCTCTTTTCCCTCTTTTCTTTTTATTAAATAACATTAAACGAGTCTTTAAAATCTAAGAAAAATCTGGAGAAACCCTCCCTTGGGTAAATTAGCTCCTTAAAGATTCAAAGTTTCAATCCTTTTAAAACAGTCACCAACTTTTCAGAAATTACATTTTAGTCACTAACTTGAAATGTCATATTTCCAAACCCCATTTTGTAAAATTGATTTCACCACTCTCTTATATATAATAAAAGAGGATTTTTAGATATTTTTCCATATTTTTAATGCATCCCGAACTAGGCTTCCTCTAAAAACCACCTTTTATATACGAACCGTAATTTAAACCGGTCCGGTTCAGACCCTAAACTTCCAAGCCCAAAATTGGGGTGTTACATGCCATCATGTAGATTCAAGCGAGGAGGAAAGTGAAGATGAGGAGATGGCCTATCTCTTCAACAATTTTGCCCGGTTTATGAAGAGCAAAATGGAAAAATCCAAACATGAATCGAGTAAGAAGATGAAGGAATCCCACAAGTCCAACAAGAAGGGATCATCTCCAAAGCAAGCATATGTGGCCACTTGGAGTGATGAAGACTCCACCGATGATGAGGTAGCCCACCTATGTTTGATGGCCCTCAATGAGGGAGAGGTAACTTTTAATTCATCTACTTCATGTTCATATTCTTTTGATGAATTACAAGATGCCTATGACAACTTGGTTTTAGAATTTAAAAATCACATTTTGAAAAACAAGAAAGTGATTTCAAATTTGAAAATTCAAAATGACTTGATTTCTAAAACCAAAAATTGAACTTGAAGCAAAACTCGAAGAGTTTGAACAAAAATTTCTTGATTTACAAAATTTGCTTCATAAAGTTTAAGAAGAAGAAAAATTGATTTCCAAAGAGCTTGAAAAAAAAATAATGTTGGAAATCAAATTTTTATGTAAGACAATCTAGTGCCCCTATATTTGTAAATGGCAAAATTTTTAGAAGTATTTGGGTCCCAAAAGAACTAAGTACTTCAACTAAAAAGGATGAAATTGAAAAATGGATTCTTAAGGGGACTAAATTTTGTGCTACTAACGTCTATGGATCCAAAGCAATTTGGTTACCAAAAATTACTTTATTGTCTTATTATAGGTGTGATGGAGATTGATCAACAAGTCAAATATTGAGGGGGAGCTCCATGCACACAAAGAAGAACACTTGAAGAGGAAGGCTTCATATCTTCCCTTGGATTCAAGTGTTGGTAAAATTAGTTGAATTCCTTTTATTTAGTTTTGTTTTTTAATTCAACTAGTTTAATCATATATGTTGAACTAACTTTTGCTTGATGATGCTTTGAGTAAGGGGGAGCCACTTTTAAAACCAAACATTTTAATAATTTCAAAATTTAAACCTCCATTGTTATTTTGAGCTTAAAAGTGTTTTAAATTCTTTTTGATATAACAAAAAGGGGAGAAATGGTTTGAAAATTTGAATTTTCAAATGAATAAGGGGGAGCTTTAATTGATTTTGAATCTTAATTCTCTTATTCAAAATTTATTTCACAAAAGGGGAGGAATCCCAAACAATTTTTCAAGTTGGTTTTATTATATCAAAAAGGGGGAGATTGTAGAACTAAGTGTTTTGATATAATAATTGAAAAATGTTTTAGACAATTTTGAAAAGAATTTAAAACATGTCTTTAAGTCCAAACAACTTGAAAATATGTTTGAGGTATTTAAAAGGGTTTTTGACAAAGTTTTTAACATTTTAAAGTAGTCAAACTCAACTTCTCAACAAGCCCGTACCGATACGGTATACCCCGTATAGATACATTTTTCATCCAAGTTTGTTTCTGCCAAAACTCGTACCGATACAGGATTGCCCGTATCGATACGGATAGGGGTCGTTTCGATACGCCTCTTAAGCGTACCGATCCCTGATTTAACAACCCCCAACGGCTATTTCCCAACGGTCTTTTAAATTACAGACCGTATCGATACGCTCTCAAGCGTATCGATACGCATATGCTAACAAAGAGCCCAACAACTAGTTCTAAAGAAGGGCGTACCAATACGCCTTCACGTGTACCGATACGATAAGCTGCAGAACTGCATTTATGGTGGGAAATAAAGTCTCAAATGGCTCCAATTCAACCCTAACAGCTAGTAACGACTACAAACTCAATTAGGAGTATAAAAGGGATCTCCAAGCATCAAGAGAAGGCTAATGCTTCAATTGTTACAGCATTATGATGAGAAATTGTGTCTGGAGCTTTAATTGTAAATTCCTTGCTTAGACAACATTAGTGAGCTTAATATTGTTAAATTTGCTCAAGTGTTTAGGTTTTGGGTGAGAGCTAAATAGTGAAAACAAACACCTATTAGAGGGATTTCAAGTTTGCTTAGAATTTCTCTTGTAAAGAGAGCTTACTAAAGCTTTGGGTAGAAAGCTTTGAGGATTGTAAAGGTTACCTCCTAAGCCTAGAAAAGGGGACGAAATTCTTAGTGAATTTGGTTGAAATTCTTAGTGAATTTGGTTGAAATCCTTAGTGGGGAGCTAAGGTGGTGGATGTAGGTGCTTGTTAGAAGGCTAATGCTTCAATTGTTACAGCATTATGATGAGAAATTGTGTCTGGAGCTTTAATTGTAAATTCCTTGCTTAGACAACACTAGTGAGCTTAATATTGTTAAATTTGCTCAAGTGTTTAGGTTTTGGGTGAGAGCTAAATAATGAAAACAAACACCTATTAGAGGGATTTCAAGTTTGCTTAGAATTTCTCTTGTAAAGAGAGTTTACTAAAGCTTTGGGTAGAAAGCTTTGAGGATTGTAAAGGTTACCTCCTAAGCCTAGAAAAGGGGACGAAATTCTTAGTGAATTTGGTGCTTGTTTATGGATGGGCATGGGTCGGGCTGGGTTTTTGGCCCACCCGAACCTGACCCGAAAATATTAACCCTAAACTCGAACCTGACCCGACCCGATCATATCTTTTAAAAAAACCCGACCCGAAAATAAATACCTTAAACCCCAAATGTAACCCCCTTAGCCCGGCCTAGATGGTTGACCCGAACTACGAAGATTACACAGGGAAAACCAAAGTCAACCCGAAAGTCAACCTTGATTAACGACCTTTTTTTTAATCTTGTCTAAATGCTCATTAACCCTAAGCGTACTCTTGAGAAGAACATACTTGAAAATCACGTCCATAGGAAAGCAACCAGGGACTCAATTGCACAACATACAAATTTAGGGACCAAAATTTAATTTCTGGAAAGGTGAGGGACTTAACCAATTTCAAGGTTACCAATATCAAATTAATCATATTACATGCTTCCCTGTAAAATTTCACTTTAAACGGACATTCCAAACTCAAGCAATTGCATATACAAAATTCAGGACTAAAACGTAAAGCTTGCAAACCATAAACCATTCAAATCAGTGCCCAACGGTCAAGTGTTTCGGAACGGGGGTTGACCGTTCCGAAACGTAGGTTCGTTTCGAAACTCGTTCCGAAACAGGGCTTGACAGTAGCAAAAGTGTTTCGGAACGGCCTCTACCCGTTTCGATACACAAAGGCTATTACATGCCCCTGTTTCGAAACGGTAGTGCCTGTTCCGATACAGGCTGCCCAGAAAGTGCAGATTTTTCTAGTTTAACATACATTTAACCATTCAAACACATTCTAAAGACCCCTAATCATGCCAACAAGTCATTATACATATTAGGTACATGTTTGCATCATTAAAACACGATCACTGCATAATTTAGGAAAACTCACAAGTCTAAAGGCATGCATCCTAATGTCCAAAGCAACATTCAACAAAACATCAAGGCAAGCACCAAAATGGCCAATTACATACCCAAAACATCATAGGCATCATGCCAAACTTAGGGAGTCCAAAACATCTCCCAAAACACAACCTAGGTTCCCATTGCCAAATACCAAAAGCTAATAATGTTGTAAAAATAGTCACCATACATGAGCTTAGCCTTCCCTTGGATTCTTAGCCTCCTTGCTACCCTTTAAGCACTTCAATTCTCTGCATTATTGGTTCAAGAAAGAGAGCGTAAGCACAATTTCTTACTGAGGCATGCTCTAATGAAACAACACAATAATGCATTTTATAGAACACCTTTCAAAGGCCTTAAAATTCATAAACATCATTTCTCATGCATCAATGCATACACAACAAGCATCTTACGCTTCTTTACATCAACATGTCACATTGGCTTTCAAGTGATAATCCATAACCATTTTTCAACACAAAACACAATCGGATACGCAGATTACAAGCGTTGTCACATACACTTCATTCACACTACCAAACACACAAGGTGGAGTTGACCGGTACAATCACAACCCCCAACACCCGTGATGGAGTTTAACGGTACAATCACAACCCCTCCACATCACTCATTGGTAGTTGTATAACATCACTAACGAGAACACGGGACACACAACACAAGATCCTCACATGGCATTTTAACCACCATTGTGATCTTAGACATCTCGTTAGTGTACTTGGATGAAGTTTACGGTACTATTACAACCCCTCAACATCCAAGGCGACTTTATTCATGGTGCACCCAATCCTATAGCCGGCTAACTATATCCGATTCAAGTACTTTTAAACCAACACATCACTTGCCAATATACATCATTTACCATCATCAATCCACTATTTTAAAGCATTAATCAAAGCCATTAAACAATCATGCATCACTATGCATCAAAACCACATTTATCAATGTCAAACCAAGGATCTCTTACCTTGAGCATCCTTCAACACATGGCTTTCAAAACCAGCATTAATCATGCTAAAACATGCTTTCAAAACAGAATTTAAACATGCAAATTAAACACATTGCATCCAACCATCTCATGGTTTATCAAAGAGAGAGTTTCTCCGAAAACTTACTCTTGAGCTTAGTTAAGTTGCTTAGACTTAAACTAAGCTCCCAAACCTTCAAACATTGGTTTCAAAGCTGAAAACCAAACTTCACTCACCAATTCCGTTTCGCAAGCTTGCCGAAACGCCGTTTAAGCCTCCGAATCAACACCACAAGGATCCGAGGATGTCTCCCCTGTTTTAAACACATCAAAGTAGAGGATTAATGCATCATGATACATTAAAATCTTCAGCCATTACACCTAAACTCGCTGCTCTCACCAAAACTCACATTTCGGCTACCAAACACAACCGAAATCACATCCAACCACCTCCACAACATTACCCAGCCAAGATCCATCACTTCTAAACATTCTTAGACATCATTTAACATCCAAAAAGAACCTAATCACGCCCTTATACCTCCAGCTATCACAAAACACCAAGATCACCCCAAAACCACCATTTTCACAAGTAAAAACTTAGGAAAATCAACATATTAGGGTATGCATTGATTAAACCTCAATTACACATCATTATACATCCAAAATACATTAAAAGACATCTCAAAACAGAGCCCAAACATTCATCACGAATTTCTTCAAGATTAACTCCAAATCTTGAGTTTTAAGCCAAAATCAAGATCACAACATTAAAACCTTTAATAAAACTTAATTTAAGGATTGAGAATTTGGGAATTTTAGGAAAGAACTGAGTTTTTAGAGGATAATGACATCCTTACCTCTAAATGTGGATTTCTCCTTGATTAGAGCCAAAAACCTTGAAAATTCAATAAGCAAATGAAGAGGATTTGATGTAGAAATGATTAGGAATCATTTGAGGATTGAAATCTCATCTTTTAGTGTGAGAAATCAAAAGAAAAGCTGTTGTGGAAATGTGTTTGGCTGAGAGAATTTTGAGAGAAAATGAGATGAGAAAATTTTAGCAAAAGTTGGATATGAAACTAAAATATGGGTTTTCCCTCTTTTCTTTTAATTAATTAAACCTTAAATGAGTCATTAAAATTAAGAAAAAACTGGAGAAATCATTCATTGGATAAATTAGCTCCTTAAAGATTCAAAGTTTCAATCCTTACAAAACAGTCACGATCTTTTCAAAAATTACATTTTAGTCACTATTTCGAAATGTCACACTTCCAAACCTTATTTTGTAAAATTGATTTCACCAATCCCTTATATATATTAAAAGAGGATTTTTAGATATTTTTCCATATTTTTAATGCATCCCGAACTAGGCTTTCCCTAAAACCACCTTTTATATTCGAACCGAAAATCAAATCGGTCCGGTTCAGACCCTAAACTTCCAAGCCCAAAATTGGGGTGTTACAACTCTCCCCCCCCCCCCTTAAGAAATTTCGTCCTCAAAATTTACCTGGAGGAAAAGGTACGAAAACTGTTTCACCATGTCATCCTTTCGCTCCCACGTGGCTTCCTCAGCACCACGATGCTTCCACAACACCTTTACCAACTCAATGGTCTTGCCTCGAAGAACCTTACTGTCTGAATCCAGAATTTCCACTGGTTCCTCATCATAGGTCAAATCTGGATTCATTTCCACTTCCTCCACAGGCATAACATGCGAAGGATCGGATCTATACCTCCGAAGCATAGAAACATGAAACACATCATGAATCTTTTCCAACTCCTGTGGCAACCTCAACTTGTACGCAACAGGACCCGCACGCTCAAACTGTCCATCCGACTGTGGATGATAAGAAGTACTGAAATTCAGCCGTGTACCCAAAGCCTAATGTAAACACTCCCAGAAACGCAACGTAAACCTCGGATCTCGATCCGACACTATAGACTTTGGCACACCATGCAACCGCACAATCTCAGCAATGTACAGCTCAACAAGCTTGTCCAAAGTGTACGTAGTATGCACAGGTAAGAAATGTGCACACTTCGTAAGGCGATCCACAATCACCCACACTGAATTCCTCTTCGATGGTGACAAAGGCAAACCAGACACAAAGTCCATGGTAATCCTTTCCCGCTTCAACTCAGGAATCCTCAACGGTCGCAACAACCCAGAAGGAAACTGATGCTCAGCCTTAACTCGCTGACAAACCATGCACTTGCTCACATACCCAGCAACATCCTTCTTTAAACCCACCCAATAGTACTCATCTCGAAGATCACGATACATCTTAGTACTACCAGGGTGCATAGCAAAAGGACTACTATGAGCTTCAATCAGAATAGCACGCCTCAACTCAGCATCATTGGGCACTACTATCCGACTCCCAAAGCATAAAACCCCATCATCATTAAAGCAAAAATTTGATGGTCTATCCTCAGCAATATCCTGCACATGTGGCACCAAGGAATCATCCAACAACTGCTTATCCTTTATCAACTGAACTAAGGATGGGTTCACTTGCAACTCAGCCACAAGACCATCATCACGCGAAATGCTCAAGCTGGCAAACATAGCCCTCAACTCCACTGCTACCTTCCTACTCAAGGCATCCGCTACAACATTGGCTTTACCCGGATGGTACTCGATCGTCAAATTGTAATCTTTAAGCAACTCCACCCAACGTCGTTGCCTAAGATTCAACTCCTTCTAAGACATCAGATACTTCAAACTTTTGTGATCCGTGTACACAGTACACTTCTCACCATACAGGTAATGTCTCCAAATTTTCAAAGCAAAAACCACCGCAGCTAACTCAATGTCATGCGTAGGATAATTGCGCTCATGCACTTTCAACTGACGCGATGCATAAGCCACCACCTTACCCTCTTGCATCAACACACACCCCAAACCAACGTAGGATGCGTCACTATACACCACAAACTCTTTCTCTGATTCAGGTTGAACCAAGATAGGAGCTTGCGTCAAAGCTGTCTTAAGCATCTCAAAAGCCTGTTGTCTCGCTTCCTTCGACTCATACTTAACATCCTTCTGCAACAACTTCGTCAAAGGTGCAGCAATCTTCGAAAATACATCCACGAACCTCCGATAGTATCCCACCAAACTAAGGAAACTACGGACTTCATGAACAGACTTAGGAGGCTTCCAATTCATCATTGCCTCAATCTTCTGAGGATCAACACGAATCCCCTCAGCAGAAACCACATGAACAAGGAACACAACTTCCCTGAGCCAGAACTCACACTTGCTAAGCTTAGCATAAATCTGATTCTCCAACAAAGCCTGCAACACAATCCGCAAATGCCCATCATGCTCCTCCTCAGTACGAGAGTACACGAGGATATCATCAATGAACACCACAACAAATTTGTCCAAGTATTCATGGAACACTCTATTCATCATGTCCATAAAAGCTGCAGGAGCATTCGTCAAACCAAACAACATCACAAGAAACTCATAATGCCCATACCTCGTTCTGAAGGTTGTCTTTGGCACATCCACATCCTTCACCTTCAACTGGTAATACCCTGACCTTAAGTCAATTTTAGAGAACACAGCCGCTCCTCGAAATTGATCAAAAAGATCATCAATCCTCGGCAATGGATACCGATTCTTGATAGTCAACTTGTTAAGCTGACGGTAATCGATGCACATTCTCATAGTGCCATCCTTTTTCTTCACAAACAAGACCGATGCACCCCAAGGTGACACACTCGGCCGAATGAAACCACGATCAAGCAACTCTTGAAGTTGTGTCTTCAGCTCCTTCAACTCTTTAGGTGCCATTCGATAAGGAGTAATGGACACTGGAGTTGTGTTTTCATACAGCTCAATTCCAAACTCCACTTCATGATTAGGAGGCAATCCAGGCAACTCCTCTGGAAACACACCAGGAAACTCTCGCACAGTCCTGATATCTTGCACTCGCAACTTCTTAGAGCTAGGATTCATCACGAAGGCTAGGTAGGCTTCACAACCTTGCCTCAGCATTCGGCTTGCTTCCAATGTAGACACCACATTGGCAAGAAACTTCACATTCTCACCAACCACCACCACTTCATAATCAGCCACAAGCTTCAACGAAACTCGCTTGTTCTCAAAATCCACCACAGCTCGATGTTCAACAAGCCAATCCATACCAAGGATTACATCGAAACCATAGAAAGGCAATTCCATGAGATCAACATGAAAAACATGGTTTTGCACAACCAAAGGACATCTTCTATAAAGCTTCCGTGTCACAACAGTCTCACTAAAAGAACTAGTTACACGCATACCAACATCCAAAGACTTAACAGGTAAACCAAGCAATTGAGCATGCTCACGCAATATGTATGAGTGTGTAGATCCAGAATCAATCAAGGAAAGTAATGACAAGGATTGCAAAATGAAGGTACCTGCGATCACATCCGTGTCATTCCTCCCCTCCTGCTGAGCATACATTCGAGCCTGGCCTCCAACCTCAGGTTGGACAGCTACCACATGAGCCACATTCCTTCCACCATCCTCCCTGCGCTGGAAATTACCACGGCCGCGCCCACGACCTCTCTGTGGTGCAACAACACTAGGTGCACGTCCCTGACCACCACCGGCCAACAAAAACACTCCCTCCTCATGTGGTCTGCCGAACCACAATTCTAACACGAATTACCAGTCACCACAACAGGAGCCTGCACCTCTCTCGCTACCCAAGGACAATCACGCCTCAAGTGACCACGCGTTCCACATAACCAGCATGTGTTCTGCTCAGCTCCCGCCCTGTCTCCCTGAACAGGCGCACCATGCCCTCCACCACCACGCCTAACAGAAGACGGATACCTCCTATCATGTCCTCTCTTGTTTCGTCCACCACCGGAACTATACTCAACCGCTCTCTTGCCCGCGCTAGAACCAACACTCCTAGAGGACAAACTCAGATTCAGCTCAACATCCTTCGCTCTACTAACCAGCACATCAAAATCAGTGTACTCAGCGGCAAACATAAAGGTCTTTACATCCATCACCAACCTATACCGGAAACGCTCACACCTTTCTCGCTCATCAAGAATAAGCTCAGGTGCGTACTGACTGAGACGGACAAACTGGATCTCGTACTCAGCCACTGTCATGCTCCCTTGAGTAAGAGACATGAACTCTCTTTTCTTTTCATCCAGGTATCGCACACCCAGATACCTCCTCTTGAACGCGTTCAGAAAGAACGTCCAAGTTACATCAACTTCCTCCATTTTAGAGACAGTGGTCGTCCACCAGGTATACGCATCATCATGCAACAACGATACCACATAGCCTAGCTTCTGCACATCATTGCAGTCCATCTGTCCCAAAATTCTCTTGGTACTTTCCAACCAAGATTCGTAACCCTCAGCAGACAAACCTCTAAACCCAGTCCCTCTCAGACTGCGCAAACGTTCCAAAGGTAGTCTCGCATTAGCATCACCGTGATGCCCAGCTCTATGAGCTCCAGCTACTGCTGCCTGAAAGGCTCCAGCAATAGCCTATATCAACACTGTCATGTCAGGAGCAGCTTGCCCCTGCCCAGCTTCAGGTCCAGCGACCCCAGCACCAGCACCAACTTCAGCTCCATCACCTCCAGCACCACCACCACCGGGCGGTCCACCACCAGGAGGAGGAGGTAAATCCACAACATTTTCAGCATTCTCTTCATTCTCGTTTTGAGCCATAGCTCGCGTATTAATTCTCGTCTCTCTACGAGGTCCCATTTACTAAACAATGCACTATCATAAATGCAATAAACATAATCAGGCTCAGCAAGGTAAGAAATCCAAGTACTCAAGCTCATTTTCAAATAAAAACAAATCATTTCATTAGTATTGATATGGCAATGGGTCCCTCTAACGTGCTTCACCACAGCATACATCCCAATTGTAACACACTTTACAATTCACATATCATACTTTCATTCAATAAGGCACGTCATGCATTCATACATACATTACCCACATAACCATTCTCGTTTACTCGAGAACTCAGCTCTGATACCACCAAACGTAACCCCCTTAGCCCGGCCTAGACGGTTGACCCGAACTACGAAGATTACACGGGGAAAACCAAAGTCAACCCGAAAGTCAACCTTGATTAACGACCTTTTTTTTAATCTTTTCTAAATGCTCATTAACCCTAAGCGTACTCTTGAGAAGAACATACTTGAAAATCACAGCCATAGGAAAGCAACCAGGGACTCAATTGCACAACATACAAATTTAGGGACCAAAATGTAATTTCTGGAAAGGTGAGGAACTTAACCAATTTCAAGGCTACCAATATCAAATTAATCATATTACATGCTTCCCTGTCAAATTTCACTTTAAACGGACATTCCAAACTCAAGCAATTGCATATACAAAATTCAGGACTAAAACGTAAAGCTTGCAAACCATAAACCATTCAAATCAGTGCCCAACGGTCAAGTGTTTCGGAACGGGGGTTGACCGTTCCGAAACGCGGGTTCGTTTCGAAACCCGTTCCGAAACAGGGCTTGGCAGTAGCAAAAGTGTTTCGGAACGGCCTCTACCCGTTTCGATACACAAGAGCCATTACAGGCCCCTGTTTCGAAACAGTAGTGCCCGTTCCGATACAGGCTGCCCAGAAAGTGCAGATTTTTCTGGTTTAACATACATTTAACCATTCAAACACATTCCAAAGACCCCCTAATCATGCCAACAAGTCATTATACATATTAGGTACATGTTTGCATCATCAAAACACGATCATGGCATCATTTAGGAAAACTCACAAGTCTAAAGGCATGCATCCTAATGTCCAAAGCAACATTCAACAAAACATCAAGGCAAGCACAAAAATGGCCAATTACATATCCAAAACATCATAGGCATCATGCCAAACTTAGGGAGTCCAAAACATCTCCCAAAACACAACATAGGTTCTCATTGCCAAATACCAAAAGCTAATAATATTGTAAAAATAGTCACCATACATGAGCTTAGCCTTCCCTTGGATTCTTAGCCTCCTTGCTGCCCTTTAAGTACTTCAATTCTCTGCATTATTGGTTCAAGAAAGAGAGCGTAAGCACAATTGCTTAGTGAGGCATGCTCTAATGAAACAACACAATAAAGCATTTTATAGAACACCTTTCAAAGGCCTTTAAATTCATAAACATCATTTCTCATGCATCAATGCATACACAACAAGCATCTTACGCTTCTTTACATCAACATGTCATATTGGCTTTCAAGTGATAATCCATAACCATTTTTCAACACAAAATACAATCGGATACGCGGATTACAAGCGTTGTCCCATACGCTTCATACACACTACCAAACACACAAGGTGGAATTTATCGGTACAATCACAACCCCTCAACACCCGTGATGGAGTTTAACGGTACAATCACAACCCCTCCACATCACTCATTGGTAGTTGTATAACATCACTAACGAGAACATAGGACACACAACACAAGATACTCACATGGCATTTTAACCACCATTATGATCTTAGACATCTCGTTAGTGTACTTGGATGGAGTTTACGGTACTATTACAACCCCTCAACATCCAAGGCGACTTTATTCACGGTGCACCCAATCCTATAGCCGGCTAACTATATCCGATTCAAGTACTTTTAAACCAACACATCACTTGCCAATATACATCATTTACCATCATCAATCCACTATTTTAAAGCATTAATCAAAGCCATTAAACAATCATGCATCACTATGCATCAAAACCACATTTATCAATGTCAAACCAAGGATCTCTTACCTTGAGCATCCTTCAACACATGGCTTTCAAAACCAGCATTAATCATGCTAAAACATGCTTTCAAAACAGAATTTAAACATGCAAATTAAACACATTGCATCCAACCATCTCATGGTTCATCAAAGAGAGAGTTTCTCCGAAAACTTACTCTTCAGCTTAGTTAAGTTGCTTAGACTTAAACTAAGCTCCTAAACCTTCAAACATTGGTTTCAAAGCTGAAAACCAAACTTCACTCACCAATTTTGTTTCGCAAGCTTGCCGAAACGCCGTTTAAGCTTCCGAATCAACACCACAAGGATCCGAGGATGTCTCCCCTATTTTAAACACATCAAAGCAGAGGATTAATGCATCATCATGCATTAAAATCTTCAGCCATTACACCTAAACTCGCTGCTCTCACCAAAACTCACATTTCGGCTACCAAACACAACCGAAATCACATCCAACCACTTCCACAACATTACCCAGCCAAGATCCATCACTTCTAAACATTCTTAGACATCAATTAACATCCAAAAAGAACCTAATCACGTCCTTATACCTCCAGCTATCATAGAACACCAAGATCACCCCAAAAACCACCATTTTCACAAGTAAAAACTTAGGAAAATCAACATATTCGGGTATGCATTGATTAAACCTCAATTACACATCATTATACATCCAAAATACATTAAAAAGACAACTCAAAACAGAGCCCAAACATTCATCACGAATTTCTTCAAGATTAACTCCAAATCTTGAGTTTTAAGCCAAAATCAAGATCACAACATTAAAACCTTTAATAAAACTTAATTTAAGGATTGAGAACTTGGGAATTTCAGTAAAGAACTGAGTATTTAGAGGAGAAGGACATCCTTACCTCTAAATGTGGATTTCTCCTTGATTAGAGCCAAAAACCTTAAAAATTCAATAAGCAAATGAAGAGGATTTGATGTAGAAATGATTAGGAATCATTTGAGTATTGAAATCTCATCTTTTAGTGTGAAAATCAAAAGAAAAGCTGTTGTGGAAATGTGTTTGGCTGAGAGAATTTTGAGAGAAAATGAGATGAGAAAATTTTAGCAAAAGTTGGTTATGAAACTAAAATATGGTTTTCCCTCTTTTCTTTTAATTAATTAAACCTTAAATGAGTGATTAAAATTAAGAAAAATCTGGAGAAATCCTTCCTTGGATAAATTAGCTCCTTAAAGATTCAAAGTTTCAATCCTTACAAAACAGTCACGAACTTTTCAAAAATTACATTTTAGTCACTATTTCGAAATGTCACACTTCCAAACCTTATTTTATAAAATTGATTTCACAAATCCCTTATATATATTAAAAGAGGATTTTTATATATTTTTTCATATTTTTTATGCATCCCGAACTAGGCTTTCCCTAAAACCACCTTTTATATTCGAACCGAAAATTAGACCGGTCCGGTTCAGACCCTAAACTTCCAAGCCCAAAATTGGGGTGTTACACCGACTCCGACCTGACCCGACCTATATAAAAAAATCAATTTTAGGGACTAAATTGTAAAAAATAATTTTAAGAGACTTAATTGTAAAAAAAAATAAATTTAAGGACTAAATTGTAAATAAAAAATCAATTTTTAGGACCTAATTATAAAAAATATTTAAAAAGGATTATTATTACAAATATCCCTAAAAAAATTAGGGGAAAATTACACTATTAGTCCCGGGTCGGGTCGGGTCGGATTTTTTCACCCTAAAACCCGAACCCGACCCGACCTCACCCTACACAAAAACCCGACCCGAACCCGATTTTTTCATAAAAATACCCGATCGGACCGGGTCGGGTCAGAACCCGTCGAGTCCGGGTTCCATGCCCATCCCTACTCTAATAGCCCCGAATAAATTAAATACATGTATTAAGATAGGAAGGCTTCTTATCCCACAACAACGAAAACACTTTTTCACTTCATATACTAGGGAATTTCGCTTAGAAAAGAAAATGTTCCATACTAATGAACTCGCTTGGAAAAGAAAATAGGCTTAAGTTGCAAATAAGTGCCCAAACTATACTCACTTTTTTTCTAAATAGATGCCTAAAGTATTTTTCGAGCCAAACAAGTGCCTAGCGTTTTCAACGTTACTCAAATAGGTGTCCGTCGTGACTGTCCGTTAAAAAAAATCTCATTAGCCAATAAAAACATAACATGTGGCAGTATTAAACATTATTTTTTAAAAATAAATCATAATTTTTAAAATATCTTAATTTTTTTAAATAATCTCAAAATAGTCCTCAAATCCATAAACCCAAATTCGGCCACTATCACCGGTATTGGTCGCGTTTCCCGCGACGGATTGAAGCGCTCTCCCCTCGCCGAACGACCCACACACCGTTCATCGTTCGTTATGCCGTCGTTCGTCGCAAATTATTCGAATAAATAATTCGATGATTTCAGCGTTTCGCATTACGCATGTCGATTTCCGACGACGAGGTAGTGGAGTAAATGTCGTGAATGTCCGGCGACGGATGTGGTGAGCGGCGACAAAATCAAGTCAAATCGATATTTGGATTTTGAGGTGTTAGGAATTTCAAATATTAGGGCTATTTTGTGAAATAAAGAAAATATTTTATTTTATTAATTTTTATTTGTTTTTAAATATAATTTTAGAATTTTAAGAAGCTAACACGTGTCACTTAACAATGAAAATTAACAGACATTAACGGCGGGCACCTATTTGAGTAACGTTAAAAAGGTTAGACACTTGTTTGGTCCAAAAAATACTTTAATCACATATCTAAGAAAAAAAGGTATAATTTAAGCACTTATTTGCCACTTAAGCCTATAAAATATTGAGATAAATATTTTATACACAAGCGCCTTAGTTTTAAGGCATAGAGAGTTAGTTTAGGGTATATGGTTTAGGGGTTTAGGGGTAGGGGTTAAAATTTAGAGATAATTGTTTCAATTTAAGGTTTAGGGTTATAATTTAAGGTTTATAGGTTAAACCTAAATCCTCACCATATTACCCTAAAAACTAAAGCCTAACTTATAAACCCTAAATTATAACCTTAAACCTTAAATTGAAACAACTATCCAAAAATTCTAACCTTCTACACCTAAACCCCTAAACCATATACCCTAAACTAATTCCCTATACCCTAAACTAAGTCGTTTATGAAAACTTTCAGTTTCCACCGCTTGTATATAGGATATTAATCCAAAATATTGAGAGCTTTAAGTGTACATAGTATATGCAGGGAATAGGGATGTGGTTCATCTCCTCCTAGTGGAAACATGGTTATACAGTAGACAATAGTTGCCCCCTGCACGATAGGGTTGTTTCTTTAAGTATTGCCCCACCGTTGCTCTAAAGCGGTTTCATCAATCCCATCATGTAAGCTTATTGAAGAAACTTGTGAAAGGAAATTTGCAATGCACGATTTCCTCTCAGACTCATTAAACAAAAACAACTTTTAGGAATATTATTCTGGTAATGACTTGCTTCCGTCACTGCAGTTTTCTTTACAAAACCTTTAGGATATACGGAACTTTTTCTTTTGAGAGGTTAAGGAACTGCTGTTATTGACACAAAAGCATGATTCAATATTCAAGGAAAATAACCCATATCAGATGGTGTTGTGTTGATAATACCAAGCAAGCAACTATACTATAGGGACAACAAATAACTTTGACCACTTGATTTATGAGCCAACTCTGAAAACCCGAAAAAGAATACAACGGGCCAGCAACAAGTCATGAAACACTTGATTTATGAGCCAACTCCTCTTCATGTCAAGTTGTAATAAGTCAGCCTAAATATTTCATCACTTTGAGCACTGCTTGGAATGGAAAAATATCGCATAGGGACAACAAATAACACCTTCATTTTCTTGAAAGGAAAGGCTTAACTGATTCTACCACCACCTGGATCAAATGAAAATCCATCATAAATCAAATTCAATCTACAACCCAACCGATAAATCTTATATTAAGGATGGTTATATGTTTCATCTAGTTTCCTGAGTTGCACATAGTTCTTACCCTGCCATCGTATGATAGAGAAGCAAATATCCAAGGCTCGCGACTACTCCAGGCAAGGCCTGACAATAGATGGTGGTTATATTTTTATTTTTTAAAAGCATAGTATAAAACACACGTAGGAGTTAGGACTGATTACCATATACACTATCTTCATAATCACTGTAAGAATTAAGCAATGGGTCAGCCTGTTGAGCGTGTGATTCAGCTATGCTGTTAACAGAACATAATTAAAACAATAAAATGTCAGTCAAGATCAACCAATAAAACACAGTTGTGTAAAGCTCCAGATGATGGACAACAGAACAACCTTTCAGAGGTTGCCTCATCTTCAGCGGATGTAGGAGCCATCCACAAGTTAACAGTCGAGTCAGTGCCAGCACTCTGCAGAAGGGGAAATGCTTGTCAAGATTTTTCAAACTATACCAATAAACAACAAGTTGCAGATTATGTTATAGTGGCTTAAAAATCTATGGATATCACTATGCGTAGTTGATTCAGACGAATATCTGTAACTGGTTTAGTCCAACCAAGACCCTAACGCCTATACCTAAAAAAATAATATTGTTAAGAAGAATGCTCAGAGAGAGAGAGAGAGATAACCAGAATTAGCCCATCATACTCAGGGTTACAAGTGACAGCCCATGTCCTGCAAACATTATTAAACATGTCACAATCAATGAACTTAAATACTCCCATTTCTTTCTAGTGCCCCAGGACCAACTTAGAAAATAAACTCAAATGTCGGAGATTAATTATAAATCAATTAAGTGAGAAAATAGAAAGAGTCTCAAAAATAAAAATAAAAAGACCCATAAGTGTACAAGTCAATTACCAGTGTGTATGTCCAGGAAGCTCTTCGACAGGACTTTTGGGCTTTCTAAGATCCCATATGTGTATCCCAGATTCATCTTCTGCAGTGACCTGTGATAAAAGTGACAATAATAACTTGGTAGTAACCAGCAGAAATACCAACTCACATGAAATAGGTTCACAATCACCATCTCTATTTGTATACCATTAATTTACTGATTTCAACAACTATTATTTACAAGTGAATGTCTCTTATGATTGACAAAATGCAAAGGATCAGCTTCATTCCATCAAATCCCACATACCAGTGAAAAGATTATAAAGACTGGTCCAGAATAGATAAATACGATGAACAACTGAACAATCAATATGTTGTTTTATCTATGTGTATGTAATTGAGATTAGGGATGGCAGAATAACCCGTCCCCGTCGGGTCCCGACCCGACCCGATAGAGACAGGTTTTTTATTATTAAAAAAGCGGGTTCGGGGCAGGTTCGGGTTTAGGGTGAAAATTCCCCGACCCGACCTGATATATTTATAATATATTTTTATATTTTTTTATATATTATATTTAATATTTTTATTAAATTTTTTCGGGGCGGGTCGGGTTTTTTATGTCGGGCGGGTCAGGGTGGGCAGATGGTTTAGATTTCGGGTCGGGTTGGGCGGCCAAAAACCCACCCCGCCCCCAGTTGCCATCCCTATTTTGAGATACCAATTCAAAGTCTTGTAGTTGTATAATGATTAAACAAGGTTTGTAAGTGTACATGTGTGCATTGCAGATTTTCGACAGGGAATTACGTGCTTGGCCACAGCTTTGACCAAAATGAAAGCATAGTTTAATTTACCAGTAAATCCTCCCAATTTCTCATCCTTGCCATGTCACATGGACAATTGTAATTTATAATATCGGTCTATACAATATTGGATTCACATAGTTATAGAAATAAGATGTTTTGTGATAGAAAAAGCAATTTTAACATGTTAACTCATTCCCCCAAAAAAAAGGCATTCTAAAAACCAAAGTTGCAATAGAAATAACCAAAAAGCCAATACAAAAGGCAGTAAAAGATGATTTTAAATTGTAAATATTCAAGCAGTATCCTTACAAGTATATGATTTTTCTTCATATCATAGTTAGCATTGCGGATATGGGCACGCTCAACTGCATTTGTCTTCCTGCGATTATATAAAATTGTTGTCAGCCACAGCATAACTCTAAGTGCAATCAATAAACTATATCTAGGTAAACATTTTAAGAAAAATGATCTGCAAAGAAACTAAATAATTAAAAGGTACAAGCTACAACATCATTCTCATTGCCCTTTTTTCTTCGGCTAGAGGAAGGCAGATGATTAAATAGAAACTATTTGAATTTTTGCCCATGCATTTAGAAAAATGAGTCAAATAACAAGGGAAATGGAACACCAAATTAAATGACCACCAGCATAATGATTAAACGGTTTAGAACTGATCAAGAGACTAAGTCACTAAGATATGCAGAGATAACATACTTCATTGCACGTAGATCCCAAAACTGGACCGATGATTCACAAGTTGTTGCAACAGCATTTATGTCATGTGGATCCCATGCACCACCAGATAAGTAATGAAGCATACCAGATGATTGCTTAGATTGCACCTAGATTTCCACATTAAGATCTGAATAAGCATTAAGTACCATATAAGCAATCAATGTTATATGGACTCAGGTTCAGATATCCAACACGGGTAAAATCTAAGGGCCAGACACATCATTTACTAAAAAATCATCTGCCATGCCGCTTTAACTGATGTCGTATTTTCACCAAATTTCACTCATAAATTCTCCTTCATCTCGTATTTCTGTTTTTCTACTTCCTCATCCTCCTCACACCTTTGAAACCTCAAAACATTCCTCATCACCAAGAACCACCTCCACGATGTTGGCTTCTGTGTTGAACTACACAGCAAAGTGTCTGGCACATATTGTGTCGGTACCCATGTCGTATCAACATGGGTATGGCGCCCTAAAGTACTGAGTCCATGTAACATAGATATGCATTTAGATTATTTTTTTTTTTGCTTACTATAACTGCCACTGATATGTAGTCAATGTCTTTGCCAGGTTAGATAAATGCAAAGTTTCCAATTGGCACAAAAGCTATATTGAATATATTGAGATACATAGAAGGAAAAGGGGGGGGGGGGGGGGGGAAAGAGAGCGAGTGAACAATGCAACTGAGTACAAATTTATGCCAGTTGTGTCTTTGAAGAAGGTATTCCAGTGTTGATTTACCACTTTCACAAATGTAAAATAAAACCTAGAGGTTGCATATTCACTGCTAGTACAATAACCATTGATGATAAGAAGACAAATAGACAATCCATGCAGAATCTAACCTGGGCAGCCTTTTTTGAACAATCTAAAGTCCATAAGAAAAGATTTTCATCGTCAATGCTGATCAACTTATCATGTCTTCCAGATGGCCACCAGAGAACACTGTTAATAAGTAAGCCAAAAATAAATTTCATAAAAATGTCCAGTAGAAAATGCAAAGAATATAAAGCTTTGATAATTTGGGGAAAGTTTTGAAACAAGAACTCACCAATTAATCTTACGAGCATGTGCATCAAGGGAGGCAATTCGTTCCAACTGCGGTGAATTTAACTGTCCATATAACTCAGGGATCTGCCATATTGCAGCCCCATAAGATTCACCTTCACCGACAAAGAAAACTATCAAACCAGTCTCCATCTTTAAGCCGTAAAACTTTTATACAGGACAACGCTGTTACAGCAGCTAATTCAACTACAGTAAAATTAATACATACAGAAAAGAACAATGAAGGGGTTCCTCGAATAGCCTAAATGGGGATCTATTTTGATCTTCTATCTCTTAGCCATAAAGTCACAAAAAACAATGAATTACTGGTACCGGAGAGAGAGAAGAAATGTAGAGTACCAAAATGTGCAAGAAATACGGGTAAACCGATGTCAAATAACCTACCGGTGGAGAAAACAGTGGAGAAAATCCGTTGATCAAAGGGACAGGAAGCTAGGTCCCAGATCTCGTCAGGGTGAGAAAACAAGCCCTCGCAAATGAGCTCAGTTCCACCGGAAGATAGCCGAATCAGATGCACCTGGGCAGATTTCAGTTCAATTTAACTAATATGATACTAAAAGTAAAGACCGTTGATCATGAAAAATTAAACCAGAATAGAATAATTCACAAACGAAACCTAACCTCGTTTTCTTCCCTGAGACTGAGGGTTCCTGTAAGGAAGCTGGTATGATCCGTGTCTGCTTTGACATCCGAAATGCATCTTGCCTGCCAGCTTAAGATGTAAGGCTCTTATAAGCTCCTGATTTTGATCTGAAAGGGTGGATAGTAGAATTGAGATTTTGAAGGTCAACCTGATATTTGAGACCGTAGCCGATGCCAGAAGATCCACCTTGCATCGTTGCAGCAGCACCAACCGGAACCCGATTGAATGATCAACGCTGACCGTTTCTTAAATTATTTTGGATTGCTGATTAAATCTTGATGTTGAGTCATGAATGTAATAGGCTAAGCATTCCTAATTCCTTCCTTATTCAATGGGCTCACCATTTGGTTAACTTTTCACTTGTTACGACCTTCATTCTTTTCTTTCTTCTTATCAGTAAAAAGGTAAAGACAACAAAGAGTGTGGTATAAACATGCCCACAGAAGACCCAGCAGCCAACGGACCAGAAAGGACAAGGCTCGGAACGGGCTTGAAAAGGAAACAACAGATAAAAGCTCAAAGGCTCAACAAGGATCTTAGGCCTGCCAAAACAAGAAACCCTAACACACACACACACACATTCATTCATGAAATCATGAGGCTTAAAACTCTTGTCGCATTTTATCGGAAAATAAGGTTCAATTTTTTTGAAAGAGATTGTTCTGTGAGAACTTAAAGATCTAAAAGTCTTTTCTATTAGTAGCATAAAAGGATCTAGTCAATAAAACACCGAAACTCAGCAACGAAGAAAAAAATTCTAAATAAATTTTGATATTTTACAAAATTTGCGATTGAAAATAAAGTTCTGATAAGGAAAAAAACAAGACACGTGAAATAATTGAGTTTAAATTAACTTTAATCTCGAAAAACACGAATAATTTTATGAAAGAGAAAGCAACAGAAAAGGAAAATTTGAGGAAATGCAACAAAAACGACCACTTTCATTATTTGCAAGCTTATTGTGGGTGAGTTTACATTATCATTTCGCACCTCTTTCAAAAAAATGACAAAAATTATCGTTTTTTATTTCTTTTAAGGTCAATTGAGTTTACGTTATTTTTTTTATTTTTTCGTGCTATGTTTTTTTTTTCTTTTTTTGGAGTTATTTTTTTAATTTTAAATAAGAATTTCTGTCATTGTGACACGTTTTTCTCTGCTCTAGTGACACGTTTTTTTATGCTCTTGTAGCACGATTCTTACGACTTTTGGTGCATTTTTCGCATACTTTTACGATTATTTTGTTGGTTGTACAGAGACCCTCACAATATTTATTTCATGATTGGTTTGTCGGTGGTCACGTAAAGTCAGATCCCCTCTTTGGTAAAAGCTTGTTTCTGCTATAACAAAAAATGTGTAGCGAAGCAGCCTGCCAGATACTTTGGTTCGCTCACCACTCTTTTACCACTTCGTAAAGCATCTCACTCTCAAGGGAAAATTTAATTTTTCTTCGTATCTTTGGGTTTATATTATCGTTTTAAGTATGAAATTTTTGGTGATTACGGATGCATTGTAATTCTAATTCGTTCCATTGTTTTTATTAATGAAATCCAAGTTGTTATTATAAAAAAATGCAAAATTGATAAATTTAACCAAAGTATAATAAAAAATAATACTATTTTTTATTAACAAATTCGGACTTTATCAATTTTTAACAATGTTTTGTTTTTGGTTCTCGATTTTTTTACCAGTTTCGATAGATCCTTTAACTTTCTGTTTCGGAATTATATGATTTCGTCAAATGTGTTATGTTTGACAATTTTGGGTTTAGATTTACAAGGAATCTGCATTATAATAGAACTTGTTTGTCAAAAGTCAAAACTGACCTCGCAACTATTACCGTGCACCGGCTCGACTATTGACTGATAAAAATGTGTATCATCAAAACTGGTGTTATACACCAATGTATAATGAAATCAACTCAGTCGTATCATATGGACCGAAACATAGTACCATAATTACATCTTCAATTAACTTTTGGAAATACGAGTATTTTAAGAATAAAAAAAAATCATAATTTGTTGCAAATTAACGTCATAGATACATCAACATGCAAAAATCGAAGAAAAATTACAAAGCTGAGTGAATATCATTCCCACCTGGATTAGCATTCCGATATAATTTCTATCGAGACATGCATACATCTCAAAGGTAGTGAGGAAGACACCATACCTTAAACTCGACTGCCAGTAGTTCAATTAGAACATCCAAACTTTCCATCTCAAATCACTAGACTTGTCATGGTTCAGACTTTCGAGGTCATTGTATCAAAACTTACTTGTTTTTCAGCTTGCATTTCGTTTGTCGGCTCGGCTCCTTTTTAACAAATTCAAGACCGTGCAGTTTTACATGGATAACGGAAGCAGCATCCTTCTTTTCCTCTTAGCAGCCAATCTCACTTGCTTTGTGACTTTTATGCAGAGAAGCAATAGTAATGTGATGCATGTTAGGATAAAGGCAAGTTGCAGGTGCCTAAAATATAAAGAAACGGCTGAAAAAACCAGAAAAGCTAAAATAACGAGTTCCCATATAACAAAGGCCGCATCCACCCTGCACCCAGAAAACACAACTATTAGAATTTGTCTAGTCTTGAGATAGAGAAGAGCAAATAACAGAATGACGGCCTAATGACCGGATCCCAACATAACCATTAGTATTCTAGACGTCAAAATTTGTAGGAATCTAAATCATAACCTCAAAGACATGCCAAAATTTGTAGGAATTAGGACAAAGGTCCATATCAAGGCCATGGATAATTTCCATGCATAACACAAACATCTCAAATGTACACAAATTGTAAAGCACAGATCCAAGACCAATAGATTATTGTTTTCAACTTCTGGCACAAAGACTCCTAGCCTAAACCCACGTAATTTGATCGAAATCAAGACAGTTCCACAATGCACCAATTGCAAGCAGATTGGCAAGCATTCTGCTCTTATTGAAGCTTGGAGAAAAACTTGAGATACACAATCATCATAGGCTTAGCTGAGTGAATGGCAAGACCTAAGCATTAACCATATACTCCTACCATCATACAGTTAGTTTATAAAACCAAACACCCAATTCGGACATTTGAAAATATAAATTACAGAAATAAAAGTAGAAAAACAAAGGTTAGTAAGATGATAGCAGAACAACAGTATTAACCAAAAGCAATACTCATCTCCATTCTAAGCAAGGAAACTACTCTAATTCTATCCTCCACCCCAGCAGCAGGCCTCTTTCAGCCACCTAAATTTCTATATCTGATAGAAAAATAAAATGAATCGGCAATATTAAAATTTCTTTTTCTTTCCTTTCAAAAACTTTAAGATGCACATCATGAGGACTCAATAACAGTTTATATGAAAATCCAGAATCAAATTCTTTTTCTTTGACCACCTAAAACTTTCATGTATTATCGAACCGATAATTTAAATTGTACAATAGTCTTTCAAGGTATTTTTTCCCTACAATTCTTAGCATGCCAATTAATCGAGAAAATGAAATGAAAGATACAGCTTCAAAGGAACGTAAAAATATGTCAGAATCGCTACAGCTGAATTTTTAACCAAATAATCCTATAAGAGCCTACCTTGTCTAAGTAAACCGGTAACGCTTCCATAGAAGCTCAAGCGAGAAAACATTTCACAGACAGCTCGTCAAGCATGAAAATATCGAATCAAAACCATGAAAAAAAATCCAAAATTTCCTATTTCGTATTCGAAACAGCAATTTTTTAATAAAAATAAAAAATTAAACAAGGAAAAAGCAAATCAAGGAATTATGTTTACCTAGAAGATGTGAGATTGGAGGTTGACGCGAAAAACGAAACAGAGGCCCAATCGTGCTTAGATCGAATCTGATACTCCCTTAACTGCTCTGCTAAATTGGATCGCGTCATCATCTCTTCTCTTTGTCTATCCCTACCTTTCGGCCTAATGCCTTGTTTGGCTTTGGGGCGTAAAAGACGGATAAGGATTGCGATTTCGCAGAGCAAGATCCGAACTGGAGATAGGAGGAAGGCTAGGGAAAGCATCAGTGCTCGATGGGCCTTTGTTCGTTACGTAGCGTTCCTCTACCCTTCCTAATTTACTCTCTTATTTCCTTTTCTTCACGTCCCGGCGGGAAGGAAAACAGAGGAATAATGTAATAGAAAACTCTTGGAGCCGGCGGGATTGGCGGATTATTCATCAAACGGCAAACTCGACAAGATCATCCATCTGGCTCGTATCTAAATGGGCTAACTATTTCATCTGTGCCATTTGTAATCCACGTGGGATTTAATTTTATAATTTTATATTTTACACGTGTATTAATATATCAACTATATCAGGGTTTTTTTAACGAACAACTGCATAATATTTTTTTAACATAAACAATTGTATCGCTATTTGGTTCAAATGAATGTTTTTTTTTTTAAAGAATAAGGGAAAATTACACCACTGACCACCAAATAAATTAGGGATACTTATTTGAATCACCGAACTATATAAAACGTCAATCACACCACCGAATTTATAAAATCAACCTATTTTGACCACCGCCGTTAAAAACCTAACGGTGGAGTGACGGAACTGCCACGTGGCAATTGATGGGTATATTTAAAAATTACACATTTGGTCTCTATTATTTACACATTCTTTCAATTTAGTCCTATTTTTTAATTAATAAAATAATAAATTGTTTAATTAAGTGGTGACACGTGTCAAGACCATATTGGGGGATTTTAATTATTTATATTTAATTTTATTAATTTATTTTTCCCCTCCAATCAGGTGGTGACACGTGTCACCACCAATTAGAGGAGAAAAATAAAATTTTCTTCATATGCGCTGAGGTGGAGTCAAACTTGGGTCTACCAGCCAATGGCTTTGCCACTGCACCAAGCACAACTTTGTGCTATAATTCTCCAGATATAATATATATCTCTTATTAGTTTCTACATTTATAAGCGAACAGCTCAAACCCTAAACACTAATTTCACATATATAAATCATAAACCCTAAACTTTAACCCTAAATATTTCAAATTAATTTCACGCTAAATATTTCAAATTAAACCTCAAACCCTAAAATTTTCAAATTAATTACACGCTAAATATTTTAAATTAAACCTTAAACCCCAAACCCTAAAAATTTCAAATTAATTTCACGCTAAATATTTCAAATTAAGCCTTAAACCCTAAACCCTATTTCAAATTATTTTTACGCTAAATATTTCAAATTAAACCCCAAACCCCAAACCCTAAAAAATTCAAATTAATTACACGCTAACTATTTTGATCTAAACCATTAACCCTAAATATTTCAAATCAATTTCACGCTAAATATTTCAAATTAAACCCTAAATATTTAGTGTGTAATTAATTTGAAATTTATGGTTTATGGTTTGGGGTTTGAGGTTTGGGGTTTAATTTGAAATATTTAGCATGAAAATAATTTGAAATATATAGGGTTTAGGGTTTAAGGCTTAATTTGAAATATTTAGCGTGAAATTAATTTAAAATATTTAGGGTTTGGGGTTTAGGGTTTAATTTAAAATATTTAGCGTGGAATTAATTTGAAAATTTTAGGGTTTGATGTTTAATTTGAAATATTTAGCGTGAAATTAATTTGAAATATTTAGGGTTAGAGTTTAGGGTTTAGGTTTTATATATATGAAACTAGTGTTTAGGGTTTAAGCTTTTGGCTTATAAATGTAGAAACTAATAAGAGATATATATTATATCTGGAGAATTATAGCACAAAGTTGTGCTTGGTGCAGTGGCAAAGCCATTGGCTTTACCCCTGGGAGACCCAGGTTTAACTCCACGCCAATGCATGTGAAGAAAAATTTATTTTCTCCTCTAAATTGGTGGTAACACGTGTCACCACCTAATTGGAGGGGGAAAATAAATTAATAAAATTAAATATAAATAATTAAAATCCTCCAATAAGGTCTTGACACGTGTCACCACTTAATTAAATAATTTATTATTTTATTAATTGAAAATTAGGACTAAATTGAAAGAATGTGTAAATAACAAGGACCAAATGTGTAATTTTTAAATATACCCATCAATTGCCACGTGGTAGTTCCGTCACTCCACCGTTAAGTTTTTAACGGCGGTGGTCAAAATAGGTTGATTTTATAAGTTCGGTGGTGTGATTGACGTTTTTTATAGTTCGGTGGTTTAAATAGGTATACCCAATTTATTTGGTGGTCAGTGGTGTAGTTTTCCCAAAGGATAACAGACTAAAAATTTAATCAACAAATTTTTAGACTTAACTTATAAAAGTAAAGATATTAGTAGGGATGGGCACGACACCCGGACCCGACGGGTTTCGACCCGACCCGGCCCGATTAGGTCGGGTATTTTTATGAAAAAACTGGGTTCGAGACGGGTCGGGTCGGATTTTTGTATAGGGTGAGGTCGGGTCAGGTCGGGTTCGGGTTTTAGAGTAAAAAATTCGACCCGACCTGGGAGTAATAGTGTAATTTTCCCCTAAAATTTTTAGGGATATTTGTAATAATACTCCCTCTTTATATATTTTTTTTTATAATTAGGTCCTTAAAATTAATTTTTTTTTACATTATAGTCCTTAAAATTTTTTTTTATAATTACGCCTTTTAAAATTATTTTTTTACAATTAGGTCCCTAAAATTAATTTTTTCTATAGGTCGGGTCGGGTTGGGTCGGGTCGTGTTTAGAATATTTATTTTCGGGTCGGTTCGGGTTTTTAAAAAAATTAGATCGAGTCGGGTAGGGGTCGATTTTAGGATAATTAGTTTCAGGTCGGGTTCGGGTGGGCCAAAAACCCGACCCGTACCCATCCCTAGATATTAGTCGAAGATTTTAGAACATTAAATGAAGTTCTACAAAATGATCTAGAACACTTTAAAATATTCTAGAATACCATGAAAGGCAATGAAAGGTTCTAGAACATATTGGAAAAATCGAGAGTATTCTAGAAAGATCTAGAATATTGAAGAAGATCGTGGAACATTTTAAAAGATCTTAGAATATAATGAAAGATTATGGAATGTTTTATAAGGTTACGAAAAATTATCCAAGATTAGACCACATTAAGATTTTTTTAGAAACTAAATATTAATCGTATAATTAGATTGATCTTTACCGTCTATTAAGGAGGTGAAAAGTTATAAATATGTGGCTTTATCTATTTGACAAGGTGATCCAAGAAGCTAAGAATCTTGACATCTTGTAAAGCATTCTCTATAATACTTTAATTTTATTCGGGTATAGATATATACTATATGCGCTTAATAAATAAAAACTAATAAATAGTATATAAAAGCAAAAAAACAATAAATAAATTCAATGTCCATTTACAATTCAAAAAGCCCAACTCAGATATAAAAAACCCAATTTACAATTTTTTTCACCCATTTTAATACTAAACAAATACAAAAATTTGGATAAATCCTTCCCCGCCCAAGTCTACCTTTCAAGTGACACGTGGCATGCGTCGAGCTGAAGTAACGCTGGAAGGCTTGAACTAACTTCAAAATTATTCGACGGCCATCGTAACACTGTCAGAAAGGTAACTCTTTTTCTTCATTTTCATTTCTGCAAGTGAAACAAATTAGTGATCGTAAAAAAAGAGCAGTAAAAGAAAGAGTAAATCAGAAGAGTTTTGTGGCTACATGAGTTTGAATATTGGTCAGAGTTGAAGAAGGTCGAATTTTCAGGTAGATCTAGGCCTAGGTGGTCAGAGTTGGATGGCTTAATAGAGTCGATATTAGTTTTTTAGGTTTTAGGGTTACAAATTGGGATTTATGGTGTTTTTAGGGTTACGATTGTGAAAGTACGATAACAAAAAAAAAAGGTTCGCATCAATTTAAGGCTAAAGGGTCACTTTTGCTACTGTAGTAGTCATAATTTATCGATTTCGCTCCTATGGTATTTTTGCATCAATTTAGCCCTTGAAGTAGTCTAATTGTATCGCCGTTTGCCTCTTGACCGACGAAAGTCAACGTTGACCGTTACGACAGTGGCGTGGTAGTTTACGATGACATGAAAAATGGTAAAATTGATTTTTCAAGCGAGTTCAAGGGCAAAATTGATTTTTGGTTGAGTACAAGGGTAAAATTGATTTTTAGACAAAAAAATATGATTAAAATACAAAAAATATTAAAATAACATTAAAACATAATAAAAAATAATTTTTATTAATATATGAGTAAAATTAAAATAATTAAAAATAACTAAAATAACTAAAAATTATAAAATTAAAATATCATAAGCCAATAAATCATAAATTATTCAATAATTAAAATTTGAAATATTTATAAAGTATTAAAAAATATAAAAACCTTCATTAAAAAATTGGACGATTTTGGTTTTCTTTCTCTTCAAAAAAATGTAAGGAAGAAAGAATCTTAAAATACGGTTAATGTGATTCTCTCAACCGAACAAAAATCTTTTACTCTTTTTGGTGCTCCTATCTCTCAATACTAAAAAATTAAAGTCTACACTCTAAGTCTAATTTTTAAAGCACAAACCTTAAACCCTAAAATTTAAACCATTCACTTGATTAAATTTATACACATACTTTTATGATTCATACTCACTTATATTGATAAAATTTTCAATTAAGACATAGGATTTAAGGTTTGCAATAGTTTAGAATTTTTAGGATTTGAAATTTAGAAATTAGGATTGAAGGGTAAAATTTATTTTTAAGTTTCAATTTTTAAATAATTTATAATTTAATAGATGTTATGAATATTTATCTATGTGGATGTCTATCATGATAAGGAATTTATCAAAGGAGATTTAAATTATTTTATCATTAGGAATATTATCTACATTAATTAGAGTTTAATGTATTATGTACTTCGTATGCCTATAAATAGATGATTTACTGAAGGCATTGTACACAAGTCAATATTCAGAATAATACAAATCTATTTCTTTTCTCTCATCTTATTTTGTTCATATTTCTTCTTGTTCTTGTTCTTTCACATTATTCACAACACGTTATCAGCACGAGTTTGCTCAGAAGATTTTAGTTACAAATCAAGCTTCTCCAAAGATTTATCTGGTATATTCTTTTTTCCATCTTGTATATTTTAATTTATAAAATAATAAATTCCTTGCGTATGTTATCCATGTGTTGTTATTTATTTTGTTTACTATTTTGTTTAATATTTTATTAATTAATTTATAAAATAGTAAATTGTTGTTTGCTGGTATTAAAGTATGTTGGTATTTATGACTTCTATTATATAAAAAATAATAATATTTACTTAATTAATCCAACCTGTTGTTATTTATTTTGTTTAATATTTTTGTTTTAATTTGTCATGTGGTTTAACAATGCCGCGTATGAGGATTAAATCTTCTTTTATGTTGTTTTTCGATTATATATATTAATTTATAATTAATCTAATTTGATTGTTTGTCTTTTATAGCACATCAATGGTAAATCTTGCAAGGATTGAGTTTGTGACTCTTGATATTTCCGGAAAGAATTATTTATCCTGGATCTTAGATGCCGAAATACACCTAGATGCTAATGGTCTGGGAAATATCATTAAAGAGGGGAATGCAGAATCTGCCCAAAATAAGGCCAAAGCCATGATACTTCTTCGCTATCACCTCCATGATAGGTTGAAATCAGAATATTTAACGGTGAAAGATCCTCTTATTCTTTGGAATAATCTAAAGGAACGATATGACCACCAGAAAACTGTTATTCTGCCTAAAGCTCGATATGACTGGTTGCATCTGAGATTGCAAGATTTTAAATCAGTAAGCGAGTATAACTCTGCTATGTTTCGTATTACTTCACAATTGAAGTTATGTGGTCAAATTATTATTGATGAGGATATGTTAGAGAAAACATACTCCACTTTTCATGCAAACAATGTTGTCCTTCAGACACAATATCGAGAAAAAGTCTTTAAGAAATATTCTGAGTTAATTTCTTGCCTTCTTATGGCTGAGCAAAACAATGAGCTACTGATGAAGAATCATGAATATCGCCCAACTGGCTCCGCTCCATTCCCTGAAGCGAATGCGACATTTTATAACGAAAGAAATAAAGGTTACACCAACAATCGTGGTCATAACTATGGGCGTGGTCGTGGTCATAGTCACGGTTGAGGACATAGGCGAGGTGGTCGTTTTAAAAATAACTATACCCACCGTAAGTGGAACAATAAATATGACAATAGTGCAAAAGATCAATCCAAGAAAGAGGAATCTATGTGTCATCGATGTGGAAGCTTAAATCATTGGGCCCGTGCTTGCCGTGTGCCAAAGCATCTTGTGGATCTTTACCAACAGTCAATCAATGGTAAAGGAAAGAAAGTTGAAACAAATTTTGTTTATATCAATGACAAAGATGATTATGGCCTTGACAAAGATGATTATTGCATTACTGGCACTAGCAATGGCGATTATGGCTTTACAGATATAGATGTTAATGATTTCCTCATTTCCCCTGAGAAGAATACTTGATTTTTATTTTATTTTTTTTATTTTTTTGTTTTGTTTATGTTTATTATTATTTTAGGAAAAGTCTGTTAGAAAGATATAATATTTTATTAGGAATTATATATATATAAAGAATAAAATTCATGGATGTTATTTATTTAATTTATATTTTGAATATTTTTGTAATTTTTATTTTATTTTTCTTTGAAGAATATGATTCCGTCTCAAATACAATCCGTCAAAAATGGTGATGATTTATGCTTAGCGGACAGTGAAAGTACTCATACTATACTTAAGCACAAGAAATATTTTTCCCATTTAACAATGCAAGGGAACAATGTGAGTACTATATCCGGAAGTGCTAATATTATAGAAGGCTCCGGAAGAGCAAATATGTTATTGCCAAATGGAACTCTATTCCATATTCATAATGCGCTATACTCTCCAAAGTCGCAAAGAAACTTATTAAGTTTTAAAGATATTCGCAATAATGGATATCATATTGAGAGTAGTTTTCAAGGAGATACTGAATATCTCTATATTACAAGTATAACTCAAGGCAATAAGAAAGTTTTAGAAAAATTTCATACACTGTCATCCGGATTGTACTACATAAGAATTGGGTTATTTTGGCAGATAATCCAAAATGGATTATTAATTAGGGATATAGGGGAGTTTGGGGGATATTTTGGCATCTAGGCCAAAATCTACAGGACCACGCCACCTCCTTATGGCGTGGTCTACTTTTTGCCCAACCTCGCCATAAGGAGGTGGCGAGGTGCTTGGTGGCTCCCTTATGGCCGGCTGCTCGGCTCCAATCGTGGTTGGTGGCTGGCTGGTGGCTGTTGAAATTGTGGTAAGGGTGACCTCGCCATAAGGAGGTGGCGAGGTCACATGGGCCATTCATCCTACGTTGAAGTACATGCTATCCATGCATGGTTAAAATAATTTCAGGGTTCGGGGCTTATTTGCGGTTTAGGGTTGGATAGCATGGTTAAAATAATTTCGGGGTTCGGGGCTCATTTAGGGTTTAGGATGTACGAAATTTGGCCAATAGATTAGAATGTATATTAACCTAAGTAAATCAAAATAATTTCGACACTGATTACATTATTTCTCAAAGTACAAAATCTTTAAAAAGTATTTAGTTTTATATAAAATTTGATATATATATATATATAAAATTTTGAATGTTAATAATAATATTATATAAATTTTGATATATATATATATATATATACATATATATATTGATAGAAGATATTTACATATATTTTAATCGTATTTATATTATTTTTATAATATTTATCATATCATATCGTGTCTAAAATTACAATTTAAAAGTAGATGTATCAAATTTTAGTAAAATATTTAATGAAAGGTGGAATACAGCTCATCATTTATTGCATTTTACATTTTTGCCCCTATTATAAGATCATATTATTTAATGAAAGGTGGAATACAGCTCATCATTTATAAGATCATATTATTTAATTTTAGGGGTGAGTATGAGATTGAGTCGAATAAAAAGATTGAGTTAATTGAGTTAGTGAGTCTTGTTGCGTGTAAAATAGTCTATCGCAATGGTAGTGCAAGTGTACACGACACAAGTAGTAAAGTGATACTAGAGTATCAGATATCGTCTCCACAGGGACTGGGCTAATGACTTCACCTTGATTTACTGCACGAAGTAAAGGAAATAGTTTAGAATTGTCACGGGAATAATATGATAAAAACGTAAATAAAAGATTGAGTTTATCAAGATAGAGAGAATAGGCTGGTATTGAATTGCTCGGTAGTGCAGGTATTGAATTGCTTAGGATCTCCAGTTCTTTCGGCGCTCCCGTCGCCGACAGCACCTGTCGCGGCAGCAGACACTAACTCCGTACTTCAAGCTTGGCAAGAATCCCAGATCTGCCTTGTCCTATCCCTAGGCACAAGTCTGTCGATGAACACGTCTTTGATGATACCTCCCGGCGTGAATCGAAGGATGAACACCGATGTGTATGAATTCTTCCTTAGCCACTTAACCTCGCCTTATCCCTAAGCACGAGATGGTTCAACTATAAACTAGAGAACGCGCTTTTATCTCTTTCGTATACTTAACTCTCCCGATGCTAAGTAAATAGATAACCTCACAATGCTCTCCCGATGCTCTTGCAAGATATTAAAACCAAGATAAAAGAACTTGAAATTTATTTTATTGAACTTGAAAAAATCCTAAAACAAAGCAACCCTTGCAACTACTTTACAAAACAACCCATGGCCCTAGGGGAATTTAGAACATGTCGGTGACGGGTGGACGACAGGGGTTTGGTTTCGGTTATGGGATATCGGTTATGCCTCTAGGTTAGATCTATGCCCTTATATAAGCTTTGGGCTCAAGTTATCTAAGGTAACAAGGATTACAACTTTAATTAAAAGTAAGATTCTAATAAAGACTAAATCTCTAAAGTCTCCTACTTTCCAGCCGCATCCTAGCTTTTAGGAATTTCCTCTCTTTGAGCTTTGGCTTGACATATCTTTTGATCCGGGGCTTGGAAAAATACTTGGCTTTCACACGACAGACGAGCAGATTTTTCTCTATCTATCGAGGTCCACTTGACTTTTCCTCTTCATAAATCTGCTGTCACCTTGCTGTCGTGACAGGTCCATGACAGGTTCGTCTTCTTCAGCTGCTTGTCCAGTTCAGCTTTCCTGCTTATCTGTCCTGCGCCTGCCTTCATTGTCAACCATGGCAGTTACCTGCAAAATACACCATCTTTTAGTAGAATCCGTGCCTTTTATATAATTGTGATGTTTTATTGAAAACTAACCTAAATGCAATGCAATGATGCTTGAATGCAGCAGAAATATGGGTTAAAAAGGGTGTAAATAATAGAACTTTTACACACTCAACACACCCCCAAACTCAAGTTTTTGCTTGTCCTCAAGCAATCAAGACTTAAAAGAAAAATGAAAATTTTTGTGTTGGCCTTCAAACAGTGAACTGTCCCTTACCTGTCACTCATTCTCTATGGCAGCAGCATCCTGTCGGAAAGATTAGGATCTGTCCGGAATCTCCCTATAGCTCTCGTGTAGTGTGTGCATGCTTGTGAACAGTTATATGCTAAGACTCTCTTAGTTTCACTAGAATATTCAACTCCTTAACTCGAATTTTTATGCCAAAGTTTACTTTCTTGAAGACACATTTTCATGCTTCTTTTTCTTCTATTTTCAAGCTAAGTTTTTCTAGAGCCAGTTTTGGGCACCTCTAGTTAGCTTCCTAGAGCCGGTTTCGGGCACCTCTAGGTTTTTAATTTTCTTTTGCTAAACTTCTTTCCTAGAGCCAGTGTTAGGCACCTCTAGGGGCTATTCAAGTTCTAAGCTTCCTATTCTAGTTTGGCTAAAAGAAATCTAAGCAATAAAACAGTCACAAAAGTGTTTAAGTTTTTCAGAACTATAGAAAGGCTCTAAACTTTTCCTTAACCTGTCCTAAAGATGCTGCCACGACAGAGCCGTCATGACAGGTAAGTTAACTCCACAGTTTTAAGCCAACAGTTTTAATTTTCTGATTTTTTTTAAAGAACTTAATAAATAATAAGACACAAAAATTTAATAAAAGATGTACTAAGACTCCATTAGAATAGAGGGTTGCCACCCCAAAACTCGAGGGTTGCATTGCCCTCAATGCAAAATGACACAAAAATTAAAGGAAGACAAGATAAATAAAAGTACATCACAAAAATATAAGGGCAGGCAGCAATAAAAGGAGAAAAAGAAATAAAAACTTAAATTTTATACGCTGTCCTCGTTGCTGCTGCTGACGCGGATCTGATGACGGCGTCTGCGTTGTGGAGGTGGCTGGGCAGGTTCTGGAGCAGGTTGATCAGCAGGTTCGTCATCCGGTTGGGGGACAGGGTCGTCGGCAGGTTGAAGGGCAGGTGGCTCCACTAGCCTGATGTCGGAACTGCTGCTGCTGTCCCATGAGCTGCTGGTTATGATGGCTTTGGACAGCCTTCTCTTGTTTGCCACGTGCTTAATGCGTTTGACTCGCGTGAAGTCGCTCTCCAAATTCCGCCGGACAAGAGGGCTGTCATCAGTGGCAGCTCGCTTGGTTCCTCGAGGGGAGGTGTCTACCGGTGGGTTGCCGGCTGCCGTCGGGGCAGGGGATGGTGTGGAAGTGGCAGATTGTGTATGGGGAGAGACAGGTGGTGTGGGAGTGGGGGAGGGGATATTGAAATAATGGGCGGGGAAGGTGGGGAAGATGACATCCGGAAAATTCAAAGTATTAGTGATGAAGTTTACCGTTGCATTTGAGAAGTCACGGATGAAAGTCATCAAACCCATCTGGCGCTCCTCTACCCTCAGGATGGTAGCAAGGATGTGGGCGTTCTGATCTGTCGGAGCGGTGTTGGTGGCAGCTTCTGGGGCAGGTTCGGTGGCAGGTTCATCATCGGACTCAGCAGGAGGGGCGTTTGGATCGAAGGCGTTGAGGGGCGATACGACTATGACCTCCATGAGGCTGGAGATGTTGTTGTCTGTCCATCCGCTGCCCGTCTTGATTTTGTCTGAGGGCTCCTCCGGTACGGCAGCGCAGCGGCAGAGGGCGGTGATAGTGAACGGCAGACAGAGTCGTGAGTCGGAGCGGAAATCACAATCGAGGATGCTGTCCCTCATGTATCTGCCCACATTTATGGGCCTGTCGTGTATAATGGAGTGGATGAGAGCCAACCGCTGTCTGTTGACTGTCGTATGGTGGGACGAGGGCAGGATACGCTTTTTGATGAAAACGTTCCATAGTTTTGCTTCAGGGAGTAGTTGCCCCCTATTGACAGAGTGGGGATTCTTCTTACTGGTGCTCCATGTCGTTCCAGCCTCTGTCAGCTCCCTCATGACAGCATCATGTCCAGCAGCGTCGAGGGTGTCCCAAAATTGTTGGTGAGCATCATCATTGGGGCCAAAGAAGAGGCCGAACGTGTGGTTGATGCTGTTGGCGGTGAAGGGGACTGCCACTCCTCGGACGGTGACAGATGTCGCCGTTTTGCTGTCGATGGCCTCATAAAATTCTCGGACCAAAGTATCATTAAGCTCTGCCGGCTGCTCGGCAAAATCCTCCCAAAGTTGTGCTGTTATGGCCTTCACAATGAACGGCCGGAGTCCCATATGGGGGGCATCTCTGTTGTAAATGAAACCGCGCTCCTCCCATAGTTCCTTTTTAGCGAACGGTGAGGCTGCTACTGAAGAAGAAGCGGCAGCAGCGGTCTGACGGGTTTGTCTCGACGACATTTTGGTTGCAAGGGCTGAAAAAGAGAGAAAATAGATAAAACTAGAGGAGAATAACAAGAGAGAAAAATCAGAAGTGATGAAAAATGAAAATGGGAAGGGGTTTATATAGCTGTTGGGGAGCTGCCCATTTAATGCCGCAACGGCAGGCGGGAAGAACGGGGCGGCAGATTGGATATAGCGTGTCTGACGCGTCTGACACGCATTAATGCGTCTGCTGTGCGTCTGCCGCACGCTTCTACGTCTGCAGTGGCCGTCTGTTGACAACCTGTCAAGTCCGTCTGCGCCGGCAGCCGAAACGACAGGTTTCCATAAATGGGCTTTAGTGGGCTGATGGATGGGCGGTGGGCTTGGGTCACTTCTCCTTTTCTTCTTGACTCCTTTATTTCCTAAAAACTGAAATTATAAAAACAAAACATTATTCGAATAAAATAAATCTAATTCCTAATAAATAATATTAATAATAAAATAGAAATAAAAGTTAGGTTAAATTAGGGATGCGTTGTGAGGCATCATCTAAAGTAACCACTTCCTGTATGCCTGGGGCTTCAGTCCCCTGATAGTGCTTGAGGCGTTGTCCATTGACTTTGAATTGGTGCCCGTCCTTTAATGATTGAATTGTGATGGCACCATGGGGAAAAACTTGAACCACTTGGAACGGGCCAGACCATTTAGATTTGAGCTTCCCTGGAAAGAGTTTCAACCTAGAATTAAACAACAACACAAGCTGCCCTGGGCAGAACTGTCGTGGCAGCAATTTCTTGTCATGCCACTTCTTAGTATTTTCCTTGTAAATCCTTGCATTGTCATAGGCCATTGTCCGTATTTCATCGATCTCATTTAAATCTAACAGCCTTTTCTGGCATGCCTTGTCCAAGTCCATGTTTACTGCCTTGATTGCCCAATATGCCTTGTGTTCTATCTCGACAGGCAGATGACAGGTTTTCCCATAAATCAAACGGTATGGAGACATGCCCAATGGAGTCTTGAAAGCTGTTCTGTATGCCCATAATGCATCATTCAGAAGCAAAGACCAATCTTTCCTAGTTGGTTTAACCATTTTTTCAAGAATGTTCTTCACTTCCCTATTGGATATCTCAGCCTGTCCATTGGTTTGTGGGTGGTATGCTGTCGCGATCCTGTGCTTGACACCATATTTTCTCAAGGCGGCAGCAATTATCCTGTTGTCAAAATGTCTCCCTTCATCACTGATAATCGCCCTAGGGATGCCAAATCTAGAAAAGATGTTTTTGTGCAAAAACTTTTGGACCGTTTTGGCATCATTCTTTTGAGTTGCGGTTGCTTCTACCCACTTGGAGACATAATCCACTGCTAGGAGGATGTAAAGATTTCCACACGAAGATGGAAAAGGTCCCATAAAATCAATCCCCCAAACGTCGAAGATTTCGACTTCCAAAATATTTTGCAGTGGCATCTCGTTTCTCCTCGAGATGTTACCTGTCCGCTGGCACCTGTCACAGTTCTTGTAAAATTCCTGTGCGTCCTTATACAGTGTCGGCCAGTAGAACCCTGACTGCAGCACCTTGGCAGCAGTTTTATTGCCTCCTAAGTGTCCTCCATATTGTGAAGCATGACAGTGATGGAGAATGTCTTCTTGTTCTTCTTATGGTACACATCTCCTTATAACCTGATCTGCGCACATTTTGAAAAGAAGAGGTTCGTCCCAATAATAATGTTTAACATCATTTTGGAACCTCTTTCTGGCTTGATAAGTAAGATCAGAAGGTAATATTCCGCTAACAATAAAATTAACGAAATCAACATACCAGGGAAGGTTAGAAGACTTACCTGCCGCCATTGCTGTCGCGACAGCGATTGCGGCAGCAAAGAGCTGCTCATCTGGGAAGGTCTCTAGTATGTGTGTATCATCAATGGGTAGACTCTGTCCCATCTCCAATCTTGACAAGTGGTCTGCCACCTGATTTTCTGTCCCCTTTTTGTCTTTGATCTCAAGGTCGAATTTTTGTAGTAGCAAGATCCACCGTATCAATCTAGGCTTGGCATCCTTCTTTGCAAACAAGTACTTGAGGGCAGAATGGTCGGTGTGCACTATTACCTTCGTCCCAAGTATATAGGAACGAAACTTGTCGATGGAGAACACCACAGCTAACAGCTCCTTTTCTGTGGTGGTATAGTTTACTTGGGCGTCATTTAATGTTTTGCTGGCATAATATATGACATGAAACAGCCTGTCCTTGCGCTGCCCAAGTGCTGCCCTGACAGCATAGTCACTAGCGTCACACATAATCTCAAACGGCTGTGTCCAGTCTGGTGGCTGTACTATGGGGGCTGTCACTAGCTTTTCCTTCAGAACCTTGAATGCTTCAGTACATTCTTCATTAAAGTCAAAGGGTCGGTTCTGCTCTAAGAGATGACATAGGGGTTTCGTGATTTTTGAGAAATTGGCAATGAATCTCCTATAGAAACCAGCATGCCCTAAAAAACTCCTAATGCCCTTGACTGTGGTTGGCGGCGGCAGCTTCTCTATGACCTCTATTTTTGCCCTGTCGACTTCTATCCCACGGCAGCTAATCTTATGGCCTAAAACTATCCCTTCATCTACCATAAAATGGCATTTTTCCCAATTAAGAACAAGATTAGCTTTTTCACATCTTTCAAGTACCTTTTGAAGGTTGCCGAGGCAGCTCTCAAAATCATCTCCAAAGACGGAAAAATCATCCATGAAGATCTCAAGGAAGTCTTCTACCATGTCGGAGAATATAGCCATCATGCATCTTTGGAAGGTGGCAGGTGCGTTACATAGGCCGAACGGCATCCTCCTAAATGCGTATGTTCCGTAGGGGCATGTGAAAGTCATTTTCTCTTGGTCCTCCGGTGCAATAGCAATTTGATTATATCCTGAATAACCATCAAGAAAACAATAGTAAGGCTTACCCGCTAATCTATCAAGCATTTGATCAATAAAGGGTAAAGGAAAGTGGTCTTTTCGGGTAGCTTTGTTAAGCTTCCGATAGTCCATACAAACCCTCCAACCGGTCACAGTCCTGGTTGGGATTAACTCGTTGTTTTCGTTGGTTATCACGGTCATGCCTCCTTTCTTGGGAACACATTGCACCGGGCTTACCCATTTGCTGTCGGAGATGGCGTAAATAATACCAGTATCTAACCATTTAATTATTTCTTTACGCACTACCTCCTTCATCGCAAGGTTTAACCGCCTTTGGGCATCAATAGTCGGCTTATGATCTTCCTCTAGGAGGATTTTGTGCATACAGATTGCCGGACTAATGCCCTGAATGTCTGCTATCGTCCATCCTATCGCCTTTTTATGCTGCCTCAACATGTCGATCAGCTGTCGTTCCTGTTCCTGTGGCAGCTTAGCAGAGATGATTACAGGCAGTGTGTCATCACAACCAAGATAAGCATATTTAAGCTGCCCTGGCAGGGGCTTAAGTTCTAAGACAGGTGGTTCAACAGTAGAGGGCTTTTGAATTAAATGGTTATCCGAAGTGTAATTCAAGGGTTCGAATAACTTACCTGGACGATGGTCTAACCAGTTTACCTCCTCATGACCTTCAGTATCAGATGTATCGGATTCAGAGGAGTTGCTGTTGTCGGTGCTGTCATCGTTGCTGTCGTGACAGGCCTACAGATGGCTGTCACAGCAGTGACCAAATTTTATATCACGGCAGCCCGACCTGATGCAGGGTTGATCAAAGGTCACCTCAATGATGGCCTTGCATTCCTCATCCACATCAGCATGTTTCATTGCTTGGAGAACATTCAACTTAATTTCTTGATCGTTCACGCGCATGGTGAGTTCTCCTTTCTCCACATCAATCAATGATCTTCCCGTGGCTAAGAAGGGTCGCCCTAGGATGACTGGTGCGTTCTTATCTGCCTCACAATCTAAAATAAGAAAGTCAGCAGGAAAAATAAGTTTATCCACTCTTACCAGAATATCTTCAATTTTTCCCTCGGGGTGAACGTAAGAGCGGTCGGCTAGCTGTAGGGTAACTGTCGTGGGCCGCGCCTTGCCAATACCTAGTTTCTGAAAAACAGATTTGGGCATTAGATTAACACTAGCACCAAGATCACAAAGTGCCTTACCCACAAATTTATCGCCGATTACACAAGGTATGAGAAAGCTCCCTGGATCCTTCTTTTTCTGGGGTGGCTGCCGATGAAGAATACTCATGCAACCTTCTTGCATCCTTACCAATTCAAATTCCCCAAGTTTAGATTTTTTCGACATAACATCCTTGAGGAATTTAGCATAACCGGGCATCTCCCTAACAGCATCTAACAACGGAATATTAATATGAACCTATTTAAAAATATCATAAATCTTTTTAAGTTGAGATTCATGCTTAGCTTGCTGTATCCGTTGAGGAAAGGGTGGTGGGGGTCGATAATCAGCAATGCGTCCTTCCCACTGCATGCGAATCTGAGGACGATAATCATCTTTTTTCTCCTCTGTCGCTTCTGCTGTCGTGACAGGCTCATCGGCAGCAGTCTGTTTGTCACCTGTCGGGGCAGCTTCCTCGGCAGGTTTATCCAAAGCAGGGTCTTTTTCTGTTTCAGCTTCTTTTTCCGGCCCTGGTAACTTTTTCCCACTCCTAGTAGTAATCGCCTTACATTGCTCATGTGGGGGCGGTCTAGTATTTTCAGTATTGCTAGGGAAACCTCCATTCTGCCTTGGTTTAATATGCTGCGACACCTGACCCATTTGTGTCTCTAGAGATTTCAAGGTGGCCTCATGGTTTGTCATTCTCATCTTAGTTTCATCCATAAAATTTTCCGTCTTCTTGACAAACTGATTAATATTATCCATATACGTGCCAGTCTGACACATAAAGGTGGCCAGAGTCTGCTCCAATACACTACTCGTGGCAGGTGGTGGCTGCTGTTGTTGCTGAGGCGGCAGGTTCTGCGGCTGCAGTTGCTGTCGTGTCAACAATCTAGGACCCCCCTGATTCTGATTATATGCTTGCGGATTCAAGGCATTGTTAGGGTTACTCCAGGAAAATTTGGGATCTTTCCTCCAATTAGGGTTGTAGTTGTTGGAATTGTAGTTTGGCTTGTAATTTCCAACATATTTTCCCTCTTCTATATTTATAGGGCACTCTTCACTACTATGATTTCCTTCACAAGTAGCACAAATTTCCTCGACAGCAAATCCTCGTAAGTCCTCTTCACTCAATAAGTGTTTCATTGCTTTAGTAAGGAATGCTACCTGAGATTTCATAGTGCTGTCGGCCTCATAGTCCTTGACAGCAAGTACCCGTTTACTCCCTCTTCTAGCTGTCGGAAACTGCTCCTCATTCTTGGCTAGATTTTTCAGAACTTGCAATGCCTCGTCCGGATCTTTATCCAATAATAGTCCATTTGCTGCAGAATCAATGCGAATGCGAGTTTGTAAGTTAGCAGCATTATAAAACTTAGTTACCTGATTCCAGACAGGGAATCCATGCATTGGGCAGTTCCGAAGAAGAGTAGTAAATCTGTCCCAGGCCTCGTGCATTGGCTCGTCGTCTTCCTGTTGAAAAGTAGCAATTTCGTTACGTAATCGCTCAGATAAATGTGAAGGATTAAAACGAGATAAAAATTCACGAGTTAGATCTGCCCAAGTCATAATAGAACCCGGTGTAAGTTTATTCCACCACGTTTTAGCTCTGTCCCTCAATGAATGGGGAAATAACCGAAGCCTCAGTATCTCCGGACTAACTCCTGGCAGCCTAAACGAACCACAGATCTCCTGGAACGTTTTGAGATGCTCCCTAGCATCTTCTGTCGCAGAACCACTAAACTGCCCGGCATTGTTGATCATACTAAACATGACAGGTTTAAGCTCGAAGTTGTCAACATCAATATCCGGCAGCGTGGTCTCCAACTCTACATGATCGTTCAGCATGTAGTCACGACATGACCGTCGTCCACCTACTCTCGGCGGGTCGCCGACAGGCGGTATGTCTCCTCCAGCAGGCTGGTTACGGGCCATCTGCTCTAGCTGTTCTTCAAGGTATTCGTTCCTGTCTAAAAGGTGGCGAATATGTTTCTTGAGATTAAATGATCGTTCGATTTCTGGATCTAACTTATACTCAGGATCTTTGCCTCTTTTCGATCTGCGCATAAACAAGAGAACCTTGTGAAAAGCAAGAGTTGAAAACAAAAAATAAAAATTAAAGAAAAATTAAAAATAAAAACGAAAATAAAAACAAAAAGTGCAATAAAAGAAAGATGTAGTTATGTTGCCAGTCCCCGGCAACGGCGCCAAAAACTTGTTGCGTGTAAAATAGTCTATCGCAATGGTAGTGCAAGTGTACACGACGCAAGTAGTAAAGTGATACTAGAGTATCGGATATCGTCTCCACAGGGACTGGGCTAATGACTTCACCTTGATTTACTGCACGAAGTAAAGGAAATAGTTTAGAATTGTCACGAGAATAATATGATAAAAACGTAAATAAAAGATTGAGTTTATCAAGATAGAGAGAATAGGCTGGTATTGAATTGCTCGGTAGTGCAGGTATTGAATTGCTTAGGATCTCCAGTTCTTTCGGCGCTCCCGTCGCCGACAGCACCTGTCGCGGCGTCTGTCCGTTAGCTGTCGCGGCAGCAGACACTAACTCCGTACTTCAAGCTTGGCAAGAATCCCAGATCTGCCTTGCCCTATCCCTAGGCACAAGTCTGTCGATGAACACGTCTTTGATGATACCTCCCGGCGTGAATCGAAGGATGAACACCGATGTGTATGAATTCTTCCTTAGCCACTTAACCTCGCCTTATCCCTAAGCACGAGATGGTTCAACTATAAACTAGAGAACGCGCTTTTATCTCTTTCGTATACTTAACTCTCCCGATGCTAAGTAAATAGATAACCTCACAATGCTCTCCCGATGCTCTTGCAAGATATTAAAACCAAGATAAAAGAACTTGAAATTTATTTTATTGAACTTGAAAAAATCCTAAAACAAAGCAACCCTTGCAACTACTTTACAAAACAACCCGTGGCCCTAGGGGAATTTAGAACATGTCGGTGACGGGTGGACGGCAGGGGTTTGGTTTCGGTTATGGGATATCGGTTATGCCTCTAGGTTAGATCTATGCCCTTATATAAGCTTTGGGCTCAAGTTATCTAAGGTAACAAGGATTACAACTTTAATTAAAAGTAAGATTCTAATAAAGACTAAATCTCTAAAGTCTCCTACTTTCCAGCCGCATCCTAGCTTTTAGGAATTTCCTCTCTTTGAGCTTTGGCTTGACATATCTTTTGATTCGGGGCTTGGAAAAATACTTGGCTTTCACACGACAGACGAGCAGATTTTTCTCTATCTATCGAGGTCCACTTGACTTTTCCTCTTCATAAATCTGCTGTCACCTTGCTGTCGTGACAGGTCCATGACATGTTCGTCTTCTTCAGCTGCTTGTCCAGTTCAGCTTTCCTGCTTATTTGTCCTGCGCCTGCCTTCATTGTCAACCATGGCAGTTACCTGCAAAATACACCATCTTTTAGTAGAATCCGTGCCTTTTATATAATTGTGATGTTTTATTGAAAACTAACCTAAATGCAATGCAATGATGCTTGAATGCAGCAGAAATATATGTTAAAAAGGGTGTAAATAATAGAACTTTTACACACTCAACAAGTCTTATTTTATAAATCAAATTTTATTTAAATTTTTTAGTCGAGTTTATGATATTCGAGTCGGGTGAATTTAAGACGAGATATTTGAATTTCTGTTTAAATTTAATTGTAAACATTTATAATGTTATAAATTATAATGTTACAATTTAAACGACACTCTATAACTATACATGATATCCATATATATTTATTCATATTTTTTATATAATATATATATATATATAAGATAAAATTGAGTGACTCGATTCGAGACAAATTTTATTCACCCTGCCCAAAATCCAATAATTTCAATAGCCAAACACGCCCAAACTCCAATGCTTTCTCTTTTATCTATACGGTCATGTCAACTGTCAAAACTGGATGAAAATACCAAAATCCAATAATCTCACAGACATTTGAATGAAAAAATAATAATTTTCTGATATTTTAAATAATTTTAAATAATCTCACAGACATGTGAATGAAAAAATAATAATGTAGGGGTTAGGTAAATAATAATTTAGGAGATAAAAAAAGTACTTGCATTAACACAAATTGCAAATTACATTAGTTTGATGGTCCGACATGATAGTTTGAAAAATTGTGTTTGTTCGGACATTTGGTTCTATTATGACCCGGTGCCCTACAAAGAGTACAATGCTTAACTAGAACTCCCCCCTCTCTATTATTTTCCGCATCATCCATATTCGTATGAATTCGAGTGGACTTCGGTCGACCCTTCAACTTTCTACGAAGCTCTGGATTTGGTAACCATTATTCGTATATTGGCTCTACCGGCCAATAGTCTTTGTTCGGGATCGTGTTAAACTGATTTCTGTAAATATTTGCAATATTCTCCATCTTATAACATTGATCCGCAAATTCATAAGGGTCGAGACAAAAATGCAAGCATGCGACGTGTGCGTGAGAGCAGGGGTATCTAAATGCTTGGAATGCACCACAATCACACCATCTCCGAGCAAGGTTTAAAGTGTACATTTTGTGCTCACCTCGGACCTTAGCTTCGACCGTAAATTGATAACCATCTGGGTCGAATGTTCTGACTCTCATAGAGGTGGCTATGGCTTGAAGTTCGAGCATTTTTTTTGTAGGGTTTCAGACCAACTGAACCCGTTGTTTATTCGGGCGTTCACTTCCTGGCCTTTGTCGGCCCACACTTTACCCAATCTGAAATAAGTTTCCCACACAATGCTTGCAATTGGCAGATGGCGTGTTCCTTTAAGCACCGCGTTTATAGCCTCTGCAAGGTTCGTTGTCATATGGCCATAACGTCGACCTTCATCATATGCTTGTGCCCATCTTTCTCTGGGTATGTCGTTTGCAAAATCAAAAACATCCGAACCATATCGCTTCAACCTATTTATCCTCGCGACAAATTTTGGTTGAACTAGTTCGTTCCCTATTAAAAAGAAATTAAATAAGTCAGCATGATCAGTTTAAAAGATTTACGTTAACTATTTTTTTTATAAACAACAAATAAGAACTTACCCGCGTTATAAATCTCTCTTCGGATTTGATTGTGTCCGAAACGCTGCTTTGCATTTGACATAATATGTCGGATACAATAGGCTGGATATGCATGTGGAGGCTTCCATAAACTATTATCTCTGTCAATTATTGATAACAACACAGTCCCCCTATCAGAAATCATGCAAATCCCATCTTTCTTCACTACATGGTTGCGTAGATGCTTCAAAAAGAATTCCCATCCTTCCGCGTCTTCTTTTTCAACAATGGCAAAGGCAATTAGGAATATATTACTGTCTCCATCTTGTGCAACGGCCACGAGTAATATATGACCGTACTTCCCATATAGCCAAGTACCATCCACTTGAATCATGTGTTTACAGAATGGGAACCCTTCGATGCACGCATTGAACGCCCAAAACAACTTACTAAATATTCTTTTACCATGGAGTATTTCGCCTTGTGCGTTGACCGCGAGCTTTGTTTCGTATTCCACCTTGGTTCCTGGGATGAATATTTGCATTGCTCGTAAAAGAGTTGGTAGGTCATTATATGATGTATCCCAATTACCATACACTTGCGCCATCGCCTTCTGCTTTGCCATCCATGTCTTGTAGTAAGATGGACTATATCCAAACTGACTCCGAATTGATGCCACTAAGACTGCAATCGAAATTCTTGGGGTCATGTTCCACCAATCCCCTAGTGTAAGCACAAATTAGATCAGAGTTTAAATTAATGTGATCTTGGGATAAAACTTTATTTGAACAGGTGTGCTGATCAATGAACCGTGTCACCACCCAGTTGTCAGTCCTCTTCTTGTATGAAGCTCTTACCCACCAAGGACAGTTGCTCTTCCAATTTATACACTTTACACAATGGGTACTTTGATTGGACTCATTAACAAGACATGATGTATGGCGTTTGACGCAGTACTCTTGAATTGCCAACTGGGCAGCTTTTTTGTGTCAAATTCAGCTCTCAATGCCAATTCTCCAAACTCGGAATGCGATGAAGAACCAAACACATGAGCTTGATATTCAACATCGTGCATTGCAGAATAGTCGACCTCATACATACGAGCTGCTGGAGCTTTATATGCTGGATAAACTGGTTGCGCTTGTTCGGGCTCCGGTTGAACATAACCCCAAGCTGGTTGGTTATTTCCCAACCCGAGCTTAGCAATAGCCGCGGCCCAAACATCATCTTCAACATCAATATCGTTGCCCATTGACACATCCGACATAATAGCGTCAACATCATCTCTGTCGAGTAAACGTACGTCGTCGTCTTCCATAGGAACAATATTTTCTTCATTATCACTGAAGTCTGCAAGGGATTCGCCAAAACGACCGACTAAGGGTTTGGTGTCCCAATTTGTTGATGAACTCATTCTCTAAAAAGTTTGAAGTAATCGAACAAAACAATATGCTCCAACAAATGTGATTAACTCTCTCAAATTTTCAATATCAAAAATTTTATCTTCTCTCTTCTCCCTTCTCAAGTGGCAAAACTAAATATATAGATAAAAAAATTCTGAATATTTTTACAAATATTAATCCCTACCCGACCCTACCACCCCTAAACCCTACCACCCCGTGAACCCTACCCTGCATGCATGGGAATAAAGCTGAGACGACAGTAATGTGTGGAGTCTTTACAGTGAAAATTTTCAATATCAAATAACAATAGGTCGGTTGAGTTGACTCTGTGATTGACAGTGAAAATTTTTTATAACTGGAAAAATTAAGGGAATATTGTATTTAAATTTTTTATTTTTCAATATATTGTATTTTTAAATTATTTGTAAATTTATGGTAGTTTTTACAGTGAATTTGAATTCGGATTATATGCAATCCGAATATAAACAGTGATCGAATATAAACAGTGATCTAATTATATGAACCACCCCGTGAACCCTACCCTATTTTTTTCTGCATGCATGGGACCACGCCTTGTGCTTATTGCGTGGTCACCCGTGAACCCTAAACCAGGCAGACCCTGCCACCCCCTACCCTGCATGCATGCATGCCACCCAACGTGAATAAGGCTGACCACGCCTTGTGCTTATGGCGTGGTCACAGCACATGTCCCCCTGCAAGAGGCAGACCCGTGAACCCTAAACCCTACCACCCCTACCCTGCATGCATGCATGCCACCCCACGTGAATAAGGCTGACCACGCCTTGTGCTTATGGCGTGGTCACAGCACATGTCCCATGTCCCCCTGCAAGAGGCAGACTGCTCCTCTAACGCACGGCCAGCAGCCCGTGAATACACAGTGACCTCGCCATGTCTTTATGGCGTGGTCACATGAGGGACTATAATTAATGTTTTTTTTTCTACCCCTATAAATATTCGATAGATGCAGTGTATTTTTGCAACTTGAGAAGAGAGAAGAGAAAATTTTTGTTGTTGAAATTACAGAGTTTTAGCACAAATCATAATTTCTGATTTTTATATTCGAATGGATTCCGAAAGAGTTTTGTTGTACCGTGACCACGAGCACATTTCCTCTCATATTCACGAAGAGGGGGTAAGTTGGGATTGTGTAGTTTTTTTTATTTACTACTATAATTTATGATTTAAAATTTCTTTATTTACGGTTTTTTTTATATTTATAGGGTGTGGAGCATACTATCCGGCGTCGAGGACCGAAGATTAAGGAAGCTGATGAACGCATAGTTTATTTTCTGCAGCGTTCAGGTTTTTATAATGCTTCATTTCTCCGTGGATTTAAAATTATCCCTGGATTGATTACGGCGTTGATTGAACGGTGGAGACCAGAGACACACACATTTCATTTTCCATTTGGTGAATGCACAATAACTTTGGAGGATGTAGCACTACAACTAGGTGTGCCAACAAATGGGAAGCCCGTGGTTAGACAGAATAGCCGTCTAGCAGATGAACTTTGTTTGCAATATCTGGACAAAATTCCTCCTTCAGATTGTGTGGACGGTCTCTGTATCAAGATTTCTTGGTTGCAACGAGAATTTATTTTAACAGATGAATCTGATGACCGAGAACTTGAGTGTGCAACTCGAGCGTATATACTCCAACTTATTGGCGGGGTATTGATGCCAGATACATCTGGTAATATGGTTCACACTCAGTATTTGCCGTTCTTGGAAAATTTTGACACAACTTCTACATACAGTTGGGGATCTGCAATATTGGCATTCTTGTACCATGAAATGTGCAGAGTTTCAATAATGTATGGTTCGAGAAAGTTAACAGATATGGGTGGATGCCAAATCTTATTGCAGTCCTGGGCATGGTATAGATTGCCTTATCTAACGCCAATTGTAGAAGTATCGATGGAGTTTCCGCTTGCTGGAAGGTACTAATATTGTGATTACAGTTATATATTAATTTTATTGATTAATTTTTTCTGCAAAGACTTAGAAATATATGTTTTAAATCTTGGCAGATGGAGACATAGGATGATAAATGCGGGTGTGGTGCACAACAGTGTCAGAGAAACAAGACTAAAAATCCAAACAATAGGGAAAGATCAGGTATCATAATTTCATTTTTTGGCTTTTATTTTGGTTTTTTAATTTATTAAAGTAACATTGTTTGTTTGTTTGTGTATGCATATTAATAATTGTGTTTTGCAGTTCTTTTGGCAGCCGTACGTGACTACCGCGATCTGGGACATTATACCGCTAAATTTTCGGCAAATGTCATCAATGTGGGGTGCGGTTGTGCCTTTGATACATTTTTCTATTGTTGAGCTTCATTGCGCTGACAGAGTGTTGCGGCAGTTTAACTACCATCAACCCATTCATAGAGCTCTACCGCAACAAATTCATACTGTTCATAGGGGTCGATTCAACGAGAATTGGATTGCGAAGCAAGCGGAGTTCATCCAACTGTGGCGGGAAAGACAAAGGCATTGGGATGCCAACTTGAGTCCAATTCAAGACGTTGATTTTGACTTTAATTCAGAGTACTATTCGTGGTTTTCATCAAATGGAAAACCGTTCATAGTACCTCTTGAAGAGGCAAATCAATGGCTTCAAGATCCACAGTGCTCAAGACGCGTACAACTATCGTACGCATTTGGTCAGAGCTCTCATCAACCAAACTTGGAGGGTTCAACAAGTTTGTATTCTTCGGACCAATCTCAACCACAGTTTGGAGAAAGCTCATCTTATCAGTCTGCTTACAACAATGATGAAGGATACATTCCACAATTTCAGTATCCTCAAACACCCTTCCATAGGGAAGGTATGACTGTTGGTACTATGACATCCTTGTTGTCGACTACCGCGATCAATAGCTCGCCATTAGATTTGCAAGGCATGTATAGTACTCCACCTTCTATGCAAATGATGGGTGACCAATGTGACAACGATGAGCAGACTCCGAATGAGCAGACTCCGATTCAAGAACAAAGACAAGTTCACCCCCCGGAGCGGTACGATCAAACATCATCCTTCCACCGGCAGGTGTTACCAAGGACCCGTAGGAAATAGATTATATTTATTTAATTGTTTGTAAATTATTTCTATTACGTTTTAAAAATTGAGTGTTTTTTTTAAATATTTTTTTATATTTTTATGTTTTATAATTAAAGTGTTTTTTATTGTGAAAGAGCACAATCTCTAACATTTATTTGTGTACGGGTTTTGGGTTTGAAATTTAAAAAACTTAAATTCATTAGATATCATCTTTTTAAACCCCACATATTTAATTTTAATTTTTTAACATTTATGAATCGGTCCTTATATAAAAAATTGTAACATATTCAAAAAAAAGTTATTAATTGAGGGATATTTTGGGGGATAATCCATTTTGAATTATTAAACCCTATTAATTGAATTAAAATAATTAATTAACCTTTACTTTTTTACAGTTCATATTTGAACTAATAAAAAAATATATATGTATTATTAATATACGAGTTTAAATTTTGTCTGAAAAAAAATTAAATTGGAAAAAAGTTAAATGAAAATTCATGATTGAATTTTTTACAATCAAATTATATTAGATTTATATTAGATTTCAATTAACGTAATAAAAGATCCGCCTAGAAACTTCTAAACCGCAAATGAGCCCCGAACCCTAAACCCTACACATACCCTAAACCAATACCAAAACCCTAAACATTTACCTAACCCCTAAATTATTTTAACCATGTAGGCCTATGTGACCTCGCCTCTAAACCGCAAATGAGCCCCAAACCCTAAACCCTAAACCCTAACCCCTAAATTATTTTAACCATGCATGGATAGCATGCACTTTACGTAGAATGCATGGCCCATGTGACCTCGCCATTAAAAAAATATTTGAACTATTGACTGGTATTAGGGTTAAATCGATTTAAACAATTAATTCAATTGAATTCCTATCTAAATAATTTTTAAAAGATTTTTTTAAAATTTTGAAACATATGAAATGAAAAAAAATCAAAACCTAAAATATATATTAAAATTTAAGTCGAGGATAAATATTAATCTTAATCTTTGTCTATAAAATATATATGTATTATTAATATACGAGTTTAAATTTTGTCTGTAAAATATTTATGTATGTATTGTTAAAAGATTCTTCATTTTTATTTTCACAAAAAAATTTAAATTGGAAAAAAGTTAAATGAAAATTCATGTTTGAATTTTTTACAATCAAATTATATTAAATTTATATTAGATTTGAATTAACGTAAAAAAAGATCCGCCTAGAAACTTCTAAACCGCAAATGAGCCCCGAACCCTAAACCATACACATACCCTAAACCAATACCAAAACCCTAAACATTTACCTAACCCCTAAATTATTTTAACCACATAGGCCCATGTGACCTCGCCTCTAAACCGCAAATGACCCCGAAACCCTAAACCCTAACCCCAAAATTATTTTAACCATGCATGGATAGCATGCACTTTACGTAGAATGCATGGCCCATGTGACCTCGCCTCTAAACCGCAAATGACCCCCAAACCCTAAACCCTAACCCCGAAATTATTTTAACCATGCATGGATAGCATGCACTTTACGTATAGTGCATGGGCCATGTGACCTCGCCACCTCCTTATGGCGAGGTCACTCTTCCCACCAGCCACCAGCCACCACTCGAGCCGAGCAGCCAGCTAGAGGTGAGCCATCAAGCACCTCGCCATAAGGAGGTGGCGAGGTCAGGCTAAAAGGTGACCACGCCATAAGGGGGTGGCGTGGTCCTGTAGATATTGGCCTAGATGCCAAAATATCCCCCAAAGTCCCCTATATCCCTAATTAATAATCCAAAATGGATTATCCCCCAAATTATCCCCATAAGAATTAGTGCAATTGAAGCACATGCTATTGTAAACTATAAGTTTACTGATAACTTTATTATTTGGCATGACCGGTTAGGCCATTCCGGTTTGATTATGATGCAAAAAATTATCGACAATTCATGTGGTCACTCATTGAAGAACCAACAGATTCTTCAAAGTAGTGCCTTTTCATGTGATGCTTGTTCTCAAGGCAACTAATTATTCGACCATCACTAGCTAAAATAAATTATGAGTCTATCAATTTTTTGGAACGGATATATGGTGATATATGTGGGCCCATACACCCTTCTTGTGGACCATTTAGATATTTTCTAGTTTTAATCGATGCATCGACTAGATGGTCACATGTATCCTTGCTATCAACCCGCAACTTGGCATTTGCGAGGTTACTTGCTCAGTTGATAAAATTACGAGCACATTTTCCAGATTCCCCTATAAAGACAATTCGTCTTGATAATGCTGGTGAATTTACTTCTCAGACTTTTAATGACTTTTGCATGTCAATTGGAATAAGTGTTAAACACCCTGTAGCGCATGTTCATACACAAAATGGTCTTGCAGAGTCCTTTATCAAACGACTTCAATTAATTGCAAGACCGTTACTAATGAAGTCAAAACTACCGATTTCTGCATGGGGACATGCCATTTTACATGCAGCATCATTGATTCGCATCAGGCCTGTAAGTTATCATAATATCTCCCCATTACAAATGGTTTTTGGTCAGGAACCAAATATTTCTCATCTTAGAATTTTTGGATGTGCGGTATATGTTCCGATTGCTCCACCACAACGCACAAAGATGGGTCCTCAAAGGAGGTTGGGAATATATGTCGGTTTTGAATCCCCTTCGATAGTTAAATATCTTGAGCCTTTGACGGGAAATTTATTTACAGCTCGATTTTTTGATTGTCATTTTAATGAGTCGGTTTTCCCAACATTAGGGGAGAAAATAAACAGCTGGGAAAAGAAATAAGTTGGAATGAATTATCGTTATCTCATTTTGATCCATGTACCCAACAATGTGAACTAGAAGTTCAAAGGATAATTCATTTGCAAAACTTAGCAAATCAATTGCCAGATGCTTTTGCTGACCCTAAAAAAGTGACTAAGTCACATATACTAGCTGTGAATGCTCCAATTAAGATTGATGTCCCAGAAGGACAAACTCTAGTTGCTAATGAGTCAAACACACGCCTGGAGCGTGGTAGACCAGTAGGTTCCAAAGATAAAAATCCTCAAAAAAGAAAATGAGCTACATCATGTGATGGTCTAATCGAGGAATCAATGGATTATGAAAAATCTTGAGAAGAGATTAAAAGGTCTCCAAAAGAGACATTAGACATGAATCAGGTACCTAATAATGATGAGATCTCAATAAATTATGTCATGTCTGGTAACAAGTGGAACCGAAACAAAATCGAAGTCAATAATACTTTTGCATGCAATATAGCACTAGAGATTTTGAATGATAATGTGGATCATGAACCGTTGTCAATTGAACAATGTAAGCAAAGAGATGATTGGCCAAAATGGAAAGGGACAATTGAAGCGGAACTAAAATCTCTTTCAAAAAGAGAAGTATTCAGGCCTGTAGTTCGTACATCGGAAGGTGTAAAACCTGTGGGGTATAAATGGGTTTTTGTGAGAAAGAGAAATGAAAAAGGGGAAATTGCGAGATATAAAGCTCATTTGGTTGCACAAGGATTCTCACAAAGACCGGGAATTGATTATGAAGAAACATACTCCCCAGTGGTGGATGCAACCACTTTTAGATTTTTTATTAGTCTGGCAATAAAAGAAAGACTTAATTTCCGCTTAATGGATGTTGTTACAGCCTATTTGTATGGGCCTCTTGATAATAATATTTATATGAAACTTCCGGAAGGTTTCAAACTGTTGCGACTAAAAAATTTCAGAAAATACATAGCACCTCGGTGTCGCTTGGTCGGACCGGGTTTTTAGATGGCTTTCGAAAAATTAGTCGGATTTATAAAAAATAGAGGAGTCGCCACCGGCCGTTTGAAATGGTGGACCGGACACCGAAATAAAACCAGAGATTTTTCCTTTTGAAAATGGGTTCGGGAGTCGGTTACACGCGGGGAAGGATGAGCACCCCCGTCGTGCCCGAAAATCGGTACCAAAAACATTACCGCTTAATTAATATTAAATTTTGTGAATTAAAGTGACGAATCGTATTGAAATTTGGTTATACGAGCGAGTGAATTTTAAAGGTCTTAATATTCGAGAAGGAACGTCCAAACCACCACCACTACGACTGGTACTGGCCTCGTTCGTTCCCGAATAAAAAGACGCTCGCATTGTATTTTATAAGTTCGTGTATAACTCCTAATTTCATCAAAAATAACATACAATAAACCAAGCAAATTAAACAAGACATATGAAAACAAAAGGAGCAAGAACGCAAGTGATGTAATTAATCCTAAATATCTATGATAACATACTTGGAAAGGAGCGAACAAGCTAAACCAAGCAATAAAGAGGGCGTAAATCATGCGAGCACGTGCATAGGTTATGACTTAACATTACGCTATATTTACATCAAACGATAAATTGGATGGTAAAAAAGGGTAACTGTAAATCACGACAACCGTATATCACGGGTTAAGCATGCGTATATGTACAACATGTAAAGTAAGACATGAATTTAAAGAAATGAGGAAACTTCCATATGATACGAAAGCTAAACTGTGTAAAAAAAATACTGAAATTGGTTGAATCTGAACCCGGTACAAATTGTGAGGACAGTTAGGTAAATAAACCATTAAAAAACGTTAAATCGTCCAAACAAGGACCGAAATAAAAAAATGCTAAAATTTATAGGGATCGAAATGAGTATTAAACCATTCGCAGTAGATCAACAAAAATAAGGGATGAAATTGCAACGGCTTAAAAGATTTGAGGGCTCTGGGACGTGATTTGAAAAAGCAGAAACCCCTGCGGAGGCATTTTCGAAACGCGGGATGGCTTAAAATGGGGTTTGACCATTTTTAAAAAGCCAAGAGGCTATAAAATGGGCTTTAAACAGACCAAAATCCCCTTTTGCCTATTTCAGTAAAAAAAAGAGCCCCTCCTTATCTCTCTCCGTCCCGACATAGCCCAAACAGCCAGTCACCGCTAATCGGTGACGGCGAGAGGATTACCCCAAAAATCCCCTCTCTGAAAACGGTAAAAGAGCCAAAACGAAAACCCCCAAAAAGGACCACACTGAGAAACCCCTCTCTCTCGAAAGCTGACTCAAAAACCTTAAAAAGAGGAGAAAGTTCTCACTGAAACTCCGATGGCTCACCCCGTTGGCTATCCGGATGGACACCGAGGGTTTGTTGCCGGAGCGATTCAAGACCAGAGAGATCCAAGCTCTCCAAAGGTAAAATACCGAACCCTCTCCCTTCTATTTTTTTTTGCTCCTTTTTTATTTCGAATGCTTGCATGCATAAAAAAATGGACTGAGATATACCTCTGAAATGCTTTTCTATTGCTTTTTGAAATTTCTCTCCTTTGTTTTCGCTAAGAGAGAGATTACAATCGCTTTTCCGGTTCCTCTTATACCCGGATTACAATGAATAAAACAAATAAAATCATTCTCTCTCTCTCTCTCTCTGATATTTTATGTCTGGTTGACATTTTAATTGCCTCTACCTTGTTTTAGGCTGTTTTGGGTTTTGACTTTTCTGTTTTGCGTTCTGATGTTGCCGGACTTGCCCGATCGGGAGAGGCGTGCCGGTTGCAGGAGGCAGACGCGTGCTTGTGGCAGGCCATCGGTCAGAACGCTCAGGCGCGTTGGGCGATGGGATCGTCGCGCGTGAAGGGCGTGGGATCTCTGGGCTCATCTGAGTCGTCCGATGCATTTGAGATCGGACGGTTGAGGCGTGCGAGGCGCTCGACAAGAACCAGGCTTGCTAGGGCTTCATTTGGATGCTTGATCTGGACCGTTGGATGGGGCAAGATCCAACGGCCGAGATGTGTGCGGCGCGAGACCAGTGGCTGCTCTCTAGGGTTTGTGATCAGGGATCCAATCTCGACCGTCAGAACTAAACCAGATTTGACGGCTGTGGGGTGGCTGCGCGGGAAACAAAATGTGTTAGGGTTTTTTTTTCAGTTTTGTTGGGCTGTATATTTTTGTGGGCTTATCGGGCCATTCATTTATTTTTGGACTTGTATTTTATTTAATCCAAATGTAATGGACTGTTTGTTTATAAATTGTTGGGCTTTATTTATTTCATGCTTTATTTATTTATTTTTTTATGATACTATCCGAAAATAATAATAATAATAATAATAATATACTAGTAATAATAAATAATAATAATAATAATATACTAGCAATAATAAATAACGATCATAATGATAATAAACAATAATAATATTAAATAATAACACATAATAATATATAATAAGTGATGGTAACAAAAACAAATAATATGATAACAATATGTAATGAAAGATAAATAATGATGATAGGATAATATTAAAAATATTATAGTAATGTTTAGGGTTTTTTTTAAATGAATAACATTAATAGTATAAAATAATAATGTTACTAATAATAATCCTAAAAGGCAAACACAACAATAGTATAGAAAAACATACATATACACATTTAAGCATTATTACTTAATTATACCTATATCTAATATGTCACATGCACTTATATATACAATAAATAACACTCATAATAGTAAGGTAATAATATGTATGACATATATATTTATATTTTTTCCTTTTCTTTTTTTCATTTTTTTCATTTTTTTTAATTTTCATTTTTTAATTAATTAATTAATTTTTTTAATTTCATAATAGCCCAATATAAACCCATTAACAACACAAACTTAAAGGGGTCTGATGTCCGGACAAAATTAGTGATTACAGCTGCCCCTTTTTGCTTATACTTGTGGAACAAGAATAAAGCAAAGACCATAAGCACTAATTTTGTCCTACTTCCCTGTTGGACGGTTCGTTTCCCGAAGCAACCACGCGATTCCAAGTAATTCCTCTTCCCAAAGGTTTCGATCATGAATTCTCCCCTAGATGCCCCGAACAGATAGACATAGAGTTTTTTTTTAGATTTTTTTCTTTTTCATTTTTTTCAATTTTTTTTTAGATTTCCATTCTGCAAGTGCCCGAACGGATAGGCGGGTTCTATTCTCCAATTGCCCGAATAGATGAGCAGATTCCATTCTCCAAGTGCCCGAACGGATAGGCGTGTTCTATTCTCCATGTGCCCAATAGATGAGCGAACTTCCATTCTCCAAGTGCCCGAACGGATAGGCGGGTTCTATTCTCCAAGTGCCCGAATAGATGAGCAGATTTCGGGTATCTTTGTCTTCCCTTTTCGTAAAAACCAGTTGGTTATCCAAACAACCTTGCCTTCCCTTTCGCGGTCTAAAAGCAAGATGTTCATTTCGCGGTTAAAAAGCAAGCTGAAACTCCAAATATTTTTCCCTCCCCTTCACAGCCAAAAGGCGAACTTAGGCGTCCAAGTGGATTTGCTTTCCCTTCACGGTCGTAAAGCAAACATGTCATAGCTAAATCTGTCCAACTTCACTGTTGGACGATTTACTCTCTCGGAGCTGCAACGCGCTAGACCGAGTAATTTTCTCTCTGAAGCTTTAAGAATATGAGTTCTCTCTATAGAACTCATTTCATTGGTGTATTCTTTGAGTGGTAGTTCTTTCTATACGGGACTCCCCTCTTCTCATGTTTGAAGTCAAGGATCTACTAGTCCTCTCTCTATAAGACCCTCCGCTTTCGAGATCTTGAAGCCTTGAAATTTTGAGTTCTTTTCCTCATAGAACTCTTCTTCCTTGGCGTACTCTTCGAGTAGCAGTATTTTCTTTACAGAACTAGTAGTTCCTTCTCTATAGAACTTCTTTCTTCATATACCTGAAATCAAAGATCTCCAAGTCCTCTCTCTGTAGGACCCTCCGCTTTCAAGATTTTGAAGCCTTAGGATTCTGAGTTCTTTCTCCACAGAACTCCTCTTCCTTAGCGTACACTTCGAGTAGTAGTTCCTTCTCTATTGAACTCCTCTCTGAAATTAAGGATCTACAAGTCCCCTCTCTGTAGGACCATCCACTTTCGAGATCCTGAAGCCTTAGGATTTGTAACGGGGTTTTTTCTCCACAAATCAAGTTCCCGTTACTTTTGAAAAAAATGTTCGATTTGATTTAAAAAGGGGGAATTTAAAAATTGGCTCGGGTTTTGGGAAAACAACCTTTAAAAGAAAATCTTTTTTCTCGGTTTGGAGCCGCCACCGGCCACTAAGGTAGACCAGACACCGTAAGAAAACAAAACCAGAGATTCGTTTGAAAGGGTTCGGGAGTTGGTTACGTGTGGGGTAGGGTTAGCGCCCCCATCACGCCCGGAAATCGGTACCAAAACAATTGTTGCTTTTAATTGATGGAAATTATTTAAAATTTAAGAAGACTTTAATTAGGGGTTCTTGATTGAAAACCAAACTTTAATCGTACGAGCTCTTTCAAATTAGTGGTATCGAATTAATTTACCATTTAATTAAAAAGGATGACGGTACACCGGACCAAAGACTAAACCGACATCATATAAGACTGACTGCCGTGTTAGTTTAGGGTTCGGATCCCGTACGTCACCTTTATGCATGATGCAAGCAATTAAATATGGTGTTATGGTCTTGTCTATTTTAATCTCGAATTTACCTTTAGACGATTCGAATTAATCCGAATATTCGCGGGACATCCAATAAGCTAGGTATGTCGACCCGAATACGCGAATTAATAGGTATCTCCGTTTTATAATTAAAATTCATTAACATGCGAACTTAACATTAAAAATCACATGAAATGACATTAAAATGCATGTCACAAAAACATATATATTCGAACAAGAGAAGACAAAATATGCACATACTTAGTATAAACAATAGGGCAAAAAAATATATTCGATGCAAACATTAAAAAAGGATAAAATGCATGAATAATATAACAAGATAAAAATGCTAAATACAACTAACATGCAAACAGGCAGGGATCGAAATAGCAATTAACCCATAAAACATTAATCAAAAGAGCAAAACGGGACCAAATTGAAAAGACGCGGAAAGCCACAGGGACTAAAACGACGATTTTACCATCCGGAAACTGATTAAATCGGACCCAGGGACGAAATTAAAAAGATTCAAAAACGGGGAAGGATCCGGGATGGGATTTTGAAACACGGAGGCCCCTCACGCGTAAAAAAGGTGACGCGGAGGGGTTTAAGGTGATAATAAACCATTTTAAAATTAAAAAAAACATTATAAATAGAGATTAAAAAACTCACTTGACCCCTTTTCGTTTTTAAAAAAACTAACCTAAACCGAGGGCCTCCCCCTTCCTCGTTTCCTTTCTCCGGCGCCGCAAGGCACTCCGGTCGCCGTTGCCGGCGCCGGAAACCTAAAAAAAACTCTTTCCCGACTTTTCCGAACCCGAAAAACAGAAAAACCCTTTTACGAAATCAAACCCAAAACCTCTTTTTTCTCTTTTGACAATCGAAAACGGAGGGCTGAAAAAAACCTTTTGATGTTTGCTTTCCCCGACTCACCACGCACGACCCCGAAGAAGTCGAAGGGATTGTCGCCGGAGAGAAGAGAGATGGAGAAACCGAAACGGCGAAGGTAAAGGATGAAACCCTAATCTGTATTTTTTATTTTTTTACTTTCGAAACTGAAATGAAAAGAAGATGAAAACGATGATCTACCTCCTGTAAACTGAGGTTGCTTGTATTTCTCTGAAGGTTTCGATTACAATACTCTCTGAGATTTTTTGAATCCCGAAATCCTCCCTTATAATTTTTCTCTCTGAAAAATCCTCCTCTCTACATTGCATGTTGCTTCGGCTTTTATAGCCGCAATATTACATGTTTTTCCCCTTTTCTAAATATATGAAAATGCTGATAATTGCTGTTGATTTGTACGATTTGTCTGCAATTTCCGTTTCTGATTTCTGATTTCTGTTGCGGTTTTGGCTCCATGCATCTTCTGACGTCCTTCGTTTTTTGTTTGTTGCATGTGACCCGTGAGGAGAGAAGACGTGACGTGGCCGGACATGGAGCGATCCAGACCGTCGGAAGCTGGAGGGGCTCGATCTGAGCGTGCGTGAAGTCCACGCGGGGCGCGTGGGAAGCTGAAGCGGTGCGCGTGCATCGTACGCGCTTGGGAGAGGCTCAATCTCGGCCATTCGATCCAACCTTGATCTAACGGCTCCTGTGCCGCGGCGCCAACCCGGGAGAGGACCCTGCTAGGGTTTCCTACATCTGAGTGATCTGGGCCGTTGGATCTGGTTCCCAGATCCAACGGTGGGAAACGAGGGCGGCTACAAACATAAGAGGGGCATTAGGGTTCTGTTTAGCATATTAGGGTTTATGTCAGATTAGGGCTTAGGGTTTATTTGGGCCAGAACGGGCCATTAATATATGTATAATGTTTTTGGGTTCTGATAATGCAATGGACTTTAATATTTATGTTAAGGATTATTTATATTATTTATTATATATTTTTTGTGTTTTCATATTTATTTCAATGATAATCATATTAGGAATGATAGTAAATATAATACGAACTGCAACATTAATATATAATAATAATAAGATAACCAAATATCAAAATAATAATGATAATGATAAATAGAATAGTGGTAATAGTATAGTGGATAGTAAGATAAAAATAATAGAATAAATAATACTAATAATGATAATAATATATAGTATATGATAGGATAATACTAGGTAATAAGTAATAACATAATGGATGATAAGTATGGTAATATGATGATAATAAATATATGAGGATAAGATAATAATATTTAATAATAAATTATATAGTGTTTTTTTTTATTTTTTCCTTTTTCCTTTTTTTTCAGTTTTTTAATAACAACATAAATATCAAAGCCCATTGTAAAAAGAAAATAGGGCGAGTTTAACACCCCGGACAAAATTAGTGATTACAGTTGCCCCCCTTTGCTTATACTTGTAGAACAAGGATAAAGCAAAGACCATACGCACCAATTTTGTCCGACTTCCCTGTTTGGATTCCGAGTCACCATGCACTTGAACTACTGGCGGTTCGAAAGTCGGTACGGGAAAATTGCAATGGTCACGGAGGTTTGAAGCTGTTTTTCTCATTTCAACACTCTTCAACCCTTCGAGGTCCGATCAAACAGATAATTAGCAGAAGATCCATTCCTCAAGTGCCCGAACGGATAGGCGGGTTCTATTCTCCGAAAGCCCGAACAGATAGGTGAGTTCCATTCTCCGAAAGCCCGAACGGATAGGCAGATTCTATTCTCCGAAAGCCCGAACAGATAGGCAGGTTCTATTCTCCGAGAGCCTGAATAGATAGGCTGGTTCTATTCTCCAAGAGCCCGAATAGATAGGCTGGTTCCATTCTCTAAGAGCCTGATCGGATAGGCGGGTTCCATTCTCCAAGGGCCTGATCGGATAGGCGGGTTCTATTCTCCAAGAGCCTGAATAGATAGGCCGGTTTCATTCTCTAAGAGCCTGATCGGATAGGCGGGTTCCATTCTCCAAGGGCCTGATCGGATAGGCGGGTTCTATTCTCCAAGAGCCTGAATAGATAGGTCGGTTCTATTCTCCAAGAGCCTGATCGGATAGGCGGGTTCCATTCTCCAAGGGCCTGATCGGATAGGCGGGTTCTATTCTCCAAGATCCTGAATAGATAGGCCGGTTTCATTCTCTAAGAGCCTGATCGGATAGGCGGGTTCCATTCTCCAAGGGCCTGATCGGATAGGCGGGTTCTATTCTCTAAGAGCCTGAATAGATAGGTCGACTTCCTTTTACGGGGAAAGCTTTAAAATACCTGTCGAAAATAGGTAAAAATGATATGATGATGTGAGTTAGCATGCCCCTAATCCTAGGGATGCCTAACTACAAATGATGTATGAATTATGACATCAAAATTGCTCGGATGCTTCCACTTTTCAGATTGGTCAATCTCGACCTTCTTCTTCTTCTTAAACTATAAGCAAACTGGACAGGCCTTCTGACTCTTCTGTCCAGGGATCCTTGAACTCTCTTGCTCTCAGATCGTTGGCATGCCCTCCCTACACGGTCAAAGGACAAAGTCGATTCATTCTTCCTACGCGGTACAGAATGAACTTCAAAATGCGTGCTTTCCCGGAGCGGCGAAAGCAAACTGGGCAGGCCTTCTGGCTCTTCTGTCCAGGGATCCTTGAACTCTTTTGCTCTCAGATCAGTGGTATGTCCTCCCTACACGGTCAAAGGACAAAGTCGATTCATTTTCCTACGCGGTACAAAATGAACTTCAAATTGCGTGCTTTCCCGGAGCGGCGAAAGCAAGCTAGGCAGGCCTTCTGGCTCTTCTGCCCGGAAATCCTTGAGCTCTTTTGCTCTTAGATTCTGATGCGGTGGGTTTCTTTTCTCTTCTTCTTCTTTTTCTTCTTTTATTTCTTCTCGTTCTATCTTATCTCGTTCTTCTTCTTCTTCTTCTTCTTCATCATCTTCTTTCTTCCTTCTTCTTCTTGTTCTTCTTTCTTCTCAATCTCTTTTGGCTTTCTCATCTCTGTCAAATCTTAATCTTTTGGTCTCTCCTCGAAAGATGACTGATGACTTCCACTGGTCAGACTGGACATAACACTGCTTGCTGTCAAAATATTGCCCCCTACTCAAACTGGGTGCTCAATCATTCTCTTCGTCTTTACCCAACGCGACGACTTCTTCTCTTCTCTCAACAATAGGGGAAGCACATGCCCCCAAGCCCCTGAACTTTTCCCTTAAGCTCATCAAGGTCCAATTTCATTTTGTGAAGCAATCGAAACATTTCGACAAAAATTTGCTTCAAGTCTCTGAACTGTAGTATGTAGGAATCTACTACCGTCCTCACTATGGCCACTGATGACCTACCATTTGTATTCATGGCATTGCATTCTAAACTTTATCCCCGAAGCAATGGGAAATTAATTTGTGTTCAACAAAGATTTAGATTGCATCTTCTAATTTCAACATGAGATGCATTTTCGAAAACTATACTTTCTTTTCAAATTAGGGATATATCAAGTCAAACTAAATACCCCGAATATCAAGTGCACGAACGACACTACTGTGGCTTACCACGGATTGCCTAAAGCATCATGTGTCTAGGAGACCTCGAAAGCTGAGCTGATGTCTGAAAATGTGACATACTCTCCAAGTTATTTCGACTTTTAATCAATTAGATTTATCTTCTGTAGGCTTCGCCTTTATCATTTCTTTATAATTTTGGGGAAGTCAACTCATCACATTCCTTTGGCTCGAAATAAATGATGGAGCAAACAACAAAATCCCGAGCTACTTGGCATTGTCATGATTTGAAAATCTTACCATCACTCATGTAGCTAAAGTGAATGGTGCATAGCAACCTTATTGGTCTTTTTGCTACAGCGGAGTGCCCCAAAAATTCCACACTCGTATCCGAAAATGCCTATTACCAGGCTTCGAACATTGGAGTGCTTTTGTTAGGCTTTTAGTATTTTTCTCTTTTGTCTTCTCTTTTCTTTTTTTCTTTTTTTCTCTTTTTTTTCTCTTTTTTTTTCTCTTTTCTTTCTCTTATTTCTTTCTTTCCTTTTTCTTTTTCTTTTTCTTTTACACTTCTTCTTTTAGTACTGAAGATTTTCGGTTATTCTCCCGAAGGCCCTAATTCTATGTGTATTTATTTAGATGACCAAATTAACTTGGAGTGTAAGCCACATATTCATCATCTTCAAAGCTTTCGATTTCCGCTAGACAAAGGCGGCTCGAAGCCAACCATCGGGGTCAAAGTCAATGTCCCTTACGCAATTGATATATGGGGACTCAATAGACGAATATATACACAAAAAATGAAAAGGCATTTGAAACATAATGCATCCTTTCATTGAAATTTAAAACATGCAGTCTGAGGCCCTTACAAAAATCTTTGCTACCTTCGGGCAAAAGGTAGCAAAGGTTAATTTCACACATCACTTCAAGGAAAAAAACTAGAATGCAATGAAATGAAGACAAACAGTCTTGGATGCACTAAAACTCTTAAATACTGCTGAGCTGACCATCCATTCCACCCTTTCAAACTTCTTCGAGGAACTCAACCTCCCGATTGTCCATCAATTCCTGGACCAACTGTTTGAATTCGGAACAACTCTGAATCTCATGCCCCGTAGTCTGATGGTACTCACAGAAAGGTTCATGGCCATCATATGCCCCGTTCGACCCTTCCTCAATCAAGCCCGCTGTACACAACTGCTCGTACACCCAACTCAGAGGTGACTTAATTTCTGACACTGCCATCCTTACTCCCTTCGCATCTACCACTTCAAGAGCATTCACGCCCCGACCTTCATGTTTCGGAAGTGGGTTGGTCATCACATTGGGCTCCTCTAACTCTAGGACCCCGGTGTTAATCAAGTTTTGCACGAGCTTCTTGAATGGTGCGCAATTTTCTATCGTGTGTCCCGGTACTCCGCCGTGGTACACACAGTGTGCCTTCTCATCGTACCATGCAGGGTAAGGCGGCTGGAAGGGAGTAACATGATACGGGCGAACCAGATCGGCTTCGTATAAGTGCTTGTACACCTCCTTGTACGATATCGGTAGAGGGGTGAAGGTCATTCTCTCTTGTTCCTTCTTGGGAGCCCTATTCTCTCTTCGGTTCGGGCCTTGCGCACTCCCGACTGCGGCTTGAGGTGCTGAGACTGTAAAGTGCTTAGAAGCCTCGTAAGTACCGACGTTGTTCACATCATGGTCCTTCTTCTTAAACTGCTTTCGGGCATTCTCGCCTCCATCAATTCTACCACTCTTGATAGCTGCTTCAATTCGCTCACCGGTCATAACCATATCTGAGAAGTTACCGATAGGGTTGCTTATCATGCGGTCATAGAGGGTCCCTTTCAAGGTATCGACAAACATAGGGGAGATCTCATTCTCACGAAGTGGGGGTTGAACTTGTGCCGCCACATCTCGCCAACGCTGGGCGTATTCACGGAGGCTTTCATTGTGCCTTTGCTCCAAACCTTGTAGCATGAGTCGGTTCGGAACCATGTCGGTTATATGCCTATACTGATCGGTGAAAGCCTTGGCCAAATCCTTCCACGACCTAATTTGAGCACGAGTCAACTGATTGTACCACCTCACCGCGGGCCCCACTAAACTGTCTTGGAAGCAGTGAATTAGTAACTTCTCATTTTCGATGAAACCTGTCATCTTTCTACAAAACATGGTTATGTGAGCAGTAGGGCAAGTCGTCCCGTCGAACTTCTCAAACTCTGGCGTCTTGAACTTGGGCGGGATTATCAGATCCGGAACCAAACTGAGGTCTCTGGCATTCATCCCGTATGCCCCCTCTTCTCCTTCTTTAGTTCGGAATTTCTCCTCGAGGTCTTTCCGGGTCTCTTCTAGTTGTTTTGAGAACTCGGCCTTCACTTTGTTTAAGTTCTCGATCTCATCCAAGTCCGGGACACTATCCCCGACATTCTCCGCATTAAAAATTAGGCCCGAAGGAGCGTGGGTAGAAGCGCCCGCCTGGTGTGATGTTGCCCCATCTCCTTGGGTAGCCGCTCCTTGCGAGGGCTTAGGGGTATCGGTGACAAAGCCCGGGGAAAACGAAGGGTTTCCCTTATCCTGACTAGGGTTTTCGACAGCACCCTTTCCTTTCAAATTGGCTTGCAGCAACTGAGATATCTCGTTCATCATATCTTGTTGGGACTTGATGATGGTGTCCCTCAACTCTTGCTGGGCTCGCTCTAACTGACCTCTCAAATCAGCTTCCAACTTAGCAAAACCCTCCTCCATTTGCTTCCTTTGGCGGCGAGTAAAGTGTGAGTGCGAAATCTTCGATAGTCACGAATGCTGCCATGACCTCGAACAATTAATTCCAAGACTTAATGATGTAATGCATGATATGTCGAATGCAAAACAGAAACAAATGATTGAAGGCAATAAATCAAAAAACACAAAATCGAATGCAAGGAAGTGTTGATTCGACGAACATCCTCATTAAACAACTTTTCATAATGGAGATCAAATCTTGTTACAACGAGGTAAGAAAATAGATACACAAGGTACGATTTTTTTTCTCTCTTTTTTTCTCGTCCCTTTCCTTCAAATTAGGGTCTCGAAAACTCCGTTGCTATGGATTCTTTCTCCCATTGTGAAAGTTTTCAACTTAGACTGTTCTCGAATTAACACTTCGTATGAAAATGCGATGAGTATGCAAAAATAATCAAAATAAGACAAAAAGGCAACTGGGTTAGTAACACCAATAATGAAGACTGAATAAAACAAGTCAACAGAAAACACCAAAGCAGGTTAATAAAGCAAGACCTACTAGCATGAATTCTAATTCTACGGTTAACCGCATGGCTCTAACTGGGGTAGGCTTCTTAAGTTCTCACTCATGTGGTTCAGTTCTAACAAGGGTACCCGAACCTATCTCATCACCTACTAAGGTAACAAGAACCCCAATTCTGGCCCATTACAAGCTTGCGAATTGGTTTCGGTTCGGGGGAAAGCACAACCTAATGACGTGGAGGGCTGCTCACATGTCAAAGGAGTGGATTCCGGAAGTGAATTACCGACCCGTGGAGGGAGACTCACGTGGGTATGGGCGTTTCACTCCCACTTAAGGGACGAAGCTCGGGTATAGAGCTTAATGCGTGATGCAACACATGTCGGTGATTCCTTTGAAATTAAATGAAGAATTAATTTAAGATCACCAATTATCAAAGCTCGTATAATTCAAGTTCTATTTTCGAGGAAGAACCATCTAGCTAAAGTCAAATCAAATTTCAAAATTTTCCATCATTAAAGGCAACAATTATTTCTTTGGCCTAACTCTCTTTTTGTTTTGAAAAACAAAATTTGTCCCCAGCGGAGTCGCCAAGCTGTAACGGGGTTTTTTCTCCACAAATCAAGTTCCCGTTACTTTTGAAAAAAAATGTTCGATTTGATTTAAAAAGGGGGAATTTAAAAATTGGCTCGGGTTTTGGGAAAACAACCTTTAAAAGAAAATCTTTTTTCTCGGTTTGGAGTCGCCACCGGCCACTAAGGTAGACCAGACACCGTAAGAAAACAAAACCAGAGATTCGTTTGAAAGGGTTCGGGAGTTGGTTACGTGTGGGGTAGGGTTAGCGCCCCCATCACGCCCGGAAATCGGTACCAAAACAATTGTTGCTTTTAATTGATGGAAATTATTTAAAATTTAAGAAGACTTTAATTAGGGGTTCTTGATTGAAAACCAAACTTTAATCGTACGAGCTCTTTCAAATTAGTGGTATCGAATTAATTTACCATTTAATTAAAAAGGATGACGGTACACCGGACCAAAGACTAAACTGACATCATATAAGACTGACTGTCGTGTTAGTTTAGGGTTCGGATCCCGTACGTCACCTTTATGCATGATGCAAGCAATTAAATATGGTGTTATGGTCTTGTCTATTTTAATCTCGAATTTACCTTTAGACGATTCGAATTAATCCGAATATTCGCGGGACATCCAATAAGCTAGGTATGTCGACCCGAATACGCGAATTAATAGGTATCTCCGTTTTATAATTAAAATTCATTAACATGCGAACTTAACATTAAAAATCACATGAAATGACATTAAAATGCATGTCACAAAAACATATATATTCGAACAAGAGAAGACAAAATATGCACATACTTAGTATAAACAATAGGGCAAAAAAATATATTCGATGCAAACATTAAAAAAGGATAAAATGCATGAATAATATAACAAGATAAAAATGCTAAATACAACTAACATGCAAACAGGCAGGGATCGAAATAGCAATTAACCCATAAAACATTAATCAAAAGAGCAAAACGGGACCAAATTGAAAAGACGCGGAAAGCCACAGGGACTAAAACGACGATTTTACCATCCGGAAACTGATTAAATCGGACCCAGGGACGAAATTAAAAAGATTCAAAAACGGGGAAGGATCCGGGATGGGATTTTGAAACACGGAGGCCCCTCACGCGTAAAAAAGGTGACGCGGAGGGGTTTAAGGTGATAATAAACCATTTTAAAATTAAAAAAAACATTATAAATAGAGATTAAAAAACTCACTTGACCCCTTTTCGTTTTTAAAAAAACTAACCTAAACCGAGGGCCTCCCCCTTCCTCGTTTCCTTTCTCCGGCGCCGCAAGGCACTCCGGTCGCCGTTGCCGGCGCCGGAAACCTAAAAAAAACTCTTTCCCGACTTTTCCGAACCCGAAAAACAGAAAAACCCTTTTACGAAATCAAACCCAAAACCTCTTTTTTCTCTTTTGACAATCGAAAACGGAGGGCTGAAAAAAACCTTTTGATGTTTGCTTTCCCCGACTCACCACGCACGACCCCGAAGAAGTCGAAGGGATTGTCGCCGGAGAGAAGAGAGATGGAGAAACCGAAACGGCGAAGGTAAAGGATGAAACCCGAATCTGTATTTTTTATTTTTTTACTTTCGAAACTGAAATGAAAAGAAGATGAAAACGATGATCTACCTCCTGTAAACTGAGGTTGCTTGTATTTCTCTGAAGGTTTCGATTACAATACTCTCTGAGATTTTTTGAATCCCGAAATCCTCCCTTACAATTTTTCTCTCTGAAAAATCCTCCTCTCTACATTGCATGTTGCTTCGGCTTTTATAGCCGCAATATTACATGTTTTTCCCCTTTTCTAAATATATGAAAATGCTAATAATTGCTGTTGATTTGTACGATTTGTCTGCAATTTCCGTTTCTGATTTCTGATTTCTGTTGCGGTTTTGGCTCCATGCATCTTCTGACGTCCTTCGTTTTTTGTTTGTTGCATGTGACCCGTGAGGAGAGAAGACGGGACGTGGCCGGACATGGAGCGATCCAGACCGTTGGAAGCTGGAGGGGCTCGATCTGAGCGTGCGTGAAGTCCACGCGGGGCGCGTGGGAAGCTGAAGCGGTGCGCGTGCATCGTACGCGCTTGGGAGAGGCTCAATCTCGGCCATTCGATCCAACCTTGATCTAACGGCTCCTGTGCCGCGGCGCCAACCCGGGAGAGGACCCTGCTAGGGTTTCCTACATCTGAGTGATCTGGGCCGTTGGATCTGGTTCCCAGATCCAACGGTGGGAAACGAGGGCGGCTGCAAACATAAGAGGGGCATTAGGGTTCTGTTTAGCATATTAGGGTTTATGTCAGATTAGGGCTTAGGGTTTATTTGGGCCAGAACGGGCCATTAATATATGTATAATGTTTTTGGGTTCTGATAATGCAATGGACTTTAATATTTATGTTAAGGATTATTTATATTATTTATTATATATTTTTTGTGCTTTCATATTTATTTCAATGAATCATATTAGGAATGATAGTAAATATAATACGAACTGCAACATTAATATATAATAATAATAAGATAACCAAATATCAAAATAATAATGATAATGATAAATAGAATAGTGGTAATAGTATAGTGGATAGTAAGATAAAAATAATAGAATAAATAATACTAATAATGATAATAATATATAGTATATGATAGGATAATACTAGGTAATAAGTAATAACATAATGGATGATAAGTATGGTAATATGATGATAATAAATATATGAGGATAAGATAATAATATTTAATAATAAATTATATAGTGTTTTTTTTATTTTTTCCTTTTTCCTTTTTTTTCAGTTTTTTAATAACAACATAAATATCAAAGCCCATTGTAAAAAGAAAATAGGGCGAGTTTAACACCCCGGACAAAATTAGTGATTACAGGATTCTGAGTTCTTTCACCATAGAACTTCTCTTCCTTAGCGTACTCTTCTAGTAGTAGTTCTTTCTCTATTGAACTCCTCTCTGAAATCAAGGATCTACAAGTCCCCTCTCTGTAGGACCTTTCACTTTCGAGATCCTGAAGTTGCACGTTCCTCCTATATAGAGCTTGTTTGGACCTTTTCTCTGTAGGATCCTTTATCTTGAAATCTGTTGGCAAGCTTGAAAGCTTTCATCTGAAATCCTTGAGTGGCAAACATGAAGGTTTCACCTGACATTCTGGAGTGGCGGCTTGAAAGGCTTCGCCTGAAATCCTTTTAGTTCTCGATTTATCGTTTTCTCCTCATCTCGAGAGTTACTCGATTTGTCTTTCAAAAATCTGTGAAAAGGGATAAAATGCTATGATGGTATGAGTTAGCATGCTCCTAACCTAGTTATGCCTAGCTACTCGTTATGCATGATTGGGTTTCCAAGTTATTTAATCATATTAATTTTATTGACATCGTGTCCTTTGATGCCGCTTCTTGCGTTGATTGCCCCTCTTCTCGGTTCTATCGGACCCTTGTTCTTCTTCTTCTCATCGTGATCCGTTTCTGGAAATGTCTGCCTCAAAGTGCCCATTCGGGTTTTCACCTTGAACCCTTCCTCTCTTCTTCTTCTTTTTCTTTTTTTTTCTTTCCTTTTCTTCTTATCTTATCTTTTCTTTTTCTTTTTTCTTTTTTACTGACTTTTGATTGCCTAAATAGATAGGCAGATTTCCATTCTCCAAATGCCTAAACGGATAGGCAAGTTCTATTCTCCAAATGCCCGAATAGATGAGCAGATTTCCATTCTCCAAGTGCCTGAACGGATAGGCGAGTTCTATTCTCCAAATGCCCGAATAGATGAGCAGATGTCATATATCTTTGTCTCGAGCTTTGAGTATCTCTCTCCTTTGCTTTAAAATCCTTTGGCTTTGAGTTTCTGTCTCCTTTTTCACGAGCTTTGAGTATCTGCCTCCTTTGTTCTGAAATTCTTGGGCTTTGAGTTTCTGCCTCCTTTGCCCTGAGCTCTGAGTATTCGCCTCCTTTGCTCTAAAATTCTTTTGGCTTTGAGTTTCTGCCTCCTTCACCATGAGTTTGTGATCTGAAGCGTCTCTTCTAATTTTCGCTTCATTCCCCAAAGTGCCTTTTGGGTTTTCATCGTGTCTCCTCTTTTCTTTGTCCTATTTCTTTTTCTTTTTTTTTCTTTTTGGGCACTCATTTGAGTTTTCATTTTGAAGTCAACTTCTACCTTTGACTCTTATGACTGACCTCCGATTAATGTAGGCTGCTTTAAATGGTGTCTTCTATTTAAAGATGCCACAACCTTTCGACCCTCGGTCTTCTAAATCTGTGGTCAAAAGCGTCTCTTCTGAATTTCGCTCTGTTGCCCTGAAGTGCCTTTGGGTTTTCGCCTTGGCTCCTCTTCTCTTCTTCTTAATCTTCCTTCTTTTCTTAGGCGTACTTTTGCCTTCTGTCGAGTTGATTTTAGACCATATTTATTGTCTCATCTTGGTACGCGGCGCACACGGTCCTTCTCGGGACATTCCTTCCGGCAAGATGCCTAGGCTCCGAGGGTAACTTTGATCCCCGATTCTCAACGTCAAAATTTCTACCCTCATGTTCTATTCCAACACTTCTTAGCGAAGGTTGATTTCATAGCTCGACATTTTACCGAAGACGGTCTGGATATTTCAACTGGAGGTAATCGTCATCTAGTAGCAATGTTTGAAACTCCAAGGGTGCCCCTCTGGGTACTGATGGCTTTACCTCGAGCCATGGTCACTCCGCTTGTTCATTCCCATGTAGAAGACTTATGCAAGTGATTGGGTGAAAATAATTTTATTATGAAAATATACATTTTAAATAATCATGTCGAGTGAAAATCAAGTTTTTGGGTCTTTGAAAAAAGGTCGACCCGAGTGAAATTTTCCGAATGTTGCAGGAATGCACATATGAAATCTTTTCTGGGCTATTAGGCTTCCGAGAGGAACGACTCCCATTCCTAGTTTCTACCCGATTTAAAAGTGGCTCTCTTTAGCTCACTAACTCACCATGCCCCATCCTTCCCTCTCTTCTGATCTCAATCAGGCATTAGAAGTGTGGCAATCCTTGAAGAAAGGTTAACCCCGATAGGCGGGATGTGATCTGAAGACAAAATTATCCGTCTGTGTACGGTCCAAGTGGTCTTTTATGGCTTGTAATGTAGGCTAAGGCTCACGGCTACGAAAGAAAAGGTAAATAGGCCCAAACAAGTGTTTGAGGGTGGTGAAACCAAGGATCAATTCTTCCAATCTGAAGTCCCAATTATGCTCCGATGAAATGCTATTTCCTCTCTTACTTCTTTGGATCGCTCTAGACTGCCCCTTCTTTTGGGGTTTTCACCCTAGAGTTCATTTCCTTTTATCAAGCGTAGTTTCGGGTCAAATTGCACCTTCACATTGTATTAGTGCAGGCTTTTGATCAAAGGTGAACAATCTTTCGAGGCTCATCTAAGCAGAGATTCATTTGGATAGGGAATCCTCTTGTCCCTTTTCTTTATCCGCTTCTCTATTTTTTCAAAATTGCACTTTTCACTTTAGTGCCTTTGCTTTGATTTCTTCAATTTTTATGTCGGTAACTTTTGACTTGATTTGGGTAGCTCTTTGAGAACCGACTTTTCTTTTGATGTTTCCTTTTGATGTTTTTGGCTGCTCAAACTGAAAGTATATCCAATGCCTCTATTTTTTATTGCCCCTTAATTCACACGGTCTTGTTTTCATAGCATAATCAGGGTCCATTGTCATTCACTCGTCCATAGACTTCTATCCTTTTCTGCCCCCAGTGTAGGGGTTATCCTTGGTTTGGGTTCGATCAGAAGAAAATAATTTAAAAGGCTCAAACGGGGACAACAATGGGTATATTTATTTTCTTTCAATGTGAATGGAATTGAAGGAATGCCAAATGTCCTCCCATACACGGATATCAAAATTGGTCTTCATGTGGTAGAAGTTTTAGGGTTATCACTTCATTCAAAGACCTTGAACAACAATACCCGAGAGGGAAAATTCACTCAATGGGAGTGGCCCATTATTCCTGAACACTCATTGTCATTCCTCCCTTGGCCTAAGTAGAACAAAGGGTTTTCATATTTATAACGTCCTCACAACATTCAGTCTTTTAGAAAATTGAATTAAAGTTAATCTCAAAAAAGTATATACATGTGTAATTGGAAAACAAGAGTAAACTTATAAAATGTTTAAAGAATTAAGGAATACCAAAATATTTTCTAAATAGAAAAATGAAAATTTTGTTATGATAACTATACTTTTTATTTGAAAAAATCTACAGCTTAGCTTATTCCCTTTACATTTTTCCCAAATGCACAGGGATCAACGGATTTGAATTACCTTTACCGGTAGCCGTTTGCTCCGGGCTAGTTGTACCATTCCCCTGGGTACAATCAGTTTTCACCAATAATGAGGATTGGATTTTTGCAAAGGATTTATCTCCCTTCGACCATTCGTAAAAATGGATTTTTCGATGGACATTTGAATTATCCATTGTCTTAAACTTCACCGTATTTAAGCACGTTGTGCCAACATTTTTTTCGGACTTGCCCAAACATCGCTTCTTCTTTCATGAAGCGATGTAATGTCTCCAATTCATTTTTCTTGAAATCGAGACTTGCATTTTTCCAAATGCACAAGGACTAACGGATTTGAATTGCCTTTACCGGTAGCCGTTTGCTCTGGGCTAGTTGTACCATTCCCCTGGGTACAATCAGTTTTCACCAATAATGAGAATTGGATTTTTGCAAAGGATTTATTTCCCTTTGACCATTCGTAAAAATGTATTTTCGATGGACATTTGAATTATCCATTGTCTTAAACTTTACCGCGTTTAAGCACGGTGTGCCAACATTTCTGTCGGACTTGCTCAAACATCGCTTCTTCTTTCATAAAGTGATGTAATGTCTCCAATTCACTTTTCTTGAACCAAGACTTGCATTTTTCCCAAATGCACAGGGATTAACGGATTTGGAATGCCTTTACCAGTAGCCGTTTGCTCCGGGCTAGTTGTACCTTTCCCTGGGTACAATCAGTTTTCACCAATCATGGAAATTGGAATTTTGTAAATGATCTATTTTTCTCGTATACAATATTATCTCCTTTTGTTTCTGAAACAAATGTTCTTGAAGCTGTTTGAGCTTAGCCACTAGGTCATTCATGCTTCTAAAGTTGTACTAGCTAGAAATAGTTCCCTTGTCCATTCTTTCATCTCTCTCTCTCGAATGAGTGTTCTCCACAATTAGCAATGATGCGATGAAATGCCTTAAGAAAATTTTAATGTCCAATGATGGATGTATTATGGAATCAAATTAACAAATGCATGATCATGAGATGAATGCATGACTGACGATGCTGCTTTGAAATGATATATGCTACAAATGTTACAAATGCATGCAAGTCAAAGGTGTTGGTCATATAGGTGATTCCCCTTAGGTCAACTTTCATTTGAACGTATAGGAGGCTCCTTGTTACAAGATAGTCATAGCCAAAGTCCTACGGGTACCCTTCTTGCCCCCGAATCGTGTTCAAGGAAATGAAAACTTCGGCAAAAATTGTTGGGGCCGAATTTGCTTTCTTCTCTAGCAATTCATGACCCTCTAAAACTGCTGGTATCAGGTCCCGAAAAACAAGTTATTTCCTCAAAGCTGAATCAACCCATTGACCTAATCCATGCTCTTTCCGGTCGTCACGCTCTTTTCGGCCGCCTCTTTGCACTCGATTGGGTAGGTTCATGATTTTGGATGTTCGGAGTAGATCCGATCTTGCTTGACTTCCCTGGGATGGAGAAGGGTTGTGCTTTCTTCAATGGTAGGTATTAGATCTTCCACTGTGTGTTCGCTCGGTAAGCTGCTCCCTTAACCTTTCTAATTCAACTCTGACCGTTGTCGGACTTGCTTATTGACACCATCCTTTCTAGCAACCTCTCGTCCATAATGATAGCCCTTGATTGGGTAAAACCACCTTGACTCAACACCTTTATGTCATGATATGCATGCGAGAATAAATACAAGAAGATCATAAGAATAATCGTTAGTGTCGGATAAACATGATAAAAAGGTAAGCATGAAAGCAAGCAACCCTATTAATCCCGTCTAATGAACCTAGGTTGTCCGCATGGCTCTAACAGGGGTGGGCATTCTAGTTCTCTAAATGCAATTTTGGTTATAGGAGGTACTCGAACTGTCCTCGCTGTCCCCTTCTAAGGGTAGCAAGGCCCCCAGTCATCACCCATTATAGGCTCCTCTCAACCGAGTTCAATTCGAGGGGATCCTTTAGCTATATCTGCACGGAGAAACGATATTCCCACGAAGATATAGGGTATTCGAGCCCCGAAGGTACTTGCTAGGCCTACACGGAGGAACAATATCCCCACGAAAGCATTAGCGTTTTCCCCCACTTAAACGACAGGTTTAAATGCCAATTTTAAATGCGTTTAAAATAAACTCGCACTTATAAACAAATATCGATCGATTCGGTCACTTTAATTCGCAACTTCTAATATTAATTGAGCGGTAAAGTTTTTTTTGGCTTGACTCTCTTTTTGGTTTTGAAAACAAAAATTTGTCCCTAGTGGAGTCGCCATCTGTTGCGACTAAAAAATTTAAGAAAATACATCGTACCTCGGTGTCGCTCGGTCGGACCGGGTTTTTAGATGGCTTTCGAAAAATTAGTCGGATTTATAAAAAAGTAGAGGAGTCGCCACCGGCCGTTTGAAATGGTGGACCGGACATCGAAATAAAACCAGAGATTTTTCCTTTTGAAAATAGGTTCGGGAGTCAGTTACACGCGGGGAAGGATGAGCACCCCCGTCGTGCCCGAAAATCGGTACCAAAAACATTACCGCTTAATTAATATTAAATTTTGCGAATTAAAGTGACGAATCGTATTGAAATTTGGTTATACGAGCGAGTGAATTTTAATGGTCTTAATATTTGAGAAGGAACGTCCGAACCACAACCACTACGACTGGTACTGGCCTCGTTCGTTCCCGAATAAAAAGACGCTCACATTGTATTTTATAAGTTCGTGTATAACTCCTAATTTCATCAAAAATAACATACAAAAAACCAAGCAAATTAAACCAAACATATGAAAACAAAAGGAGCAAGAACGCAAGTGATGTAATTAATCCTAAATATCTATGATAACATACTTGGAAAGGAGCGAACAAGCTAAACCAAGCAATAAAGAGGGCGTAAATCATGTGAGCACATGCATAGGTTATGACTTAACATTACGCTATATTTACATCAAACGATAAACTGGATGGTAAAAAAGGGTAATTGTAAATCACGACAACCGTATATCACGGGTTAAGCATGCGTATATGTACAACATGTAAAGTAAGACGTGAATTTAAAGAAATGAGGAAACTTCCATATGATACGAAAGCTAAACTGTGTAAAAAAAATACTGAAATGGGTTGAATCTGAACCCGGTACAGATTGTGAGGACCGTTAGGGATATAAACCATTAAAAAAACATTAAATCGTCCAAACAAGGACCGAAATAAAAAACGCCAAAATTTATAGGGATCGAAATGAGTATTAAACAATTTGCAGTAGATCAACAAAAATAAGGGATGAAATTGCAACGGCTTAAAAGATTTGAGGGCTCTGGGATGTGATTTGAAAAAGCAGAAACCCCTACGGAGGCATTTTCGAAACGCGGGATGGCGTAAAATGGGGTTTGATCATTTTTAAAAAGCCGAAAGGCTATAAATGGGCTTTAAACAGACCAAAACCCTCTTTTGCCCATTTCGGTAAAAAAAAGAGCCCCTCCTCATCTCTTTCCGTCCCGACATAGCCCAAACGGTCGGTCACCGCTAATCGGTGCCGGCGAGAGGATTACCCCAAAAATCCCCTATCTGAAAACGGTAAAAGAGCCGAAACGAAAACCCTAAAAAAAGGACCACACCGAGAAACCCCTCCCTCTCGAAAGCTAACTCGAAAACCCTAAAAGGAGGAGAAAGTTCTCACTGAAACTCCGATGGCTCACCCCGTTGGCTATCCGGATGGACACCGAGGGTTTGTTGCCGGAGCGATTCAAGACCAGAGAGATCCAAGCTCTCCAAAGGTAAAAGACCGAACCTTCTCCCTTCTATTATTTTTTTTTTGCTCCTTTTTATTTCGAATGCTTGCATGCATAAAAAAATGGACTGAGATATACCTCTGAAATGCTTTTCTATTGCTTTTCAAAATTTCTCTCCTTTGTTTTCGCTAAGAGAGAGATTACAATCGCTTTTTCGGTTCCTCTTATACCTAGGGATGTAAAAACAGGTCAACAATTGGGTTTCAGGTCGGGCTCTGTCAGGTCGGGTCAAATCGGTTACAGGTCATTTCGGGTCATTTTTTGTTTTGACTCGATTCGGTTCGGGTTCGGGTTCATTTCGGGTCGGGTTCATTTTAGGTCGGGTTCAATTCAGGTCGGGTTCATTTCGGGTCGGGTTCATTTCAGGTCGGGTTCATTTCGGGTCGGGTTCATTTCAGGTCGGGTTCATTTCAGGTCGGTTCATTTTAGGTCGGGTCAAAACGGTTAATTGACAGGCTGATTTCAGGTCGGGTTCGTTTCAGGTCGGGTTCGTTTCAGGTCGAGTTCATTTCAGGTCGGTTTCGTTTCAGGTCGGGTTCATTTCAGGTCGGTTTCGTTTCAGGTCGGGTTCATTTCAGGTCGGTTTCGTTTCAGGTCGGGTTTGTTTCAGGTCGGTTTCGTTTCAGGTCGGGTTCTTTTCAGGTCGATTTTGTTTCAGGTCGGGTTCATTTCAGGTCGGTTTCGTTTCAGGTCGGGTTCATTTCAGGTCGGGTTCCTTCGGGTTTATGGTTTATTGTGTTATGTGTATTATATATATTGACGGATTATGATTTTTATTTTTACGGTTTAGGGTTTAGGGTTTAGGGTTTAGGGGATTACGTATATGTGATATATATATATAGTTGGTGCTATTGGATTTATTTTTATGGTTTATGGTTTATGGTTTAGGGTTTAGGGTTTAGGCTTTAGGGTTTAGGGTTTATTGATCTTAAATTAATACAAACATGCCTACATTAATTATATATATATTGATGGATTATGGTTTTTTAGGGTTTAGGGTTTATGGTTTATGGTTTATGGTTTATGGTTTAGTGTTTAGGGTTTACTAATCTTAAATTAATACAAACATGCCTATATTAATTATATATATATTAATTGATTATGGTTTTTAGGGTTTAGGGTTTAGGGTTTAGGGTTTAATGATCTTAAATTAATACAAACATGCCTACATTAATTATATATGTATATTGATGGATTATGGTTGTTAGGGTTTAGGGATTAGGGTTTAGGGTTTAGGGTTTAGGGTTTAATGGTCTTAAATTAATACAAACATGCATACATTAATTATATATATATTGATGGATTATGGTTTTTAGTGTTTAGGGTTTAGGGTTTAGGGTTTAGGGTTTAGGGATTATTGATCTTAAATTAATACAAACATGTCTACATTAATTATATATATATATTGATGGATTATGGTTTTGAGGGTTTAGGGTTTAGGGTTTAGGGTTTTCTAATCTTAAATTAATACAAACATGCCTACATTAATTATATATATATTGATGGATTATGGTTTTTAGGGTTTAGGGTTTAGGGTTTATGGTTTAGGGTTTATGGTTCAGGGTTTAGGGTTTAATGGTCTTAAATTAATACAAACATTGTATTTAACTATATATATATTGATTGATTATGGTTTTTAGGGTTTAGGATTAGGATTTAAGGTTTAAGGTTTAGGGTTTAGGGTTTAGGGTTTACTGTTCATAAAATGATACATACATACGTACAATCGTACATGTAATATATATATTGATGGATTAATAGTTTTTGTTTTTAGCGTTTAGGTTTTAGGGTTTAGTGGTTAGGGTTTAGGGTTTATTATTATTATTATTATATAGTTAAATACAATTATTATTATTATTATTATATATTTACTATGCTTATTATTATTATTAGTTTTTATTATTATTATTATTATTAGTTTTTATTATTATTATTATTACTATGTACTAATATTATTATTATTATTACTACTATTATTATTATTAGTTATTATTATTATTATTATTATTATTATTACTATGATTATTATTACTATTATTACTATTATTATTATTATTATTATTATTATTATTATATACTTAAATACAATTATTATTATTATTATATATTTACTATGCTTATTATTATTATTAGTTTTATTATTATTTTTATTATTATTATTATTATTATTATTATTATTATTACTATTATTATTATTATTATTTGTAATTAAATGTATAGGGTTTATGGTTTAGGATTAGGGATTATGGTTCATTGATTAAATATTAGGGTTTAGGGTTTAAACCCCTAATGTCTAAATCTAAACCCTAAGCATTAAACCCTAAAGCATAAGTAATTAACCCTAACCACTAAACCCTCGATCTAGGATTACGGACTATGAGCTATAGATTAAATATTATGGTTTTAGGGTTTAGAGGGTAGTGGTTATTGTTTAGGGTTTAGGGTTAGGGACTATGGTTCATTGATTAAATATTAGGGTTTAATGTTTAAAGCCCTAATGTCTAATTCTAAACCCTAAGCATTAAACCCTAAAGCATGAGTAATTAACCCTAACCACTAAACCCTCGATCTAGGATTACGGACTATGAGTTATAGATTAAATATTAGGGTTTTAGGGTTTAGAGGGTAGTGGTTATTGTTTAGGGTTTAGGGTTTAGGGTTTAGGGTTCATTGATTAAATATTAGGGTTTAATGTTTAAAGCCCTAATGTCTAATTCTAAACCCTAAGCATTAAACCCTAAAGCATGAGTAATTAACCCTAACCACTAAACCCTCGATCTAGGATTACGGACTATGAGCTATAGATTAAATATTAGGGTTTTAGGGTTTAGAGGGTAGTGGTTATTGTTTAGGGTTTAGGGTTAGGGACTATGGTTCATTGATTAAATATTAGGGTTTAATGTTTAAAGCCCTAATGTCTAATTCCAAACCCTAAGCATTAAACCCTAAAGCATGAGTAATTAACCCTAACCACTAAACCCTCGATCTAGGATTACGGACTATGAGTTATAGATTAAATATTAGGGTTTTAGGGTTTAGAGGGTAGTGGTTATTGTTTAGGGTTTAGGGTTTAGGGTTTAGGGTTCATTGATTAAATATTAGGGTTTAATGTTTAAAGCCCTAATGTCTAATTCTAAACCCTAAGCATTAAACCCTAAAGCATGAGTAATTAACCCTAACCACTAAACCCTCGATCTAGGATTAACCTAAACCTAAAGGCTTCATAAACACTAAATCAATACCTTAAACCCTAAACCCTAAACCACAAACCTTAAATATTTAAACCTTAAACCCCAAAACTCAAACACTAATTGAAATAGTAGCACTAATCTTTAAACCTTACCCCTAACCCTAAGTTATAACCTTAAACTATAAATTATAACCCTAACTCCTAAATTAAAACCCCAAACCTTAAATTAAATCCTAACCCTAAACCATAAACCCACTAACCATAAACCTAAAGGCTTCATAAACACTAAATCAATACCTTAAACCCTAAACATTTAACATAAACCCTAAACCACAAACCTTAAATATTTAAACCTTAAACCCAAAACTCAAACACTAATTGAAATAGTAGCATTAATCCTTAAACCTTACCCCTAATTTATAACCTTAAACTATAAATTATAACCCTAACTCCTAAATTAAAACCCCAAACCTTAAATTAAATCCTAACCCTAAACCTTAACACTGAAATAAGGACCAAATTGAATATAAAATAAAATTTTAAGCTGAATTTCACAAAAATCAGGACCAAATTGAAACAATTGAAAGTCAGAGTGCTTGCGGAGCAAGACCCGTGTAACCCGTTAAAAAACACGCGGATCTTTTTGACCCGGCTCACCCCTATAAATAAACCCTCACCCCTCAGCCATTTTACACCATTTTACCCTACCGTTACTCTGCCGAAATTTCTCCTCGTTTTCTCTCTCTCTGAAAAAACACAATTTCTCCCAGATTTCCTATCTATTCTCGATCAAAACCTCACTTTTTCCCAAAGTTCTTCATTGTTCTTCCCCAAAAATCCTTCCAGATCTTATACAAACTTCCAACTTCAGTCTAAACATGTTTCCTCTCGATCAAAACCAAACTTTTTCACCAAGTTCTTCACTGTTCTTTCCCAAACCCATTCTAGATCCTATACAAACATCCTACTTCAATCTAAACTTGTTTCCTCTCGATCAAACCCAAACTTTTTCTCAAGAACATCATCTTGTTCTTCCACTTTCTCCTTTTCAATCCTTCAAAACCCTAATCCCCAAATCAAAAATGTTTTACCCTAAACCCCAAATTACTCGAAACCCTAACCCATATACCCTAAACCTCAATCCCTAATCCCCAAACCCTAATCCATCAACCCTAAACCCTTATCCCAAAAATCGATTCGTATTCAAAAATCTTTTCATCTTCTTCAGAAAACCCTAATATCCCTTCTCCTTCTTCTGACTTCTGAGATCCCTGAAAGCCCTTCTCCTTCTTCTGACTTCTGAGATCCCTGAAAGCCCTTCTCCTTCTTCTGACTTCTGAGATCCCTGAAAGCCCTTCTTCTTCTCCTGACTTCTGAGTTCCCTGAAAGCCCTTCTCCTTCTCCTGACTTCTGAGTTCCCTGGAAGCCCTTCTCCTTCTCCTGACTTCTAATATCCCTGGAAGCCCTAATCTTCTGGGATTTGGTAAGTTTTTTTCTCATCTGTTCTTTTTATTTTTATTTTTTTTTTTAATTTTTTTAATTTTTTATAATCTGATTTTCCTAACTTTGTTTCTGTTTGGTTTGCATGTTTATTTTCTGGGAGCGGATCTTCTGGCATTTTCAGTTGTTGGTATATTTCTAAAACCCCTAATCTTTTGGTTGGTATATTTCTGTTTATGTGGTTCTGGTATATATTTATGTTTGATATGCATGCTTTTTATTTTGGTTTATGTTTCTGTTTTGTTTGTTTAGTATGCATGCTAGGGTTTCTGTTACTTAAATGTTTTTAAGTTTCTGTTTATGGTTCTGGATCTTGGTTTGGTTGCATGTCTGCTTTGTTTGGTTGCATGTCTACTTTGTTTGGTTGCATGTCTACTTTGTTTGGTTTTTCTTGGGTTTCTGTTTCTGTGTTGTTGATGTAGTATGCATGCTAGGGTTTCCTTGGTTTAATCCGAGTATATAGGCTGGAATACCAGACCTGCGGGGCTACTGGTGCCAAAGGGGGTTTTTAAAGGACCCTGGGGTTCGGTGTAAACAACGCCACGTACAAGGATTAAACTGAAACCACCCTCTGTTTTTGTATTGTTTGTTTAGTATGCATGCTAGGGTTTCTGTTTATTAAATGTTTTAAAGCTTCTGTTTATGGTTCTGGTATATATTTATGTTTGATATGCATGCCTTTTCATTTGGTTTCTGTTTCTGTGTTGTTGATTTAGTATGCATGCTAGGGTTTCCTTGGTTTAATCCGAGTATATAGGCTGGAATACCAGACCTGCGGGGCTACTGGTGCCAAAGGGGGTTTTTAAAGGACCCTGGGGTTCGGTGTAAACAACGCCACATACAAGGATTAAACTGAAACCACCCTCTGTTTTTGTATTGTTTGTTTAGTATGCATGCTAGGGTTTCTGTTTATTAAATGTTTTAAAGCTTCTGTTTATGGTTCTGGTATATATTTATGTTTGATATGCATGCCTTTTCATTTGGTTTCTGTTTCTGTGTTGTTGATTTAGTATGCATGCTAGGGTTTCCTTGGTTTAATCCGAGTATATAGGCTGGAATACCAGACCTGCGGGGCTACTGGTGCCAAAGGGGGTTTTTAAAGGACCCTGGGGTTCGGTGTAAACAACGCCACGTACAAGGATTAAACTGAAACCACCCTCTGTTTTTGTATTGTTTGTTTAGTATGCATGCTAGGGTTTCTGTTTATTAAATGTTTTAAAGCTTCTGTTTATGGTTCTGGTATATATTTATGTTTGATATGCATGCTTTTTCATTTGGTTTCTGTTTCTGTTTTAAAGTTTCTGGGTTCTGCAATGGATTCTGATTCTTTTGAGATGAACTATCCTGGTGAAACTGGTAAGGTTCTTTCTTTCTTTTTATTTTCTTTATTCTTTACTTGTTTTTAGTGTTAAAGTTACTAACTCTGTAATTGTTTTTTTGAAGGGGAAGCTAATGATCAAGTGTCAGTGGTTGCTCCTTCCTCTAGGAGGAGGGCTTCAACTGACATTGGGAGAAGAACTTCTCCTGTGTGGGATCACTATACATTTATTAAGACTGCTGATGGTGTCATTGCTCAATGTAAGTATTGCAAAACTGCTAGCTATAAAGCTGATTCTTATGTTGGTACTTCTACACCTAAAAGACATACTGATAAATGCCAAGCCTATAAAGATTTTCTTGCTAAAAATGTTACTAGTAGTTCTGCATCTGTTTTTGATCAAAAAAAATATTGTGAACTGTTTGCTGAAGCTGTTCTCTGTCATGGTTATGCTTTAAGTATTGTTGAGCATGAAAAACTTAGGGTTCTGCATCAGTATTTGAATCCTAATGTTAAGCATATTTCTAGGTATACCATTACTAAACATTGCATGTTAAAGCATGAAAAACATAAAAAATTGCTGATTGATTCTATGAGTTCTATTCCTAGTCGTATCTGCTTTACATGTGATGGATGGTCTGCTTGCACCTCACGTTCTTATTTTGCTTTGACTGCTAATTATGTTGATAATAACTGGAAACTTCAGTCTAAAATACTTAATTTTAGGCGTTTCCCCCCTCCACATGATGGTGAGTCTATATATAAGTTTGTGAAAAAAATGTTATGTGAATGGGGTCTTGAGAAAAAAGCCTTTACCATTACTGTTGATAATGCTTCTGCCAATGATCGAATGGTGAAGAGGCTTAAGGATGACTTGAATGCTATTTCTCCCCTACCTTGCGGTGGTAAGTTCTTCCATGTAAGGTGTGCTGCCCATATTTTGAACTTAATTGTTCAAAGAGGTTTGAAGGTAATTGACTCTTCTGTTCTTAAGTTGCGTGAAATTGTTAAGTTCATTGATTCTTCTGATGCTAGACTTTGTAACTTTGACTCTGCTGTTAAAGACTGTGGTTCTACTTTTTCTGGTAAATTAATCCTAGATGTCCCTACTAGATGGAATTCTACATATCTAATGCTTCGTAGGGCCATTGATGCTAAAGTAGCCATAAACTTGTTTGTTAATAGGGAAAATGATTTAGATGTAATTGCTGATTCTGAGTGGGAAACTTCCCAATTGATCTGTGATTTTCTGGAGCCTTTTTTTGAGATTACTACATTGTTTTCTGGTTCTAAGTATCCTACTTCTAACCTTTTTTTGGCTAATGTGGTTGCCATTGAGAAAATGTTGTATGATGCTCACAATGATCCTTGTGAGGCCATCTCTGCAATGGCTGGACCTATGCTTGAGTTGTATGAGAAGTATTGGTCTGAGCACTCGACCATTTTGTCCTTTGCTGTTTTGCTTGATCCAAGGTATAAATTACAACTCCTGAAGGAGTTGTATTCTGTCCTCTATGTTGAGGATGAGGTTGAGAGAAGGGTAAGTATTGTTTACAATGAATTTGTAAACATGTATGTTTATTATTCAAAATCTGTCCTTTGCAATTCTGGATCTGTTCGAAGTACCTCCTCTCTAAGTACAACCGAGTCCTCCACTGGTCGGCCTCGAACATTTAAGAAGTCTAACCTTTTTCAGGTTAGTTTTTTTTGTTATTTCAGTTTCCTTTATTTTATTATTTTAGTTTCAATTACTGACTTGTTTTTTTCTTTCCAGAACTTTGATGCTAATCTAGCTGCTTCAAGGAGTGGGAAGTCAGATGTTGACTCTTTTATTAGTTTGCCCCTTCTCCCTCATGCTGATGATTCAGACTTTGATATTTTGGATTATTGGAAAGCCCAATCTGTGTCTTTCCCTGTACTTTCTCTCATGGCTAGAGATATCTTAGCCATTCCCATCACTTCAGTTGCTTCTGAATCATCTTTTAGCACTGGTGGTAGGATTTTAAATAAGCTAAGGGCTAAACTCCTTCCTAAAAATGTTGAGATATTTGTGACAACCCGTAATTGGTTGTATGGGTTTGAGCCCGAGGAAGAGGATGAGGAATATCTTTCTGTTATGAAAGATTGTGCAGTTGATGAAGATCCTAGTGCAGAGTAAGTTTCTGATTTGTTTAACTTATTTTTTTTGTTTTTTTTTTATTTCATAACTGATTAGTTCTTTTTTTTGTAGGGACCTCTGAGAACAAGGAAGCTATGGATCTGGTAGGTATGTTTTCTATTTGTTGAAAGCTGGAGATGTTTGGTAAGTTGTTCTTATTCACTGTCTTTTTTTTAATTTTATATTTCTCATTGTTTCTGTTTTATGTTTGCTTTATATGCATGTATGTATGTTTCTGTTTAGTTGCTCACTATGTAATCTGTATGTATACTTCTGTTTTATGTTTGGTTGTATATGCATGTATGTTTGTATGTTTCTGTTTAGTTGTTCACTATGTAATGTGTATGTCTGCTTCTGTTTTATGTTTGGTTATATATGCATGTATGCATGTATGTATGTTTCTATTAAGTTGCTCAGTATGTAATGTGTATGTATGCTTCTGTTTTATGTTTGGTTATATGTATGTATGTTTATGTTTCTGTTAAGTTGCTTAGTATGTAATGTGTTTGTCTCCAGCATGTATGTTTTTGTTTAGTTGTTCTCTATGTAATGTGTATGTCTACTTCTGTTTTATGTTTGGTTATATATGCATGTATGCATGTATGTATGTTTCTATTAAGTTGCTCAGTATGTAATGTGTATGTATGCTTCTGTTTTATGTTTGGTTATATGTATGTATGTTTATGTTTCTGTTAAGTTGCTTAGTATGTAATGTGTTTGTCTCCAGCATGTATGTTTTTGTTTAGTTGTTCACTATGTATTGTGTATGTATGTTTCTGTTTTATGTTTGGTTATATATGAATGAATGTATGTATGTTTCTGTTTAGTTATATATGCTTGGTTTGCTTTATTTCAGTCTGTTAGTGTTTCTAATGATTTTAATTGCTTGTTGCAGTTTGTTGCTGGTTGCTGGTTTTCCTAGTTTTAATTATGTTGGTGACTTAGCTTTAAAAGTTAAGTTGCCCATAATTTAAACTTGGTTGCCCTTCAAAGCTCGATGATGATAATTCTGGTAGCAAAGTTTGTAAAACTTTGTTATAAGATCTGAGAGCTTAAAGTTTAAACTTTTGTAGTTTTGTAAATTTTGTAATGTTAAAGTTGAAGTTTCAGTTTGTAAAGATTATTTAGTTTGTAAGTTTCAGTTTGTTGTAAGTTTCAGATTGTAAGTTTAAACTTCTTGTAATATTCAATAAAGTACTTTATCAGAATGCAAGTTTGTAAGTTTCAGTTTGTAAGTTTTACCTTATTCTGTTTTTTAGAAGTATCCCTGATTCCATCCGAAGTTAATGTTTTATTATATTTTAAGCAAGTTAACATAATTAAGTCATTTAAGTTAATCAGTTTACATATTTAATTGACTTAGCAAAAACTGATTTTCTTATATTAATTTAGTATACATATTTAGTTTACTAACTTCAAACGAATTTTAGTTAAGTATAAAAAAATATTTCATAATGGTTATTCATTCAACTTATCTAATTAAATACTTTATCAGAATGCAAGTTAAGTTAATTTATTAACTATCTTAACTTAAAATGAATGCAAGTTAATTAAATTTATTTTTATTCTTAATTTAAGTTAATTTAGTAACAAACTTAACTTCAATTAAAATGAATGTAAGTTAATTATTTAGCATTAATTTATTCTTAAGTTAATTATTTAATAACTAACTTAACTTCAATTAAAATGAATGTAAGTTAATTATTTAGCATTAATTTAATAACTAAGTTAAGTTTAATCTTAAGTTAAGTTAATTTATTCTTATAATAAAAAATTTAAGTCATCTTATTTTAATTAAAAATATAGATTTAATTTAATAATTTTTACTCATTTAACTTAATTTGATTAAGTATAAAATTTTAATTTAATAATGGTTATTCATTCCACTTAAGTTAATTAAGTATAAAATTTTAATTTATTCTTAGAAATACAATTTATTAATACTTAGAATTATTATTAATTCAATTTATCTTTTAATTGAAGTTAAGTTAGTAATTTATCAATACTTGAAATTATTATTAATTTTATAAATTTTCAATACTTGACATTATTTTATATTCATTAAATATAACTTCTTTAAATGTCAGATAATTATCATTATTAGCAAATCAAATAATAGTATTAGTTCAGGTTAATATCAGTTCAGGTCAATATCAGTTCAGGTCAATATCAGTTCAGGTCAATAACAGTTCAGGTCAATAACAGTTCAGGTCAATATCAGTTCAGGTCAAGAACAGTTCAGGTCATGAACAGTTCAGGTCAATAACAGTTCAGGTTCAAAACAGGTCGGGTTCAAAACAGGTCGGGTTCAAAACAGGTCGGGTTCATTTCAGGTCGGGTCCAAACAGGTCGGGTTAAATCAGTTATCTGGCAGGTTAGTCTCGGGTTCGGGTTCGTTTCGGTCGGGTGCAGGTCGGGTTCGGTTACTACAGTAACAGGTCAATTTCGGGTTCGGGTTCACTTCGGTCGGGTGCAGTTCGGGTTCGGTTTCTACAGTTACAGGTCAAATTCGGGTTCGGGTTCGTTTCGGTCGGGTGCAGGTCGGGTTCGGTCTTTAAATTCTCGGGTTAAACCAGGTTCTGACTCGATCGGGTTTCAGGCAGGTTACCAGGTCGGGTCAGTTTTTCACACCCCTACTTATACCCGGATTACAGTGAATAAAACAAAGAAAATCATTCTCTCTCTCTTTGATATATTTATGTCTGGTTGACATTTTAATTGCCTCTGCCTTGTTTTAGGCTGTTTTGGGTTCTAACTTTTCTGTTTTGCGTTCTGATGTTGCCGGACTTGCCCGATCGGGAGAGGCGTGCCGGTTGCAGGAGGCAGACGCGTAATTGTGGCAGGCCATCGGTCAGAACGCTCAGGCGCGTTGGGCGACGGGATCATCGCGCGTGAAGGGCGTGGGATCTCCGGGCTCATCTGAGCCGTCCGATGCGTTTGAGATCGGACGGTTGAGGCATGCGCGGCGCTCGACAAGAACTAGGCTTGCTAGGGCTTCATCTGGATGCTTGATCTGGACCGTTGGATGAGGCAAGATCCAACGGCCGAGATGCGTGCGGCGCGAGACCAGTGGCTGCTCTCTAGTGTTTGTGATCAGGGATCCAATCTCGACCGTCAGAACTAAACCAGATCTGACGGCTGTGGGGTGGCTGCGCGGGAAACAAAATGTGTTAGGGTTTTTTTCAGTTTTGTTGGGCTGTATATTTTTGTGGGCTTACCGGGCCATTCATTTATTTTTGGACTTGTATTTTATTTAATCCAAATGTAATGGACTGTTTGTTTATAAATTGTTGGGCTTTATTTATTTCATGCTTTGTTTATTTTTTTTTATGATACTATCCGAAAATAATAATAATAATAATAAATAAATAAATAAATAAATAATATACTAGTAATAAATAATAATAATAATAATAATAATATACTAGCAATAATAAATAACGATCATAATGATAATAAACAATAATAATATTAAATAATAACACATAATAATATATAATAAGTGATGGTAACAAAAACAAATAATATGATAACAATATGTAATGAAAGATAAATAATGATGATAGGATAATATTAAAAATATTATAGTAATGTTTAGGGTTTTTTTTGAAATGGATAAGTATAAAATAATAATGTTACTAATAATAATCCTAAAAGGCAAACACAACAATAGTATAGAAAAACATACATATACACATTTAAGCATTATTACTTAATTATACCTATATCTAATATGTCACATGCACTTATATATACAATAAATAACACTCATAATAGTAAGGTAATAATATGTATGACATATATATTTATATTTTTTTCCTTTTCTTTTTTTCATTTTTTTTATTTTTTTATTTATTTTTATTTTTTAATTAATTATTTATTTATTTTTAATTTCATAATAGCCCAATATAAACTCATTAACAATACAAATTTAAAGGGGTCTGATGTCCGGACAAAATTAGTGATTACACAAACTGCCTGAAGCAGTTAATTCGGGTTCTCGAGAATATTATTCAATCAAATTGAACAGATCCCTTTATGGATTAAAACAATCTGGGCGCATGTGATATAATCGCCTCAGTGAATACTTATTAGCAGAAGGCTATAAGAATGATCCAATTTCTCCATGCATTTTTATTAAGAGGTTTAGCTCTGGATTTGTTATTATTGTTGTGTATGTTGATGATTTGAATATTATTGGGACTCCTGAAGAGATCTCATTGACAGTAGAATGTTTAAAGAAAGAATTTGAAATGAAAGATCTTGAGAAAACAAGATTTTGTCTTGGATTACATATTGAGCACTTAAAGGATGGAATCCTTGTGCATCAATCAACATACATAGAAAAAATGCTAAAAAAATTTTACATGCATAATGCACATCCATTGAGCACTCCTATGGTTGTTAGGTCACTTGATGTTAACAAAGATTCATTCCGTCCTCGAGAGATGGATAAAGATATTCTTGGTCCAGAAGTGCCATACTTAAGTGCTATTGGTGCATTAATGTATCTTTCTAGTCACACACGACCTGACATATCATTTGTTGTCAATTTGTTGGCAAGATTTAGTTCATGCCCAACCCGAAGACATTGGAATGGGGTCAAACACATATTTCGTTATCTTCAAGGTACGAAAGACATGTGATTATTTTTCTCTAATCTATCCAAAACAGAATTGGTTGGTTTTGCGGATGCATGATACTTATCTGATCCTCATAATGCTCGATCACAGACTGGTTATGTATTTACATACGGTGGTACAGCAATTTCTTGGCGCTCAATGAAACAAACAATTACTGCTACTTCCTCTAATCATGCTGATATTTTAGCTATTCATGAGGCTAGTCGTGAATGTGTGTGGCTAAGGTCTGTAACCAATCATATTCGCAAAAATTGTGGTTTACACTCTGGAAAAGTAGCTCCGACGGTCTTATATAAGGATAATACGGCCTGTATTGCCCAACTTAAGGAAAGATACATAAAGGGTGATAGAACAAAACACATCTCCCCAAAATTCTTCTTCACTCACGATCTACAAAAGAATGGAGACATTGATGTCCAACAGATTCGTTCATGTGATATCTTGGCAGATTTATTTACCAAGGCACTCCCTACTGCTCCATTTGAGAAGTTAATTTATAATATCGTATTGCGTCGTGTCAAAGATCTTATATGATATTTTTATGAGGGGGAGTAAATACGCGTTGCACTCTTTTTCCCTTAACCGAGGTTTTGTCCCAATGGGTTTTTCTGGTAAGGTTTTTAATGAGGCAACATGTTATGCGTATTAAAGATGTGTGTACTCTTTTCCTTCACTAATGATTTTTTCCACTAGGTTTTTATCTTAGTAAGGTATTAACGAGACACATTATCTTCATAGACATCCAAGGGGGAGTGTTATGAATATTTATCTATGTGGATGTCTATCATGATAAGGACTTTATCAAAGGAGATTTGAATTATTTTATCATTAGAAATATTGTCTACATTAATTAGAGTTTAATGTATTATGTACTTCTTATGCCTATAAATAGATGATTTACTGAAGGCATTGTACACAAGTCAATATTCAGAACAATACAAATCTCTTTCTTTTCTCTCATCTTATTTTGTTCCTATTTCTTCTTGTTCTTGTTCTTTCACATTATTCACAACAATAGCTTCTAATATTTTAATTTTATATATTTTTTTACTTATTTTTAGATTTTTTTAATTTTTATTATTTTTAGCCATATATTAATACAACATTTTTAAATGTTTTATTATTTTTACATCAATTTAGTATTTTAATATTTTTTAAATTCATATTTTTACCTAAAAAATAATTTTGCCCTCTTACTAAACAAAAAATCAATTTTATCCTCAAACTCGTTTGAAAAATCAATTTTACTCTCTGTCACGTCATCCTAAACTGCCACGTCACCACCATAACGGTCAACATTGGCTTCTGTCAGTCAAGGGGCAAACAGTGATGCAATTGGACTACTTTAGGGGCTAAATTGATGCGAAAATACCATAAGGTGAAATTGATAAATTGGGTCTACTACAAGAGCAAAAGTGACCCTTTAGCCTTAATTTTTATGTATGTTGCATATTTTTAAATTAGCATATAATTTTATTTGTTGGATAAATTAATCACCTAGATTTAATATTAATTGTTTAGAGCCTTTAATATTTGGGTTCCTAATTAAGATTTAATAATTTAATTAGGAGAGATAATAACATCAAATTAGTAAATATTAAACGGGAAGCTTTGAGGAGCAAATTTGGGTAGTATCCCAATGTAATGGGATGCTATTCAAACATAGCTTTGAAGTGAAACAATTAATATTTACTATAACATATAATTTGGTAAACAATTTAGTTAGTTGATTAGAGCCTTAATTAGGATAATTACTCTAAACAATTAGAACAACAAATTGTTTATCGACTATTATCTAAAGTTTAGAGGTTTTAATATGGATGATGCTTAAACTATTGGATGTTATCTCATAAAAACCTTTAAATTTAATAATATTCCTCAATCATAAATAATTAAATTAATCAAGGTCTTTTTAGGTTAGAACTTGAAATTAACCAGAAAATAATTGGTCATGCATGAAAATTTTTTATGTTGAAAATATATTTTTGAATATGAATCGAAGTGTCCTAAAGTAATTTAGCGCCTCTAATCTCATATTCGGATGAAAATATATTTTTTTATAAAAGGATATCTCCATTTGGAATTAAAATTCAATTAATAATTATGGTTAAGTTAAATTCAAATTGTTATTTGAAATACCAAAATGCCACACAAAATTAAAGGTACCGATAATAAGCGTTTGTGGGGATGCTAACCCTTCCCCACACGTAACCGACTCTCGAACTCAAATTTTAAAATAAAGAATCTTTAGTTGTTTTTATAGTGTTCGGTCTACTAAAGTGACCGGTGGCGACTCCAAATATTTTCAAAACTAAATAAAAGGGACCAATTTGATTTTTAATTAAAATTGTCAGTTTAAAAGAAAAATCTAACTTTTCAAAATTAAATGAATTAAAGGTGTACACACCAAATTTTTACCACATTAAATATGAAATAAATAAACTCAAGTAAGCTCAAACATGTCTGAGCCCAAACCCAAAATTAAACCCACACTCATTTGATCCCAATCCAATCATACCCGAAATCAAGCCATATCAGGTTCCACTTAAACTAACCTAGTCAAATACTTCTTCAACCTCACATGAACCCACCTCCCTATTTCTCGATCAAACACAAATCACCCCTAAAAATCTTGTATACCCACTTGGACCATGATCTGTCAACATGAACGAAAATCAAGGTTTTGATCTTAGTTTGGACTCTTTTGAAGCTTATATAACCTGTAAAGAAATATTAAAAGGGGAATACATAAAGAAAATCAAAAATCCTGCAAAATAGAGAGTAGGAAATCAGTTTCGAAAAACATTGAGAAAGGAGCCAAAAAATCGAAATATCACTTACCCACGAAGAAAAAAACCCAGTCTTGAAATCAGTTTGAAAGTAAAGGAAAAAGTTGAAGAGTTTCCTCACCATTTCCCGGCGAACGGAACATCAGTCGTCGAATCTGAACGGTCAAAGTATAGAGGAGGCCGAAAGGAACTATATATTGAAAAACGGTGAAGATCTGACGGTAAGAGTCGGAGATCGAAGAAGAAAGGACCTAAACGACCTTTGCTTGATTCGTGAGCATCTGAGCGTTATCTAACGAAACGGTCACCAGATCTGAGTCCAGCACGTCGAGACGAATCCTCTGGTGTAGTTTGAAGTTGAACAACCGCCATCGACGGCGGCCGATGACAGTGACATGGTGATGGCGGCCGCTTGTGTTGGGAGTGAGAATGGAGAATCTGATTTCTTTTAGAAGCAAGTTAATTAAAAAAGCATCCAAACGTCATTTAATTAAAGGAATAAAAAGTAAACTTAAAATTCCTTTAATTAAACGCCAAATAGCATTGAATTTGGAGATAGATATGCGCGTGTTTTAAGTGGAGAGGTTAAATTACCTTTTTAGTTCCTTTGAGTTTAGGTGTATTGCATTTAGATCCCATTTTTTGTATTTTGAGTCTAGATTCATTTGATTTTGGTCCTATTTTAAGTTTGATCTGATTGGTTTTTGGCAATATAGATTTTGATTTCATTCAATTAGGTTCTGCTTCATAAAATTAATTAATATTTAAGCCCTTTTAATTTGATTTAAATCTAATTTGGTCATTGTTTAAAGATTTGGTAATTAATTGGCTTTGATGTTTGGTTAATTTTTGAATTGGTTTCTAATTAAAATTAAATTTTGTTATATCTAGTTAGGTGAATAATTTTGAACTTGATTAATAATTTAATTTTAATTTTTGATTAGGTTCGATTTTGTTCTTTTCTGATTTAATTTATTTTGCTAATTAATGCTTCTCTCCCATGCATTTGCATTTTAGATCATATCACGTCATTTTTCATATTTTTAGCAGCATAATTTTTTTAAGTAGTGCTATTAACCCCTTTTTTGAGACTCCTCTTTTTAGACAACCAAAACCCTTAGGTACCAATTTTGGGCGTAGTGGGGTGCTATAACCTTCCTCACTCGTAACCGACTCCCAAACCTAACGACGATCTCGGTGTTGACGCAGACCAATTTTTACAGGTTTTCGGTCGTACCCAACCTAAAACGAACGATGGCGACTCCAAATGTTTGATGGGCTTTTGAAGGCCCAACTTAGTTAGGCCCGGATGAAAAACGGTGTCAACATCTTGGCGACTCCGCTGGGGACATTAGAGAGTCAAGCCACAAAAGGGTAAATGTTGTCTCAAAAAATGGAAAAAGGAATTTGAAATATTGGTGATCGCAAAAATTGAAAGTTTTTGTATTTTTACGGAGATTGTTCAATATTGGTCACCTCGTGTTCAATGTTCCTTTGCGCATGAGCATGTCATAAGCTCTCAACCCGAGCTCCGTCCCGTTTAAGTGGTTGCAATCGCTACCCTTCGAGAGGTTAATCCTCCGTACAAGAATGCGTGTTGCTTCCGGGGTTTACATACTTTTTGTCTTCGAGAGGTCAATCCTCCGTACAAGCTTAAAGAAGTAAGCCCCCTAAACTGAACTCGGTCCATAAAAGCCTATAATGGGTGAAGATCGAGGTCTTTGTTGACCTTCGTAGGTCAGTAAGGACAGTTTGGGTACCTTTTTAGAATCTTGAACCACACGTAGTGAGCCGTAGAAGCCCACCTGATTAGATCCATGACGAACCCGAATTGTTAGTGGTCACCTACATATGTACACGCACACACTTTTTACCATGCATTAACTTTGTATTTGTACATATTCATTTGTTTATGATGTACTAACCATATTCTTTTTGTTTTTTTTCTCACATGCATCATGTTTAGAATGTCTAATAAAGGGATGTTGATATACGATTAGCTGATTAAAATAGAAGGTTTTCGTAATTGAAGTTCTGAAGATTGTTCTATGAACGGTTAATTCTAAAGCAGCACCTTTTATGCATTTAATCATTAGCATTGCATTTGCATGCATTCATAATTCATATGAGTAGATAATCGAGAAGCGATGTATGGCGAAGAATAAAAAGATTCGAGAGGAAGAATTTTCAGCGCCCACACGAGGGAGACACTTGTCATTTTTTTTAATTAAAATTAGTTTTGAGAAATCATCTTTGTAAATAAATTTTGAATAGTGAATAAATTTTCGAAAATGAGCTTTCAAACAGTAGGCTATGAACAATGAACCAGATTTATAAACTTTAAAGTTCTTTGAAAATCAAATAAATGAAATGCTTTGAGATTATAGAGCTTTGACATATGAAAAGATTAACCTTTCATATTCCACTTGAAACCAAAAACAAGATTCCTTGATCTTTTATCACAAATTCCTCATGTTCAATCCTGGAAAAGCCAAACATTCCAAAGAAGACGATCATAGAGTAACACCATTGTTTTTTGAAAGTTCGACTTAAAGTCAACTTTTTTTTACAAGATTAGCTTTCCGAGGAAGACGACATCCAAGCCACGCCTTTGTTTTTGAAAGTTTGACCTACTGTCAACTTTTTTTCTGACCAATACCTCAAAGACATGAAAATTAAAGTGTTCACTGGTGTACGAATCTTCCAACAAGAAGATAAGGTGGGGCATCCTGTGTTGATTCTGCGAATGAGATCAAATAGTTGGGGCATATATGAAGAAAAAAAGAAAAAAAAGAAAAAAAGGAGAAGAAAGATTAACTTTATCATTCATTATTTGTTTTTAGATGATTCTGTGAATAAATGAGTTAATTCTGAATACCTCTTATTCTAAGGGTAACTCTTTTGCGAAAATATCTATGTATGAAATGACATTTGGCATTCCTTCATCATCCCTTCACAAGAAGAGAAAATTATCATTTGTTGTCCCCGTTTGAGCCTTATAATTTTCTTTGACTTGAACCCTAACCAAGGATCACCCTCCACACTGGGGGGCAAAGGTGAAGAAATATCTGCTTACGATTCTGATCATACTACGAGGATGAAGCCTTAAAGACTAGGGGTCAAGAACAAAAAGACGTGTTTCAACCACAAGAAGTGACTTGTGCTCAAATCAAAATAAAGTTCTGAATTCATGAAAAAAGAACGAAAAAGAGAAAAGAAAACAAAAAAATATGAAATGAATAGAACAGAACAGAACGAGAAGCACACATGTGGGGTCCCTCTTAAAAAATGATTATCTTGAGTCCAGTTATCTTCAAGATGAAGCGTGCGACACAATATTGTTCGAAGTTTTGGTTCCAACATTCGTGGAAAAATCATGAATTCTTGAAGATAAAAATGAAATAAAGGAAATGAACTCTGGGGTGAAAACCCAAAAATGGGCAGTCTAGAGTGATCCGAAAAAGAAAATATGTGGAAGCAGATTCAAGTCGAGCAAAGTGAGATTCCAACGAAAACAATTGATCCTTGGTTTTTGACCCTTAAATACTTGTTTGAGCCTATGTATCCTTTCTTTTATAACTCTAAACCATAGCCTACGTTACATGCCTATAATGTCCATTTTGATCATACATGGATATTTGAGTTGAACAGTCTATTTTTAGAATTGATACCTCCTCTTGGAGTTAACTCGTTTGTTTGCAGAAGATTTCTAAACCTTATAATGCATGATGAATAATCAAAAGAAAAAAGAAAAGAGAAAATAAAAGGAGGGTTCCAAATGAAAATCCGCAAAGGGCATTTTGAACCAATGGTGAATTTGAGTCAAAACTTGAAAAGGCAGCTCGAATATGAAGTCAAATATACATGATTTGCATGCGAGAAATGATCCCCTAGAAGTTTAATGAAGTTCCACACACCCTAAAATCATAAGAAATGGTTTGACGTTAGTGAACACTTCCAGAAGTCGCACACGTAGCTTCCAAGATCATTCGATCACTTCTGAACAAATCAATGAACATTTGAAGAATCATGTCTCATTCAAAACAACCGATCCCAAGACACATTGTACTCCAAACAGACTCGTACCTTGAAATCACCAATAGTCTTGACACATGTTAAAGAGCTATAATTTTGAAAGATTGAAAGAGTAATTGATTTGTTTGATCTTCAATGAACTTAAATTTTTATGAAATGTTTCAGTTGTGAGCCTTGAGTGTGGGGCACATTTTCCTTTTGCAAAAATATTTTCAAAAGCTCTTTATAATTTGAAAAATATTTTAAAATAAACTATTTTAAGAATGAAATTGATTCTTTTGACAAGGTTCACTCAGATTTGAAGAGCCTAGAATCAAGAATGGGGCAAGAAAAAGAAAAGACGAAAGTTTAGGAGACAAATTTGTTGGGGGCAAAACTGAATTGTCACAGTCTGGAAGTGATGAATTTACGCCCAATTGGAGGAAAAAAGAAGTCGAGGTGATCAAGCTTGGTTCGAGAAGGAAGACTTTCCAAGCATCTTTGCATCACCATTAACCATGATAGCATGTATTTACATCATTGATATACATATTTCTGTATGCATTCTTTGCACATTGATTGTCAAACAGGTACAAACAAAACCTTATCTCAAGCACGAATGAGTGGTTCTACATCCAATCCAGACTCAAGAACGAATGAGTGCATCTTCATTTATCGAACCTTTCCCTAATCACGAGTAAGCGATTCTACATCAAATCATGCTTCAAACACGAATGATCAGATCTTTGCCTCCAAGATGGGGTGCCACCATTTACCTCCAAGAAGGAGTGCCACCATTTGCCTTCAAGATGAAGTGTTACCCTAAAGCCTCCAAGATGGAGTGTCATATTTGCCTTCAAGAAGAAGTGCCACTATTTGCCTCCAAGATAGAATGTCAGTATCAAGCTTCGAAGATGGAATGCCACCATTTGCCTCCAAGTGGGAGTGCTACCATTTGCCTCCAAGACGGAGTGTCATCGTCGAGCTTTCAAGATGGAGTGCCACCAACTACCCCCGAAAGGGAGTGTCATTTGCCTTCAAGATGAAGTGCCACTAATTACCTCCGAGATGAAGTCTCATCAAGCATCCAAGATAGTGTCATCAAATTACCTTCGAGATGAAGTGTCAAGAATTACCTCAAAGATTAGTGTTATCATATCTAATTACTTTGAAGATGAGTAAATGAAGCTATCATCCCCAAAGATGAGGGAGTGGAGTCTTACACCCAAATTAGAATTCGATCCAGCATCCGTATGTTTGAAGGAGTGGAGTCAGATTTGGCATTCTGGGGTTTGAAGGAGCAAATCAAATTTTTAACTTAGTATCGACGAGTTTGAAGGATCGGAGTTTCTGACACAGCATCCTCAAGTTGAGGAGTGAAATCTTACATCAAGAAACAAATTCTTGAATTCTAGTGCCCTTGAGACGAGCAGGGTGCATCTTACACCGAGAAATGAATTCTCAGATTCCAATGCCCTTGAGACGAGCGGGGTACATCTTACAACACCCTTGAGACGAGCGGGGTGCATCTTACACCGAGAAATGAATTCTCAGATTCCAATGCCCTTGAGACGAACGGGGTACATCTTACAACACCCTTGAGACGAGCGGGGTGCATCTTACACCGAGAAATTAATTCTCAAATTCTAGTGCCCTTGAGACGAGCGGGGTACACCTTTACAGCGCCCTTGAGACGAGCAGGGTACATTTTACATCGAGAAATGAATTCTCGAATCCCAGTGCCCTTGAGACGAGCGGGGTACATCTTTACAGCACCCTTGAGACGAGCATGGTGCATTTTACATCGAGAAATGAATTCTCGAATCCCAGTGCCCTTGAGAAGAGCGGGGTACACCTTTATAGCGCCCTTGAGACGAGCAGGGTGTATTTTATATCGAGAAATGAATTCTCGAATCCTAGTGCCCTTGAGACGAGCGGGGTACATCTCACAATGCCCTTGAGACGAGCGGGGTACACCTTTACAGCGCCCTTGAGACGAGTGAGGTGCATTTTACATCGAGGAATGAGTCCTTGAATTAAGCGCCCTCGAGATGAGTGTGGTGATATTATATCAGGAAATGAGTTCTTGAATTCCAGTACCCTTGAGACGAGCAGGGTACATCGCTAACGCCCTCGAGACGAACGAGGTGTATATTATATCACGAAGTGAGTTATCGAACATCAACACCCTTAGGACGAGCGGGGCTGTTATCTTTGCAGGTTTAATTTTCAATGGAAAAATTTGTTGTTTTTTAGTCTTTGCTCTATTCCTCTTGCTCGAGCAATGAGCAAAGAGGGGCAGCTGTACACACCAAATTTTTTACCACATTGAATATGAAATAAATAAACTCAAGTGAGCTCAAACATATCTGAGCCCAAACCCAAAATTAAACCCACACTCATTTGATCCCAATCCAATCATACCCGAAATCAAGCCATATCAGGTTCCACTTAAACTAACCTAGTCAAATACTTCTTCAACCTCACATGATCTCACCTCCCTATTTCTCGATCAAACACAAATCACCCCTAAAAATCTTGTATACCCACTTGGACCATGATCTGTCAACTTGAACGAAAATCAAGGTTTTGATCTTAGTTTGGACTCTTTTGAAGCTTATATAACCTGTAAAGAAATGTTAAAAAGGGAATATATACAGAAAATCAAAAATCCTGCAAAATAGAGAGTAGGAAATCAGTTTCGAAAAACATTGAGAAAGGAGGCAAAAAATCGAAATATCACTTACCCGCGAAGAAAAAAAACCAGTCTTGAAATCAGTTTGAAAGTAAAGGAAAAAGTTGAAGAGTTTTCTCACCATTTCCCGACGAACGGAACATCAGTCGTCGAATCCGAAAGGTCAAAGTATAAAGGAGGCCGAAAGGAACTATATACTGAAAACGGTGAAGATCTGACGGTAAGAGTCGGAGATCGAAGAAGAAAGGACCTAAACGGTCTTTGCTTGATTCGTGAGCATCTGAGCGTTATCTAACGAAACGGTCACCAGATCTGAGTCCAGCACGTCGAGACGAGTCCTCTGGTGTAGTTTGAAGTTGAACGGCCGCCATAGACGGCGGCCGATGACAGTGACATGGTGATGGCGGCCGCTTGTGTTGGGAGTGAGAGTGGAGAATCTGATTTCTTTTAGAAGCAGGTTAATTAAAAAAGCATCCAAATGTCTATTAATTAAAGGAATAAAAAGTAAACTTAAAATTCCTTTAATTAAACGCCAAATAGCATTGAATTTGGAGATTGATATGCGCGTGTTTTAAGTGGAGAGGTTAAATTACCTTTTTAGTTCCTTTGAGTTTAGGTGTATTGCATTTAGATCTCATTTTTTGTATTTTGAGTCTAGATTCATTTGATTTTGGTCCTATTTTAAGTTTGATCTGATTGGTTTTTGGCAATATAGATTTTGATTTCATTCAATTAGGTTCTGCTTCATAAAATTAATTAATATTTAAGCCCTTTTAATTTGCTTTAAATCTAATTTGGTCATTGTTTAAAGATTTGGTAATTAATTGGCTTTGATGTTTGGTTAATTTTTGAATTGGTTTCTAATTAAAATTAAATTTGGTTAGATCTAGTTAGGTGAATAATTTTGAACTTGATTAATAATTTAATTTTAATTTTTGATTAGGTTCGATTTTGTTCTTTTCTGATTTAATTTATTTTGCTAATTAATGATTCCCTCCCATGCATTTGCATTTTAGATCATATCACATCATTTTTCATATTTTAGCAGCATAATTTTTTTAAGTAGTGCTATTAACCCCTTTTTTGAGACTCCTCTTTTTAGACAACCAAAACCCTTAGGTACCAATTTTGGGCGTAGTAGGGGTGCTATAACCTTCCTCACTCGTAACCGACTCCCGAACCTAACGACGATCTCGGTGTTGCCGCAGACCAATTTTTACAGGTTTTCGGTCGTACCCAACCCAAAACGACCGATGGAGACTCCAAGTGTTTGATGGGCTTTTGAAGGCCCAATTTATTTTGACCCGGACAGAAAACGGTGTCTACAAAAGGTAAAACCCTAATTTAAAAAAAACGTCATGCTATTTTTACACCCAATTTAGAAATGGTCACAACATTCTCCAAGTCAAAGTCAATAAAATTCTCTTTTCAAGTAAACATTTGAGATTTTTTTTATACTTGAAGTATACTTGCCTTATTCTTTTTCCACTATGCTTAGCTTGCATCTTTAAAGAATTTAAGTTGACTTAATTATTAAAGCGTGTCTAAGTGCCGCATGAGAAAAAAAAAAGTAAGTTCGTGACAAAAGAGAATCGTTAAAGATTTATTACATAAACTTTAAATGAGAGTAAGGAGAATATTGAGGATACTTTGAATGACTACATTAATGATTCATGAATTGTTGTGGAAGTGCTAGACAAATCATTGTCTAGACTCTAGCCATGTAATTTTACTAATTTATTTGTCACCATATTTGTTATTAGATAAATATGTTTGAAGTCAAGTAGTCAACATACCAATTTTTCTTATAGAGGTTGTCAATGATCCGAACTAGAGAGATGAGACTTGAATAAGTAGAGGGATTGGATATTATTTCAGCGGCCTCGACATTATCAAATTGAATTTAAATGCGTTCATAATTTAGAAGCAATGGAAGATGGAGCGGATAAAAACTTCCAAAAATTCAGCAAGTAAGATCGATGAGTGGCAAATCATCTTCGAGAAGCCGACAATACAGAAGCCCTCATAGTCTAATAGGATGGAACTAAGGTATGTAAATAAATCGAACGAACACGAAAGAGTGTGTATTGATATTCGTTCGTTTAATTTTAATCGAAAAATAAACAAATACGAACATAAACGAACACAATTTTTTTGTTCGTGTTCGTTCGTTTAAATAATAAACGAATACAAATGAACATATATAATGTGTTAAATATCTAATATTTTAGGTTAATTTAATTAACCGATTTTAAACCGAATTAGTCGATAATTGAAATTTGAAAAAACTCTTAATCATAAGCCGAAACCTAAAATTATCTAATATATTAACCAATTTTATTTTGATTCAGTCGGTTAGTTCGGTTTAATCGAACAATGAACACCCTCAAACATATGTGAATAAACGAACAAACATAAACGAACGAATTACCAAACGTTCACGAACATAAATGAACGAACAAGCCCTTTGTTCGTGTTCGTTCATTTAATTAAACAAATAAAAAATCTTGTTCATTCGCTCGTTTAATAAATAAACGAACATAAATGAACTTCTCGCCGAATGATTCACTAAACGTATGGTTCGTTTACAACTCTAATGCCACCTATGAGCCATGAATTGAAAATTGAAAGATTAAAAACAATATTTTTTTACATGTAACTGCCTTGATTTTATTGTTAATAAAAAAAGAAATCAAACTTACAAATGTACTATAACAACAAGAAATTACATCATGACCATTATCATCACGTCATTTGTAGTTGTAACCAATAAAACTCATCAATTTTATTAACTTTTTCATGTTATTTTTTATCAAGTGAATATTCGCTCATATTTATCATAAATTAAATTAAAAAACCAACCACCTCATTTTATTTTCCAAAAATAAATCTTCACTTTGTTTGCCTCGTAGAAAGTGTGTGATTATTTAAAAATTAATTATCAATGAATTAATGACATAGAGAAGAAAAATAAGAACTAATTTTTAATGAATAAAATTATATATGATATGATGAGTCAGATTTTTTTTTGTTTAAATAATGAGTTGGATTCATATAATAATTTTTCCGTTTTATAATATTTCTGTTATGAATATTAATATCCAAGTGCATCCAAAGGCACCCTAAGAATAGATTAAATCCAATTATTGTTCGCCTGGGCTGGGCTTTAAATTTTTTGTTGCACTGGGCACGATAGTTGTTTGTTAACAAGGAGTAGTACCCACCCCGGCGCAATAGCGGTCGCATGCAACTTGATAGATTTCATTAAGCCCAAGAAAACGGGTTGAAAACCGGAGGACGTGAAAACTGAAAAGCTGACAAAAAGAAGCGACGAGACGCGCGACACGAGTTCACGAGTGACTCATGTCATGAGTCATGAGTCATGACTAATCAAAAACGACGTCGCTGGAAAGTTCGATACGCTTCATAATCATGGGACGCTGCTTGGTCTAGATTCTTCTCGAATCAAATCTCTCTCCCGAACAATCCACATAGGCATCATCATTCCTCATAGACGAACTCAGCTTGCCCGAAAGCGTCGCGATTTGGTGAACCCTAAAAGCAACCCCTCCATTTCCGTACACACTCGATTGCCTTTTTCATCGATCACAACGGATTTCTCAGGTTCCTTCGGATTCTTCACTATTTGGTTTAGACTTCTGCATAATATTTAGGTTTGTGCCGTTGGTTCCATTTTTATTTTCTCTTACGTTCTCCGATGTGAATCTACCGCTTTCTAGGGTTTTATTTGATGATTTTTCTTGTCTTAAATGATTTTGATCTTATTTGATTTCCTCTAGGTTCTCCGATCCGACGATTGTTATGTAATTGTTTTGATTGATTGATGTTATCGTCGTTTCTAATTTGTTGAATTTGACATAACATCTTGTTTACTACAATTTTGCATTTCTTTAGTTTTTGTTTCTATTTCTTAGGAGAAAAAAAAACGAAAGTATATTGGTATTGCATTTGGTTATGCAAACCTGCACCTTAAATGTAGGAAATTTTGACTTTTGTTGACCATGGCTAAAAGAATTGCTTGTAATGCGTTTTCTTCTCGTATGCCATTGATATATAAGAAATGAAAATATATCTTAATGCTCAATTAGATAAGATTCTAAAGCTGTGATAAGCAAACTTTTTTCCCTCATTTTTAAGAGAGACTAATGTATTCTATTTATCCGATCTTCTCAATCATCCATGTTTCTAGACAATGGATTATTATTGTTATTATAATTAGAGAAATTAACTAGACAATTGCTTCGGGACCTCGGGTGCTGATTCGTTGTGATTTCAACTGCTTTAAGGGCTAACTACCTTTTAGCCAGTTAAAGTTTACTCTGGGATTTTGGACTAGTGTAAAATTATGAATGGAAATGATTTTTGTATTTTTGTTTTGCTGTTTTAGGCACCGGTAGCTGTTGAATTTCCATGGCAGATCAGTACTCTAATGAAGGTTCAAGTGTGGGCACCACTTCTGGGGAATCTTCTGATTCAGTTGTAGAGCTAAGAATCAAGACTCTGGATTCACGGATTTTTAGTTTCCCTGTTGACAAAAATGTAAGCGCTTGCTTCTAGGCATGGTCAATTTCATAAAGTTGCTGTCATTCAGTGCATCTTTAATTTTTGAAAATTGTGTCTCATCAAGCTTTTAGCTGATACCTATTACTTGGATGATTTCAGACTCCAGTTTTGTTGTTCAAGGAGAGAATAGCTAAGGACCTTGGTGTACCAGTTGGTCAGCAAAGGCTGATATTCAGAGGAAAGGTCTTAAAGGATGATCATCTCCTTTCTGAATATCGTATCCTGTCATTTATGTTTCTAGAGAACATCATTGCCCAGTTAAACTAGATATGTTCTACATGAAAGATTTACTGTGCTGCAGTTTGCTGCAGGACTAATTATTAGTTCCTTAGATGATGCCTTCATTTGCAGAATTATCACAATTATATAATCTAAAGCATGACCTGTGCATGCAAGTTTGGATTGGTTTTGTTCCTGGAAAAATTAGTTGATCTCTAGCAGTGATAACTGCTGCTTATTCACTTCATTCTCTAGAATGGGGATTAATTAAATGGCTTGAATGCATAGCCTATAGCAAAGACTATATTAATTCGTAGACACTTCATGTTATGTGTCATAAAAAAACCAGAACCGGAAATTAGTTATTGTAACTATCAAAAAAGGGAATCAAAATGATGTCTTATCTACTTAAGTTTGTTGTCTTGTTAAAAGTTTCATTTGTTGTTCACTTTATACCATCTATCCTTCACTGGCTTTTTAGAAGTTGAGAATGGGCATACATTGCACTTAGTTGAAAGGCAGCCTGCCCAATCACAGCCTTCATCTGATGCAAGTTCGGGAGAAGCAGATGTAAATAACAGTAATAGAGGTATTAATATATCCAGTGGTGCTTGTCTGGCCTTGAAATTTGGTTTGTTATACTAAAATATGTAGTTATCAAGAGTTAATTGAACTATGAATGGCAGGAAATGCTGCTGCTGCAGGCATCCCTCGTAACCGAGTTGGGCAGATTTCCCACAGTGTGGTTCTTGGGACCTTTAATGTTGGAGATCAAGGTGATGGCAGTGCTCCAGACCTTAGTCGGGTGGGTACTTTCTCTCTCTTTTTTATTTTATTTTATTTTGAAGCGTTTCAATTTACCTTTAACAATGTTGGTGAAGGGATGCTGATTATTACTTCATTATTTGTTGCTCGACTTTTAGGTTATTGGGGCAGTTTTAAATTCTTTTGGAGTTGGAGGCCAGTCTACTACTAATGGTACCATTACACAGTCTTCAACCTCTGTGAGTAATACTTGATTACATTTTTTTCTTTTCTTAGAGTTAACAAGTTAAATTTGACTTTGGGTGGTATTGAAAAGCCTTGATTATTTGTCTTCATTATTAGTTGCAACAGATGCTTATATTTCCCTAGCTTTGTGTTGGCAAATGCTTCCGCTTAAAATTATTAATTCTTCTTAGATATTCTTACCATCTTATGTATCCTGTTAAACCTAATGAACATGCCAATGATTCAAATGTAGCGAAAATGGAAAAACTAGAAAGAATTTGATGGCTTAAGGGTTTAAGTAATCATCGATATTGCTTTTGGCTTCTCAAAGTGGTAGTAATATAAAATGCTCAAAGTAATTGAATAACCAAAATAATGTTTTCATTCAGGCTTCTCCAGGAAATGAAACAAATGGAGGACGTGCTGCTGGTGAGAACCAAGCAGGAAATCAGGCACAGTCTGGTCAATCATTTCAAGTTGCTCATCAAGTTGTGCCAATTCCTTTAAGTGCAGCACAAGTATCTATTCCTTCACTTAATATGGTAGTACAGCTGAACTTATTTGTCTTTTAGCAGATTATAATTTGATTGTTGTCTAATTCCACTCTTTTCTTTTTCTCCAGCCAATTCCTGATTCTTTAAATACTCTCTCTGAGTTTATGAACCACATGGAGGCACATTCTCCAAATGGTGATACTACTAAAAGCATTAACTCAAGCATTTGTTTGGAAATAGTTGCAATGAGCCAATGACTTATTGCTACTGCATTATGTAGGGTATCAGCCACACACATCTACAACTAACATAAGGGAACAACCAATGGTTGCATTACCTTCCGATGCACGGGGTCTGCCGACACCTGAAGCATTGAGCATTGTCATTCGACATGCAGTACGGCTTCTCAGCAGTCATGCTATTGGTGCATTGTCTGTAAGTGCCGTCTGTGCCTTAGACTGTTTCCTGTATTTACTGTCTTTTGGAATTTTTAGGCTTTTTGTCATTAAATGTTTAACCAAATTCATGTTAAGGTTGATATGATATGTTGAATACTACTTTCCTTCTATAATTTTGTAATTCTTAGTCAGATTTGTGCTAAAATCTCAGTGAATTCTCTTTCACATGTGAAATTACTGGATCTGTGGTGATTTTTTGTGTGATTTGAAATTCATAAGTACTTGTACATTGGGGAAGCTAAATGAGAATTATTTTTGTTATATGATTTGGAAGTCATTGTTTAAGCTACAGAGGTTTTGAAGAAGAAGAATTATTATATAACTGAGGATTCTTTACTATGAATAGATTACACATTCCTTTTCTTTCTGGTGATTTTCATCTGAATCTATGTGTCTTTCGTATGCTGCTACTTTTGTAGCATATTGCAGGACGTTTAGAGCAAGAGAGGGATTCTTCTGATCCTACAGTTCGGGGGCAAATTCAAACGGAATCAGTACAAGCAGGTCTTACAATGCAGCATTTAGGTTCTCTTCTTTTAGAGCTTGGCCGAACCATACTGACGCTGCGGATGGGACATTCTCCTGTATGACCTACAATCTCTTGCATTCTTATTCCCTTCTCTCATTGAATAATAACACGCCACTAAATGTTTCATGCAATTCACAGGCAGAATCTTCAGTTAATGCTGGACCTGCAGTTTATATATCTCCTTCTGGGCCGAATCCTATTATGGTTCAGGTATGCTAAAAATTTGTTTACATTATATCAAGTTGTAAAATCCTGCTAATATATTCTATTTATATATGGTAACGTGTAGATATATTGATTGTCAAAACTACTCTGAGCAATTTATTCATGTAGCAGATTCTTTCGTTCTGTGTAATGTTTTTTCTGTTGATTGTTATTCACCAGTAACTAAATTGAAGAGTATGATATATGGTTGTATCTAGTTTGTAAACACTGCAAAATCCTGGTAATATATCCTGATTACCACAAAACTCTGAGCAGTTCTTTCGATCATTGCAGTTATTTCCGTGTTGTGTAATATGTGTTCTTCTATTGATTATTATTCACCAATGCTAGATTGAAGAGATTGATATTCATCTGGTCTCTCTAGGATCATATAACCAACTATAGTGACATTCCTTGGAGCAGATATTTTAGCAGTTTGAGTCTAAGTTACTTCTTAAAAAAATATGTTATGCTCTTGAGACATAAAAGACAATTTTCTTTTAATGACAGAGAATTAACAGAAAGAGAGGTTTGGGTATAAAGCAGGGAGTTCTGAGATGTGAAACTTTTATTTTACAATTTTAACATGTTATTGTTAGTTGTATAAAGCATGCTTTTTTCAGTAGACATTGTACTTCACCAGTTGGCTTGAGATGTTCTGAAACAACTATGGATGAACTTGCTTTGTTAATTCAAGTGTTTAAAATTTCCTTAGGATCCTATTCATCATGCATACGTTGGTTGTTTATCTGCAGCCTTTCCCCCTTCAAACCAGATCCCTCTTTAGTGGTTCCCATTCTCCATCAAATCCTCTGACTGTAGGTCCTGTTGGTGTTGGAAATCCTGCACGTAACATAAATATCCACATACATCCTGGTGGGTAAAATCTGCACCCAGTCCACAATTTTCCTTTCTTAAACTGAAGTGAAGTTACATTTTTATTTAATAACTGTCATTATTATCAGGCACAGCACTGGCACCTTTGGTTTCAGCGGTTGGTAACAATGCTGGTTCTGGTTCAGTGCGGGTTCTTCCTGTGCGAAACACTATTCCTGCAGCTGACCAAGCACGTGCTACTGGTGCAATGTCCAGTTCAGCACAATCCGCAACCACTGAGTCATCACTATCCTCTGTTGTTGCTGAACTGAATTCAAGAATAAGAAACTTAGCTAGTATGCAGGGAGATAACCAGACTGCATCAGGTAGATGGCAATTAATTGTTTTCAGATACTAATAGCTACATTGTTGTTCATATTATATCTCTGGTATTTAATGGTCAAAGTCGAATAGTGGAATTCATATTTGTCTGGTGCAGGTACTCAGCAGCCCAATAATATTGCTTCTAGTGGAGCTGGGGGTTCTACTGTTGCTGTACAGGCAAACCCTGAAACAGAAGAACCGAAGGTGTGCATTTTTCACAATAAAATGATCTCAATTAGGAACTATCTGTTTAGTGTCTCTGACCACCACTGTTACTATTGATATTCAGTCGCAACCTCAGCATGCTGAAGGAAGTAACAACAATGCGGAGAGCGGTGAGAATTCAAAGGCTGCATCAATTGGCACAGTTAAATGTTCTCCTGGTTCAAGTGGAGAATCCTTGGTAAAGTTGGAAGATCCTTCAGGAAGTGTTATCAAATCCAGCGAGGAAAATGCCAAGCCTGTACCACTTGGTTTAGGGTTGGGGGGTTTGGAACGTAAGGTGTGATGATAATTTTTTTCTTTATTCTCAATCTAGTTTATGTTTCTTTTATTGAAATTGATCATATTCATTCTGGGCAGAGACGAGTCAAAGCGACAAAATCATCTTCCACTGCTGGTGATAGTGGAACAACTAGTTCTTCTCTTGATCAAAACCTGAGTGCTAGAACAACCGGTCAACAGATTTTGCAGTCACTTGCATCTCGGAGCTCTTCTGTAAATAGGGTAGATCCTTCCTCAGGTGATCCAGGTGTTCAGAGTAGTAGGTTGTCAGGAGTGCAGGGTTCTGTTGATCAACCAGGGGCTGCTAATGCCGTCTCTCAAGTTCTTCAAAGTCCCGCATTAAATGGATTATTGGCCGGGGTCTCAGAGCAAACTGGTGTTGGTTCACCAGATGATTTTAGGAACATGTTGCAGCAACTCACTCGAAGTCCACAAATCATGAACACTGTTAGTCAACTAGCTCAGCAGGTTGATAGCCAGGATATTGGAAACATGTTTTCAGGTTTTGGAGGAGGCCAAGGTGGTGGCATTGATCTGTCACGAATGGTCCAACAAATGATGCCTATTGTTACTCAGGCGCTTGGTCATGGGCCTTCTGCACCTCCGCCATTCCCTGCTATAGAACCTAAATTGCAGGTATAGTGTGATGAGGGGAGGTCATCTGCTGACCGCTGCTGATAAATCATGTGATCATCATGGTTTTCAGTTTTATATACATATAGTTTAGATTTTTCAGGTGGTTTGTGTTGTGTGTATACATACACTGACATGAAGGAATGTTGTCCTATCTGCTGTTTCTTCCAGGATGATCATGATATTCAACAAACGGTTCGGAGGATTGAGCAATCTAATCTACCAGGTAACGTCTTCCACGCTGTTGCCGAAAATGCAATTGAGGTATATGGCGATGGGAGGAATGCTGATGAACTTCTGAATGAGTTATGTGGTAATGAAGGTCTTGCCAAGGTGAGTTGTGTCTGCCTTTGATATATTAGGTTTTTTTACCAGTCAAAGCAGCTAGAGGTTTAAGTGCTTCCATTATGTTGAGAAAGAAAATAGCTTAAGCAACATTGTCCTTTTAACTTCCTAATTATCCAGGTTGATTATTGTAGGGAAACTCATAATATTCTTACATGTTCAGGAATACACAGAGATGCTACAGCAGGACCTACGTCAAAGATTTCAGGATAAATCTGATGAGAAGGATGTGTAGCTCTTTATGATGGAAGTAAAAGTTGCGCTTCTTCGCTATGAAAGCTGTGCAGCTAATCACTTCATATTGTGCTGGGGACATTTCTTACCCAGGTTCCATTTGTAAACTCGGGATTCTGGGGTGATTGATACTCTTTGATCTATATTTGTTTTGTATGTTCTCTTTGTTTAATTGTTACATCACATATTTTATTCAGGCCATTAGCGTTTCTCTTTTGGCTGGTTTCTTAGATATGAAAATGCCGACATATATTACCACTGTTTTTAATTAACCATCCTCTATCAACTAGATGTAAAAGGCTCTACTTATCTTTTTATATAAATTAGAGTTTCCTTGCCTGGATCAAATGTATCTGAACTATTCATTTTCAAACTGATTTTTTTTTTTTTTTTGCATTAAACCCACAAATGCTTTTATAGACTGAGACCATTATAACATTTTTCAGAGTCGAACCATTACCATTTTTGTATCGGAATTCTTGTAATTATAAATGGTTATTTTTTATTCAGCTAACGTTTTGATTTTCATGTGAGATGGGTTAGTATAATTTGGTTTCTTCATCGTCATCCTAATCAAAAGCTGGAGTGGGTTCTTTGTGGTCCAAACTCCAATATAGCAAACATGTTCTATATGGAGTATTGATCAGGATTGTAGAATTCAGTCCATATGTTTAGTTACTTTATATAGGCTTTTATTTGTAATCTAAGTTTGCGTTTGGTTCATAGAATATAAGATTACCTCTGGGAATAAGATTCTCGAAATGTAATATTATTGTGTTTGGTTGGAGGAATATAAGATTACCTAAAAGTAAAATTTACTAAATTACCCAGATTTTATATTTTCTTTTAATATGTTAAACTTTCAATATTGAGTTAAAAATATCTACAAGTTATAGAACTATTTTTGTTATATTATCTAAAATTTACACAACTATATATTTATCATATTATTAATATAATTATTATATTAAAAAAATAAAAATATATTTTATATTCGCATATCTTTGCTATTTTTTATTAAAATAATTTGAATCATAAGATGTAGTGTGGTTGTTGCTCATCTCATCTCTTAACCATGAGATCAGGAGTTCGATTCCTACCAATGGGAATGAAGCACATTTCATGACCAGTGTTTACCTATTAGTAAGAGCACTGCGGCGAGAGGATTAGTAACTGCTACCGGCGGTGGATACCTTGACTCAAACAAAAAAATAATAATAATTTTGTAAATTTTCAAATGATAAATGTTTAATGTGTTCTATTTCTCATTTTTTATTACGTAGGATAAATTGTCAAATAAATTAAAGTAAATAATAAAATAAATCTAAAAATTGTAAAATAGTGATAAAAATTTTAGATCATAAATTTAACAGACTAAAATATTTTATAATATGATAAAAATCTTATAAATTAAAATATAAAATTAAAAATACCAACTACTATGTGTAACACCATTTAAATATTAAATTAATTTTGAAAAAAATATTTAATTAATTTAAATCATAAATAATTAACCATTTAATTAAAAATTTAAACAAAAAAATCTACATGAACAAAATTCATTAACTTAGGAGCAATAATGTCCAAAGGGATGCAGCAGGTTACACTTTTACACTTTCCCAAAGCAAGAGAGCTCAAAGCAATAAGATGAAAGCTGAAATGAGATGCTAGCCTTAACTAGGAAGATCCATCATTGAGCTTTAGGCCACTACCGAGCAGAAATAGAGGATCATACACTTGAGAGATGATCCCTACTTGTAAAGGCGGAGACAATGCCTCTTGTTGCGACAAATTGAATTTCAAAAAGCTCTTTTATCAATCACATTTTCAGGCACACTAGTCAAAAGCCATATACCCATTAAAATCCTTTTTTTACTAATATAAAAGGCCTTTGTTAAAATATCTTTCATCAAGCAAAAAAAGGCAGTAAATAAAATAAACTAAGCAAAAGATTAACTAACAAAGAGAATGAACTAACTCTAAGGGTTGATCTCAGATTGAAACCCAAGGCATGGTCCATTGAAAGCCCAGGGAAAAATTTCTGAAACAGTAAAAAAAAGAAAATTTTAAGTCCAAGGGGGCGATAAAATGGATTTTAAGTTATTTTGGACAAAGCGGCGAACGGACCTAAAAATTTAGTACGCATGAGACCTAATTTATAATCTGTAAGCCTCTCCCTTCTACCCTCCCTTAGTAGTGGTCCTTTTCAAGCAAAAAATACGAGTTTGGGCGACCTTTTGCCTCCATTTCCAACTGGTGAAGGGCAGATTGGGAGCTAAGAAGAAAACGAATCTTGTAAGAGGTGCCATCCTGACCTGGAGGAGGTGATGGGGAAGTTGTTGGTTCAACCAACTGAGGGAAAGTTGCTTGCTTACTTATACTCAATTGAAGGGTTAAGTATTAATTAAATAGTTCAGTTGTTGCGCCTTATATCCTAGTAAAGTTCGAACCGTTTTTAGAGCGAAGGATTTCGATCTTAGACTGAAAAATTAAGCACATGAACTATGAGTTGATTCGACCTGGAATTCATTGTGAAGTCATCCACGACTATTTGTTTAGTCAAAACAACAATTCAGTTTGATCGAATTGTCTAATTTCGTTTGTTTGTTGTGTTTTCATGTTGCGTTTTAAAATTTATTCATTAAAATTAATCCTATTTTATTACATTACACCTATTTCTTTCGAATTAATTTCGATATAGTACTAATTTGTATAGTAAGAGTATAAATATATATTTATACTATCATTATACACTATTATTATATAGTAATATAGTATACAAATCTAAAACAAGTAATACTTTTTTGTTTTCACTTCATTTCGATTTTAGATTTTTCTAAATAAAAAGAATTCGAATGTCTAACTAATATCTAATATGTATTAGAATTTTAGAAATAAAAAGCCTTCAAATTAAAATTTGAAAATTCTATTTATTTATTCTATTTATTTTATTCTAAATCTCAAATTTTTATTTTATATCTAAATATATTTCTATATATTATTTATAATTTATATATATTTATATGTATTGAATTGAATCTATTTTATGAAATTATGTTTATGAAAAGATTTTTCTTTGTTTTTCAAACTCTCAAGTGTCAATAAATCCATACAATTAAAGCGCTCTTAGATCCGCACGATTCAATATTAGATTCAATTTGAGTTGAGTTAATTTAGGTTGTTTTTTTTTTGTTTTTTTATCTTTACCGGATTTGTGTCATAATTTTAACTCCAAAAATTTCTAGTTTCAGTTTCAAGTTCGTCCCTTTATCTACCAGGAGAGCCACCTTCGTCCGCCTCGCATAAAAAAAAGAATCAAATACTACATGTTTCGATTACGGATCCCGATACAGGAAACGGAACACAAAAACGACAGATGTGCTGGCTAAAGGAAAAGATTCCACCTCTTTTGTTCCATCAAATTCAACATGTCATTCAGAGGGATAATTATATAGGTTTTTAGCCAGTGAAAATGGAATTATATCCCTTGCCCACTCCATATGGCGTATTTTGGCCTTTAGTTGGTCGATTATTCACATGAGAATTGACAAATATCTAAGAAATTGGTGGAAATGACATTCCCACCATTTAGGGGGAAAGTGACACTGTTGGAAAAAAATATTACCTCATATGGGGAATACTCTCAAACCAAACAAATGAATGTTATTCCGAAAAAAATTATTACCTCCGATAATTTTTTTTTTTGCTAACTAAATGCCCCCTAAAAGTTATTTGAAACGTAGATACGGTGAAGCATGTTGTATTATTAACGTGGTAGAATTATAGATATGGCCTACACTACATATTCAACCAAAATAGAGAAAAAAAACGGTGTAAAAATAGAGGTCTTAACAAAGTGTGAGACCGCTGCAGCCAAGTTAACACATGTAGTTTGAAAAGCGAAGTGCCAAAGTTGCATGTGTATTGTTGGACTCTTGTCGTATTTTTATTCTTCAGCTGGCTGTATGATACGAACGTAACAATAACATGCTTGGACCTACGAGCCTGCAGCATTTCCTACTCTTTGTCTGTGCAAATAAGTAGACTAGAAACCATGGATGTTTGCTATTATATCTTAGCCCTAGCTAGGTTGCTCTTAGAAACCCAGTTTTAAAGCGCTTAAAGCAGTTGGTTCAGTTAAATGAATGCAGCCGCGTGATTTCATCCCTGGTATGTATGGATTTAGCCCTAATGGTCTTAACGCCTTTTCAAATAGCAATGATGGCACATGCTAGTATGCTAGAGCAATCGAGCTCCAGGACGTGGGGACACTGGCACACTACCTTGCCTCATTTCATGACCATTCATTTTTGGCATTCTCAGGCTCAGCACACCTTATTGTATCTATTTAACCGACGATGCTGATAATGGAGATGGTTCGGGTTAGATTAAGTTTATTTTATTCTCGTATTGTCTCGAGTTTTAATAAATTCTTAGAATTTGAGTTTAAACCAATTTGGATCTTAGTTTTTGGGTTGATTTTTCGTGTCACCTTCAAATGCTAGCTAGCAGCAGAATTGTTTTCAATCATTCTTTATTTTGACTTGTTCTCTCTCACCATAACTGAAGTCCCCACTCAAAAATCATTGTGTTTATGCACATATAGTCGGTAAGTTATACTCTGGAAGTTCTAACATCAGAATTACTTTTAAGTACATAAACGAGAGAGAAAAGCAAAGCTAAAGGAAAATGATGCAGTTGTATTGTATGTTGCTTCCAGTTCAGCCAAGCTCAATGTCCCAGATCGCTACAAAGCAAAAGTGAAAAGGCAAGGTGACAGTGACATACCTTTTTCTTTTGATTTATACCAACCAAATCCGAAATTGAATTAATTGATCTGTCGCCAATTATTAACAGATTTGAATTAAAGCGCTAATGCCTTTTGACTCTCTCCTGTTTGTTTTGTCTACAAATGCTTAAGCACCACAAATCAACAAAAGCTTTAGATTGGGTTATTTTAATATAAAAAAGATGGGTAAATAAAAGGTGAAAAAGTGTAACGTGAGATCTTAACGGGGTCTGGCAATCGAAAATCCCTGTTCCAGAACAAATCAAAGCGGTAACATTGAAAGAACAATATAGTCTAAACCCTATAGAGATGAAAACAATTGAAGTCTAATGGTAAGGTAATGGGCTAATGGCAACTCAATGTAGTTATTGTCTTTGGCACTAAGGTAAAATAAGACTACATCCCACATTCTGAAGGAACAAGAAGACAAACAACTCCAACCCATGTGGGAGACAAACCAAAATTCACAGTTGAAAATTGAAATAGTAAAGGACCCCACTCCCCACAGTTCTACGTCTTTCTCTTTTTTATCCCTTATTTTCCTCAAAATTTCCTTTATTTATCTTGAAAGTAAACATGCTTAAGATGTAGTTAAACAACTACAAATTTTAAAATTTGTTTAAAAGTCTAAAATATTAAATTTTTTATAATATTTTAAATTATTTTTTCGTTATTTTTAACAAATTTCAAAAACGCGTCTTTTCTATAACATATTAGATTAATAATTCTTTTGACAAATTTTCTAAACTTGTTGTTAAAATCAACTTAAAATATTATTAAAAAAACTAACATTTTAAGTTTTTTACAAGTTTAAATTTAGGTTATATTTTGATACATTATAAATTTTTTACACAACCCTTTATATTTTTAAAAACTAAATTTTTAACGTATAAATCTTAAACTCTAAAACAAACCTCTCAACCTCTGAACCCTAACTCATTTTTATCTTCCCAGCTGTTCCAACACATTAATATGACGTCCCTTAAATATCGTGCCATCCCTCTATCAAAGTCCTAATTCACTGCTCCACCCTCTCCCGCCCTCCTTTTCTAAACTCTCTCTCTTTTTATCTTCCCTTTCACACTCTTTTTTCAAACAACAGAGGCCCGAACCAAGAGCGTCTTTCGTTCTCTTTCCAATACTTCCAAAAATGCCGCTTCACTTGGCGGTAGCATTGTTTTGTGCCACCGCTTCTCTTTTCGCCATCGCCGGGGCCGAAGATCCCTACCGCTTCTACAGCTGGAATGTTACTTACGGAGATATCTATCCTCTCGGCGTTCGTCAAACGGTGAGCCCTTTTCATAATCTCACTGCTCTTCACTCATATATAAACATTACTCATTGATAACACTTTGATGTTTCAGGGTTTTCTGATTAATGGGCAATTCCCAGGCCCCGATATCCACTCGGTCACCAATGACAATCTCATCATCAACGTCTTCAACAACTTGAACGAGTCTTTTCTGCTTTCCTGGTAACTTTTTTCTCCTCACTTCACTGTGAACATGGGGATATATTTGTACTCAACTCAAGCCATTCTTGTTTTCTTTCCCTACATTGCTAAACGTGAAGTTCAAGGAAAACAGCCATGTGCTTGATCTAATTGCAGGACAGATCTTGCTTTAATAATGGAAACGATTCGTTATCAGCTTTTACTGTGAGCATGTGGCTAAATAAGTACTTCTCTGATACGCTGTATTTAGAAAGCGACTTGTCCTTGATTCACAAATACATCATTCAATTTTTGAATTGATTGGAGGAAAAAACAAAGCTGAATTAATGGTCGTTAATTTACCTACTTAAGACTCCATTATTTTCTATCACCACGTAAAAGTTAATATATTGGAAGTGAAGGGGATTAGCCTTAATTAACATATTTATTGTTTTGGATCTAGAATAAAGCTGTTTGAGCTGTAGTAAATATAATTCTTCTTTTACCTTAGATGATTCATTTGAGCTATATAAATGTAGGAATGGTATCCAACAGAGGAGGAATTCGTATGAAGACGGTGTATTCGGAACAACGTGCCCTATTCCACCGGGAAAGAACTTCACATACATTCTGCAGGTGAAGGATCAAATAGGGAGTTTCTATTACTACCCATCTCTCGGATTCCACAAGGCGGCTGGTGGTTTTGGGGGGATCAGGATCCTTAGCAGACCACGAATCCCAGTCCCCTTCCCGGACCCTGACGGGGATTACACCGTGCTCATTGGAGATTGGTACAAGTCCAATCACACGGTAATCACTAATCGCCTACATTTTTCGAATTAAAGTTGCTTGCTTTTTAGGTTGGCAAGAAATGTGTGCTATTCATAATGTGGTGGTGTACCAGAATTTAACATGGTGGGATCACCCTGTGTGTGGGGATTTGTAAATGTGTCGGCAGCGTAATGCTGTGGGCTATATGGGCCTACGGCTCTTCTGCCTTTTTGCAGCTGGATTTTCCATTTTTATTTTAAACGTGGCATGAAACATCTCTTTTTCTTTTACACGGTAAATATTTGTTACATTGGCAGTGAAGTGTTCTTTCTTTTTACCCTACAAGCGGTTTTACTGTCACAGATTTTTATTTTGTAAAATTTTATCAAGCTTATTGAGAGTAGAGTTAAATAATTTCGAGTGAGTCCAACACTATTTAACATGTATGAATTGGCTTGATAAGTATCCTTAAGACAGAGTTTAGTGAGGCTAATTGATATGGAATTGTGCAGGTTTTGCAAGCTCATCTGGATCGTGGTAAGAAGCTACCGTTCCCTGATGGAATCCTCATCAATGGTCGTGGACCTGGTGGTGCCTCCTTCAATGTTGAACAAGGTAAAATCAATGAATTAGAAAAGCTTTTTAAGAGAATCAATCATATAATTAGTTTTGTCTGTTGCGTTGCAGGCAAAACCTACAGGCTCAGGATATCGAATGTTGGACTGCAGAATTCTCTCAATTTTCGCATCCAAAATCACAGGTTGACGTTGGTAGAAGTGGAGGGAACGCACACTTTGCAAACTACCTACTCTTCCATCGATCTTCACCTAGGCCAATCGTGCTCCGTTTTGTTCACGGCTGATCAGCCTGCCCAAGACTATTACATTGTCGTCAATACTCGCTTCACCAACCCGGTTCTCACCACCACCGGAACTCTTCGTTACAGCAATTCAGCCGGCCCTGTCTCCGGTCCTCCTCCTGGTGGACCCACCATCCAAATTGACTGGTCTTTGAACCAAGCACGCTCTATCAGGACTAACCTTACAGCAAGTGGACCAAGGCCTAACCCCCAGGGCTCGTACCACTATGGTCTCATTAACACGTCCAGGACCATCAGGCTTGCAAACTCTGCTGGACAAGTTAATGGGAAGCAGAGATATGCGGTTAACAGTGTTTCCTTTGTTCAACCGGACACGCCTCTGAAACTTGCTGACTATTTCAAAATCGGAGGAGTTTTCCGCCCTGGAAGCATATCGGATAATCCTTATGGCGGAGGGATATACCTTGACACTTCAGTTCTGAATACTGATTATAGGGCTTTTATTGAGATTATATTCGAGAACAATGAAGACATCGTACAAAGCTGGCATCTCAATGGCTACTCTTTCTTTGTTGTTGGGTAAGCGTTGCAGTAAGCACTTAAAATTTTCACACAAACATATATGATATAACCAAAAGACATACAATGGTGCTAATATATATATATATATATGTTGGCTTGGAAACCATACTGAAATGCAGTATGGACGGAGGGCAATGGACTGCAGCTAGTAGGAACGGATACAACCTCCGAGACGCCGTTTCACGTTGTACCACTCAGGTAACAAAATCCACCATCCATTATACATATACATTACAACCCACTTTTCATACCAAATACTTGATATACATGTATATGTGGTAAATACATGCAGGTGTATCCTAAATCATGGACAGCCATATATGTGGCACTTGACAACGTAGGAATGTGGAACCTGAGGTCGGAGTACTGGGCAAGACAGTACCTTGGGCAACAGCTTTACTTGCGTGTGTACACAGACTCAACATCTCTCAGGGATGAATTCCCCATCCCCAAGAATGCTCTCCTTTGTGGTAGGGCAGTCGGGCGAAGCACCCGACCCCTGTAAACCACCACACAATGAAGAATGTTGGGTGGTCCATGGATGGAGACAGATGATTGAGGAGACTAGAGTTTTGCCTCTAATCTTAATATATATTTACTATATAATATAGCTCATTGTGTTGTGCTTTAGCATGTATGATCAGAACTTTATAATTAGTGGACCTCAGCTCGAGGTCGCATTCTTTCTTTAGATCAGATCTATATTCTCATTTCTCATTGTATTGTTCAAGTTTCCAACCATGAATGATTGTTGTTGTCTTATTTTTACCATAATCATAATATTTCCATTGTTCAAGTTCAAGTACTGCTGTTACCTGCAAAGGAATTTAACCCTTCTTGCTCTTGTTTTTAGATAGAACATAAAATTTATATACGCATGCCATGTATGATATCAAAGATTCAAACTTGGCCACTTGTGAAAAAGATTAAGATCTTGTAAAGGCAAAAGCCAAGACATCTGATGGAGTGGGAAGAGAAGTCGGTAACATTTTTATTTTTTCCTACCCACAACAAAAAAATTTCATAAAAGTGATCATGCGAGGAAGGCCGGGTGGTTAGAGCACGCTCACCTGCTCTACTCCCTTCCTTTTATAAATGATGTTTTTTTTTTGTATTTTATAAATGGATTAGGTCAAAGTCTATCATTAGTCCATGTGTTATGCATATATTATAGATTTAACCCTATATTTTAATTTGATCAGTCTATATTTTTTAAATTTTAGTTAGGACTCAAACGGTACAAGGTCAATAGGATTAAATTACAAGAAATGAACAAATTGAATAACATAAACTAAATTTGCATATAATACATGGAACTATTAATAAAATTTGATTTAATAAATTTAACATAATATTTTTTTGTATAATCACTAATATTCAACTGATTAATCTGCTATTAAAAAATCAATTAATTTGGATTGAATACTAGACTAACTGATTTTTAATAATAAATTAATCTTTATTAACCAACTGTGTATGATTCCATACGGTAAGGTATTAATAACCTTTTTTTTAATAAATAAGGTACTAATAACCTAAACGCAGGGATTAATGATTACGGATCCTAACCTAAATTAAGCTTGAACCAATCGAATTTTGGTACAAGTTGTGGAAAATTCAATGCATAAACTTGGTGAGCCCTATAGGACTAAAATTGGGATCCAAAAGCCCATAAATTAAGAGTTGTTAGCTGGCCATCTTCTCAATAATTCCTATTTCTCGAGTGTTCGCTTGAGGTCTTTCAAAATTCTGAATAACTCACTCTATTTGTGGTAGAACAAGGAAAGCCAAACCCAGACCTTGCTTTCTATTTTCTCTTCCCACTTCCCGGTCGGATTTCAATCTCAAATTTTCAATATCGCGCTTAAGATCTGGTAAAAGCTTTACTCATTTCTAGGGGTCTATCTCAAACTTATGCATTTGTTCCTTTTTTCACTTCCTTTTACCCTGCTTATGGTTTCGTTAGTTGTTAAATGAGGAAATGAATGAATAATGGAAGTGCTGAGCATAGCTTTTTTACCGGCTCATAGCTCACTATACAAATTTTTGGTTTGTTAAGCAGCATTTGGATGTGTTTCATTGTTAGATTAAAGATGCTGCTTTGTTTTTGTTCCCCCCCCTCTGATTCAGGGTTTTACTTGAGTACCAAAGCTTGAGCTACTCTCGACCACGCTATATCCAATGGCGGTGCGTTATTTGCCTGCTAACACTTACTTTTGTTGGTAAATTATTTTCCATGCTTTTCGTTTGAAGTTTTATTTTGCTTCTTGTTTGGTGAATGTGATAGATTGAAAGAATTCTTAAAGATGACGCTAGTGAAGAGAAGGGGGAGCGTGCCAGAATGGTGAGTCATTATAATTTTTATCTTTTATGTTTTGAACGCTGATAAATGGTTTCAATAAAAACAAGTTTGTACCACTTGTTTGGAATTATGCTATTATATTGGTGTTGCATTGTTGTTACTTTGGGTATCTTATTTTCAGAAACATTGATTTTCATGAGCTTTATTACATTCAGGCGTCATTTGTTGGGGCAATTGCAATTACTGACTTGGTTAAGACAACCCTAGGGCCGAAAGGAATGGTAAGTTTTCCACATCGTGTAGCGAATTAATAAGTGAGTAACAGTTTTTGTTTTCTACTTTAAATCCTTGACTTCGTTGTTGGTGAAATTATCTGGCAGGATAAAATTTTACAGTCAACAGGCAGAGGACAAGCAGTCACTGTTACTAATGATGGAGCTACCATCTTAAAGTCCCTGCATATCGACAACCCTGCTGCAAAAGTTTTAATTGGTATCCTTAATCGTTTTCGTTGTCTTGACTACTCTTTATGAGTAAATTGGTGGTGGTTGTTTTTTTCAACATTTTAAAACTCGCAGGAGTTTGATGAATTTTATTTTGGTACACAAGAGTTCATGGCTGAAATGTAAATGGTTCAATAAGCCATGCTAACAGATAATTGGTTTTATTTGGAAAGAGCTTTTATTTTACTAGGTTACAACCTTAATTCGAAATCCAGACATTTCCAAAGTTCAAGATGACGAGGTTGGTGATGGGACAACGTCTGTTGTTGTTTTGGCTGGAGAACTATTAAGGGAGGCAGAAAAGCTAGTGGCTGCCAAGATCCATCCCATGACTATAATATCAGGCAGGTTCTTTTGGCCTTTCTTTAGTACTTTGCTTCCTATTCTTCTTCTTCTGTACGGCATCTTCCATGTCATGGTTCACTCCTATATGATTTTTTCTTTCCACTAAATGTTGCATGTGTATTTTGTCGCTTGTATTTGGTATTATAGTAAGGCATTAAATTGCTGCGAGTTTTAACTTGTTATCTAGTTTTCATATCTATATAGCTTTAGCAAAGAATCGGGTATGTTAACAGTGTGATTCTTTTTCTGATATGCTTCTATCATATAAAATGTAAAATTGATAGAAGTGAAAGTTTAAAAAGATTGACCCAAAAATTCAACCCATGACAATTTAATTGGGACAAATATTTTCTTGATGTGCCAATTGCCAAATAAGTTAAGTTTCAGAGTTTATAACAATGTTTACTGGTTTTATAGGTTACCGAATGGCAGCCGAATGTGCTCGTAATGCTTTGTTGCAGAGGGTTGTGGATAACAAAGAGAATGCAGGTGAAGATTGTTGGATATTAATACATTCATTTTTTGGCGCATGGATTGCATGATATGCCTGTACTTTGTATATTTTGCCCAACGTTTTAGGCTTTGTTGATTACTGTTTGAACTATATGCTACTAATGTGTTTGATCTGATAAAATCTGTAATTGACTTATTCTTGCCATTAGAGTTTGTCTTTACTCTATTGTATTTGCTTCTTATAGTTCACGCCGTTTCTGAATTTTGCAGAGAAATTCAAGTTGGACTTGATGAAAATTGCAATGACCACTTTGAGTTCCAAAATTCTCTCTCAGGATAAGGTGCATTTTGCACAACTAGCCGTGGATGCTGTTATGAGGTTAAAGGTGATAATTTTCTATTTCTAGCATTTTAAGATTAAAATACAACTTGTTTTATACAAGTGCTTCAAGGCTGTTTGATTTGGAATTGTGTTGAGAATGCCACTTCATCTGTTTTATTACTTTTCTTGATTTTTTTTTTCATTTTTCCTTATCAAGTTTGTTGATTTGACTTGCAACTGCAGGGGAGCACAAATTTAGAGGCCATCCAAATTATCAAGAAGCCTGGGGGATCTTTGAAGGATTCTTTCTTAGATGAAGGGTGAATTACTATGAGCTTATGGCCTTCATTTACTGTTATAGTTTTCTGGTGGGACTAGCTGGGGCTCCAGTATGTCAGCCTTTCCCATAATCTGATTTATTGATTTAAATTTAAATTTTATGATTCCAGATTCATTCTTGACAAGAAAATAGGGCTTGGACAGCCAAAACGGATAGAAAATGCTAAGATTTTGGTTGCAAATACTGCTATGGATACTGATAAAGTGAAGATATATGGTGCACGTGTTCGTGTTGATTCAATGTCGAAGGTTGCTGAAATTGAAGGGGCTGAAAAGGAAAAGATGAGAGAAAAAGTGCAAAAGATCATAGCACACGGGATTAACTGCTTTGTTAACAGGCAGTTGATTTACAATTTCCCTGAAGAACTCTTTGCAGATGCAGGCGTACTTGCAATTGAGCATGCGGATTTTGATGGGATAGAGCGTCTGGCTTTGGTAACAGGTGGTGAAATTGCTTCAACTTTTGACAACCCAGAGTCAGTTAAGCTTGGACATTGCAAGCTTATTGAAGAAATTATGATTGGCGAGGACAAGTTAATTCACTTTTCCGGTGTTGAAATGGGCAAGGCTTGTACTATTGTGTTGAGAGGCGCAAGGTATAGTGTTGAACTGTACCCTAGTTCTCCTTGTTTGATATGTTTGCTTTGTTCGTGACATGCAACTGTTTATGGCAGCCATCATGTGCTGGATGAAGCTGAAAGGTCTCTGCATGATGCCTTGTGTGTGCTGTCTCAGACAGTCAATGATACTAGGGTAGTGCTTGGAGGTGGATGGCCTGAGATGGTAATGGCAAAGGCAGTTGATGAGCTAGCACGCCAGACTCCCGGGAAGAAGTCTCATGCAATTGAAGCTTTCTCGCGGGCACTTGTAGCCATCCCAACAATTATTGCTGACAATGCTGGTCTGGACAGTGCAGATTTGGTAGCTCAGCTTCGTGCAGAGCACCATAAGGAGGGATGCAATGCAGGGATTGATGTCATCTCTGGATCTGTAAGTGCTGAAATTTAATTATTTTAAAAATCAAAACAGAATCTAATGAATTTTATCGCCTTTAGTTTGTTTGAACATGGGTAGAGTTTGTCTTTGGCCGGTGTCCACATAATCACATATGTCCGGTCAGTAAGTTCTTGCTTCATCTTGAAAGATATCACACTTATGCTTAGCATGGTTACAGACCGATGAATCTATACGCGAACCTTGTATAAGAGATTCAGATGGAAATCTCCGTCTTAATGTTATAGATTCAATTACTGATATGGTTTGTGGGTCATTACTGTATTCCACCAAAATGACATTGGATCTACATAAACAGGTAGGAGATATGGCTGAGCTAGGAATCTCTGAATCCTTCAAAGTCAAGCAAGCTGTATTGCTGTCTGCAACTGAGGCTGCTGAGATGATTCTAAGAGTCGACGAAATCATTACTTGTGCACCAAGGAAGAGAGAAGACAGAATGTGAGAAAGGCAAATTCCAATGCCAATCTCAGAGGCACCTTTTTGTTTTTCTTTTGTAATGGGCAATATCTGTCTTGGCATTTGTTTATTGATGAAGAATTTTAGAACTGAATTTTGTATGGTTTGCTTCGGTTGTCTGAAAAAAATGAAGCGATGTTCACTCTTTTATTTTCTGGAAAAGTGAAACTACTGTCTTTCTAGTTCAGTCTGCTTTTTATTATTTTTCCTTTTATGTTTGAAAAATAGTAATAATAGGATCCTGCCAATTCTAATTGACTAGTAAAACAATCCCAAACAAACACAAAGAAGTTGCTTGCATTTATTACATTACATTCTCAAATGCTAACAGCCGTTTAATAAGTCTCCCACTTCCAACTTTTATTTTTCAAATGCAGAAACTCACCTAATTATGAGGTTTGCACTTTGAAGAAACAGTTATAACCCCAAGTTGTATGCAACAATCCACCCTCCAATTAAAATAACAAACAAAAGTTGTTCAATAAGTTTCCCAGTTCATTTATAGTGAAGCTGCTAATCGATGGAGTTGAACATAACCCGATAGAACTGCTCGATTCCTTTCTTTCACCTTTACCTGATATATGACCCTGCAGATACACCAGCATCAGATCTCCATTCATTTGAATAGTAACAGTAAAAGATATAGAATGAAAAAAAGTGAACCTCAAGTCTTCGAGCCACATCTCAGTTATCAGTGTTTCACCAGGATACACATGTAAAAGGAATCGTGCAAAGATGCTTTTGATCATGTCTTGGTCTCCCCTGCAAATACATTTGATGATAGCCCGTACGCCAAACCCAAGTGTGCACAATCCGTGCAAAATTGGCCTCGAGAATCTATGAAAAAGCATAAATCAACATAGAAGCTTAGGATGCAAATGAGCTTGACACAAGTGAAGGAATAGCAAATTTTTGCATTAAATGCAACCATAGCCTCAATATAAGAATAAGCATAATTAGCCCCAATATAAGAAAAAGCATAGCTAACCCTGCAGCCTTCCCAACCATAGGATCTGAATGCAGAGGATTGTAGTCACCAGATAACCTATACAATAATGCCTGCCAAAGCAAAAGAGAAGTTCAAAACTCGTGGAGAAGCTAGGCATCATAAAAATCCAGCTCTCAGTACAGGCCCTTGAAGCAGAAGTTGATGTAAGATCAAACTAGTCCACGAACTATAAATTATATATTCAAAAAGTGATTATAATTGGAAAACATGTCATATTGTTTTGAAAGCAACATAAAGCTTCTTAGGGATTAAATTATAATATTGTTGCTACATGCCTGAGATGGTTGGGTACAATCCTCAAATACCGCAAAAGGTTGAGTTTTGGGGATTTTCATAGAAGTCTGATTGACCGGATAGTTCGAGTATGTAAAGGGCTTTGATGGATCTGAGAAGCCACCGGCACCACGTAGGAAAACACTTATCCTGAGGAATTATTTATACATTAACAAATTGCAGCATGAAATTGTTAGATCAGACAGTGGAGAAAGATAACTTACCGGTTCAAGCTTAATAATTCACCAGACTCTTTTTCATAACTTCTGGTTTCAAGCTCAAGTATTGAGGCTTTACCTGATATTTCAAGGGAAAGGGAAAAGCCATCAAGACTACCCTTTCGAAACATACTTGCAGATATAACTTCTCTTTCTATTTCATTGTTACAGTTTTTTCCCAAGGTTAACATAATAAGGAAGCAAACAAAAACAATTTCTCTGTACCTATTATCCTCACAAGTTCACTTTTTAAATACGTTAACATCGATAAAAGCAAAAGACTGCGAGAGCAACAGATTTATGCTGCCATAAAACAGCTTGATCTTTATATTACTTCAGTTCAGGTAATAAGTACAAACCTTTATCATGCAATCCTGCTAAAGTTACTTTGTTGTGTATCTGCAAAAAAAATTTGACAATAACAATAATTAACTCTGGACCTCTCAAAACAATTTTCACAGGAAAACTACTTTCACACCCGAATGTTAAAAAAAGTATGCAGCATGAAATTTATGTGCCCGATGTTCTTTTAAAAAGAATTAAGACGAAGTTCTCAACCTAGGATAGTTGGATATATGTGTTCTGAGAAACTTAATTTTGAGTTTTGACATCGAACCAGATATAAATCTTTGAGTTAACCACACATTATAGACAATATAACATTTGGCAGTATTATAGACTTACAGTGGCATTTGCAGGAAGTGGCTTGTATATTTCTATGTATTGTTGTCCATGCAACAGTAGATGTTTATCGAACCTGTTAAGAACAAAAAGTAGAAAAGTGCAGGAGTTTATGTTTTGAAGCTTTAAACAAACTGTTAAGATCTTTTAATCAATAAAAGAGAAAATCAGAGACGAAATTAATTTTGAGAAAAACAAGAGCAGGCATATGATATGTGCTAAAACTTACAGTAAGCCAGGCACAGCACCAAGTTGTGGCAGAACTCCAAGTGAAAATATAGCAGAAAACGTTGGCAAAACCTGAGAAGCAGGAATCAGGGAAGGTAATTATATCATGTCCATAAGTAAACTTACAATAAACAAGCGGCAATAGCTTGTTACAAGCAGACTAAGACAACTCCACTGCCTCCTAAGAGATGAACACAAAAGGGTTTCTTTTTTACTCAATTCTGGGGAGATTAGGCTCACATTTCCGGTTCAAATTAGTTTTAAGGAATCTAAAAATGCAATTCTAATTCACCCTTCGTATAACAAGTTAAGCTAGACCACAATAAGAAACAAAGCACACATTTTCCAATCAAGAATCACGGTGGGAAAAAATAATCTTTATTCAATAGTTTCATCAATCTTAACATGATAAATAACCTTGATAAACTGCTGTCCGTTTTCATGGTAAACATATTTAAGTTCATCGGTGTCAACGGCGTCCCGGCCACATGCTCCAACACCCAAAGCATAAACAGCCACATCTCTGTGTACAAGGATACATATCAGGTAAAAAAAAGCTACCCAATATTAAGTTGTGGGGGAGGGACAAAGCAGTACTACCTACCTCTCTGTGTAAGTAAATGTTTTCTGCAAATAAAATTAGGGTAAAGGTCAGATAATAGAAGTAAGTAGATGAAGTCTAGAACTTGGAAATTCCATTGAAGAGAAACAGATACCTCGCTTAACTTATGAGCAAGAACGAGGTCCGGGTTGCAAGCAGAATTATGAGCCATGGGCGCTTCTCAAAGGTGATTATTTGATGGCTAACGGATTGGGTTGCAAGCTGGTAAGGTGATGATGCTTCAGGGTCAAATGAATCTGATCTATATATATTGTAGAGGATGAATTTTGACAGCAGCTGGTTGGTTTAGCGAGTGAATTGGAAGAAATAATTAATTATTCTATTAATAAAAGATAAAAATAATTTGACTTTTTGGTGCTCTTTTCTATGCTTTTAACTTAAAAAAATAAAGGGTAAAATACACAGACGGTCACTAAACTATATCCGAAAAAACAAAATGGTAACCAACCTTTCAAAAATCACAAAATGACAATTAAACTTTATATTTTATAACAAAACAGTAACTAGACGTTAAATTCCGTTAAGTTTCTGTTAAAACTTTGGTATAATAACATATTTAGTCCATCAACTTTATACAGTCAATTAATTTAGTCTTAATTTGAAACAATTCACTAAATTTAGCCCTTTTTATTTAAGCATTCTTTCAAATTTGTCATTAAAGCAAAATTTCAAAGTATGGTACATGATAAATAATTACAATTAAATTCTTATAGGAACTCGAAAACTCGACTCGACTTGGCTCGAATCGAAAAAATTTAAATAAAGTTTGAGTTGTAAAATATGACGCGTCAACTCGAATAACTCGAAATTTTTTGACTCGACTCGATCAAACGCCCACCTCTATCTTAAGATATGACGTGTCAAGTTGAATAACTCGAAATATTCTTATATTTTAAATCATATTTTCTTTTAATCGGATATTTTTGAAAATATAATATTTAATATTTTCATATTTAAATCACATCGAATATTTAATAACTACTTTAAATATTTGATTTAATTTAAAAATATTCGATTGAAAAGAAAAAATGGATTTAAAATATTCGAATATTTAATTAAATTTTTATAGGAACTCGAAAACTCGACTCGACTTGATTCGATTCGAATAAAAAAATTTCATATAAAGTTTGAGTTGTAAAATATGATGCTTCAACTCGAATAACTCAAAAATTTTGTACTCAACTCGATCGAACGCTCACCTCTATCTTAAGATATGACGCGTCAACTCGAATATTCGAATATTTTAAATCATTTTTTCTTTTAAATCACATTAAATATTTAATAAATACTTTAAATATTTGATTTAATTTAAAAATATTCGATTTAAAAGAAAAAATTAATTTAAAATATTCGAATATTTAAAGTAGTTATTAAATATTGGAATATTTAAAAGAAAAATATTTAATGTAGTTATTAAATATTCGAATATTTTAAATCTATTGTTTTTAAATCGAATATTTAAAGAAGTTATTAAATATTCGATGTGATTTAAATATGAAAATATTAAATATTCTATTTTAAAAAAATATTCAATTTAAAAGAAAAAAATGATTTAAAATATTCTAATATTTCAAGTTATTCGAGTTGATGCGTCATATCTTAAGATAGAAGTGAGCGTTCGGTCGAGTTGAGTCAAAAAAAATTCGAGTTATTCGAGTTGACGCATCATATTTTACAACTCAAACCTTATTTGAAATTTTTTCAATTCGAATCGAGTCAAGTCGAGTTTTCGAGTTCCTATAAAAATTTAATTAATTATTCGAATATTTTAAATCAATTTTTTTTCTTTTAAATTGAATGTTTTTAAATTAAATTGAATATTTAAAGTAGTTATTAAATATTCAATGCGATTTAAATATGAAACATTAAATGCTCTATTTTAAAAATATTCGATTTAAAAGAAAAAATAATTTAAAATATTCGAATATTTCGAGTTATTCGAGTTAACACGTCATATCTTAAGATAGAGGTGAGCGTTCGATCGAGTCGAGTCAAAAAATTTTGAGTTATTCAAGTTGACACGTCATATTTTACAACTCAAACTTTATTTGAAATTTTTTCGATTCGAGTTGAGTCGAGTTTTCGAGTTCCTATAAAATTTAATTGTAATTATTTATCATGTTACCATACTTTGAAATTTTGCTTTAAGGGCCAAATTGAAAGAATGCATAAATAACGAGTGCTAAATTTAGTAAATTATTTCGAATTAGGACTAAATTTATTGATTGTATAAATATGAAGGACTAAATGTGTTATTATACTAAAGTTTTAACAGAAACTTAACGGAATTTAACGTCTAGTTACCGTTTTGTTATAAAACATAAAGTTTAATTGCCATTTTGTGATTTTTGAAAGGTTGGTTACCATTTTGTTTTTTCGGGTATAGTTTAGTGACCGTCTGTGTACTTTACCCAAAAATAAATATTATATATATATGCAGTGGAAATTAAAAGTTTACGTCTTAATTTTAGGGTATAAGGAATTAATTTAAGGTATAGGGTTTAGGGGTTTAGTCGTTTAGGCGTAGGTGTTAAAATTTAGGGATAAATGTTTTAATTTAAGGTTTAGGGGTTATAATTTAGAGTTTATAGGTTAAAACCTAAATTCTCACCATATTACCCTAAAAACTAAACTTTAACCTATAAATCCTAAATCTTAAATTGAAGCAATTATCCTTAAATTCTAACCCCCTACATCTAAATCCCTAAACCCTAAACTAACTCCATATACCCTAAAACTAATGCGCTTGTAAAAACTTTCAGTTTCCACTACCAGTGTATAACATATTAATCCTTAAAAATACTAAAAAAATAAATTTTAAGTTACAACCTTTAAATCTTAAACCATATACTTCACATCCTAAAATATATACCATGGATAAATCACTTTCTCTCCTCCCTCGATTCTTGATTTCTCTAATATAATTTTTTTTATAATCATTAGTATATGAATCGTAATCGATTAATCTAAATAAGGTACTATATAAATTTAGGATAGAAATAAAATTTTTATTTTAATTTATTTATTCACAAGGTTAAAATTTAAAATTCTAATATTAAAAACTCAGATTCCATTTGTGTTTTTTCTTTCTCCGTGTAGGAGTTGGTGAAACAAGGCATGCAATCGAGTTTCGTGTGGGTTCGGGCCTCCAGGGATCCCAGTGACAATGCCGACTGTGACAAAGGAGATATATAATTATTAATACAAAAAAAAAAATCATTAGTAGTTGTTTTGTACTCCACCTATTTTTACGTTATTATTTTGTACTTCAACTATTATTTTTAATAAAATAGTATCTAACGTTACGTATTTTTTATTATTATGATACCTTTGTCGTTTAAAATTAACGAAAATGGTGACGTAGCTTGGGTTAATAATAGTTTTAGTCCAAAAACTTATACAATTTATCAATTTAGTCTAAAATTTTATTAATTTAAACATTATTTTAATTTTTGAATTAAAATTTATAAATTCTTTATTTTTCTTTTTCTTCTAATCGAACATTTATTTGGGGTTTGAGTTTAAAAAACACACTAAGGGCAATAAAAATTTTAGGATTTGAGGATAATGCGGGGTCCATTGGATTGGAGGACCAAAACTCCATGATCAGGATACCGACAAGAATACGAGGGGGTGAAAAAGGAATGAGACAAAATGGGATAAAAACTTTGCAAATCTCTCTCGGTGAGAATATATACAAGTGTTTTGGACTAAATTGATAATATATATAAGTGTTTTGGACTAAAACCATGATTATACCAAGCCATATCATCATTTCCGTTAGTTTTTAATGGTCGTGTACCAAAACAAAACAAAAAGTAACATTATGTACCATTTTTGGCAAAAATAATAGTTGGAGTACCAAAACAGTAACACAAGAATAGGTGGGGTATATTTATGTAGTTTTCTCACCTATATATTTAGTACCCCACCTATTCCCGCGTTATTGTTTTAGTACCCACCTATTTTTTGACAAAATGATACCTAACGTTATGTTTTATTTTTATTTTGGTACCTCACTGTTAAAAAGTTAACATTATGTTGACTAGGAGAGAAAAAAACACACATGTCATGCTAATAAGGGGAGAGAAAATACATGCGACAGACTGCCATGTCATTTTCTCTCTTCTGTTAGCATGTCACGTGCTTTTTTATATATATATAATTTTAGTCAACGTAGCATGCTAAATAGGAGAGAGAAAATGACGTGGCAGTCTGTCGCATGTGATTTTTTCTCTTTTAATCAATCTGCCGTTAATTTTTTAACGCCGGGATACTAAAATAAAAACAAAACGTGACGTTAAGTAATATTTTATCAAAAAATAGATGAAATATTCAAAAAGTCACGTAAAAATAAATAGAATACTAAATATGTAGTTATCCAAATGTTAAAATTACTAAAACAAAAGGGCTCATTGGTAGGTTTTGGGCAAAGGAGGTCATTGGCCCATCTATACTCAAAAGCACCTCTCCAACTTTGCTTTAAAATATTACCAAACAAAATCAATCTGAGTCGATAGTGTGAAAAAATATATAATAACAGAAAAATCTCAATATTTGTTTTTTTATTGTATGTTACAATAGAAAAATATTGATAGTTAATGACAAATTTGAAAGTTTTTTTACTATGATTTCCTAACCTTTAAATACTAACATTCTGGTCATCTGAATATTATATATATATATATATATATATATTTCAATCACTTATCAAATTTTTTAATAAATATTAATGTGATATTTTGCTAAAGACATGTTAGGAAAAGAAAATCTCCTAAAAAGTTATTTGTTAATGTCTAGGAACGGCAATTTGACTTAGACGGGTTACGACTCGATCTTATAAGGTCAAATTTTTTTAAAGAAAATTTTGAGTTCAGGTCGAATTTTCTGAGGATGAGGTCAGGACGGGTCAAATTTAGGTTTAAGGTAAAGAATACCCTACTCGACTCAACTTGAAATAATAGTTTAATTTTATTCTAAATATTTAAGTATAATTGCTACAATGGCCATCTCTTTATATATATATTTTCCAATTACCTCCCTATTTTGTCTAATAAAAATCGAATAATTATTATAGTGCTCCCTCTCTATTTTTATTTTTCCAATTAGCTCCCTATTTTATCGAATAATAATAAAAATTGATAAATTTCTATTTATGTCAAGTCGGGTCGAATTCGAATTTTTACTCTAAAATTTGGGTTAGATAGAACATCATAAAATGTCGGATATAGTTGAATTTGGGTGGATGTGTTAAATTTTCGGGTCAAGTGCGAATCGACCAAAAATCCGATCCAACCCGACCCATAGTCATCCCTATTAATGTATGATACATCATGAGAGATTAATTTAAGCTTAAACCGTTCTATTTCACAATCAATGAATATAGAATTCATAGATTAAGTTGAAACTTTGTAGACTTTTGGTTATCTTTTTTCTTGAAAACACTTCATAGCTTTTAGAAAATTAAAATACAATAAGTTCTATTATATGAATCCAGATGCTAATACAAGATCAAAAAATACGATGAAACAAAACAAAAACTACAAAATCAAAATTGATTATGAACAACTAACAAGAGCCAGGATGGAAGATTATGCAAATTTTTAAAAATCGAAGGTCAGAGTTTAATTTGTTTAATTTCCAAATTGACAGAAATCTAAAATTATTCAATCAAAACAACGAGGATGTTGCTTATTTTGCCTAATTTCAAAATTGGTAGAGAGTTGGAAAGCATTTTTAAAAAATGGGGTAAAGTTAATTTTTCTGTTTTCAAAACCAATAGGGACCTAAGGAGTAATTAAATCTAAAAAAATAGAAATTAGAACATTTATATAGTTTCAAAACTATTAAGAACCTACGATGCAGCTGGAGTAAAACCCCTAACTATGCCTCCATTTAAGAACTCTAACCCTAAATTTTAAATACTAAACCTTACACCTTAAAAAATACACTATACCTTAAAATTTTTATACCTTAACTCTAAATTCCAAACCCTAAATTTTAAACCTCTAATTCTATTGGGAAAGCATAGAGGGGGACTCTCAAATGGTCATTTAATTTAACCCAGAGCAGATGTGTTTTGACCTGGCCCGACCCTATTAGGTCAAGCTTTTGAAGTACACTTGGGGTTCTGATCATTAATTATTAGAAATGGGTATAAATGCACAGGCAAAGCTATTTCAATAAACGAAATGGCTCAAGTTCTAGAGTCATCATTCGGGTGTCATCAAAACTCTGACAAAATCTTATTATTCCTATCCTTTGGATTTTGATGATAATTACGCTAGGCTTTACTGGGAATTTTTTTATATCAATTCATTCTAATCATAGATTAGACTGACTCCGTACATACAAACAAAAGAGGATGATAAAACCCTAGATAGCTCAACTGCAAACAGCAAGAACAAAAGAAAAGCATTTCAAAAACTGGCAAAGCATAGGAAGAGAAAGATGATAAAAGTAGTAGAGAAGTGAAATAATAGTCAAGGCCTGAAAGGAGACCTGAAAAGACAAAGAAGAAATAGATAGAAGGTAAATTTGTGCATGCTGCTGCTCACCTCCTTGCGTTTAGACCTCTGGAGTGGGTACATAACTGCTGCAATCAAGCCCTGCAAACGCCAGAAGAATGATCAAAGTAGCACACAAAAATTATTATTTTCTCCACAATCTTTTTTGCAAGATAAAACAGCATACAAAAGGGTTATATATATGGATGAAAGTACACAATCATAGTCTATGCATGGTAGCTTAACCGGATCCTTTTCCAAGGGAAGAAATTCATTATGCATCACAAGGGTTTTTACAAAGAGAAGCCAACAGAGCGCAGTTGGCAGTATGCCCACCTCCATTAAAGATCATAGAAGAAAAAGGCTTGTTCTATGATGCGAGGTGGACAGAATGCCAATGAACTCTGTAAGGAGCCCTTTGCCAAACCCCCCGTGAGAGGAAAAGGAAAGCAGGAGATTTGAGTTCGGGTTGATAGCTTCTCCTATTTAAAGAGGAGAGGGGGAGGTTTCTGACTGAAAAAGATTAAAAAAAAGAGAGAGAGTAATAATCAGATTGGATGGTTGAGGAGGAGAGTGAGGACTGAGGAGCATATTTAGAAGGATCATCATCATGGTTAGTCTCTTCGTTACTAGTGAAAAACACAACCCCCTCCCTTCAGGTTAAGAGATTTCTTGGTTGACAAAACTAGACCGGCTTTGCTTGCCTAAACTTTATCATCTTATTCCTATTTCCTAACCGTTTCATCTTCTAGAGTCTGGACCCTAGAGAAGCTGAACAGTGAATAATGATCAGGCAAGAGGCAACCACCTATGGGAGATTGGATTGAAGCTATAACTATAAGCATAATAATCACTAGTTTTAATGACATGTCTCCATTTTTATGGTTGTGGGGTTATTTTATGTATAACGGTTATATCTATCATGTCTCTTTCATTATCAAGTATTTATGGATATTTGCTTCTATGGTGAGGTGACTTTCAATTTTCAATGGTTTCTTTAGCCGAATTCTGCAGTTTTCAAGCAAAGCTGATGATGGAAGGCCAAGGGAGCCAAGTTTCCAAATTCATGGGTCCAACAAAATTACAGCAGGAAGCGCGGTGGAATCCTAGGTTAGGTCTCAGTCTCACACCCTGTAGAAGAAGGTTTAAAGCTCAAACCCCGCATTCCTTTATGACCTATTACGCGTTTATTTACCACTAAGACCACTCCACAGGTTCTTTGCTAAGATTATTTGTAAAATTTTACTTTTTAAAAAATTACGGGTAAATGCACGTGAAAATATAACATGAAAAGAGATTAAGATTTTTTTTGCTAAGATTATTTCAAAAGTTAATACCTTTTTGATGTTATGGGTTTGACCTTTAGTCATTGTAATTAAGATTCAAACGCCATATGCAAATTGGAAAGCACTGAAAAGTGGATATAATGCCAAAATTTTGACGTTAGAATTCAAGAAGCAGAAACAACTTTCCTTTCTCCTTTGGTTTAATGCCCTCAATCTAAGCTTTGTTGGAAAAGCAAAAGTTGATGCGCTTTTGTTCCCAGCGCTCTGTTCAATTTCATCGAATTTTCATTTTATGCTTCTCCAAGGAGGAACAAAACAATGAGAATATTCTCTTAACCCATGTTTGATTTGATTTAATTCGAGACTAAATATTAACATAAATTCTTTATCACGACATCAATGACTTAATTAAGACCAAATTATAAATTTTTATATATGATAATTTGGATTACTAGAGTGAGACAACAAAACCAGTTCATAAATAGTGAAATTATTGATACTAGTACTAATTAATTTGATTATTAACCCTCCAAATTCCAAATCACTTTTGATGCATGCGGACCACCTCTCAATTCTCATGCAATTATCATACTTTCTCATGCACCTCATCATTCTTCTTCTTTTCTTTTTTTTCTGTTCAACATGTTGCTGTACTTTTTGTTTATAGTGGTAAGTAGTAAGATTCTTTACATTATATAATATACAAATGCATGTACATGTATGCAGCATGTAGGCAAAAGTTGGAAGTCTCATCTTCTGACACTTGGTGACAGGTTTATCCACAAATGGAGCTGAGTTCTAATTGTAAAACATTGGCTAAAGCTAAATAAGGTGATGATTGAGACTGGGTAGGTAAAAGAAAGGGTAAAAAAAGTGAGTTTTTTTTGAGATTGCAAACATAGATAAAAGAAATTGCAGATGTTGAAAGAGATTTTGATGCAGTGTATGTCACGTGAGAGAGATAGTGTGATTTGTTGTGAATGGGGAAGAAGATTTTCTTTGTATTTTATGCATTTAGTTTCAAAACATGAATGATGGTGGCCATGACCATACATATATTTATATGGTTATATGATTGATGATACAGGTGAGTCACTTTCCAGCTCAATTGCCATGTGACTCGGACTCTATTCTCAATTTTAAAGCTGCCTCCACCTACTACTCATATCTATAGGTTAGTCAAAATACTGCAAATACATCTATCTATCTATCTATTTGTACGTACGTATATATATTATACATATATACAGGGTTTCCTTATCATTTGCTGGTGTTTTCTGGAGGCTAATGTGAAGTTGTGCATCATTTGTCTGACATAATACAGTTCTCACTTTCTCACATTCTATGGGACCTAACTTCCATAACATTGCCTTCTCTTTTACCAGAATATTTATGATTACTTTACTTTCATTTCTTATTCTCTTACCAATTCTTTGCTACTGTTGTGGCGTTGAAAACTTGTCTACAGCTCCTTTTGTGTTTTCAGTCATATTTTTTCTTCATATTAGTTATTACAATTGTGTTTGCTTTTATTTATATAAACTTCGATACAGGAACAAGGCATACAATAAATCATTGTTATCATATTGCATATTTTTTTAACTCATGATGTTCAGTTCCTGAAATCATTTCCAGAATAGTTGAATTTACTCATATTAATCAGCCTTATTCGGGAAGATAAAGCACTTACAAGTCAATCAGCAGCATTTTTTTACCTCCTGCTATTTTCTCAAGCTTGATTAGTTCCTCCATTGTGTTTTAGTGCTAAATTGCTTGTATGAATAGATACGTGTCAGCATCAGGAACAAATATGTAAGACTAATTAAAAGTGCTCTATGATTTTATTGATGGTATATGTAGTTAATTTCTGATACATATAATACTTTCGAATGCGGATTTTTATATATTTTAAAATGTATGGAGTAGCCATCATGCCAGAGTGGGATGCCTTGCACCACATTCCCGGTACCAAGGGGATTAGCAATGAAAGGAAAGAAGGACGAGGGATCATTGCTTTTGCCACACTGCATATCTTTGTCCGCTGGTTGCTAGTGTCCACTCTCTGCCGGATGGACACCATGAACCATCCCCAATCTTCATGCATACTTTGTCTCCAATCATTGCAGAATACAGGTTGTTTTGGGACTCCAAGATCCTGACAGATGAACGGCTGTGGATATCTTGAGGCCTTCGAATGTTCATCTACATGCATGCGTACCAAAGTTTTAGAAAGCATTCTTTGGAGAAATGTTTGCTTGGCAATTACCAATCAAGATAACACATGGAAATTAATGTTTGAGTTGTGCATCATACCAATTTAACAATTTGCTCATGAATGGAATCACCCCAATCATAAAAGTGATCGTAGAAAACGTATTCCTGGATGTGTAAGTATGTACGCATAACCCTGTAGGAAGGAACACATGGAGTCAAATATATGCGTGTATACATATAAGAGCAACCAGTTCAGGGGAAATTGTGATGCAAGTCATCTTGTGTCGTTTGCACCAAGCATCGAACTCGTACCTCCATAATATGATTTGAGGGGAAAGGCCAATGAGCCTGCAAGAATAAAACAGTTGGCGGCTGAGTAGATTCCAGATTGGGAAGATGCAGGTTTTGAATATTACAACTTGTAGTACCTGTGTTGAGCCTGTGTCATGGTTATCGATAAATGTGACAGCCCTTGATGGCCACCACCCCATTGCACCTGGTGGCTTCCCTTGAGGGTCACGCAGACGCCAGAATTGCCCTTATACAGCCTCCTGCAAAGTTACAAATAAGTAAATATTAAAACAAATGAATGAAAAACATCAGGAGATTTCGGAGCCGCAATAGGCTAAAACATAGTTTCTTTCTCTTGATAAATGGTATGTTTCGGATCATGCCTGAAGAATCCCCTTGGTTGTGAAGTCAAATGCAGTTGAAAGCTGTCCCGTGGCATCAATTCAATTAATGCTCCTTTGTCTATGGCTATCTGCAGTGGAGGTTGTGAATGTAAAGAAATAAGATATAGCATGCCGGATGCCAGCAACATTCATATTTTACCAGTCAGCAGATAAATATATGGATAGATTTATCGATAAAACTAAGTCGGGTTTCTTTTATGGAAGATCTCAGATATGAAAAACAGATCAAGTGCACTACCTTGGTTATAGTCTAATCCATATCCATTATAATTGCAAGAATCCCAATATTCCCCAACAGAAAATATAGGCTTTGCTTCTTCAATATATTCTTCCACATATTTTGCGGAGTAACTGAAGCGAAACATTGTAGCCACAATAATATACTGAGATGGAAAGCAAATCAATTCTAGAGACAACAGAAACCTACTAGTGCAGCATTGTTATTATTACCCCCTCGCAAAATCGAAGCGAAAATCTTGAAACTTGAAAGCCAACACTGCGTAACCACTTGAGCCACCCTATGAAATCCTTACGAACGAAATGTTGACTGTGATCAATATTTGGAACCCCGTTGAAGTTGTCTCCAGTGCTTCTGTTACCCTGAGAGATATATTTTAGGTAAAAATTATCTTACATTACAGTATACGTCCAGTCCACAATTTCATCAGGAAATATCATTTAAGGCATCTAAGAAGCAGTGCAAATATAGACTGTTATATTACCAATCCACCGGTACATGATGTGACGGCATGTTCACTCCATGCTAGTGGAATTCCATCATAACGGTTTTACATTTCTCCGTGTCCTTGAGTAGTTCCGATACGATGATTGATTACCATGTCAGCCATTGCTCTAACTTTGTACTGCTTTAGCTTTTGGAGTAAAGCTTTCAGCAGCTGCTCAGACCCATATCCTGCAATAAGAAAATAGAATATATATATATATATATATATATATATATATATATATATGCATACTTGATAAGGAACTAGCTCTTGCTTTGATGGAAAATGTTCTCCAACCTTCTGGTGAAAAGGAATTAGTTGCCGGTGGCAACCATACAGATGTAAACCCAGATTTTGCAATGTCAGGAATCTTCTTTTCCAAGTTTCTCCACCAGTCATATTTGTGAGACTCCCTGTTGAACAAATTAAGCAACTTTAAATCTCTTCCCTTAGCTGTTATATGCCACTATTCTATATTCCACTGCCGAAACAGATAAAACCATTCCCCGATGAGTAATGATATCAGTCGGATTCAGCATAGGAAGTACCATCTTAGATTATAAATGTACGAACCAGCACATGGAAAACCATAAAGCATTTAAGAACTCAACAAAGCCTCCATGTTGCTATAAAAGATAGTGATCCACATTTGTCACATTTACCTGCAAAAGGATTTCTCTTCCATTTTGCAACACTGCACCTGAAATCAAACCCAAAAGGCATACTTTAGAAACAATTTTGCTCTTTCAGTCCTTTTCCTTTACAATCAATTTGAGATAAGCAACATATTTGAAAAGGAGAAGAACAACATACCAAGATCAGTGCCGTCCTCTGTACTCTGCATTTCAACAAAGCGTGACATCAGAGAAGATGGAGCAATGTGAAATACCCTGCATCCGGAAACAAGTCAAATCCGTTTACTAAAGAATTAAACAGGGAAGGAGAAAAGAGAGAATACAAAGGAAAAATGAGGTTGCAGTTGTAGGAGATCGCAGCGTGGATTGGCCATAGGAGTTTACGGCCTATAAATACAAGGAAGAATGAAACAAAGACCCGGGAATTGGAATCACGCAATAGAGAAGGAGAAATGGAGAGAATATTGAACTCATCTTCCACCACTACATATTCCGAAGGTGGTGGCTGCATGGATTGTAATGAACCGATATAGAAAGGGAATCAACTTTCTGAATGTAGGAGAGAATATATTCATATTTCAACCGCAAACAACAGACGGGCGTACAACTCGAGTCGCTGAGTCAGGTCTTTCGATTGTTGGCAGTTCATCTAATTGTTTAGTAATATATAGAGTGTCTGCAACGGGAAATTTGCACGAAGTATACCTGAAAATTATGGTGCTTTTGTATCTTAATATCTCTTTCATTTACTTTGAATTCGTGTACATTTGGTTGTAGCATGCTTTTGTATCTTAATATCTCTTTCATTTACTTTGAATTCGTGTACATTTGGTTGTAGCATGCTTTTGTATCTTAACATCTCTTTCATTTACAGGGTGCCATTGGATATTTGGATCAGAGATAGTTGGCTTACTGTCTTCTTTCATTTTTTTGATGGCTGTAAAAACGGGGCAGCCCTCTCCATCACTGAAACCTTTGGCCTAAAGCTAAAGGTGTTAGAATTGCAAAAATTTAAGCCAAATAGTACAGATTTACTGTTTAAAAGAAAACGAGACATGTCAGTCGTATGTTAACCGAGGATGCCTAGTGTAATCTGCACCATATTTTGTATGAAGAAGTTGAGTTGCCCCAGCCTTGTCTCCCCTTCTTCGGTGTCGGTTTGAGTTCTCTTACTAAAAATGTGGAGGCCTATGTAGTGAGAGCATCGGGAAGTGTCGACCGACATCCAAGGACCTTGCCACCTACATCCGGAAAGGTCTCTTGTCCAGGCAAGGCGCCTACTTTACCACTTCTTGTTACCAAAATTGGGTATTTCAGCAGGTGGCCCTGCAAATGCTTAAACTCGCTGCCCGAGTACCTTTTCCAGTTTTCTTCAGCAATGCTGTTCACGATCTTCACACACTCCAAACTTTCAGGTTTCTTAAACGAATCCATCATTATGTGCATGTGTTCAGCCCACAGTGACATTCTGTACCCATAAACCTGCATATTACTTGATCGGTTAGCATTATTTCACCGACACTTAGGGAAAATAAATACTTGCAGTATAAATACAACAGTGAGATGACAATGACAGGAAGGTTCGAACCTGACCACGAAAATGTCTCTTTCTCTCTTTCCATGTGTAATGGGGTTGACATGCACCAATTGCTATCTCGGTGTCTCTTGAACCAGCCATCGATCGTTGGTTGATATTGGCAGACCCCAATATCACATACTCGTCGTCTACTATCATTCCCTTTGCATGTACGTAAATCATAAACCGTTGGAACCTTAGTGAAGCTGAAATCTGAAAATAGTGATGTAACTCAACATTCTCAGCTCCATATGAAAGTCAATTCAAATCAAGTTCTAATACACTACGGAACTTGTTCGATTACCGTGTCACCGGTAGGAGATAACAGGCATGAACTTGACCAAGAAAAGTCTGAGGGAACTTCTTCCCGTTTACCGAGACAGTAGAAATTTAAGTAGTCTTGTGGATGAGAATCCTCCATGCGCATAGATTTCAACTCTTTTCCTATGATTCCATACATCATTTTTAGTGTCTGTCCCTGAAATATCAACATCACTATGCTAAGATATAATATAATGCGACTAGAAATCACCTTGCAAATCAATCATCTATCTTTACTTGAAAAGAAAAAGACCTGCCAAAAGAGAATTTCTTGCACAGATGTTGAAGTAGGGACACCCTCAGGCCACATCGGCATGACAACATAAACTGCAAATCTCTGTTTTGCTCTTATCTTACTAGCAATCTTCAACGCCAATTCCATGGGAATCAAATTATCAGCACCTAACAGTACCAAAAAAGATCATCAACTCAGAAACTTAGACCATGTAAATTAGACTTCTCCAAACACGAATGTTCGTGATAATTTGAACCAGTTGTTAGATTCACAACATATCTACTTGTGACGAACAGAATGAGACGCATGAGTGTGAAAATTATGCAAAAAATAAAAACAAGAAGAGAAGAGGTTACTGAAACCTGCTTTGTAAGATGGCCAAGCATATGATGATCCAATGAAATATTGGTTCTCAATGTATATGAAGTGTTGAGCGGATCGAATTGCCTGGATGTATGCTGTTTGAATGCTCTTGTCTATAACCAGATTCTTTGCACAAACAAGATTCTGCAGTAAGAGGAAGGAATCAAACCATCCATGTCGCAGAAAAATGAAAAATATACTGTCTATTATTGTAACTCAAACTAAAATAATGATAATGGTTATTCAGATAGATATAAAAGAAGTAGGAATTAAAACCTCAGCATCTGCTTGATAAACATCCTTAGGGAACCCTTTCACAGATCCTGAATCTATAGACCGGAAAACCTGCCCGTTTAAAGAACCAGCAAAAGGTTAGATCAAATTGAAGTAGTTTGCTTCAAGAGGCATGTGGTAAGTTGTACCTGAACGTTCCAATTCTCCGGATCTCCTTCACTGCAAACCCACAATGAAGGATCATCCAGTGAGGTTGCCTCAGAAGGGCTTAGTATCCAAGAAATTCGATCCAACTTTAATAAAGAATCTTCAAGCTTACTACCCCTTTTGAGTCGCCGTCCGAGCTGAGCCCATTTTGTAGCTTTCCTCCAACGCTGCTCAAAGTTCTTAAGGATATCATAAGCAGCTGGCCCTTCAACCTTACAATGTAAATCATGCCATGGTTCCCTTGGGCACTTAGTTCCTGACTAACAATTAAAAGATAAACAAAGAATCAGTAAGAGCAATTGATGTCAAGATTCTTTAAACTAATTGAAGATGATATGCACTGGCACTGCAAGATGAGGTCCTAGTACATATGGCTAACACAAATCCAATTTCTGTCAAACTCACTCACAGAAAATGTGGGGTTGTGAAAATCCCCTTTAAACACGGTATCAAGGTCCCGAAACAGTCGATGTTCGGGTGTATCGTAACGCCCATCACAAAGGTCCAAACCTCCTAAAAAAGCAGTGATCTTTCGATTATTTCCGGATGCTAGTGAATCCACAATCACACATTTCTGATGGTGCGTAAAGAGGGTTCCAACAACCTGGATTGCATGCCGCAGTAAAGTCAGTACTTCATTCTTTTTCTCTCAGGAAAAGAGTGATGATTAGATGGGAAAATGCGCAAATAAGAACTGGACCATAGCATAAAGCATGCCTGTTGCTTGAAAATGCTAAGCTTACTGCTGGCATATCGAGGGGACAGCACACATCTAACAGAGGAGTGCTTGAAGAACTTCCGTGTTTCCTCATCATGTGTTTGCATCACTCCCGTCTGCATTCAAAACACTTTTCCTTATTAAAAACTAACAATGGTATTTGAACATAATAATGAAGGAGAATCCGTACGGTGTTGATGAAGAACTTGCTATGGGAAGTCTTGTCGTCCCAAACCAACACCAGAACTCTAACCCCTTCTTCCGATTTGTACTTGAGCAAATCCCCGAATCTCAAAGTCCCGCCTTTAGGCAACGGCCTCGTCGGCTCTCTCACCAGCTTCACCTCGTGGAAAACGGACCATCCCGTGACGTAAACCATATGATGCGCTTCTAAAATTGCATGGCAAATATCTTCCCAACACGATTCGTGCTTGAACACGGTCCCGTTCTCCAGCTCAATCGCCGGCAACATTGATTTCATAACATGGGCATCTTGGTATAAAGTAACTGAACCTCCGCGCCGGGCGGGGAAATAACAGTTTGCAATGCCGAATTCATTTGGGTTTGCCGCGTTTCCATATTTGAAAATTGCCATCTCCTCGCATTTGGTGAATTTCATTTCCAGGTGAAGGGCGCAGTCGGGTTTTGGCGGTTTCCCGCAAGAGCTTATTATAGGGAACCAACCGCTAATCATTTCGCCGGCGAGGACATTAGCTGCTGGCACGGAGGCAACTCCTATCAAATCAGCGCCGAACACGTCATTATCCTTAACGTAAAACTCGAACCGGTTGGCTGGGTGGGCCAGGGGGATTTTGAATCGCTCGTTCCAAACGGGGTGTTGAGAATTCGAAATCACGCGCGTACGAGCCACCGTGGCACCGGCTAGGCAGACCGTTACGTAAGGGTCGCTGGTGATTATCTTACGGGGGCGATGATTCTTCTTTCGTCTCATAAACGGGTCGAATGGCGTGAAGCATCGTCGGAGACGCTCCGACAGCAAATCCATGTTCGGCAAGCTTCGAGCTTCGATGATTTTCAACTCAAGATCACCATGCAACCATACAAGAGCAACCGGGGTTTTATCTCCCGACATCGAAACGATAATAAATTATTCGAAAACTAGTTTGATAAATGTAAAATAACGATGTTTAATTATTTATGTTCTTGGTGGCTGATGTTGTTGAGTTCCCTCCGCATCGGCTATAACCGGAAGAACAACAACCCGCGATCCGGTTTGTCTTCTCCGACCATAGCCAACAGCGACAACTGGCGGTCAAACTCAAAACCAGAAGTTGACGGATTCTTTTTCAAACTTTTTTTAAATTAATTTGTTAATTAAGTTTTTTTTCTAAAAAAATCATTTATCTTATGCCGAGAAACTTTGAGTTGAGATACACGTGGCAGCGATTAATGAATGTGTGGGTTAGGACATTTGACTATTTATATTTTTGAAAGGATGGAATTCAGTTCTACTTCTAGTTGGATTCTGTCGTTCTCAAGAAATGGCCCAGAAAAACTAAGATGGAATTCGAATTCATGAATCGCCATTTTATGAGAGAAATTAAGCTTAGAGGAAGTAAGATATGTTTACTTATTTCAAGTCCAGTTTTGCATACTTTGATCATAGTACGAGATATAAGGTCAAATGAAGGGTTTAAATTCTGAAATGAAGTATATTAGGTTAGAAAACTCATCATAAATATTTATAATATTCGATTCAAATTAAGCAATCAATAAATTCAATATTAATATCAATAGTGTATCTAAAAATTCAAGAATGGAAGTTCAAAATAATTTTTTTTCATAATGGGTATGCAAAATATTTTTTTAGGGTAATCTTCACCAGTGGTCCTTTTTGTTTAGGGTGTGTTTTATTTTGGTCACCAAAATTAAAAATCGTGTATTCTGGTCCCTAACGTTACAAAACGTTTATATTTTAGTCACCCAACCGTTAGTTTCCGTTACTTGGCTAACGGGTGGCTGACATGGCTCGTTAAAAAAATAAAAACACACACGTGTATTCTGACCCTCTCCTACAAGCCCTTGCCTCTCTCTTCCAACCCCAACAAAACCACCATAATCTAAACCAAACCCATCTTCTCAAACTCTTCCAAGATCAAAACTAAACCAATGTTGAAAGTTTTCTCAGAATCTCGACATTTGAATGTGAAAATCAAAAAAACTCAAACCAATAAAATAATGGGGAAGTTCATGAGGAAGTTCCAGTTGCCTGAGAATGTGAATATGGACAAGATATCTGCAGTTTGTAAAGACGAGGTTCTGAGAGTGACGGTGGAGAAATTGCCTCCGCCTGAGCCTAAAAAGCCCAAGACCATTAAGGTCAAAGTTGCATGAGATTGTTGGTTGGTTTGGTTGTTTGATTTGAGAACAATGTTGAAGAAACGTCTCTGTGTGCGTTTTTCTTTCTGCAGATTGTGTGAGTGTTGATGTTTTAAAAAGCATATGAAATTTAATAAAGTTTGTTTCTTTGTTACTAATTGAAGCCATGGTTGTTCTTAATTCCCTCTCCTTTCATTTTAAGACTGAAAATCTGAAATCAAATCATGGAGTACTTAAACAGTTCTGCGCATGTTTGTTAATTCTCTCTGTTTCATCAATATTTGCAGCCATTGCATGATTTGATGCGAAAATAAGAGAGAAAACATGGAACAATCTTGAGAGAACTAAAAACTATGAGCAGCATATATTGTTTAACATTGTTCATCTCCCTCAGTTGAGATCTTTGCAAGTTTTTCGATATACGATTTGCAGGTACCTATCCTACAACAAACTTTCAGGAGTAATACCATCTAACATTGTTCATCTCCCTCAGTTGAGATCTTTGCAAGTTTGTTTGACAATGCTGATTCATTGGCAATGCATTCATGGTTTATTCCTGAAAAACTCTATAAACACTATTTCCTGAAAGAAATTCTAACTTACAATTCTTTTTTTTTTGAAAGATAAAGGGCCTCGTTAAAAACCCCCGCTAAAACCTAGAAAGGGGAAAAAGAGTGCCCATGAATTTATTCGATAACCATATGACGTACAGAAAAAGGAACAAACCAATATTCAGTTCGAACAACATGAGGAAATGCTCCAAGACTAACCTACCCCAACCTTAGCAAGGGCGTCAGCCCGGCTATTACATGATCGAGGGATCCACCTTGACACTATTCCCATTACATTCATCTTCGCCTTTAACTCTCCCACCAAACCCGCAGCATACACCGGAGGGGACGATGAACCCACAAGCCAGTCAATAACAGTTTTACAGTCAGACTCAATTATAAGCCGAGAATTGCCCCTCCACCTCGATTCAAGGAACAAAGACACCCCTTTAGCCACTGCCATCAGCTCAATTAACGCCGGCGGCCCCGGCTTACATTGATCCGAGAAACTAAACAATGTGAGACCCTTAGGATCTCTGAGAATCCCCCCAATGCCACAACAATCGCCTGAAACTTTGATCGCTCCATCGATATTCAACTTCACAAAGCCTACCGGGGGAGGAGACCACACACAATTGGTTCTATTCTTACATGGTCGAATAACCGAATTAGTGGCCAACGACGGATCACCGATCAATGTCGAAACGTCGATCCCACCATCTCTAAACTTAGCTTTGAGCCATTTCGCCAAACGGACTTTGATAACAAATAACAACTGAAAGAAATCTACCTTGCTCCCATTGAAAATGATATCATTCCGGAATAACCATATAGACCAAAGGACTACGAAGGGAGTTAGGGACCATACCTCACTAAGATTGCACGGGCATAAAGAGAACCAAGCTTCGAAAAAGTTCATTGGCGACTTCGGAAATACAGCGGAGATATTAAACCAATCACAAATCTTCATCCATAGCTTCCAACTAACCAAACAATTAAACAGCAGATGCTCCGTGGTTTCCAGTGCTGCAGAGCACAGCGGACAGCATACCATACTAACATCCACCCCACGTTTCGCCAACTCCGACCTCACCGGAATTCTCTCTAACATTACCAACCACACAAAAAGTTCCACCTTTGGGGGGGATATACCACGCCAAATGAACTTAGACCAAAAGTTAGATGTGGGAATGGGACCCAAAAGAATCGCTTTTAAGGATTTGACAGTGAACGAACCATCGTTCGACCCTGTCCAGCGAACCCAGTCGTGGTCTAGCACGCTGCCCTTGAAGGCATTCAGCTTGCACATAAGACGCTCCCAATCTTGTAATTCCCTTTCCAGCAGGGGTCTCCGAAGAGGGATAACCCATGACCAAACACCCTCCCTTTTCGTGCCGTAATCAGCCACCAGGCTGAGTTTATTCCGAGCCAGCGCAAAAAACCTGGGATATACTAACTTCAGATGAGAGTTATCACACCACACATCCTCCCAAAATAAAATATTCTCTCCATTCCCTACCTCAATCTTCAAGTTATTTCTAAATGAAGAACCCACATTATCAGACCCCTGTATCGTTTTCATAATGCTATTCCAGACCCACGAAAATTTGCGTGGTTTGTAGTTGGACAGGATTAAATCGCCGGCCAAGCTCGGAGATTTGGCCCAAATTACACGATGCCAAAGACTATTCCTCTCGTTACCGAAACGCCACCCCCATTTGCAAAGGAGAGCTTTGTTAACAGTTTCCAAATCTGCAATGCCAAGGCCTCCACAACCCAAAGGTTTGCATACCGATTCCCATTTAACCCAGTGAATTTTTGATTTTTCCGCATCGCCTCCCCATAAGAAACGAGCCATCATAGAATTAAGCTTCTTCGAAACCGCCGAAGGCATTCGAAACAATGACAAAAAGTATATTGGAATACTAGCAAGAACCGATTTGATGAGCGTGAGACGACCACCGTAAGATAAATACTTTGACTTCCACCCATCCAATCTTTTAGACATAAGGTTAAAAACTGGCTCCCACAAAGACCAAGAATTCCTGCGAGCCCCAAGGGGCAGCCCCAAGTATGTCGTAGGAAAGTTGTCAGCAAGACAACCAATTTTTGATGCCCACCCCTGAACAATGCCATGATCGATATTAACACCCAATAACCTACTTTTCCCCAAGTTCAACCGTAGCCCTGAGGCCAATTCGAACGCTCGAAGGACCCGCTTAACATTACATACCTGCATCTCAGAAGCCCCACAAAAAATCAACAGATCATCGGCGAACTGAAGGTGAGAAATTTCCATGGCCGACGAACCCGTTCCAACCGAAAAACCAGTAAAAAGATTCTGCTGACAAGCTTTTCTCAGCATAAGGTTCAATGCCTCGCCAATTAAATTAAATAGCAATGGAGATAGAGAACATCCTTGGCGGAGGCCTCGGGAGATCGAGAAAGATTCCATGGGGGCACCGTTGACCAAAACCGAGATACGGGCAGTAGAAATACACATCTTAATCCAAGATATCCAACGCTCCCCAAAGCCACACTTCCTCATGATCAAAAATAAAAAATCCCAGCACACAGTGTCGTAAGCCTTGCTGAAATCTATTTTAAAAGCAATGCCCTCCGATCCAGCCTTGTGAATAGCATCGATGGCCTCATTCGCCACAAGGGAGCAATCAAGAATCTGTCTCCCCGAAATAAAAGCAAATTGTGAGTCCCCAACGAGATCCCCAATTCTAACGCATGAGTCGAATTATAGTTCCCACTAAAAAAGTCAAAAACCACGTTTTTCACCATAATAGGATCGGTAACAGCTTCTCCATCGACTTTAAGGCAAGAAATTGCATTCCTCCGTTGCCTCACTGCAGTGATTAAATGAAAGTATTTCAAGTTTCTGTCACCTTCACCGTGCCACTTCATACGAGATTTTTGAAGCCACATACTTTCAACCTTGCGATACTCAATCCATAACTTGCCTTTAAGAGAGGCGATTTTGCTCGGAATGTCGGTACTACTCTGACACTGCTGATAATTAGCTTCCAGCCGAGAGATTTCTTTTTCAATTTTGGAAATGGCAACATCCGGCCTAACACATGATCGACCCTGCCATCTCTTGGCTGCCACTTTAGATCTGTGAATTAGCCCTCCAATTCTAATCAATGGATTGCTGCTCTTAGCAGAAACTAAAGCATTGCGAATCGCCTCATCAAAGCCCTTCTCCCCCATCCAGAAATTGAAACACCTAAAAGGTTTAGGACCCCAATTTTCTTGTTCTCTAAAAAGCACAATCGCATTGTGATCCGAAAGAGACTTATCGATAACACTTTGAGATAACCCCTGCACCAAAGATAGCCATTCTGCAGACACCAAAAACCGATCTAACCTCATAAAGGTTGGAGGATCCCTATTGTTACTCCAAGTGTATTTGCCTCCCAGAAGAGGCAAGTCGACCAGTTCCGCATTCGCAACGAAACTCTTAAACATATCCATAGTATGACCATTAAAAGAGAATCCCAATTTTTCTTCTTTCTCCAAAATCATGTTGAAATCTCCACCGATAATCCAAGGGACCTGCCAATCGCTTAAAAAGGACAGTAACTCCTCCACAAAAGATCCCTTCTCAGCATCCACCGACGGACCATACACATTGACAATGCCACATTTTAAATTACTCGAAGTAAAATACCCGATTAGCCCAATAAACCTTGGATGAACAATCTGATCCGAAGTATGAAAAACAACAGAATCCCACATACTTATCAAACCACCAGAGGAACCATTGGCAGGCGAGAACACAAACTTGGTATTCTGATTGCCACCTAAATCACGAATCATACTGCCATCCACCTTCTCCAGCTTAACCTCTTGTAAAAACACCCAAATCGGATTATATTTCTTCCACAACCCTCTCACCGCACGGCTTTTCTCAGCCCTCCGAAGCCCCCTAATATTCCATGAAACACAAGATAAATTCATTTAACAAAAATTCAATTACCTCCGAATACAAGGAACCCATCACTTTGTGAGGCTCTCATTCTCGAGCTCTTTGACCCTGGCAACGACTACCTCCTTACCTCCTTTGAACGAAAGACCCAGCAAATTGCAGACATCCCAAACGGCTTCAGCTTCCGAAACCTCATGCGTGACAAAATCGGAAGAAACTGATAATCTAACAGCCACCCTATGCCAATCCTGATCTTCATCTATCGAATCTCTGACGAGACGACGAACCGAGCGCCTAACCCCCGCTCTGAAAAAACCTTGTGGAGGGAGAACAATCTTAGCCCCAGTCCTCACCCCCGAAGAGGGCTCAACAGCCAGACCATTAACCTCTACAAGCTGCTCCTCCAAGCTATCTTGCACAAAATCCTTCGAACCCAACTCGATACAGTGAGAAGAGGAGGACCCGGAATTAATAACCGGAAGCACAATCTCCTGGCCACCAGACAATGCCTTATCCCCTGAAGACATCGAAGGAGCAAGAAGGGGATCTGGGCAAGTACAATTCTCGTAGATCAACCCATCAATGCAAGGATTATCATAAACTGGGCCAGATATTTCAGGACCCAAGCCACCCGACTTTCTATTTCCATCAGCCAGTCCAGGCCCATCAACCGAGGGGCCCAACGAAGACTCAGCCACCCAGCTACCACTCATATTATTGGGAAATTGAGAGACGTTAGGATCCGGGACTTGAGAGCCCAAAGGACTCGCCGGTTTTGAAACATTTTCGGAACTATCACTGCCATGATTATGGAATAATGGAGACCCAACCGAATTCTTGGGAAGACCCCCCTGCGCATCTAACGAACCGTTATTCCCCTGAGTCTGGGAATCATCACCCGGAAAAACCTGACCATGCTTAACATTGACAGCACCTGGAACGTCGCTCCAGTCCCCATCGGCGTTTACCCCCCCCCCCCCCCCACCGACTCCAAAGAACATTCCGATAAATCTTCAACCTCCACCTTGCCTGAGCCTACTAGAATTTTGTAAGAGGAACCCAAACTCTGGATTGTTAGTACCGACGGGATAGCATATGGGTTAGCCACCCTAATTAGAAGGCTAGCTTTATCAAAGGACTTCCTCTCTTTCGTCCAAGATTCCATGCACACATAGGACCCTAACAAGTTACCAACGGCGGAAAAGAAATCCTCATGCCAACACGATAACGGAACCCCCTCAAGATTAACATACCAGAAATGTAAGGGGGAGCCATTCACAACCAGATAATCGATATGATCGAACCAAAAACTCAACGCTTCGAATTTCTGGTTCCAAGCCAGATTCATTACCACCTCTGACTCGAAACAAATAAGACAAGAGTTTTGTCTCGAATTCCATCGCACAACCCTTGCTTTAATGCCATCACTGAGCAGGCCTTTCTGGACCAACTGAAGCTCGAAATCCTTTTTAATGATTCCTACCAAGCACTTCGACAACCAATCCTTGTTTTCGACATGTAGAAAGACCTTCTTTTCCACTAGACCATCACCGGTAGAGAATGATATCTGTGTAGGGAAACTGTTCGGAATCTGGTGACCTCTCCCTGTATTCATATTCCCCAATACAGCATCTTTAAATGACTTTGACGGATTAACCCTACTATCGACCCAGGTTCTTTCACCCCTGCCATTGGTTTTATGCCCTCTATTCCATAAGCTGGGCCTCTGAAAACATGTCCCTCACGACCATGATTCCGAGCCTGTGCATAAGGTCTAGGATATCTCACCAAGGACACCCTAATGCTCTTATCACCGAGCATTTTGCCATTGAACATGTCAATGACCCGAACGGCCTCCCCACACTCTGCAAGGGAGACGAAAGCAAAAGTAGAGTCTCGGATTCTCACTTTCTGATTGGAACCGGGAATGAATATTCTCGTAACTCTCCCGGCCTTCCTGAATAGATCCCGAACGTCCGATCTGGACACCTTTTTGCTAAGGTTGTCCACAAAAAACTGCAGAACCCTATCACCATCCTTACGAAACTTCCCCTGCCCCCTCGCACTGGCATTAGCAAAACCATCCGACTTGCCGATCTCCGATTCAAAAGACACTCTTCTCCGCTTCTCACCCGAGGAAGACGACCCAACATCCACCCTGACGCTTCTTCTCCCGCCGACGCCCAGCTCCTCGCGCTCCATTATTCTATATCCAAACGGATTTTTTTTAAGTGCTTTCAACTTACAATTCTTTTATGTTGTTAATTGACAATTTATCAAACTTGTTATCTTAATGTTCAATAACTGTCCATCATCTTTGGTCTGCACTGAAGAGAGACAAACTGGTTTTTCACATAAATTTCATACACATCGAAAAATAAACCGAACACAACTCCGGACCGTCATGGCCAATATTTAAAGCTAAAGAAACAGAATCATAAACTAAGGGACATACATTCATATATAATCCATTATTTGCACCAAGCCCTGCCATCTGCAACCAAGAAGGCAAAGCAGATTGGTACTGATCTGCAACCGAAACATCGAATCCTCCCTTTGTAACCGCAACCACTTCTTGTTTGCATCTCTCGCTGCATAGACGACAGCGTGGTGGCACGAGTTGATATGAGCCAGATAAAGACCCCTTTGACTCGGACGGCGTAAGAAAGAGTCCTCTAAACGGAACAAAGGACTCCATCAAGCTGTAGTTTTAGACAATCAAACTATGAGAAATGGTCGCAGCTAATAACAAAACCAGTAAACAACACATTACACGTAATGTTGCATAACAATACACACAAATATATATATATATACCTGGACTTGGGATAAGAGTGATGCAATGAAAAAATGGGCAAAATCTGCAAATCCTAATGTTTTTCAACTGAAGGAAACCGACATATGAACTTAAGATATGTCTGGTAAGTTGTTGCAGCTCCCAAAAACCAAACATTTCCTTCATGAACCCAATTATTTTATTGGTTTGGGTTTTTTTGATTTCCACATTCAAATGTCGAGATTCTGAGAAAACTTTCAACATTGGTTTAGTTTTGATCTTGGAAGGGTTTGAGAAGATGGGTTTGGTTTAGATTGTGGTGGTTTTGTTGGGGTTGGAAGAGAGAGGCAAGGGCTTGTAGAAGAGGGTCAGAATACACGTGTGTTTTTTTGTTTTTTTAACAAGCCATGTCAGCCACCCGTTAGCCAAGTAACGGAGACTAACGGTTGGGTGACTAAAATATAAACGTTTTGTAACGTTAGGGACCAGAATACACGTTTTTGAATTTTGGTGACCAAAATAAAACACACCCTAAACGAAAGGGACCACTGGTGAAGATAACCCTTTTTTTACCTTTAAACACTAAATTAAAAAAATAAGGAAACTTAATCACCTACAAGTATCCGCCACCGCCGGTGATTATAAGTACATATTTGTTGTATAGAAATTATCTGCCCCTTTTCGGTGTCACTATTTATGCTCTAACACTAAAATATAAATTTAGGATTTATAGTTTATGGTTAGGATTTAGGGTAGGTGTAGGGTTTAGGATTTAGAATTTAGGGTTAGTGTTTGGAATTTAGTTTTTTAATGCTGACATAGAAAGGACAAAGATTTTTATCCTATTTGATATACAACGACAGTGGAAAGTTTTTTTGTTCACAAGTTGATTTCTAAAGCTGCTATCTATTTTAGGGTCTTAAACCTTAACTCCTAAATTTTAGACCCTAAAATATAATATCTAAACCATAAAATATATTTCCAAACATTAAAAATCTAAACATTAGCACTAAATTCCTAATCTTAAACTCTAAAAACTAAGCGTTTGTAAAAACTTGGCTCAAGGGTACTAAAAGCCCTCCAACTTTTGAAAAATAAATCAATTGAGCCCTCAAACTCTTTTTATACTCAATTAAGCCCTTAAACTCTAGATTTACATCAATGTACTCCTTTTACTAACGAAATTAATTGTTTACTGTTAGTCCTATTAAAAATGATGAGTTGTTCTTTATAGTTGCCACATCATATATTCAAAACTTTCACATCATGCTGACTTAGCAATAAAATTATTTAGTAAGAAATAATGAGAATATATAATTAGTTATTTTTTATTTTATTAACTTGCATAATAATTAAAACTTAACAGCTAAAATCTTTCAATTAAAAAATAACCCTATATCATACGATTGAAATTTTGTCTTCGCCAGTCAAAATTGTTTCGCCGACCATTGATTGGAAATTGATTTAATCACAACTTCTTCATCTCTCGCTTGTTGTTGCTTATCGTAGTAGAAATTTTAAAATAATCTTTCGATAACCCCTGCTTCTGAGTCTCTTCTCACTGTTTTTATTAGTTTAAATAAAAAATTTCCTCTCCTTTTGCTACAACGTTGTTTTTCAATAAGCCTTAATTTATCGAAGTAACTAAAGGTCTAGATGAATTTTACTGTTATTCTTTATGTTTATTTGACATTCGAGGAGAAGCTATTAACAATTGACATTATAAGTCAATAAGAGTCAGATTTGTCTGTTGGTTGTTTGGAACTACAATTGCTGGTCTGTTATCCCTCTTGGCTGGCTTTTTGATTCATTCAACGTTATAAATTTTTTTATTGATATTTTCTTCGATTGACTAGTGCATTTTGACTGGAAATAATGAGGCTCGAATTCGACTGTCATTTTCTTTGGATCTTGATCATTTGTGCAATTGTTTTGGCGAGATATTCAATACTATTTGTTTGATCTACTACTTGTCATGTGATACGTCATTACTTACATGTTGGTTTTTGGATCTTGTGTGTTGCTGGGAAAAGCTTGTTAGCATTACATTCTAGCACTGTTTGTTCATATTATGAGAGGCATTAAACACATGGTTAATTGCCACTTAGTTCATTTGGAATATCATTATTTGGTTCCAATAATATGTCGTTTTTAGCTATATACAATAATCAATAAAAGTCTTCCTTTACATATTTTGTTCATAGCATTCTGTTGACTTTGTACATCTGGTCATTGATAGCAAACTCTCTCTCATATAAATCTTATATTCTCAATATCAATGAAAAGCTTTGTTTACAACATTCACAATAAAACAGGAAGTAAACATGATTAGAAGCGACAAAGTCAGATGACTTACCCGGTGTTAACTTGCCAGATGAACAGAAACGGTGAATTTACCAACCTCGACAAATAGAAGAAGGAAAACCATATGAAGAGGAATGGAATGATGAATTTGATTGATTATGAGATTAACGAGTTAGGGTTTATTGATTTGGGCTTGTTTGTTTCATCAAATGATTTTGGCTGTTAAGTTTTAATTGTTTATAAAGTTAATAAAATAAAATTTTATTAATTATATATTTTCATTATTTCTTATTAAATAACTATGTGACAATTATAACGGACAACTCATTATTTTTAGCGAGACTAATGGTCAACAACTAATTCTGTTACTCAAAGGGGTACATTGATGCAAATTTAGAGTTCAAGAGTTTAATTGAGTGTAAAAAGAGTATAACGACTTAATTGATTTTTTTTTTAAGTTTAATAGCTTTTAGTACCCTTAAGCTTAAAAATTTTAGGGTAAAGTACACAGACGGTCACTGAACTTTGATCCAAAAAACAAAATGGTAACTAACCTTTTAAAAATCACGAAGTAGCAATTAAACTTTAGATTTTGAAACAAAATGGTAACTGGGGCGTTAAACCCCGTTAACCCCTAACGAAAATCTGACTGGGTATGCCACATTCCCACCCACTTTTCCACCTCATATATAAAAAATAATAAAACAAATATTTTTAATCCTTTTTAAAGGATGAAACACTCAGCTATCCAAAATTTCATTTCCCGACTCTGAAGCTTTCTGAAAAAGGATTTTGATCTAGGCAAAATCCCATCTTCTTCTAGAAAAAATGATGGGATAAGAAATCTAGAAAAGCCGATGGATACGGAAGTTTCGGTACTGTGAATTTGGTGTTGCAAGTGAACTTATACAAGAATTTCATTTCTTCATCTCAGAGAATCAAAATCACTGAAAAAGGCTTCGATTTTCTTCAAAACCCAGATTCTGGAAGTGAACTTATGGAGTGGGTTCGAGGAGAAACGATTGGATACGGAAGTTTCGGTACTGTGAATTTGGTGTTGCCAAAAACAGGGTTTCCAAAGTCGCCATTAATGGCCGTCAAGTGCTGTGAAACTGGTAACTCGGCTTCTCTCGAGAACGAGAAGCAAGTGCTGGATCAACTCGGTTCTTGCCCGCAAATCATCCGTTGTTTCGGCGACGATTATAGCGTTGAGAGTCGTGGCAAGTTTTACAATTTATTCTTGGAGTATGCTGATAAAGGAAGCTTGGCCGGTCACATTAAGCGAAACGGCGGGAGATTGGTGGAATTCGATGTTAAGAGATTCGTTAAATCGATACTCAGAGGGCTAAACTTCGTTCATTCGAAAGGGTTTGTTCATTGCGATGTTAAGCTTTAGAATGTTCTTTTGTTCGGAAACAGCAATGTCAAGTTGGCTGATTTTGGATTGGCGAAGAGAAACAGTGGAAAACAGGAGAGGTTCGAAATCAGGGGAACGCCTTTGAATATCGCGCCGGAGTTCGTCAATGGGAACGTTTATGATTTCCCGGTGGATATTTGGGCGGTCAGATGCGTTTTCGTTGAGATGTTTACTGGGAAACCAGCTTAGAATTTGAAATCAGGAACAAACATAGCGGATTTGTTGATTAAAATCGGGGTCGGCGATGAATTGCCAGAGATTCCCCGGGAGTTGTCGGAGGAAGGAAAAGATTTTCTGGGAAAGTGTTTTTCTAAGGATCCAAACAAGAGATGGACGGCTGAGAAGCTCCTGGACCATCCTTTCATGGCCGCCGATGACGATGAAACAACTGTTCCATTTCCATCGACGTCTTCACAATGTTGTTTCCAGGAGCTGGATCAGCTTGAGGTAGAAGAAGATGGGATTTTGCCTAGATCAAAATCAGACATTTTTTCGTTTGTAAAAGAATTGAAAACGAAGATTAATGGAGGGGATTAAAAATGATTTGTTTTTAGTTTTTATATATGTGGAATATAGTTTTATTATTTTTTATATATGAGGTGTAAAAGTGGGTGGGGATGTGGCATACCTAGTCAGATTTCCGTTAGGGGTTAACGGGGTTTAACGCCCCAGTTACCATTTTGTTTCAAAATCTAAAGTTTAATTGCTACTTCGTGATTTTTGAAAGGTTGATTACCATTTTGTTTTTTGCATCAAAGTTCAGTGATCGTCTGTGTACTTTACCCAAAATTTTAATATTGAGAGGTTAGTCTTGTTTAAAAAAATATCTATGACGATTTAGTAAAAATATACAATTAAATAATCTTACATCATACTAACTAAATACATTAATCTACATTCCAATCAAATGAACGAAATAATATAATATTATCAAATAATGTTAAGTAATTTTACGATATTTTAAATAATATTATTCCAAAAATAATACTAGAATCAAATTCCTTTTTAATTTATTTCGGAAAAATTTACTACATTCACCATATAAAAGTAATGTCTGCATTAATCATTACAATGGATGCACGTAGAACTACGATGAGTCGGTGATGGCCACGGAAGGCCTATTCTTGGGGCTGCTCATCATCCCTTGTAATCGAATGTAGTATACTATTAAGTCACACAAATTTTACATGCAAATATCCTTTTCAAATTATAATGTGTTGCTACAAGACTACAATACCAACCACAACAATGAATATAATATAAACTCCAATAAGACTATCAACGAGTAAACTCAATCAAACACAAAAGATAAACGTTGAGAAAACCACATGTAAAAGGTTAGTTTTGAAATTAAAATTTTAAAACTATACTATCTATATAAAAATTTCAATCACATAAAATTAAGATATTCAAAAACTTCTAGTCTTTATCTAAATATCAACCCAATCATACCACAAATGAACCTCAAGTCAAAGACAAATTTAACCTCGGAGAAAGAAAACCTTGAAAAAATAAGTTAAAATGTGCTACGATAACAGACAAAAACATCCACTATTTTTATAAGGAAGGAAAGACTTGTTAAAAAAACTCAAACTCAAACATGCCAAGTAGATATAAAGAGATGGAAAAGACTAACAATTGATTCTCAGGCTGTCGTCACTAATTAATTTATTAGTTTTGACCACTAAAATAAGCTTAAAACGAAAAAATAGATTTATTTCAAAAGATTTTGTCTTCAAGGTATGTGTATTGTCAAAAAATTAAAAATATGTATGTACATATATTATCTTGTAATCAGCTTCAGACTATTCAAAAGAAATACTTTCGAAATTTCTTAAGATATTAAGTTTATAAATTATTTTTTAACAATCAAAATTATTATTATATATATTTTCTTTAAATGAGATCTTTGATCGATGACAAGTATCATCATGCATAAATATTAAATATCATGTGTAGATCTACTGTTCATTTTTATTATAATTTCAAGCTTCACTACCTACGAGACCCTATCCAAATCTATTTTGATTGCTAGTTCGATCATAAGTACTTGTGGGTGGAATCTAGTTTACCCAAACTATATATAGCTTAACTGTAACATTCCAGCCCGACCGGGTTTTTGAGGGGAACAATTCCTTCATAAAACAATTTTCGGTGCTCGACTTTGGGTGGATGCGTTCGCCACAGGTTTGGAGTCTAGACAACAGTTCTTTTATTGGTGTTTTACCCCCAGTTTTGGTGGTTGGTTTTTGTGTTTTTTTTTCTTTCTTTTTTCGTTTTCTTTTTAAAGTTGTTTTGCTCTGTTTTTTTTTGTTTTTTTTTAGTGATGGTCTCAGACGAAGGTTAGTCTTGGTAGTTTTCGAATTATGTTTTCGTTCTGTTTTTGTCGACGAAAGCCGATGGCTATGCTTCCGCTTATCCTTTAAACGTCGGCGACCTCAAATCTGACGTGATAGTTTGTTGGACGACTCATTTAGTAAAAAATCACTGAATTTGTTGGCGTTGTGCTTCCGCGACTCAGTCGATGGATTTGTTGTTTCTGCTCAGTCCTTTAGACTTGTTCTGTTTTTCTTCTGTTCTGTTCATCTTCTTCCTTCTCATGTTTCTCTGATTCTTTAGTATCCATTTGTGTCTTTTTTGTATTGTTTCTCTTGTGAATGAAAGCCAGTTCGTCCTTTGTTAAAAAGACATTTTTTGCCTGACCCGAACATTAGATCAACAGGAAATGTTATATTAAAATAACGAAATAATGACGAATAAAACTCTTTTGTATCTTTTCGATGTCACTTTCTATGTTCTAACCCTACAAAACTAAATTATAAGTCATAACTCTAAATTTTAAATCGTAAATCATAACCCAAAACTCAAAAATACACACTACACTCAATAATATAAACCTTAATCATAAACTCTAACTCTAAACTTTAACTATAAACCTAAACCTATTTTTTAATGTTGAGGCATAAATAGGGGCACCAAAAAGGGTAGAGGCATAGAGGATTTCTACTCAATAATGATTAGATTATTCAGAAGAAAAATCTTATGTCCCTGTTCAGTGCTACTTTCTATGTTCAACACTACAAAAATTAAATTATAAACCATAACCCTAAATTTTAAACCCTAAATCCTAATAGGTACATCATACTTTCAATCCCCTAAAAACTTGGTTTAAGGGGTATTTTTGTCCTTATGTTCGTACCAAATAATCAATTTAGTCACTTCATGAAAAATATACTTAATTTGGTCCTCAATCTCGCAAATTGCATCAATTTATCCTTTTGACTAATGTTGATCCTTAATGTGATAACGTGACCGTTAACTGTATTGACATGACAACGCACATGTATATGTTTTCTAACAAAGAGTAACATTTAACTTTATAGAGAGTTTGAGGGTAAAATTGATTTTAATGAAATTTAAGCGTAAAATTAATTTTTATGATGTTTGAGGTTTAATTATTTTGATGTAATATTAAAATAAAAAAAATCAAGAAATTTAAATGTTAAAATATTAAAAATATAATACGCACTATTACGATATATTACAAAACTAAAAATAACCAACAAGTGTTGGGTGTATTGGTAAGGCACATTGCACTCTCAATGAGGGATCACGAGTTTGATCATTGGAGACGACATTGTTGGGAGGGGCAGCCACGCACCCCGAACATGGACCGTAAGATAGACATGCAATTATAAAAAAAAACTAATATTAAAAATTTTAAAAAAATTATAAAATTAAAAATATCAAAAAGCTATTAAGTGATAAATTATTAAAAAAATTAAAATTATATTAAAAAATACTCATAATTATATAAAAAATAAAAATTTGAAAAGATATATTCAAAAAAAATTAAAGTTATTTATGTTGTTGTGTTCTAAATTTCCGATAGTAATAGTGAAGTTGACAAACTAGCTAAAGAAATATTTTCGAGCGTGTCAAACTATTTAAGTACGTGTCAAATTGTTTTACCTATTGTATGTTTATGGTCGTCTCAGTTATGTTTGCGTTGTGATCGTAATAATTATGTTCGATAAATATTTTCATTCGCTAGTTTGTCAACTTTATCATTGCACTTACTACTAAAGAATAACAAGTCCTACAAAAAACTAAAATACATCAATATAAAAATTTTAAAATTTTAAATATCTATCTTTAAATTTTGGATTATTTATAGTTAATTGTTAATAAATTTTTTATTTATTTTTATGATTTTAACACTTTATAAATGTTTTTAAATTTTAATTTTTGATAATTTATCATTGTATAGGTTTTGATATCTTTTAAATTTTCTAAATTTTCAATTATTTATTTTTTAAAAAAACAATAATATTTTTAATATTTTAATTTCTTTTTAAAAAATATAAAATTAATTAAGTCATCCAACTCTTTAAAAAATCAATTTTTGAACTCATTAAAAAATAATTTTCCCTTAAACTCTCAAAAAATCAAACATTGTCACTCTGCCACATCATCATTTGCGTGTAGGTTGTCACATCAATATTATTAATGGCTACGTCAATAAATTAATCGTCAACGTTAGTTAAATGGTTAAATTGATGCAATTCGTGAGTCCGAGAGTCAAATTAAATTTATTTTTTCATAGAATGACTAAATTTATTAGATTGGCTAAATTTTTTTATTTTGGTGCAAACTAAGTGATAAAAGTACCCCTTGAATCTAAAATTTTAAATTCCAACACTTAAACTAAATTTTAGGTTTAAACTAAAAAGCAGCCCTCAAACTTTGTCTTTTTTCTGTTTTAAGTATCTAAACTATGGTTTAGGCAAAATAAGCCCCTAAACTATCATTTCTGGTCACTTTAAGTCCGATAGTTATTTAAGTCAAAAGAAATTTATTTTGACTAATAAGATGTTGACACATCACAATTTTTTTAACAAATAGATAATTTAGGGAAAAATAAGAAAAATGACATAGTTTAGGTACTTATTTTGATTAAAAAATAGTTTAAGGACTTAAAGTGATAAAAATAATAATTTAGGAACTTATTTTACCCAAACTATAATTTATGTACTTAAAACAGGAAAAAAACATAATTAAGGGTCTTATTTTTTATTTAAGCCTAAATTTTATAACTTCGCGGCTAATACCATTAACGTCATCTTTACTTTTTTTCTTTTGCTTCTGCATCTGAGAAATGACATACAGATTTCCCCACCATTGTGATGCTTGTTTGTTGGCCACACTCCGTAGTTGTTGATGCTTTGTTATTTAAATTTAGACAAGGCTAGAAACTCCAGCACTTTTATTTATTTATTATTATTTTATTTTTCTCGTTGGCTGTTGTCACGTGCCTTGCCTGTTCTCTTTTGTAGCATTACTAGCATGCAGAAGGAAACCGGCAGTTTGTCTATGGTAGTATTGGCTAATACTGATTTTTTATATGGAACTTAAATCATGTGGGATCCTGAAAAATTAATTTTTTTAATATATTGGTGTAATTATAATATTGTATCTGTTTAATTTTTTTAATCTTAAGTTACCTAAATAAAATACATTATTTTTTATCACTAGAACTAAAAATTAAAATTTAAAGATTCCTTCATTGTTTAAAGTCTTAACACTCGTCCACTGTAAAAACAAAGTTACATAAATCTTTGTCATTTCTCGCTCTCGGACCCTCTTTTTATTCAATGATTCGTTTCAGTAGGACTGTAGGAGTAATAAATTGAAGAGCAAATACACAAGTACTTATCAATTATTATCAGATTCGCAATTACAGATTGGAGAGCTCGCATGTTAGGCGGAGCCGCCGGTCTTTCCAAATTCTGGTGTTGACAACTGTATCTACTAAGAGATTCCAAGTCTAATCTAGATCGGATGTAAACAATTACTAATTAAATAATATTTAATGTATAAAACTTTTAACTTTTCCTCCTTGATCGCCATTGCCAAGTAGGGGCGAAAATTGGATGAGGTAGAGACGATTTCGTATTTTTTACTTTGTGATCTCCTGTTAAAGTTTTAGAGACTCTTCAATAAATATTTTAGGAATTTTTTTCGTCCACATATTCACTCCACGTGGTTTCCTATAGTTTCTGGGAATCCTCATTCTAAAAATATTAAACAAAATTATTATTTTATTGACCAAAATAAATACTCAATTCGGTTCAAAATATAAAAATTTGATACTTCGATTTGAAGCAGTTACGAGATGATAAAGATTGAAAGGTTGTTGTGCTGGGAAGATTTAGATGAGGGTTTTAGTGTGGTTAGGTTTAAGAGAAAGTTGAAGTGATAATAATATAGTTAGAGTTTTTTTTATTAAGATATATATTAGAGCTATATAGATAAATAAGTATATGTATACTTTTACAAATCTTGTAAAATATCGGGGCCCTTGCGGATATTTTTTGAGATCCCCACAGTTATTTATATGGTTACGGTTCGAATACAACAATCCATGTTCCCATCTATATCCCCATTTGAGCTTCGGTGATAGAACTTTTCTTGTTCCGTCCCGTGGATAAAGATTTCAGTTATTCCACATCTTGTCAGTTCGAATTCCTACGATTTTCAAATATTTCACATCCAATTCTCACCCCTATTGCCAAGGCTAACATGTCATTTTGTTTTGTTATTTTTTAAAGATTATCATTATATAATTCTATTTGAAGTGATGCACTAAAATATTTATATTCGTGTTTGTTTGTATTTATCATTTTATTTAAATTGTTCGTTTGTTCATTAATTTCTGTCGTTTAATAACATACACCATGTAAATGAAACTACCGGAAGTCTGATCATCTAAAGAGAGGGACGAAGGGACATTGGGCTCGGGGGCATGTTCCTAACTAAAAATTGTTTCTTTTTTTACTTTTATAATGCATATTTTTAAAAAAAATAGAATAATTGTACAATTGCCCCCCTAACTTTTTAAATATTTAAGTTTGTCTCCCAACTCAAAATCTTGTCCGTCTCTGTCTAAAAATAACAACATTCTATTTTTTTTACTAAAATCATTTGATATGTTTTACTCTATTTTATTTTTAAGTGACTAGTTTATAAACTATAATGAATATGAAGAGAATGTATTGACTAGTTATTTTTTTGAATAAAAGGGAAGAAACATAGAGAGCTAACTAGCTAAAAAAATATACTAGTCTATTTTTTTTGTAGTTTATTCATGTAATTCTGGAATATTAATATTTATTCAGTAAAATTAGGGGCTACGTTGGTTAAAAAAATGAGACTTTAAGATATGGATAGTTTAAATATTATAAAATAATATTTTAATTCAAACCTTTACACATTTTAAAATTTATTTTTAGTCCTATATTTTATTTTTAAAATTTTTTACTTATATTTATTTTTTATTTAAAATCTTGGTCCCGTAACTTTTGTTCAATTCTATTGTTAATTAATAACTTGACAATAATAAAAACAATATTTTAGGAAAGTATGATATTTATGTAAAGGGTAAACTATTGCAGGGGTCACTTTCGTTTAGCGTTTGTACAGAGTTAGTCACTACTTTTGAAAAGTGTCAATTAGTAGTCCTCTACATTTTCGATGTGTAAATATTTGGTCACTCCGACGTTATACTCCGTTAGTCCCCTAACGGATTGCTGATGTGACGGAATTAAAATAAGGATAAATTACTGCAATAACCATTAAAATTTATCTCATGTTCATTTTTTCTCCTCAATTTAAAAAAGTAAACATTATAGTCACTAATAAAAATGTTTCTTTATAATTTCACCCTTAAATTTTTAAAAATTCATTTTTCAATCCTAAGACTTTACAATCAATTAACACAATAATATTATAAATACTTAGATGAAAAATAGGTGCCCAAAGTATACCCTTTGGAACTTAGGTGCCCAAATTGCTCCTATTTAATAACTCAAACTTAAAAATTTAGTCCACTAACTACTAAAAAATTCGAGTTATTGAAATTTCTATTTTATAATTCAAACTTTATTTTGATTTTTTGAGTCGAGTTTATGAAATTATGAGTCGAGTATTTTCACATCAAACCAAAAAATTTAATTTTTTCGAGTCAAGTCGAGTTATTGGAATTTCTATTTTATAATTCAAACTTTATTTTGAATTTTTGAGTCGAGTTTATGAAATTATGAGTCGAGTATTTTCACATCAAACCTAAGAATTTAATTTTTTCGAATCAAGTCGAGTGTTGCACTTCCCTACATATAATTTTTAATTTTAATCTGTGTTTGTCCCAAGAAAAACTTCGAATCAAGTCAAGTCTACTGTTGCTTGTTCACCTTCCCTATCGGCCGTCGTCGATCTCCGTCACCGTCGGGCGGTGGTGGTCACCGCCTACATCGCTAGAGGCGCCACGTCGTCGCGATCTCATCCATGGCCACCTCGCGCATCGTCGGGCCGCCTTCCGCCAGCAAATCTTGATTGAAGCTCTGGCAAGAAACCAATCGACGCCACTGTTTCTCGCATTTTTCGGCATCGGTTGCCGTCCATTCGCGAGACGGACACCAGATCCGGGCTCCTGACGTGGCGGCAAGCAAAACCCCTAAGGTTCCGAGTCCAACCGACGTAGACGTAGCCTCTATATGAGCTAGTAAATTCCGACGACGACGACGACGGCCGAAGTTTTTCTTTGGACAAACACGGATTAAAATTAAAAATTATATGTAGGGAAGTGCAACACTCGACTTGATTCGAAAAAATTAAATTTTTAGGTTTGATGTAAAAATACTCGACTCATAATTTCATAAACTCGACTCAAAAATTTAAAATAAAATTTGAATTATAAAATAAAAATTCCAATAACTCGACTTGACTCGAAAAAAATTAAATTTTAGAAAAGTATGATATTTATGTAAAAACGCCCTAAACATTAGTACATTGTACGTCCTATTCGTTTCTTTCTATTGTGAATTTGTGATATATGATCGAAAAATTTCCACCACGCGCTTAGCGCGTCTCATTACCGCCAAATTCGCTTTGCGCATGTCGCCAAAATTCTCTTTAATTTCAAAGGGGAGTGTTGTTCTACTTAGAGTTCTCTGTTTGCCTGCTGTTACTCACTCATCTCAACCCTCTTTCTCTTCTCCCTCATGGATTCTCTTGCTCTCTTCTGCACTGGGGCTCTCTTAGCCGGTGCTCTTTACTGGTTCGTTTGCATTTTAGGCCCAGCGGAGCAGAAGGGCAAGCGAGCCGTCGATCTCTCCGGTGGTTCCATTTCCGCCGAAAATGTTCGAGATAACTACAAGCAGTATTGGTCTTTCTTCCGCCGCCCAAAGGAGATCGAAACAGCCGAAAAGGTCCCGGACTTCGTCGATACTTTTTACAACCTAGTCACCGATATATACGAATGGGGGTGGGGTCAATCCTTCCATTTCTCCCCTTCCATCCCCGGAAAATCCCACCGTGACGCGACGCGCCTCCACGAAGAGATGGCCGTGGATCTCATCGATGTCAAACCCGGGGAGCGAATCGTCGACGTCGGATGCGGCGTTGGCGGACCTATGCGTGCCATCGCGGCTCACTCGCGAGCCAAAGTCGTGGGAATCACGATCAACGAATACCAAGTCAAGCGTGCCCGGATGCACAACAAGAAAGCCGGGCTAGATTCGCTTTGCGAAGTTGTTTGCGGGAACTTCCTGGAGATGCCGTTTCAAGACAACAGCTTCGACGGCGCTTACTCCATCGAGGCGACATGCCACGCGCCGAAACTGGAAGATGTGTACGCCGAGGTGTTCCGAGTGCTGAAACCCGGATCTCTTTTCGTATCTTACGAGTGGGTCACAACGGACAAGTACCGAGCCGATAACCCCGAGCACGTTGAGGTGATTCAAGGTATCGAAAGAGGCGACGCTTTGCCTGGTATGAGAAGCTACTCGGACATTGCCGAGAGTGCGAAGAAGGTAGGGTTTGAGGTAGTGAAGGAGAAAGATCTAGCCAAACCCCCGGCTCTACCGTGGTGGACTAGGCTTAAGATGGGGAGAATCGCCTACTGGAGGAACCACATTCTCGTCACTGTGCTGGCTGCCGTAGGGATTGCTCCTAAAGGAACCGTTGATGTTCACGAGATGCTGTTCAAGACCGCTGATTATTTGACCAGAGGTGGGGATTCTGGAATTTTCTCCCCCATGCACATGATTCTCCTTAGAAAACCCGAGGCGGCTGCATCAGAGTCTTAGCCATTTTCTCCTGGTAACATGTGTTCCACCTCTTGTTACTTTAATATTTTCTACTTTAATCAGTCATCGTGTTCTGTGTCTGTAGTTCCATTTAATTTCAAAGTTGTTGATTTTGGGTTTTAATTTTGTATTGTTGGTGATGATAACTGATAATGGAAAGGAACGAAATTTATTTTTCAATTGAGTGATTGATTGTAATGGTGAGCTGTTCCACTTCACTCAAAACAGCTTTCCCTAGCTGTCTACGATGGTGAGACGACGACATAGAAAACAAATGTTTCTAATTCTATTCCATTTATGTCATTCTCACTCGGACAATGAGATTGAGAATGAAGCTATCAATTGAGGCTGGAAAACAAATTTATTTGTGATTATTTTTATAATATTAGTGATAGCCTGATAGGGGATAATTTTGGAATTCGGCAGAGAGGACTAGGCTGAAAAGAAGAAAAAAAAATCTGAATTTGAAAAGAGAAGATGGTGTGAAGGGCACATGGGAAAGTAGGTTAGGTGGCCACCACTGGCATTGGCAAGGGCATCAGGCATCAGGCATGGATCTTCCCGCCTCAAATCTGGTCGGCTTGCCTTTTGTCACATTTTGTGTGTTTTATTGGACGTATGGGGCCACACTTTCGTTGGATCTTTCAACCTTTTCTCTCGGTTGTGTCGTATTCTCAAGTTGAATACAAAATGGTTAAATTTCCGTTTGAAAACAAAATTATAAAGATGGATCTCAAATAATGAGATGCCTTTAATACAAATCAAATGTTTAAATTATATAACCAACAAGTGTCTCGTGCATTGTTATTTGGTAAGGCGTATTGCGTTTTCAAGAAGAAGACGCTAGTTCAAATTTTAAAGATAACATTGTTGGAAGGAGAAGCCTCATACCCCGAACATAGACACTAAAACAGACATGCATATTTTCAAAAAATAAATATTTAAATTATATATCATTTTGTTGAAAATGTTTAATTTTTTTTAGGGTCGGAGTAGGTGTTTAAGGTTTCATTTTGTTATGTTTTAAGGCTTTTAATTTTTTGGTCAAATTATACACGCGGATGAGTTTTTTTTTTGTTTTTTTCTTCCAATATAACCTCAAAATCCCAAACCCAAAAATTATAAATAATCTATCATCGTCAAACATTATGTTGTTTCCGTTGTCTCAACAATAAAGTCTTTTCCTCTCACTGCAAGAGTCGTAAAAGTTTAGTTAGTTCGTCCAATTGACAAATTATTCGTTAATTTACGACGACAAAAGAGTGAGAGAAATAATAATGAGAGTTTGACAACATAGCGGTTGATAATAATGGTGGTTGATTCGACGGCGACATAAGATGAATTTAAAGATTTAGAGTTGGGTTATGAATAATATGAAAATTTTAGTATTTTTAAATATTTTTATGATTTTTTTAAAATAAATGAATTAAGAAAAAAGATGTCATGCATCCTTTGGATGATATTTTCTACTTTAATTAACGGATAAATTTTAAATTTATATTTTTAGTACCTCACCTTTATCCGTTTTTTTATTTTGGTACTCTACTTATTTTTTTGACAAAACAGTACCCAACGTTACATTTTGTTTCTATTTTGGTACCCCTGTTGTTAAAAAATTAACGGAAGGTTGATTAGGAGAGAGAAAATCACACATGGCCTGCTGCCACATCATTTTCTCTCTCCTAGTCAACCTGCCACGTGTGCTTTTTTTCATAATTTTTGTTGGCGTGGCATGCTGAGTAGGAGAGAGAAAATGATGTGGCAACATGTCACGTGTGATTTTCTCTCCTAGTCAGCCTTATGTTAATTTTTTAACGGCGGGGTACCAAAATAAAAACAAAACGTAACGTTAGGTACTATTTTATAAAAAAATAGGTAGGGTATCAAAATAAAAAAACGGATAAAGGTGGGTACTAAAAATATAGTTATCCCAAATATTAAATACTTATTTTAACAGAGAAAAAAATGTATACATTTTAAAGTGAAAAATATAAGTTAGACATGTATTTCATGATAAAGTGTAATGAAGTTTTAAAACATTGGTAATTAATAGTTAGTCATGCCAATTCTTTTTTGGTGCCGATATCTTCACCCCACAAGTTGCCAGAATTTGAAAGTGATGGTTGAGTTAAAGATGCTTTAGTTTTGGCAATACATGAAGGTGCATTAAAACTCTTAAACTACATATTTGGGGCCACTACACATTAAACTCTATTCCCAGTGGCTGATGAAAAAAGTACTGGAAGATGAAGTAGAATCCAGAAGGGGTTTAGTTATTGAATAGGGTCCTTTACTACATTAGATTTCAAAAGCGTTTAAATATTTTTGAACAAAAAATAATATAAAATATGTAGTTTTTCAGGTCCCAATTGTAAAAAAAAAAAAATTGATTTTTTTAGTTTTTAAGTAAAACCACTCATTTGCTTTTATTTATATTGTCAATTTTTAAAAATACTTTTAAAAAAACAATACTTATTTAAAGTAGACAATTTATGTATTTAAAATTAATATTTTTTGACAACAAGAAAAAATTGTTTGTTTGGAGTTGTGTGTCACCGTGTCTTGAACGAGTCCTTTGTTGTTGAGGTTGAAAACGAGCTTTAAGGGCCAAACGGCCGTTTTGAAAACCTGGATTTTTCAGATTCTATGAAATAGCCGTTTGAAGGCTGAAAATAATAGGCAAACTCCCGTTGGCGGCCAAACCAAAAATTATTTGACAAAAAAAATAAAGAACAAACGGCCGTTCTGAACGCGGACCGCAATAAAAAACACGCGGTCAAGCTTTTGCTCGAAATTATTAAGTGCTGGTATAACAAAGTTTTAGAAGCAATCGAGGTTGATTAATCATAGGAACTTGATCCTTCCTCAATTAAAATGGGTTATTCAAAGCTCACCATTACCTATAACTATGAGAAACCAAGGGTCAGTTTCCTTCTTAAAACAATGGAAATAGAATTAAAAGGTCTGTTTAGTTGACAAAACTTGGAACTTTTCGTATAATTATTATCTTCAAATCAAATTCAAGAAATGCATCCTTTCCAACCAACCATTCTACACTGCAACTAACAAATCCTCTCCAAACAACGTTCAATTGATCAAGTGAGATAGTGCACTATATCTTTTAAGCGATGTTAGGAGTTTGAATACCGACGGCATAAATGGAGTAATTGGGTAGAAAGGTCGTCTCCATAATTGTTAAAATGTGAAAAACTGCTCATATTCACATTAACGTTAATTTACATTTACAATGTATTTATACACAAATAATAATAAACTTCTACAAGATCCTCTGAATTAGTCAGTCAATGAGTTAGATTCCGTTGGTCAAACAAAAAAAAGTCAAACCTTCTCCAAAACCATGAATTAAAACAATATGTAAAAACTAAAATATGTAAGAAATATCCAAAAAAAAATGTTTTCAAGATTTTTTATTATTTAACAAAGTTTTATTATTTTTTCATGGCACAATATACATATTAAATTAAAAAACCTCAAAATTTTTAAAATATCATAAAAACCATTTTTAATCTTTTGGAAAATTTTAACAAGTTTTTTTTGGGTAAATACATAAAATTAGAAAGGAAAGGAAAATTACAAATGTAAAAATCCAGAAAAATATAAAAGATGGAAATGTGTTTTATTTTTCTTGAAAAATTTCTCACGTTTAAAAAAGTTGAGAAAATTTTAATTTCTTTCATTTTTTATGATTTTTCATTTTTTCCCTAAATTTAATATATATTGTTGCGTTGCTTGATATATTCCTACTATATACCCTGTTTGTTTCTTTTAACAGAAATTATAGATGAATAACGTGATAAATGGTTAGTAACTAGTAAGTACTAATCTAAAAAAATCTTCAAATATCAAACTGATGTTGAGGTGCAATTTAAAAGTTATAATATTATTTAACTCAAAACAAAAAGTAAAAAAATAAAAAATGTTCATTTTAAAAATATATTCTTAATTTGATAGCAAAAGAATATGCATAGGTGTTCAACATATGTTATTTTCTTGAAAAAAATATTTTTTATCAAGTAATGAATGAAAAAATTACAATTACTGAAAGCCTACGTGCTATTTTCCTACTTTTATTTCTAGGAATTTAATTTCTATGCTTTTCGAAATTAAAAATTAAGTCCAATTATTAGGGCTATTAGATTTTTTTGTTGTTAAATTTGATGCTGTGAAATTTTAGTTTTCTAGAAAGTTAGTTTAAAAGTGATGTAACACAAAATGATGTAATAATTAGGGCTGTAAACCAACCGAGCTCGAGTAGTGCTGAGCTCGACTTGACTTGTTAAAAATTCGAATTGAGTTCGAGCTTAACTCGACTTGTTAAAAATTTGAGTCACTACAAAAAAATGTACATATACCGACGCTTCATTATACCGACGGACAAAATTCGTCGGTATATATTGTATATACCGACGGAATATGAAAGTGTCAGTAAAAGTTTTAATTTTTACCGACGGAAATAATATTCGTCGGTATAGACAATAGTTATACCGACGGATGTCAAGAAACCATCGATATAGATATAGTTTATACCAACGGTTGATTTGTTATGTCGGTATAAATGTGCTTTATACCGACGGTTAATTATGTCTGTCGGTATAGGTAAAAGATATACTGATGGTTGATTTAGTGTGTCGGTATATATGTAATGTATACCAACGGTTTTTATAATAACCGTCAATATAAGCCTTCCATATACCGATGGATGCTTATGTCTGTCGGTAAAAATATTTTTATTTTTTATTTTTTATTACTTCATTAAAACTCATCGTTTTAACCCCCCTCTCTCATTCTCACTCAAACTCTCGACCGGTCCCAAACCAAACCATTACAATCCCTAATTACTCCTAATCCCAATCGCGCCTCACTCTGTATACCGATCAGACAACTTAAACTGCTGAAAATCTCTTGAAAAACAAGAGAAAGAAATGGAGAATTTTTTGAATGAAAGCTTGGATCTGAAGCCGAAGCACTCGTAGGAGGAAGCGTTGGAAAGATGGCAGAAAGTTTGTGGTTTCGTCAAGAATATGAAACGGCGTTTTCGATTCACTACCAACCTCTCCAAACTCTACGAGGCTGCTGCTATGCGACGATCCAATTATGTGCGTTGAATTTCTAAATCCTGTTTTTGATTTAGATTACACTGCTGAAAATATCTTGTTTTAATTTTTCTTTTCTTTACTTAAATGTAGTAAAGTGATACTTTTTGATCTATATAAATTAGCTCAAATAAGTCGTATATATAACTCTATTTTTTCAAAGTTAATTGTTAAGCTCCTTTGATTTAATATAGCAGTATTGTGATTTTCAAATTTGGCATTGTATAGTTTATTCTTTTTAATCTGTAACATTGCAGGAAAAATTGAGAATCGTTGTACTGGTTTCGAAAGCTGTCTTTTAATTTATCTCAGGTGAGATTTTTGCAGCAAAATCAAGTTATAAAATGTGAGAAAATATGATCTTTGGGTTCAGGCCATTATATGATCTGTGTATTTCTTAATTTTCATAGATTTGTTATAAAATATGAGAAAATATGATGTTTGGATTGTTCACTTAGCTGTTACTTACGGCTATATTCGTTTACTTATTAATTGGATCTTGTTCTCTTTCTCTTGTTATATGGATGAAAAGAGGCTTAAAAGATTTACTTTTTATTTGCGTTGAATCTAGCAATTAAAGGTGGATCTTGTTGATGAACTCATAAACTTATGGATCAGTTTATTCTTTGTTTGTTGAACTTTGATTGCAAACATTGACTTGATTAAAGAAAAGGAAATGACTGCTTTAAGTAGTTTATTGTTCAAACAACAGGGTTGCTCTTAGGATTCAATATCAATCGACACATTGATTCCAGATTTGAGGATGGATGGAGTCACTATTTTGTTGTTTGTCTAATCTCAATAGATAATTATAACATTGGTTATGTTAAGTCTGCAATTTGTGAAAAAAAATTTGATAGCATTTGTAAAGAGAGCATTTCCTGGTTAAAAAATGTAAAGAGACGTGCAGTGGTGTCCTGTGTCCTACTGCCATTGACAGATTTGCTTTTATTACCATTTATGTGGGCATATAGTATTATATTTATATGCACATTATTAAGCTACTGTTTTTTTTTTTATAATTTGTTGCATACAAATTATTAAGCTACATATAGATTTGAACTTCTGTTTTTTATAATTAGTTGCATACAAATTATTAAGCTACTATTTTTTTCATGGTTTACTTTTGCTTATTGACACATTGTTCATGTTGGTTATAATAGCTTCGTGTAATCATAAAACCAAAGCCATCAGTTGGAGTTAGGTCTTTGTGTAGTTCACAACAGGTTACCTTTTTGTTCATATTCCTAGAGTTGTACGTATCTTTCTCTTCTATTTTGGTGTCCTTTTGATATTCAATTATTATTAATTTTTGAAATATTGTTCTGTCTTTTCAACAGATGAAAGACTACATAGCAACACCAAAACCTAATAGCTATCAAATCTTTCATACAATTGTATTTCTATTTTTGTATGAAAGCATGTTTCGCATGGAAGTTCAGGTTCTTGCCTTCTCAATATTCCTTTAAGCTATTTCAGGAACAACATTTTGCTAAGTTAAATTGTTTGAAATAAAATTATTAATGTGAGAATATCCGTAAATTCTTTCAATACATCATAGATCTAGGATGAATATTGAAGTAATATTTGTTGAATCAATTATGTTAGCAATTTATTGAAAGATGAATGTTTAAACTTTAAACCATACTCAATGTAATTAGCTTGTTTCTTTTTTGAAGTTTGCAATTTATATTATTAAATACATTTGTTTGATTTTGGCAGATTAGAACTAAAGAGATGAATTTGATAGGTGAAAGAGGTGTTGCTGCTCATTATAGTGGGAGAGGCTTTGTTACTGATCTAGTTGGGCATACAGTGGCAAATGGTTAAAGTTCAGGAGGGAAAATTGTTTGTCTTAACAATGCAAACATAGCTCTGCTCATTATAGTGATGGAGCCTTTGCTTGTTTTTTTTTGTTTAAATTCGCTTACACATTTCTTTTGCTTGTAATAGACTTGTACATGTTTTAGTATTTATGTATTACATATTTATTTTATTCAAAGATTAAATCAGATTATTTTTCTCTTTAAAAAATGAAACATTTTTTTGTTATAATATTATTAGTAATTTTAATATTTAAAATAAAAATAATATTAAATAAAAATAACAATAGTATTAATAGTTATTAATATTTAAAATAAAAAATAAATGTCAATTACACCTATACCGACGGACAAAACCGTCGGTATAGGTATTTTATACAGATCTACATGATACCTGTAGCGACGAACGAATCGTCAATAAAAACCGTCGTTATATATGTACAATATATAGCGACGGACAGAAACCGTCGGAATAGATACATTAATTTGTCGGGGTAGTTCATACCTATGCCTACGGGTATGTCCGTCGGTATAGGGTTCCAACACTTATACCGACGGTTATGTCCGTCGCTATAGATTTATACCGACCAGCGTATTACTGACGGTATTTTTTCTGTCGGAATATCTCTTTTGTCCGTCACTATAAGGTTTTAGACCATATACCGACGGATTTTTGATGATTTACCGACGGTTTTATGTCCGTCGCTATATGTCATTTTTTTTGTAGTGAGTCGAGTTCGAACTTAACTCGAGCTTGAGTATGTTGAGCTTGACTAAGCTCGTTATGAACTCGAGCCGAGCTCGAGCTCGAGTCGAGTCCAATCGAACTGAGTACTGGTCGAGCTCTGACCAAGTTGAACTCAAGTAGCTCGTGATCTGTCCCGTTTCATTTACAACCATGTTCATAATAACAATAATATCGTTCAACTTGTATGAATTTATTGTAGATAGAATCATACAAAAGAAATATTTACATGTAACTCATTAAAAACTCGTTAATCCTAATAGTAGGAAAAGTGTACAAATAAAAATATAAAGAAAGTTAAGCTGAAAATTAAACTAACATAACAACTAAAAACACACAACCTATATTTTAGTTCAGTTTAATTTTAAAAATTAAAAAAATAGTTTATTATATTTTCGAGTAGCTCGCCAGCTTTTCAATTTGGGTATCAAGTAGCTTAGCTCGGCTCATTAAGAACTCAAGCCGAGTTCGAACTAGAATCGAGACCAATCGAATCAGGTGTTGACCAAGTCGAGCTCGAGTAGCTCGCGATCTGTCTTGTCTCATTTACGATCTAGTAATAATATTTGAATTTAACAATAAAATTTTAACGAGGTTAACAATCACTAATATCAATTTGCGCACGGTGACTAATAACAGAAGGGGCGTTGGTTGATTCATTGTTCTTCTTTTCCATATGTTTATTTCTTTCCTTGGCTGCAAAGCCAACCCTCCTCCACCCACCGCCATTGCACCCGAGAAAGGAAACATCACTTCTTCTTCATCTTCAAGGTCACTATGCTCTGATCTTCCCTCCTCATCAGAGTAATCATCTCCATGCTGATCTGCTTCCACGGCTACTGCAATCTTAGCCGTCCAATCGACACCAGCAAGACCATCACGCCCACTCGTAAACCGCCTCACTTGACCCAAGTACGGCGCACTATCGTAATCACCCAAGTCTTTCTTCACTTCTCCATGAGAAGAACTTTTATGAGTCGACTCAGAGACAGCCTTCAAATTACGCTTAGCTTTTTTGATGTTTTTCTTGTGCTTGATCTTTCCTATGCATGACACCTTGGGTGAAGTTGGTTCTTGAGTTTCAAAGCTCTCGGCCTTAGAGTCGGGAATTATCGAAACCATCGGACCAGGCAACAACAACCCTTTGCCGGCACTAGTTCTGGTTATTCTCTTGTCTCTGCTTGGGCTGAAGGGAGGGTTCTGAAATCCGACACTGGCGACAGCGGAAACAGCTTTTGGCAGAAATTTCAGGATCATGTTTCTGGTTCTGGGTTTAGACTCTTTCTTCATTCTGTCGAAACACTTGCACAGTTCAATGGATTTGGCGAACTCCTTTTCGTTCCAACGCTCCTTTTTATATGTAACGAAGAAGATAGAAGTGAGAGCTTTAAATGATTGATCTTTGAGGTTTTGGTTTTGACCAAACCAGACAAGAAACAGCTTGCTTTGGCAACGCGGGCATTCAAATATTCTATAAACATAGTTGATTGATTATATAATTAATTTATGAGCAAAATTATTTTTAAAAAATGGACATGCCATTAGTTTAGCAAGTTTTGGAATTGTCAAACTTTGATATAATCATCAGATGTGTGCCGTGCGTGGCTGAGGAATGTGTTTTTTTCTTCACTCCCAGTTTCAAGTTTTTATCCTGATTATTTCGGGCCGACATATATCGTACATCTAATTTGGTGAGTAAGTCTTCTATTAAGAATTTTCTACATACACAAAGTCTCGAATTTAAAAATTGCTTAAATAATATCAATCTACTTACCAGTTGGACCAACCTGTTGATGAGGAATGAAAAAAAAACTTATACAATCTATCAATTTGATTATGGCATAATAATATTTTAAAAATAATTTTGATGTGGTATGGCATAATAATATTTTAGTCCCTAAAACTTATACAATCTATCAATTTGATTATAATTCAAAACAATTCAATAAATTTGACTTTTAATATTTTAAAAATTCATCATTTTAATCTTTATTCATCTCCTAAATTACTTGTTTTTATTCAAAAAGTATTATATTACTTTCTTGTTACGTTTGTGGTATAATAGTAACAATTTAATAGTAACTTGTTACGCTTTATGGAAGAATGCAATTATTGAACTACTTATTTGATCTAATGAGCTCGCTTGCTTTGACGATATTACAAAACAAGTCTATATTGATGAGATTATTAAATATAAATGATTAAATTTATTGAATTGTTTCAAATTATGCCAATATTAATAGAATGCATATGTTTTGAGGACTAAAAATATTATTGTACTAAAAAAAGTGATATGTTTATAATCGAAGTGACATGTTTGTAGCAATATGTTAACCGGGTGACATGCTTATAACTTTTAGAAGAAAAAAAAAACATGTTTGTCCTATAATTATGTGACTTTCGAGTATTTTTCCTGTATTTTAATAAGTCTTCTTAATCATTTGATTGTGTGACGTCGTGCGTGGCTGAGGAATGTGTCTTCTAAAGTAAGTAGTATGTTTAGGGGCTTTAAGCCAAGCTCATCATGATTACTATTTCCATTGTGTTTGATGGAATTAGTCGAAATTAACCATATTAATCAAGTTTTTTTGGGGGCGTTGGGTGGGGCGGGGATTTCAATATATTAAGTATTTCGAATTTATGTTTGAAATTCTCCACGTTGAAGATTTCCATTCTTTCGGACATAATAATTAATGCAGGATTAGTTCAAAACCTAATAAACTAATTATGAAATGGAGGTCAAACATTTACTTCGGAATATTTAGTGTGGGATTAAAGTCGGATGTTTTTGTCGAACAGCTTACCCTATCTTTGCTGATGAAGGAAGACTTTGTTCATGAAAACAACAATTATGCTACTTATATTTGATATTTATGTCAAAATACCATCAAACAAAATGATTGATGAAGCCTGTTGACGGGTAAAGTAGACGAGTGACAAAGACGGTGGTTCGATGACAGTTCTGACGATGGTTATGAGTCGGCAATAAGTGTAATTTTTTTGGCGTGACGTTAGTGTTTTTAGAGTGAGAGATCGTGTGTCCTTTCTCGTTGCATGCGTTCTTATATATTGCCTAGACGAATGTCATGTTTGGGTTGTCGTGTATTGTGATTGAACCGGTTACGAGTTGGCGTCCTAAGTTTATTGTGTCATCAACAGTGATTCTATATGCAGCCACGTGGGCACTAAGTGTCATCCGCCTGGCTATGTTCATAGTTAGTTTTCCTGCTACATATCGTTTTTATGTGTATTACAATGGAAAGCTTGAGAATTTTATTTATTGTATGAATCACGTTAACTTACAAAATACCTTGCATGCCTTTATATAGGCAAGCTTACATAAAAGAATAAACCCTAACAGAATAACTAACTCTAGAATATACATATATATCCTTAATATACCCCCTCAAGATGGATTACGATGAATATTTAGTAATGTCATCTTGACAACTAAGGAATCAAAAGCAGGCTTGTGAAGGGCCTTAGTGAAAATATCAGCAAGTTGGTTGTGTGTTCGAATGTAAAAGAGCTTGAGAAACCCGCCTTTGACCTTGTCTCGAATGAAATAACAATCAACCTCTATATGCTTTGTTCTCTCGTGAAAAATTTAATTTAGAGCAAGGTGTATGGCGGATTGATTATCGCAAAATAGAGAAGTAGAGGAAACAATAATATGAAACGATTTTAGAAGTGCAGCAAGCCAAACTAGTTCACATGTTGCAGACGCCATTGCGAGATACCCGGCTTCACAACTGACATTATGCTGCTTTCTCGATTTTATGAAATGATATTGTCACCTAAAAAAGTGCAGTAGCCAGTGATCGACCTTCTTGTGTCTGTGCATGCACTATAGTCAGCATCCACAAAACCAGTGAGCTGAGTGGAGGATGTAGAAGAAAAGAAGAGACCTAGTCCAAGGGTCTGTTTGATGTATGATAAAAGGTTATAAGCTGCTAATAAATGTGGTTGTCGTGGGGCAGATACAAATTGACTTAGCAAATGAACAACATACATAATATTGGGTCTCGTATGATTGAGGTAAAAAAGTCGACCAACTATACGTCTATAGGATTGAGCATCTTCTAACAATTCTCCATCAGTAGCATTTAATTTGAGTGATGGATTCATAGGAGTAGCAGCAAGTTTCTTAGCCAAGGAACCAGTGTCCTCTAGAAGCTTTAAAGCATAATGACGCTGAGACAAAAAAATTCCAGTGGAATTTCGAGCAATTTTAAAATCGAGAAAGTAACGCAATTGGCCTAGATCTCTGAGTTTAAAATGCTGTTGAAGAGAAGAACGAACCTCAGCCAATAGATGAAGAGCCTTGCCTGCAAGTAAAATATCATCCACATAGACGAGAAGTACAACCATATCATCACCTGTACCTTTAACAAATAGAGTATGCTCAGCTGAAGATTGCTGGAAACCTAGCTTCAAAACAACCTCAAAAAATGCATTGAACCACTGCATAGAAACTTGTTTAAACCCATATATGAATTTGTTGAGCTTACAAACAAGATTAGAATTGTGAGAGCTAATGTGATATCCAAGAGGAAGTTTCATGTAAACTTCTTCATCAAGCAAGCCATTTAAGAATGCATTGCTAACATCAAGTTGTAACAAATGCCAACCTTTCGAAGCAGCCAAAGACAACAATACCTTGAAAGTTGTCATTTTTGCAACCGGAGAAAAAGTGTCAACATAGCCAATTCCCTCCACTTGTGTAAAACCTTTAGCAACTAAACAGGCCTTATACCTCTCTATTATGCCATCAGAATTGTATTAAATACGATAGACCCATTTACACTCAATTGTTTTCTTTCCTTCTGGTAGATGGACCACTGACCATGTTTGTAAACGTTTCATGGCAGATAATTCCTTATGCATAGCATTCTGCCAAGCAGGGTCTTTACAAGCTTGGTGGTAAAAGGAAGGTTCAGTTGTAGAAGAGACATTGAAAATGAATGCTTCATATTGAGAAGAGAGCTTCACACTTGAAACATAATTTTTAATGGGATATTCTACAAGAGACAAATTGTTATAATGATAATCATTAAGATATGTAGGTTTTTGAACAATTCTAAAAGATCTTTTAGGTTCAATCTGAATATTGGTATCCTGAATCTGAGTATTAGGGTCAATGTCATCATGATTGTAAATGTTTGTGTCCTGAATGCTATCATCATTATTGACTTCAGTAATATGATTGTGAAGAGTTTCTGTATGGCCAACCTCAGTATGGTGTTCAGTAGGAATACAATTATGTTCAGTAGTACCAACTTCAGTATGATCTTTAGTGTGAACTTCAGTATGAATATTATCACCATCTCCAGTATAAACTTCAGTAGGAACTGACTCGATAAAATTGTCATTGGGAACATCAGAATTTTCAGAATTTGAAGGAGATGCATAATTAAACACCTGCTGTAAACTCTGTGTTGTGTCACTATGAACACCAGGTAGAGACAAGTTAGAAAAGGGATCAATAAAAACAGTATCAGTGTTAAATTTATGAAAACGAAATATTGTTTCATGAAAAACAACATTACGAGAAATAACAATCTGTTTGGTCTTAAAAACAAACACCTTGTATTCTTTAACACTAGGAGAATACCCTAGGAAGACTCCAGGTAAAGCTTTTTTCAGAGAATTTACTCCTACCAGCACGCAAAGTTAACACAAAACAAAGACATCTAAAGACTCTTAGAAACATGAAATCAGAAAGACTGTGAAACAACATTTGATAAAGAGATTTATTAGAGAGAACATGAGAAGGCAATATGTTAATTATGTAAGTTGCAGTGAGCAAACATTCGCCCCAGAAATTGGAAGGTAATTTAGATTGAAAGAAAAGTGCACGAGCAACATTTAAAAGATGTTGGTGCTTCCTTTCAACAACTAAATTTTGTTGAGGAGTTTCAACACAAGAGTATTAGTGAACAATTCCAAGCTTAGCAAAAAATTCAGTAAATTGCAACTCTTTAGCATTGTCAGATGAAAAAAAATTTAAATCATACCCAAACTGCCTTTTAATCATACTTATGAAATCAGGAATTATTCTAGCAACATCAGATTTATGCTGTAATAGAAACGTCCAAGTTGCACGAGTAAAATCATCAACCAAGGTGACAAAGAATCGTTGATTGTTGTGAGTAGGGACTTTGAATGGACCCCAAATGTCACAATGAACAAGTTCAAAAAGCAAACTTGTATGACTAATAGAATTTGAGAAGGGTAAACAGTGTTGCTTAGCAAGGGGACAAATGTGACAAATAGAATCTTTATTATTTTTGCTATTTATATAAATTACATCCTTTAAAGACTGCAAAACACGAACACAAAGATGACCTAATCTGTCATGCCAATAAATATTGTTAACAGATGAAACAAAGCTTGTAACAGAAGGAACTTTTAAAAGGAACAAGCCTTGATGCAATTCACCCTTCCCAATCACTTGACATAGGTCCTGTAATAAATATTGTGAGTCAGAAAAAAGCACATTAATCTTTGAATCATTAATTAAAGGACTAACAGAAAGCAGATTAAAAGAAAATTCAGGAACAAATAGAACATCATTTAAAATTAGTTGAAAAGATATTCGAACTGTTCCAGCAAATTTAACTGAAACTAAGGTTTGATTGGGCAAAAGAATATTGCCACCAGAAATAGGTTTTAAAGAATCAAAAAGATTCTTAGAACAACAAACATGTCTCAAAGCACCAGAGTCTCCAACTATTTGCCCTCTTCCAAGCACTGCAAGTAGTAGTTTGAGTAACTGCAGGAGCAGAAATAGAACCATCTATGAAGCTAATCTTGTTCTTGGCTGAAAGAGCCATTAACATCGATCGTCTCCAACTATTGTAATTGTCAGTTCCAAGCTGCCGCGTGACTAGAATCATACCCGGGCTATCAGATTGGTGAAGATAATAGGGATTTGCAATATTGTTGAATTGGTCATTCAAACCAACCTCTCCCATGACTGGTGAAAATGCAAAAAAAAAACTTGAAGAATGGAGAAAAAAAACTGAAGAAAGCTCAAAGAAAAAGAAACTGAATCTCGGAAGCAAGATCTAATGCATCTGATACCATATTACAATGGAAAGCTTGAGAATTTTATTTACTGTATGAATCACGTTAACTTACAAAACGCCCTGGATGCCTTTTATAGGCAAACTTACATAAAGAATAAACCCTAAGAGAATAACTAACTCTAAAATATACATATATATCCTTAATAATGTGTTTGCCCCTACAGGGTTTCTAACATCAGCTCGTCTTCATTTGCCCGCATGTATGTTTAACCGGTAGTAATTCTTGACATATGACGGTAAATGTTCACAAGTACAGACAAAATTAGATGAAAAAAAAACACTACAAAAATCTTAAGTAAACCATACCTTTATTATTTGTACAGAAGAAAACAAATACAAAGTGTGAGAGTGTTGCGTGTAAAAGAGTCTATCGCAATTGAGTGCAAGTGTATACGACGCAAGTAGTAAAGTGATACGAAGTATCGAATATCGTCTCCACAGGGATTGGGCTAATAGCTTCACCTTAGTTTACTGCACGAAAGTAGGAAATATTTGAGAAAGTTGTCACGAGAGTAATAAAGTAAACGTAAATAAAAGAGTAGAAATATCAAGATAGAGAGAATGGGCTGGTATTGAATTGCTCAATAGTGTAGGTATTGCAGAGTTTAGGAAATCCAGTTCTGTCGTCGCGCCCGTCGCGGCAGCAGTCCGTTGATTGTTGCGGCAGCAGACACACCAACTCAGTACTTCAAGTTTGGCAAGAATCCCAGATCTTCCTTGGCCTATCTCTAGGTTCAAGTCTGTCGATGATCACGTCTTTGATAATACCTCCCGGCGTGAATCGAAGGATGAACACCGATGTGTATGAATTCTTCTTTAGCCACTTAACCTCGCCCTATCCCTAAGCACAAGATAGTTCAACTATAAACTAGAGAACTTGCTCTTATTTCTTTCGTATACTTAACTCTCCAGATGCTAAGTAAATGGATAACCTCACAATGCTCTCCCGATGCTCTTGCAAGATATTAATAACCAAAATAAGAGAACTTGAAGTTTATTTTATTGAACTTGAAAAATCCTAAAACAAAACAACCCTTGCAACTACTTTACAAATCAACCCGTGGCCCTAGGGGGATTTAGAACATATCGACGGCGGGTAAACGACGGAGGGTTTTTGGTTGTCGGTTAAGGGGAAAACGGCTATGGGATATGATATATGCCCTAGGTTAAAATACATGCCCTTATATAAGCTTTGGGCTCAAGTATTCTAAGTTAACAAGGATTACAACTTTAATTAAAAGTATGATTCTAATAAAGACTTAATCTTCAAGGATCCTACTTTTCAGCTGTCCTCCTTGTTTCTTGGGATTTTCTCTCCTTGAGCTTTGGGCTTGACATATCTTTTGATCCGGGGCTTGGAAAAATATAAGGTTTTCACACGACAGACGAACATAATTTTCTCTATCTATCGAGGTCCACTTTGCTTTTTCTCCACTAACTTGATGTCGTCCTCTGCTGTCACGGCAGCTCCATGGCAGCATCGTCCTCTTTGTCTGCTTGTCCAGTTCAGCTCTTCTGCTTCTCTGCCTCGCGCCCGCCTTCACCATCTACGACGGCGGCAACCTGCAAAATCAGCCATCTTTTAGTAGAATCTGTGCCTTTAATATAATTGTGATGTTTTGCTGTAAACTAACCTAAATGCAATGCAATGATGCTTGAATGCAGCAGAAATATGGGTTAAAAAGGGTGTAAATAATAGAACTTTTACACACTCAACACACCCCCAAACTCAAGTTTTTGCTTGCCCTCAAGCAATTAAGACCTAAAAGAAAAAATGAATATTTTTGTTTTGGCTTTCAAACAGTGAATTTTCCCTTACCCGTCGCTCATTCTCTGTGAAGGCAGCAACCTGTCGGATAATTTAGGATCTGTCCGGATGCTCACTATAGTCCTCGTGTAGTGTGTGCATGCTTGTGAACAGTTATATGCTAAGACTCTCTTAGTTTCACTAGAATATTCAACTCTTTAACTCGAATTTTTATGCCAAAGTTTATTTTTGAAGACACATTTTCATGCTTCTTTTGTTTTGACTTGATTCTTCTATTTTTCAAGCTAAGTTTTACTAGAGCCAGTTTTTGGCACCTCTAGTTAGCTTCCTAGAGCCTGTTTCGGGCACCTCTAGGTTTTTGAGTCTCTTTTGCTAAACTTCTTTCCTAGAGCCAGTGTTAGGCACCTCTAGGGGCTATTCAAGTACTAAGCATCCTATTCTAGTTTGGCTAAAAGAAATTTAAGCAGTATAACAGTCACAATTGTGTTTAAGTTTTTAGAACTATAGAAAGGCTCTAAACTTCTCCTTAAACTGTCCTAAAGATGCTGCCACGACAGAGCTGTCACGACAGGTAAGTTCAAATCACAGTTTTAAGCCAAAATTTTCAGTCTTTTCTGATTTTTTTTAAGAGAACTAAATAAAGACACAACAATTAATTAAAAAGATGTACTTAGACTCCATTAAAATGGAGGGTTGCCACCCCCAAACTCGAGGGTTGCATTGCCCTCAATGCAAATGACATAAAAAATGAAGGTAGTACATCACAAAATATAGATAAAGCAGGCAACAATAAGAAGAAAATAAAAGACTTAAATTTTAAGCACTGTCTTCACTGCTGCTGCTAACACGGATTTGGCGACGGATTCTGGGCTGTGGGGCAGGCTGGGCTGGTTGTTCGACGACCTGGATGTCAGAACTGCTGCCGCTGTCCCAAGTGCTGCTGCTGCTGGTGGTGGTGCTGGCCTTTGGCATAAGCTTTCTGTTGGCCATTCTCTTCTGCCGCTTGACAGGTGCGAATTCTTTCTCCAAGTTCCTTCGAATAGAGGGTTCTGTCTCGCTTTCTGCCCATACGGAGGAAGAAGAAAAACCAGCGACGAAGGCAGCAATATCATCTGAGGGTGGTCGCTTCGTCCCTCGGGCGGATGTGTCGGCCTGAGGGCTGCCGGCTGCCGTCGGGGCAGGTGATGGAGTGGAGGCAGCAGATTGATGAGGTGTGGCAACAGGTGTAGGTGTGTGGGCAGGGGTGGGGATGGTGAAATAGTGGACAGGGAAGGTGGGAAAGACAACATCGGGATAATTTAAAGTATGGTTAATAAAATTTACCGTTGAGTTGGCAAAATCCCTAATGAATGCCATCAGACCCAGCTGTCTGTCTTCTACCCTCTGAATGGCAGCAAGGATTTGAGTGGATGTGTCTGTCGGAGCAGCTGCTGCGGCAGGTTCAGTGTTGGGCTCCTCTGAGGATTCTGCTGGGGCGGTATTAGGGTTGACAGAAGAGATGGGGGTTGCTACCGTCAGCTCCATGAGGCTGATAATATTCTTGTCTGTCCAACCCCGTCCCTTCACTAGTCGATCGGTGGTGGCTTATGGTACGGTAGAGCAGCGGCAGAGGGATGTAATCAAGAAAGGCAGGCAGAGGAGGGCTGTCGATCGATGGGCGCAGTCCAAAATACTCTCTCGTACGTAACTCCCCACGTTAATGGGTCGTTTGTTCATAATTGAGTTGATTAGGGCTAACCTCTGCTGGTCTACTGTGGTGTGATGTGAGGATGGCAGAATTCGTCTCTTAATGAAGGCGTTCCATAATTTGGCTTCTGGCAGCAACTGCCCCCTTCTTACGGTATGAGGATTTTTCTTGCTCTTGTTCCATTCAGTTCCTTCTTCTGTCACTTCTGCTATGACAGCATCAAAGGCAGCGTTGTCTAGGGTGTCCAGGAACTGCTGGTGAGCATCTTCATTGGGGCCGAAGTAGAGGCCATAGAAATTGTTGATGCGCTCTGCTGTGAATGGCACTTCTGTCCCTCGGACGGTGACTGCTGTGGTCGTCCTGTTGCCGATGGCATCATAGAATTCCCTGACCAACGTTTCATTCATTTCTGCTGGTTGCTCTGCAAATTGCTCCCACAAGAGAGCTTTGATCGCCCTCGCGATGAACGGCTTGAGGCCCATATTAATGGCCTTTCGAGTGTAGATAAAGCCTCGTTCTTCCCAGAGGTCTTTAGTTGCGAAGGACTGCGGGGTGGGTGCTGCCGGTGAAGAGGTTGAAGCAGCACTGCGGCGGGTTCTTCTGGAAGACATGTTAGTTGCAAGGGTTTTGTGAAAGTAAAGAAAACAAGGAAAAACGAAAGGGGAGAGCAAGTAAGAATAAGCAGAAGTGAGGAAAATGAAAATGAAACGGGGTTTTATAGAGGAAGAGTTTCTGCCCGTTTAATGCTGTAACGACATGCATGAATAATGAGGCGACTGTTGAGCTTTAGCGTGTCTGACGCATCTGACACGCATTTATGCGTCTGTCACACGTTTCTGCGTCTGCCGTGACAGTCTGATGACAGCCTGTCTTATCAGTGTCTGCAGCGGCAGCTGGAACGACAGGCTTCAATAATGGGCTCTGTTAGGCTGATGGATGGATGGTGGGCTTGGGTCACTTCTCATATTCTTCTTGACTCCTTTATTTCCTAAAAAACAGAAAACGTAGAAAATATTATTTGAATAAAATAAACCTTATTTCCTAATAAATAATAAATAATAATAAAAATAAAATTTAGGTTAAATTAGGGATGCCTTGTGGGGCATCTCCTAAGGTAACCACTTCCTGTATTCCTGGGGCTTCAGTCCCCTGATAATGCTTGAGGCGCTGTCCATTGACTTTGAATTGGTGCCCGTCTTTCAATGATCGGATTGTATTGGCACCATGGGGAAAAACTTGTACAACTTGGAACGGGCCAGACCATCTAGATTTGAGCTTCCCTAGAAAGAGTTTCAGTCTAGAATTGAACAACAATACAAGCTGCCCTGGGCAGAACTGTCGTGGCAGCAACTTCTTGTCGTGCCACTTCTTAGTTTTCTCTTTGTAAATTCTTGCATTGTCGTAGGCCATTGTCCGTATTTCTTCAATCTCGTTCAGATCTAACAGCCTTTTCTGGCCTGCCTTGTCCAAGTCCATATTCACTGCCTTGATCGCCCAATATGCTCTGTGCTCTATCTCGACAGGCAGATGACAGGTTTTTCCATAAATCAATCGGTATGGAGACATGCCCAATGGAGTCTTAAAAGCTGTCCTATATGCCCATAATGCATCATTAAGGAGTAAAGACCAATCTTTCCTAGTTGGTTTAACCATCTTCTCAAGAATGTTCTTAACTTCCCTATTGGATATCTCGGCTTGTCCATTGGTCTGTGGGTGGTATGCTGTCGCGATCCGATGCTTGACACCATATTTCTTTAAGGCGACATCAATAACCATATTGTCAAAATGTCCCCCTTCATCACTGATAATCGTCTTAGGGATGTCAAATCTAGAAAAAATGTTTTTGTGTAGAAACTTTTGGACTGTCTTGGCATCATTCTTTTGAGTGGCGATAGCTTCAACCCACTTAGAGACATAATCTACTGCTAGAAGGATGTATAGATTTCCACATGATGATGGAAAATGTCCCATAAAATCGATCCCCCAAACGTCGAAGATCTCGACTTCTAGAATGTTCTGCAGTGGCATCTCGTTTCTCCTCGAGATGTTACCTGTCCGCTGGCACCTGTCACAGTTCTTGTAGAAGTCCTGTGCATCTTTATACAGTGTCGGCCAGTAGAACCCTGACTGCAGCACCTTGGCAGCAGTTTTGTTGCCTCCTAAGTGACCTCCATATTGTGAAGCATAGCAGTGATGGAGAATGTCTTCTTGCTCTTTTTGTGGTACACACCTCCTTATGACTTGATCTGCACACATTTTGAAAAGAAGAGGTTCGTCCCAATAATAATGCTTAACATCATTTTGGAACCTCTTCCTGGCTTGATAATTAAGATCAGAAGGAAGTATTCCGCTAACTATAAAATTAACGAAATCAGCATACCAGGGGAGTTCAGAAGACTTACCTGCCGCCATGGCTGTCGCGGCAGCAAAGAGCTGCTCATCTGGGAAGGTCTCCAATATGTTTGTCTCATCTATTGGCAGACTCTGTCCCTTCTCCAACCTTGACAAGTGATCTACCACCTGATTTTCTGTCCCTTTTTTGTCATTGATTTCAAGGTCGAATTCTTGCAATAGCAGGATCCACCGTATCAATCTAGGCTTTGCATCCTTTTTCACGAACAAATACTTCAGGGCAGAATGGTCTGTGTGCACTATTACCTTCGTCCCAAGTATGTAAGAACGAAACTTGTCGATGGAGAACACCACAACTAATAGCTCCTTTTCTGTGGTGGTGTAGTTCACTTGGGCGTCATTCAATGTCTTGCTGGCATAATATATGACATGAAACAGCTTATCTCTGCGCTGCCCAAGTGCTACCCCGACAACATAGTCACTAGCATCACACATAATTTCAAATGGCTGTGTCCAGTCTGGTGGCTGTACTATTGGGGCTGTTACCAGTTTTTCTTTCAGAACCTTGAATGCTTCAGTACATTCATCATTAAAGTCAAAGGGTCGGTTCTGCTCCAAAAGATGGCATAGGGGCTTGGTGATATTTGAGAAATTTGCAATGAATCTTCGATAAAAACCAGCATGTCCTAAAAAACTTCTAATGCCCTTGACTGTGGTTGGCGGCGGCAGCTTTTCAATCACTTCTATTTTGGCTCTGTCGACTACTATCCCACGACAGCTAACCTTATGGCCAAGGACTATCCCTTCATCCACCATGAAGTGGCATTTTTCCCAATTTAAGACTAGGTTTGCTTTTTCACATCTTTCAAGTACCTTTTGTAGATTGCCAAGGCAGCTCTCAAAATCGTCTCCAAAGACTGAAAAATCATCCATAAAAATCTCAAGGAAGTCCTCTACCATATCGGAGAATATGACTATCATGCATCTTTGGAAGGTGGCGGGTGCATTGCATAGTCCAAACGGCATTCTCCTAAAAGCATATGTTCCGTAGGGGCATGTGAAAGTCGTCTTTTCTTGATCCTCCGGTGCGATAGCAATTTGATTGTAACTTGAATAACCATCAAGAAAACAATAGTAAGGTTTTCCCGCTAATCTATCAAGCATTTGATCAATAAAGGGTAAAGGAAAGTGGTCTTTTCGGGTAGCTTTGTTAAGCTTTCGATAGTCCATACAAACCCTCCAACCGGTTACAGTCCTGGTTGGGATTAACTCATTGTTCTCATTGGTTATCACGATCATCCTCCTTTCTTGGGAACACATTGCACCGGGCTCACCCATTTGCTGTCGGAGATGGCGTAAATAATACCAGCATCTAACCACTTGATTATCTCTTTACGCACTACCTCTTTCACCGCATGGTTTAGCCGCCTTTGGGCATCAATAGTCGGCTTATGATTTTCCTCTAGAAGGATTTTGTGCATGCATAACGCCGGACTAATGCCTTGAATATCGGCTATCGTCCATCCAATCGCCTTTTTGTATTGCCGTAGCATGCCTATTAGTTGTCGTTCCTGTTCCTGCGGCAGCTTAGAAGAGATGATTACGGGCAACGTATCATTTGAACCAAGAAAAGCATATTTAAGCTGCCCTGGCAGGGGCTTCAGTTCTAAGGTAGGTGGTTCAACAGTAGATGGCTTTTGAATTAAATGGTTATCCGAAGTATAATTTAAAGGTTCGAATAACTTACCTGGACGATTGCCTAACCAGTTTACCTCCTCCTGATCTTCAGTATCAGATGTATCGGAGTCAGAAGAGTTGCTGTCGTCAGTGCTGTCGTGACAGTCCTGTAGGTGGCTGCCGTGGCAGTGACCAAATTTAATATCGTGACAGCCCGACCTGATGCAGGGTTGATCAAGGGTAACGTTAGTGATAGCCTTGCATTCCTCGTCTACATCAACATGTTTCATCGCTTGGAGAACATTCAACTTAATCTCTTGATCGTTCACTCGCATGGTGAGTTCTTCTTTCTCCACATCAATCAGTGATCTTCCCGTGGCTAAGAAGGGTCGCCCAAGGATGACTGGTGCGTTTTCATCTGCCTCACAATCTAAAACAAGAAAGTCAGCAGGAAAAATAAATTTATCCACTCTTACTAGAATATCTTCAATCTTTCCTTCTGGATGAACGTAAGAGCGGTCTGCCAGCTGCAGAGTTACTGTCGTGGGCCGCGCCTTTCCAATACCTAATTTCTGAAAAACAGATTTTGGCATTAAATTAACACTAGCACCAAGATCACAAAGTGCCTTACCCACATATTTATTTCCGATTACACAAGGTATGATGAAGCTCCCCGGATCCTTCTTTTTCTAGGGTGGCTGCCGATGAAGAATACTCATGCAACCTTCTGTCATCTTTACCGTTTCAAATTCCCCAAGTTTAGATTTCTTTGACATGACATCCTTGAGAAATTTAGCATAACCGGGCATCTCCCTAACGGCATCTAACAGCGGAATATTAATATGAACCTGCTTAAAAATATCATAAATCTTTTTAAGTTGAGATTCTTGCTTAGCTTGCTGTATCCGTTGGGGAAAAGGTGGTGGGGGACGATAATCAGCAATACGTCCTTCCCACTGCATACGAATCTGAGGACGAACATCATCGTTTTTCTCCTTTGTCGCTTCTGCTGTCGTGACAGGCTCATCAGCAGCAGTCTGTTTATCACCTGTCGGGGCAGCTTCCTCGGCAGGTTTATTCAAGGCAGGTTCCTTTACTGTTCAGCTTCTTTTTCCGACCCTGGTAGTTTCTTCCCACTCCTAGTAGTAATAGCTTTACATTGCTCATGTATGGGCTGCCTAGCATTTTCAGTATTACTAGGAAATCCTCCAGTCTGCCTCGGCTTTATATGTTGGGAAACCTGACCCATTTGTGTCTCCAGAGATTTCAAAGTAGCCTCATGATTCGTCATCCTCATCTCTGTCTTATCCATAAAATTCTCCATCTTCTTGACAAACTGATTCATATTCTCAATATAAGTACCTGTCTGAGACATAAAAGTGGCCAGAGTCTGTTTCAGTATACTACTCGTGGCAGCTGGTTGCTGCTGTTGCTGCTGCGGCGGCAGTTGCTGTCGCGTCAGCAATCTAGGACCTCCCTGATTCTGATTATGTGCTTGAGGATTCAGGGCATTATTAGGGTTGCTCCAAGAAAACTTGGGATCCTTCCTCCAATTGGGATTATAATTGTTGGAATTGTAATTTGGCTTGTAGTTTCCAACATATTTTCCCTCTTCTAACTGTATTGGCACTCATCCCGACCATGATTTCCCTCACAGATATCACATACCTCCTCAACAGCAAATCCATGTTGTCCATCATCATTCAATAACCTTTTCATTGCTTTAGTGAGGAATGCTACCTGTGATTTCATCGTGCTGTCGGCTTCATAATCCTTGACAGCTAGTACCCGTTTACCCCCTCTTCTTGCTGTCGGAAACTGCTCCTCATTTTTGGCCAGATTTTTCAAAACTTGCAATGCCTCGTCCGGATCTTTATCCAATAATAGTCCGTTTGCTGCTGAATCAATTCGAATACGAGTTTGTAAGTTGGCAGCATTATAAAACTTTGTTACCTGATTCCAGACGGGGAATCTATGCATTGGGCAGTTCCGAAGAAGAGTAGTAAATCTGTCCCAGGCCTCGTGCATCGGCTCGTCATCTTCCTGTTGAAAAGTAGCAATTTCATTACGTAATCGCTCAGATAAATGCGAAGGATTAAAACGAGATAAAAATTCACGAGATAAATCTGCCCAAGTTCTAATTGAACCCGGCGTAAGTTTATTCCACCAAGTTTTAGCCATGTCCCTCAATGAGTGGGGAAATAACCGAAGCCTCAATATCTCCGGATTAACTCATGGTAGTCTAAACGAACCACAGATCTCCTGGAACGTTTTGAGATGCTCCCTAGCATCCTCTGTAACAGCACCACTAAACTGCCCGGCATTGTTGATCATACTAAACATGACAGGTTTAAGCTCAAAGTTATCAACATCAATATCTGGCAGCGTGGTCTCTAACTCTACATGATCATTCAACATGTAGTCACGACAGGACCGTCGGCCGGCGGCAGGGTTACCGGCAGGCGGTATAACTTCGCCAGCAGGCGGGTCGTCTCCAACGTGGGCCATCTTTTCTAGCTGTTCTTCAAGGTACTCGTTCCTAGCTAGAAGGTGACGAAGTTGTTTCTTGAGATTGAAGGAACGTTCAACTTTCGGATCTAATGGATACTCAGGATCTTCACCTCGTTTCGATCTGCGCATAAACAAGAAAACCTTGTGAAAAGAAAGAGTTGAATGCACCAACGGAAAAACATAAAAATAAAAATAAAATAAAAATAAAAACGAAAAGTGCAATAAAAGAAAGGTAGAGTTATGTTGCCAATCCCCGGCAACGGTGCCAAAAACTTGTTGCGTGTAAAAGAGTCTATCGCAATTGAGTGCAAGTGTACACGATGCAAGTAGTAAAGTGATACGAAGTATCGGATATCGTCTCCACAGGGATTGGTCTAATAGCTTCACCTTAGTTTACTGCACGAAAGTAAAGTAAATATTTGAGAAAGTTGTCACGAGAGTAATAAAGTAAACGTAAATAAAAGAGTAGAAATATCAAGATAGAGATAATGGGCTGGTATTGAATTGCTCAATAGTGCAGGTATTGCAGAGTTTAAGAAATCCAGTTTTGTCGTCGCGCCCGTCGCGGCAGCACCTGTCGCGGCAGCAGTCCGTTGATTGTTGCGGCAGCAGACACACCAACTCAGTACTTCAAGTTTGGCAAGAATCCCAGATCTGCCTTGGCCTATCTCTAGGTCCAAGTCTGTCGATGATCACGTCTTTGATGATACCTCCCGGCGTGAATCGAAGGATGAACACCGATGTGTATGAATTCTTCTTTAGCCACTTAACCTCGCCCTATCCCTAGGCACAAGATAGTTCAACTATAAACTAGAGAACTTGCTCTTATTTCTTTCGTATACTTAACTCTCCCGATGCTAAGTAAATGGATAACCTCACAATGCTCTCCCGATGCTCTTGCAAGATATTAATAACCAAAATAAGAGAACTTGAAGTTTATTTTATTGAACTTGAAAAATCCTAAAACAAAGCAATCCTTGCAACTACTTTACAAATCAACCCGTGGCCCTAGGGGGATTTAGAACATATCGACGGCGGGTAAACGGCGGAGGGTTTTTGGTTGTCGGTTAAGGGGAAAACGGCTATGGGATATGATATATGCCCTAGGTTAAAATACATGCCCTTATATAAGCTTTGGGCTCAAGTATTCTAAGTTAACAAGGATTACAACTTTAATTAAAAGTATGATTCTAATAAAGACTTAATCTTCAAGGATCCTACTTTTCAGCTGTCCTCCTTGTTTCTTGGGATTTTCTCTCCTTGAGCTTTGGGCTTGACATATCTTTTGATCCGGAGCTTGGAAAAATATAAGGTTTTCACACGATAGACGAGCATAATTTTCTCTATCTATCGAGGTCCACTTTGCTTTTTCTCCACTAACTTGCTGTCGTCCTCTGCTGTCACGGCAGCTCTATGGCAGCATCGTCCTCTTTGTCTGCTTGTCCAGTTCAGCTCTTCTGCTTCTCTGCCTCGCGCCCGCCTTCACCATCTACGACGGCGGCAACCTGCAAAATCAGTCATCTTTTAGTAGAATCTGCGCCTTTAATATAATTGTGATGTTTTGCTGTAAACTAACCTAAATGCAATACAATGATGCTTGAATGCAGCAGAAATATGGGTTAAAAAGGGTGTAAATAATAGAACTTTTACACACTCAACAGAGAGTACATAAAATCGTTATTAAAGAGCATTCGCTTTCACCAGTTGAGTAGCTTGGACCAACTTGGATATTTTACCCACCAAATTTTTACGTGTTTTTGAATAAAGGATTTTATTTTTATCAAAGTTTTTTAAAACTGCATAAATAAATTTTGTTGTTTGAATGAAAATAATGGAGTTTTAGGGTGTGTTTGGTTCCATAGAATAGAAGGTGTTTTCGTTTTTTATTTTCTTGAAAAATAGAAAACAATGAAGAAAATGTGTTTGATTGTTAAAATAAAAAATAATTTTTAAAAAATGAAAACAAAAATAAGTGAAAACTTGAAAACATACAAAAGATGTTTTCACTATTTTCATTGAAAATGTTTTGAAAAATAGAAAATGTGAAAATAAAAGATTTTTTAATTTTACTTTATTTAATCCATGTTCAAATCCTACTAATGACATTTTTAACCTATTTCATTCTTTAAATTTTAGTTTTTTTTAGTCTTCAACATCAACTCTCCCATTTCCTATCTCATCAAAATTTTGAATTTTTCGTTTTCCTTTACCAGGTAAACAATTGAATGTAATTTTATTTCTCAAATTTATAATTATTATTTGTAAATATATGTATTCATTGTTTAGATTAATTATTTTTTAAAACTTAATTCATATGTTTGAATGTGATTGTTTAAGGATATTTGTCATGTATTTTGATGTAATTCATAATTGATTTAGTTTGTGTTGTCATTTTTTGTTGGCTTAAATAATTGACGGCTCAAAAAAATAGATAAAATAAATTAGGTTTAAAGTTATTTGACAATTGAGGAAGAAGATTGTAGAAAACTTACTGAAAGCAGTAATGATCGATTGGAAATGGAAGCATTATCTATCACTTTCTCTAGTAAGTTGTGATCTTATTTACATAAATAAAATCAAGTTTGATCAAAAGTCCGACTGTCCTTTTTAGAACAATTCTTAAATCGTTAATCTATTCACCTATAGTTGATTTGCATTTTAGTGCATGTCTTGATGTTGTGTTCTTCATTTGTGTAAGTAAATATTATGTCGTAGATGCTGAATATTCAAATATACCAAAATTTTTAACACTATTTCGAGGACAAAGATAACATGCACGTGACTTTAAAGAAAGGCATCAACCAAAAGAGAGAGAAAATACTTAATGTGAGGCACTCTTCTGTTCGTAATGCGATTGAACGAAGTATTGGTGTATTGAAAAAAAATATTTGTTATACTAAAATATATGCCCAATTATCCTCTTAGAAAACAACGATATATACTGAAAGCGTGTTGTATTGTGCATAATTTTATTAGATTGGAAGCTGAAAAGGATAAATTATTTGAAGAGGGTGAAAGAGAAAATGAACAAGAATTTGATGACACGGAAACAACATTTTCTGGTTTAAATGAGGAGCATATCACATATGATATGTCATAAACTGCTGAAATGGTTCAAGTTAGAGATGAAATTGCTACATCATTATGAATTAATTATGGGCAAAGTTGAAAAATAAAAAAGTAGTCATTAGAAACGGGAAATAGTTATTTCTAGTGAAACATATTTTATATTGTTCTTTATAAGGAATAAATGTTATTTTTTGTTGAATTTAAAACTTTGATCTGATTAATTATATTTATTTATTTATTATAATAATAATAATTTTTTAAATAATTATTTTTTAATTTAATTATTTGTTTATACTCATTAAAAAATGATACCAAATGATTTTCACTATTTTTATTTTTGAAAACAAGTTTTTATTTATATTAACCTAACATGATTTTTATTCTTGAAAAATTAAAAATTAAAATTGTTTTCTAAAAATAAAAATAGAAAATATTTTTAAGAACCAAACGGACCCTTAATTTTTAAAAGGGAATTTTGGTGGTTCGAATCCTTTATTCAAATTCTACCATAAGAAATGTTTAGATCTTGCTATAAAATAAAAAATGAACTTCGAATTACTATTTTAACTAAATTCAAATGACTATTTTTAAGTAATTCTAACAAGTTTTCTTTTTTATATTAGATAATTATACCATGTAGGTGGAAATAAAAAGTTTACACAAACGTCATAATTTTAGGGTTTAAGTGTTTAGAATTTAAGAGTTGTAGTTAGAATTTAGAGTTTAGGGTTAAAATTTAAGGTTTATAGACTAAAACATATGTAACCCCCTCGTCCCGGTCTGGTCGGATGACCGGTCCGAGTGGGCCACACGGGGAAAACCGAAGCGAAACTCGTTAAGGCTTCCCCTCGGTTAACGACCCAGAAAATTTCTTTTAACTTTAATCTTATCTAGATGCATATTTAATTCCTATGTGAAGCACAACAGCGGAAGATTACAAACAAAGAAACATTCTCCGACCAAACAAGACATAAACAGCCCATTTTATTCCATTACAGCAGGCCGTTTCGAAACGCCCTCAGGGTGTTCCGAAACGCCTTGACTTAGTCAACGGCCCTGGGTCAACCACAAGGTGACCGTTCCGAAACAGGGGAGACCCGTATCGGAACGACCTTGACGGTCAATATCTCGTGGTCAACGAGATTTGACCGTTCGAAACTTCAAAGGCCCGTTTCGGAACGGCTTCATCTCGCCAATTTCTCAAAATTCCAGTAGCCAAAATGTTCCGAAACGACCCCCATCCGTTTCGAAACGGCAGACCATTTACACCAAACCAATTAAACTCAAGACATACCAACATTACTATCATGCTTTAACAAGATTTAAACATGTCTAACACTAGGCAACACCTCACAAACATGCATTCATTCAAACACATATATATATATATATAAACTCTTAAGGCATAAGGCTAACATTCAAGTAAGCAATTAGGCATGAGTTAACATTCACCATGGCAACACAACCATACAAAACAAGATACTAAGGAGTCTATACATGCTCCTAGCAACCAACAACAACCAACAAAACATTACACGTCCCATTGCTCAAACTATTACATGCCTAGCATTAAAATCCATACTTGATGAACTCAAGCCAAAAACCACACTTGGAGGCCCTCCACTTGCCCGAGCAACCCACAAACTAAGGATCTGCAATGTTGAACAAAGAGAGCGTAAGCAATGATGCTTAGTGAGGGTAAGCTCTAATAACAAACCTCAACATTGCAGGGTCCGAGCACGATCTAGCCAAGGTAAAACACATCCATACCAAAGGTCCACAAGATAGAATGCATGAGCAAAAGACAATAACAATGCCATGATCATAAGCTCAATTTCCATGATACATGTAATCACAAACAAGTATTTCAATAAGAACCATGAACCTCAACACATTGATATACACATCAAACAACATTGGCACCTAGTTAAGACCCGAATACGCGGATAGACATGTTGGAAACTCATATCCAACAACCACATTACCTCACGGTGGGATTTCACTCATCACCGGTCTCGCGGAGGGGATTCCACTCATCCTCACGCCCCGTCGATGGGATTCCACTCATCACCGACTACATTTAAATATAATTTCGGGCGAACCCGTACTCCTCCTTGGTGACTCAACGCCACCAAGGCCACGCGCGACTTTAGACTCATGTGTACACAATAACATCCTAATGATCGATCATTTGTATCCAAATTTACTAGTGCCAATATTTACTCACTTCATTAACTTTGTGCTTAGCACGTACTCACCAACAATCATCATTATGCATGTCTCAAGCATCATAAGTCCAATCTCATTCCACATGTATAAAGCAATATACATAGACATTCATATCACAATTTATACGAGACATACACAACCATATAATGAGTTCAACCAAAGGCTCTAGATTAAGTTTAGGATTATGCTACCACCCTAATCCTAACTCTAGGTGGGTCTGTTGAGTGTGTAAAAGTTCTATTATTTACACCCTTTTTAACCCATATTTCTGCTGCATTCAAGCATCATTGCATTGCATTTAGGATAGTTTTCAATTAAACATCACAATTATATAAAAGGCACGGATTCTACTAAAAGATGGTGTATTTTGCAGGTAACTGCCAAGGTTGACGATGAAGGCAGGCGCAGGGCAGATAAGCAGGAAAGCTGAACTGGACAAGCAGCTGAAAAAGACAAACCTGTCATGGACCTGTCGTGACAGCATGGTGACAGCAGATTACTGAAGAGGAAAAGTGAAGTGGACATCGATGGATAGAGAAAAATCTGCTCGTCTGTCGTGTGGAAACCAAATAATTTTCCAAGCCCCGGATCAAAAGATATGTCAAGCCAAAGCCCAAGGAAAGGAATTCCCACAAGATAGGGATGCGGCTGAAAAGTAGGATACTTTAGAGATTTAGTCTTTATTAGAATCTTACTTTTAATTAAAGTTGTAATCCTTATTACCTTAGATAACTTGAGCCCAAAGCTTATATAAAGGGCATAGATTAAACCTAGGGCATAGCGGACTACCCCATAACCGAAACCAAAACCCTGCCGTCCACCCGTCACCAACATGTTCTAAATTCCCCCTAGGGCCACGGGTTGTTTTGTAAAGTAGTTGCAAGGGTTGCTTTGTTTTAGGATTTTTCAAGTTCAATAAAATAAACTTCAAGTTCTTTTATCTTGGTTTTAATATCTTGCAAGAGCATCGGGAGAGCATTGTGAGGTTATCTATTTACTTAGCATCGGGAGAGTTAAGTATACGAAAGAGATAAAAGCGCGTTCTCTAGTTTATAGTTGAACCATCTCGTGCTTAGGGATAAGGCGAGGTTAAGTGGCTAAGGAAGAATTCATACACATCGGTGTTCATCCTTCGATTCACGCCGGGAGGTATCATCAAAGACGTGTTCATCGACAGACTTGTGCCTAGGGATAGGGCAAGGCAAATCTGGGATTCTTGCCAAGCTTGAAGTACTGAGTTAGTGTCTGCTGCCGCGACAACTAACGGACAGACGCCGCGACAGGTGCTGTCGGCGACGGGAGCGACGACAGAACTGGAGATCCTGAGCAATTCAATACCTGCACTACCGAGCAATTCAATACCAGCCCATTCTCTCTCTCTTGATAATTCAATCCTTTTATTTACGTTTTTACTTTATTATTCGTGACAACTTTCTAAAATATTTTCTTTACTTCGTGCAGTAAATCAAGGTGAAGTCATTAGCCCAATCCCTGTGGAGACGATATCCGATACTTCGTATCACTTTACTACTTGCGTCGTGTACACTTGCACTACAATTGCGATAGTCTATTTTACACGCAACAGGGTCTACCAAGCCCAACCTAGTCCATATACTCGAACCAACCAATTTAAAACCGTTAAAATAATTAACCACTAACCTAAGCTTCCAAGCTCAACGACTAAGCAAGCAATCGCCTTCAACTTCCCGGATTCGGTCCCAAAGCCTCTTCTACGTTTCCTCTTGCTTCTAGCCAAACAAAACACATACATTACTTCTCAACCAAATGCTAATTCAACCATCAATCTATTTTGCAAATCACAACCCAATTTCCTCAAACTCCCAAATCACATAATCTCTTAAAAACCCAATTTTCGGACTCCAACAACCATTGGCTGAAATACCCATTTCCAAACACCCAAATGACTTCCAAAACATCCCAAATCACCCTCCTAACATAGGTAGACCATCAACCCTTCAATTCCAACACTAAACCTCTCAAAAACTCAAGTTTTCATACCCCAAAATTTGCCCTAAAGACCCACTACGAAAGTTCATCCAAAATCTACCAAATTAAGATATGTTGCATATTTCATTATGATTAAACATAACCCCAAAACAATTTCTCAAAACAAATTGAAAAACCCCATCAAAACCCCAAAATTCCATATGAACCCTAATTCCCAAAACTCACTATTTTTGAAATTTACAACAATAGACAAGTAGAGAATAGAGAGGAGGTTAAGAAAATATAATTACCTTTTAATTTGGTGTTGAAATCAAGTGGCAAAATCAATGGAATAGTAATTAGGGTTTTAGGAGAGTTTGAAATGGGGGAGAGGGTTTTGAAATTAGGAAAGGGGAAAATGAGGAGAAAGATGACAACTTTTCCATAAAAGTTGTCTTGCTTTATTTAAAATATGGGTAAATCGCAACCTTGGTCCCTCCCTTCTTAATTAGATTCAATTAGGTCATTATTCAAAGTTGGTTTATTTTAATTTGATTTTTATTTGACTCGAACAACAACCCGACTAACTCCTAGGCCAAAGACACGGGTGTCACAACTCTCTCCCTCTTAAGGAATTTCGTCCCCGAAATTACCTGGTGGAAACAGATACGGAAACTGCTCAACCATATCCGCTTTTCTCTCCCACGTGGCCTCTTCCACGCCTCTATGCCTCCACAACACCTTGACCAGCTCTATGGTCTTGCCACGCAACACCTTGCTATCAGAAGCAAGTATCTCAACGGGTTCTTCATTATAAGACAAATCCGGATTCAACTCTATCTCTTCAACGGGCATTACATGCGAAGGATCTGATCTATATCTCCTAAGCATAGATACATGAAAGACATCATGGATCTTCTCTAACTCAGAAGGTAACCTCAACCGATAAGCTACAGGCCCAATCCGCTCAACTATCTCATACGGACCAATGAACCTCGGACTCAACTTGCCTTTTCGGCCAAATCTCATTACCTTCTTCCATGGAGATACCTTCAGAAACACTTTCTCGCCCACTGAGTACTCAACCTCTTTCCTCTTCAAATCCGCATAGGACTTCTGACGATCGGAAGCTGCTTTCAAGCGGTCACAAATCAACTTCACTTTTTCTGTGGTCCCCTTAAGCAAGTCTGGCATGGGTAACAACCTCTGACCTGTCTCAGCCCAACAAATCGGAGTCCTACATCGTCTACCATACAAAGCCTCATAGGGTGCCATCTGAATACTAGACTGATAACTGTTTTTGTAAGCAAACTCAACCAACGGTAGGTGCTTCTCCCAAGAACCCTGGAAATCAATCACACAACAACGAAGCATATCCTCTAGAATCTGTATTACTCGCTCTGACTGCCCATCAGACTGCGGATGATAAGATGTGCTGAAATGCAGACGACTACCCAAAGCACTATGCAAACAACTCCAGAACCTCGAAGTAAATCTAGGATCCCTATCTGAAACTATAGACTTCGGAACTCCATGAAGTCTCACAATCTCACGAATGTACAAGTTTGCCAACTTGTCTAAGGAATCCGTAGTGTTCACTGCTAAGAAGTGAGCACACTTAGTGAACCTATCAACAATCACCCACACTGAATTTTTCTTCGAAGGAGACAAAGGCAACCCCGATACAAAATCCATGGTGATTCTCTCCCATTTCCATTCCGGAATCTTCAAAGGCTGTAGCAAACCTGAAGGAACCTGATGTTCCGCCTTCACTCTCTGACAAACCATACAACGGCTCACATACTCGGCTACATCTCTCTTCAAACCAACCCAGAAGTAATCATTCTTCAAATCTCGGTACATCTTGGTACTACCCGGATGCATAGAAAAGGGACTCGAATGTGCTTCACTCAAAATCTGACGTCTCAGCTCAACATCTTCCGGTACAACAATTCTATCCCTAAAGCACAACAAGCTCTCACCACTGAAACTATACTCAGTCGGTCTTCCTTCGGCTATGTCTTGAACATGAGGAACTAGGCTCGCATCTTGCAACTGCTTCTCTCTAATCAACTGAATCAAAGAAGGCTTCACTTGCAACTCGGTGATCAAACCACCATCATCGGACACACTCAATATAGCAAACATAGCTCTCAGCTCAACGACCACTTTTCTACTCAAAGCATCAGCTACTACGTTTGCTTTACCCGGATGGTACTCAATGGTCAAATCATAATCTTTTAACAACTCTAGCCATCTCCTCTGTCTCAAGTTCAACTCTTTCTGTGTCATCAAGTACTTCAAGCTCTTGTGATCGGTGTAAACTATACACTTCTCACCATACAAATAGTGACGCCAAATTTTCAATGCAAATACAACTGCGGCTAGCTCTATGTCATGAGTAGGATAGTTCTTCTCATGAATCTTTAACTGTCTAGAAGCATAAGCAACAACTCTCCTATCTTGCATTAATACACACCCTAAGCCTACGTAGGAAGCATCACTGTAAATCACAAACTCCTTACCTGAAACAGGCTGCACTAACACTGGAGCATTTGTCAAAGCTTCTTTCAATTTCTCAAAGGCCTTTTGTCTTGCATCTGACCATTCAAACTTGACTCCCTTTTGCAACAACTTAGTCAAGGGAGTAGCTACTCTAGAGAAGCCATCAACAAACCTCCTATAGTAACCAGCTAATCCTAGGAAACTCCTAATCTCGGTCACAGACTTAGGTTGTTTCCACTCAACAATAGCCTCAATCTTCGATGGATCAACTCGGATGCCTTCGGCCGAAACAACATGGCCAAGAAATAAAACCTCTCGAATCCAGAACTCACACTTACTAAGCTTCACATACAACTGATTACTCAACAATCTCTATAAAACAAATCTCAAGTGCTCATCATGCTCTTCTTCTGTCTTCGAGTACACAAGTATATCATCAATGAAGACAACCACAAATCGGTCTAAATAGTCTCTGAAAATTCTGTTAATCATATCCATGAATGGTGCTGGTGCATTCGTGAGCCCAAATGGCATCACAAGAAACTCATAGTGACCATATCTAGTCCTAAAAGCTGTCTTCGGAACATCACACTCTTTCACTTTCAACTGATAGTACCCGGATCTCAAATCTATCTTCGAGAATACTGAAGCACCTCTCAACTGATCAAACAAATCATCTATACGAGGCAACGAATACTTGTTCTTCATGGTCAACTGATTCAGCTGTCTATAGTCAATACACATGCGCATGCTACCATCTTTCTTTTTCACAAACAACACTGGAGCACCCCACGGAGAACTACTAGGCCTAATGAAACCACGGTCTAACAATTCTTGCAACTGACTCTTCAATTCCTTCAACTCTTTCGGAGCCATGCGATACGGAGCTATCGAAACTGGATTAGATCCCGAAACTGTCTCAATCACAAACTCAACATCTCTGTCAGGAGGCAAACCCGGCAACTCTTCAGGAAACACATCTGGAAAGTCACACACTGTTCTGATATCTTTCGGTCTAGCTTCACTCATGTCCGGATTCATAACATAAGCTAAATAGGCCCCACATCCAGAGTCCATCAACCTATGAGCCTCTAAAGCTGACACCACATTAGACAAGAACTTAATGTTCTCGCCCACTGCCACTACCTCGTAGTCATCAGAAAGTTTCAAGGAGATTCTCTTTGTCTCAAAATCCACGCTAGCCCGATGCTCAACCAACCAGTCCATACCCAAAATAATATCAAAACCATAGAAGGGAAGTTCCATCATATCAACTGAGAACACATGACCCTGAATCTTCAGTGGACACCTCCTATACATACGTCTAACCACAACTGTCTCACCAAAAGAACTAGTAACATGCATACCTACATCTAAGATCTCAACAGGAATATCTAACTTCTGTGCATGCTTACTCAAAATGTAGGAATGCGTAGAACCCGAATCAACCAAAGAAAGCAAGGACATAGACTGTAACTCGAAATTACCTGCTATCACATCGGTGTCGTTCCCGGCCTCTCTCTGAGCATAGACCCTCGCTGGTCCTCCCGCCTCTGGCTGCACAGCCACAACATGTGCAAGGTTCCTCTGAGCATTTACCCTAGGTGCATCAGCCCTCGGCTGGAAGTAACCACGAACGCGCCCACGACCTCTCTGAAAATCATTACCCCTCGCAGGAGCCTGAGCAATGTTCGGTGCCTGAGCTGCCTGACGCGGACAGTCCCTCCTAAAGTGGTCCCTCGAACCACAGTTCCAACAAGCATGGAAGTTACCCCAGCACTCTCCAGTGTGCTGTCTCCCACACTGTGCACACTCGGGCAAGCGCCCTCCTCCTCTATGGCCCTGATGGCCCCTACCATGGTGGCCAACGCCACGTCTCTGATCAAACTGATGTCCGCTACCTCTGTGCCTCTTAGCATCTCTACCATCAAAGTGGTTATGCCTCTTTCCAGAACTAGAACCACCAGCTCGTTTGGCTGAACCCAAACTATGCTCCAAATCCTTGGCCCTCGCGACCAATACATCAAAGTCTGAGTAGCCAGAAGCCAACATGTACCTCTTAACCTCTTCATTCAACCCGTAGCGGAAACAGTTGCAGCGTTCCACTTCAGTAGGAACCAACTCTGGGGCATACTGACTCAAGCGAACAAAGCGGATCTCATAATCAGTCACAGAAGCATCTCCCTGAGTAAGAGCCATAAACTCTCGCTTCTTCTCATCCAAGTACCTCGGTCCTAAGTATCTATTCCGGAAGGCAGACTCAAAGAACTCCCAATCAATCTCTGTCTCCGGAACCCCGGTAGTGATGGTGACCCACCAGGTGTAAGCATCACCCTGAAGCAGTGAGATCACACAACCCAATCTACGTGCGCCCGCACAACCCATCTGAGCCAAAATACGAACTGTCTTCTCCAACCATAACTCCGACCTCTCCAGAGTAGATCCCCTAAACTCCTCGGCCCCTAAGCTACGGAGCCTCTCCAAAGGTAAACTAGCATCATCACACCTAGGCTGAGCTGCAGCCTGAGCTCCCGCAACTGCGGCCTGGAACGCTCCCGCTATCGCTTGCACTAGCGGAGTCATATCAATTCTAGCTGGACCTTGGCCACCTTGGCCACCTTGAGGTCCATTTCCTCCGACTCCATCCTCGCCCCCAACTCCCGGTGGAGGAGGTGGTGGTGGTGGAGGTGGTGGAGGAGCGCCAACTCCCGCGGCCACCGGTCCTTCTAGGTGAGCCCCCGCACCAACTACCGGCTCAACAGGAGCCGCAACTCGTGGTTTCTGACGAACCAACCTCGGTCTACCTCTTGGTCTAGACATTGCTCTCACAGATATTAACTACAACCACAACAACAAAACACACAAGCTGGGTTAGCAAGGCAAGGCTTCCAAGTGTCCAAGTATGTTCCCTCACTTAAAAATCATTTTTCCAATGTAATAGTAGCAATGGGACCCACGCACACATGCTTTAAAATAAAACAATCAGCATACTTGTCACACAAGCAATCATTCTTGCAAAACAAGCAAACACCGTGCAATTCAATTTAAAAACTTAAACTTACCTCACTTACCTGCCCAAGGTCTCGGTAACCTTAGGCTCTGATACCAACAAGTGTAACCCCATCGTCCCGGTCTGGTCGGATGACCGGTCCGAGTGGGCCACACGGGGAAAACCGAAGCGAAACCCGTTAAGGCTTCCCCTCGGTTAACGACCTAGAAAATTTCTTTTAACTTTAATCTTATCTAGATGCATATTTAATTCCTATGTGAAGCACAACAGCGGAAGATTACAAACAAAGAAACATTCTCCGACCAAACAAGACTTAAACAACCCATTTTATTCCATTACAGCAGGCCGTTTCGAAACGCCCTCAGGGTGTTCCGAAACGCCTTGACTTAGTCAACGACCCTGGGTCAACCACAAGGTGACCGTTCCGAAACAGGGGAGACCCGTATCGGAACTACCTTGACGGTCAATATCTCGTGGTCAACGAGATTTGATCGTTCGAAACTTCAAAGGCCCGTTTCGGAACGGCTTCATCTCGCCAATTTCTCAAAATTCCAGTAGCCAAAATGTTCCGAAACGACCCCCATCCGTATCGAAACGGTAGGCCATTTACACAGGGACCGTTCCGGAACAGGGGGACCTGTTCCGAAACACCCCCTGTCTGCAGACACGATTTTACTGTTTTGAGGCACAAAGGTGCCCCAAAACGTCACCAAAACACATCATAACACCAAACCAATTAAACTCAAGACATACCAACATTACTATCATGCTTTAACAAGATTTAAACATGTCTAACACTAGGCAACACCTCACAAACATGCATTCATTCAAACATCATTCAAACACATATATATATAAACTCTTAAGGCATAAGGCTAACATTCAAGTAAGCAATTAGGCATGAGTTAACATTCACAATGGCAACACAACCATACAAAACAAGATACTAAGGAGTCTATACATGCTCCTAGCAACAAACAACAACCAACAAAACATTACACGTCCCATTGCTCAAACTATTACATGCCTAGCATTAAAATCCATACTTGATGAACTCAAGCCAAAAACCACACTTGGAGGCCCTCCACTTGCCCGAGCAACCCACAAACTAAGGATCTGCAATGTTGAACAAAGAGAGCGTAAGCAATGATGCTTAGTGAGGGTAAGCTCTAATAACAAACCTCAACATTGCAGGGTCCGAGCACGATCTAGCCAAGGTAAAACACATCCATACCAAAGGTCCACAAGATAGAATGCATGAGCAAAAGACAATAACAATGCCATGATCATAAGCTCAATTTCCATGATACATGTAATCACAAACAAGTATTCCAATAAGAACCATGAACCTTAACACATTGATATACACATCAAACAACATTGGCACCTAGTTAAGACCCGAATACGCGGATAGACATGTTGGAAACTCATATCCAACAACCACATTACCTCACGGTGGGATTTCACTCATCACCGGTCTCGCGGAGGGGATTCCACTCATCCTCACGCCCCGTCGATGGGATTCCACTCATCACCGACTACATTTAAATATAATTCCGGGCGAACCCGTACTCCTCCTTGGTGACTCAACGCCACCAAGGCCACGCGCGACTTTAGACTCATGTGTACACACTAACATCCTAATGATCGATCATTTGTATCCAAGTTTACTAGTGCCAATATTTACTCACTTCATTAACTTTGTGCTTAGCACGTACTCACCAACAATCATCATTATGCATGTCTCACGCATCATAAGTCCAATCTCATTCCACATGTATAAAGCAATATACATAGACATTCATATCACAATTTATACGAGACATACACAACCATAGAATGAGTTCAACCAAAGGCTCTAGATTAAGTTTAGGATTATGCTACCACCCTAATCCTAACTCTAGGTGGGTCTACCAAGCCCAACCTAGTCCATATACTCGAACCAACCAATTTAAAACCGTTAAAACAATTAACCACTCACCTAAGCTTCCAAGCTCAACGACCAAGCAAGCAATCACCTCCAACTTCCCGGATTCGGTCCCAAAGCCTCTTCTACGTTTCCTCTTGCTTCTAGCCAAACAAAACACATACATTACTTCTCAACCCAATGCTAATTCAACCATCAATCTATTTTGCAAATCACAACCCAATTTCCTCAAACTCCCAAATCACATAATCTCTTAAAAACCCAATTTTCGGACTCCAACAACCATTGGCTGAAATACCCATTTCCAAACACCCAAATGACTTCCAAAACATCCCAAATCACCCTCCTAACATAGGTAGACCATCAGCCCTTCAATTCCAACACTAAACCTCTCAAAAACTCAAGTTTTCATACCCCAAAATTTGCCCTAAAGACCCACTACGAAAATTCATCCAAAATCTACCAAATTAAGATATGTTGCATATTTCATTATGATTAAACATAACCCCAAAACAATTTCTCAAAACAAATTGAAAAACCCCATCAAAACCCCAAAATTCCATATGAACCCTAATTCCCAAAACTCACTATTTTTGAAATTTACAACAATAGACAAGTAGAGAATAGAGAGGAGGTTAAGAAAATATAATTACCTTTTAATTTGGTGTTGAAATCAAGTGGCAAAATCAATGGAATAGTAATTAGGGTTTTAGGAGAGTTTGAAATGGGGGAGAGGGTTTTGAAATTAGGAAAGGGGAAAATGAGGAGAAAGATGACAACTTTTCCATAAAAGTTGTCTTGCTTTATTTAAAATATGGGTAAATCGCAACCTTGGTCCCTCCCTCCTTAATTAGATTCAATTTGGTCATTATTCAAAGTTGGTTTATTTTAATTTGATTTTTATTTGACTCGAACAACAACCCGACTAACTCCTAGGCCAAAGACGCGGGTGTCACAACTCTCTCCCTCTTAAGGAATTTCGTCCCCGAAATTACCTGGTGGAAACAGATACGGAAACTGCTCAACCATATCCGCTTTTCTCTCCCACGTGGCCTCTTCCACGCCTCTATGCCTCCACAACACCTTGACCAGCTCTATGGTCTTGCCACGCAACACCTTGCTATCAGAAGCAAGTATCTCAACGGGTTCTTCATTATAAGACAAATCCGGATTCAACTCTATCTCTTCAACGGGCATTACATGCGAAGGATCTGATCTATATCTCCTAAGCATAGATACATGAAAGACATCATGGATCTTCTCTAACTCAGAAGGTAACCTCAACCGATAAGCTACAGGCCCAATCCGCTCAACTATCTCATACGGACCAATGAACCTCGGACTCAACTTGCCCTTTCGGCCAAATCTCATTACCTTCTTCCATGGAGATACCTTCAGAAACATTTTCTCGCCCACTGAGTACTCAACCTCTTTCCTCTTCAAATCCGCATAGGACTTCTGACGATCGGAAGCTGCTTTCAAGCGGTCACAAATCAACTTCACTTTTTCTGTGGTCCCCTTAAGCAAGTCTGGCATGGGTAACAACCTCTGACCTGTCTCAGCCCAACAAATCGGAGTCCTACATCGTCTACCATACAAAGCCTCATAGGGTGCCATCAGAATACTAGACTGATAACTGTTGTTGTAAGCAAACTCAACCAACGGTAGGTGCTTCTCCCAAGAACCCTGGAAATCAATCACACAACAACGAAGCATATCCTCTAGAATCTGTATTACTCGCTCTGACTGCCCATCAGACTGCGGATGATAAGATGTGCTGAAATGCAGACGACTACCCAAAGCACTATGCAAACAACTCCAGAACCTCGAAGTAAATCTAGGATCCCTATCTGAAACTATAGACTTCGGAAGTCCATGAAGTATCACAATCTCACGAATGTACAAGTTTGCCAACTTGTCTAAGGAATCCGTAGTGTTCACTGCTAAGAAGTGAGCACACTTAGTGAACCTATTAACAATCACCCACACTGAATTTTTCTTCGAAGGAGACAAAGGCAACCCCGATACAAAATCCATGGTGATTCTCTCCTATTTCCATTCCGAAATCTTCAAAGGCTGTAGCAAACCTGAAGGAACCTGATGTTCCGTCTTCACTCTCTGACAAACCATACAACGACTCACATACTCGGCTATATCTCTCTTCAAACCAACCCAGAAGTAATCATTCTTCAAATCTCGGTACATCTTGGTACTACCCGGATGCATAGAAAAGGGACTCGAATGTGCTTCACTCAAAATCTGACGTCTCAGCTCAACATCTTCCGGTACAACAATTCTATCCCTAAAGCACAACAAGCTCTCACCACTGAAACTATACTCAGTCGGTCTTCCTTCGGCTATGTCTTGAACATGAGGAACTAGGCTCGCATCTTGCAACTGCTTCTCTCTAATCAACTGAATCAAAGAAGGCTTCACTTGCAACTTGGTGATCAAACCACCATCATCGGACACACTCAATCTAGCAAACATAGCTCTCATCTCAACGGCCACTTTTCTACTCAAAGCATCGGCTACTACGTTTGCTTTACCCGGATGGTACTCAATGGTCAAATCATAATCTTTTAACAACTCTAGCCATCTCCTCTGTCTCAAGTTCAACTCTTTCTGTGTCATCAAGTACTTCAAGCTCTTGTGATCGGTGTAAACTATACACTTCTCACCATACAAATAGTGACGCCAAATTTTCAATGCAAATACAACTGCGGCTAGCTCTATGTCATGAGTAGGATAGTTCTTCTCATGAATCTTTAACTGTCTAGAAGCATAAGCAACAACTCTCCTATCTTGCATTAAAACACACCCTAAGCCTACGTAGGAAGCATCACTGTAAATCACAAACTCCTTACCTGAAACAGGCTGCACTAACACTGGAGCATTTGTCAAAGCTTCTTTCAATTTCTCAAAGGCCTTTTGTCTTGCATCTGACCATTCAAACTTGACTCCCTTTTGCAACAACTTAGTCAAGGGAGCAGCTACTCTAGAGAAGCCATCAACAAACCTCCTATAGTAACCATCTAATCCTAGGAAACTCCTAATCTCGGTCACAGACTTAGGTTGTTTCCACTCAACAATAGCCTCAATCTTCGATGGATCAACTCGGATGCCTTCGGCCGAAACAACATGGCCAAGAAATACAACCTCTCGAATCCAGAACTCACACTTACTAAGCTTCGCATACAACTGATTACTCAACAATCTCTGTAAAACAAATCTCAAGTGCTCATCATGCTATTCTTCTGTCTTCGAGTACACAAGTATATCATCAATGAAGACAACCACAAATCGGTCTAAATAGTCTCTGAAAATTCTGTTCATCATATCCATGAATGCTGCTGGTGCATTCGTGAGCCCCAATGGCATCACAAGAAACTCATAGTGACCATATCTAGTCCTAAAAGCTGTCTTTGGAACATCACACTCTTTCACTTTCAACTGATAGTACCCGGATCTCAAATCTATCTTCGAGAATACTGAAGCACCTCTCAACTGATCAAACAAATCATCTATACGAGGCAACGGTTACTTGTTCTTCACGGTCAACTGATTCAGCTGTCTATAGTCAATACACATGCGCATGCTACCATCTTTCTTTTTCACAAACAACACTGGAGCACCCCACGGAGAACTACTAGGCCTAATGAAACCACGGTCTAACAATTCTTGCAACTGACTCTTCAATTCCTTCAACTCTTTCGGAGCCATGCGATACGGAGCTATCGAAACTGGATTAGATCCCGAAACTGTCTCAATCACAAACTCAACATCTCTGTCAGGAGGCAAACCCGGCAACTCTTCAGGAAACACATCTGGAAAGTCACACACTGTTCTGATATCTTTTGGTCTAGCTTTACTCATGTCCGGATTCATAACATAAGCTAAATAGGCCCCACATCCAGAGTCCATCAACCTATGAGCCTCTAAAGCTGACACCACATTAGACAAGAACTTAATGTTCTCGCCCACTACCACTACCTCGTAGTCATCAGAAAGTTTCAAGGAGATTCTCTTTGTCTCAAAATCCACGCTAGCCCGATGCTCAACCAACCAGTCCATACCCAAAATAATATCAAAACCATAGAAGGGAAGTTCCATCATATCAACTGAGAACACATGACCCTGAATCTTCAGTGGACACCTCCTATACATACGTCTAACCACAACTGTCTCACCAAAAGAACTAGTAACATGCATACCTACATCTAAGATCTCAACAGGAATATCTAACTTCTGTGCATGCTTACTCAAAATGTAGGAATGCGTAGAACCCGAATCAACCAAAGAAAGCAAGGACATAGACTGTAACTCGAAATTACCTGCTATCACATCGGTGTCGTTCCCGGCCTCTCTCTGAGCATAGACCCTCGCTGGTCCTCCCGCCTCTGGCTGCACAGCCACAACATGTGCAAGGTTCCTCTGAGCATTTACCCTAGGTGCATCAGCCCTCGGCTGGAAGTAACCACGACCGCGCCCACGGCCTCTCTGAAAATCATTACCCCTCGCAGGAGCCTGAGCAATGTTCGGTGCCTGAGCTGCCTGACGCGGACAGTCCCTCCTAAAGTGGTCCCTCGAACCACAATTCCAACAAGCATGGAAGTTACCCCAGCACTCTCAAGTGTGCTGTCTCCCACACTGTGCACACTCGGGCAAGCGCCCTCCTCCTCTATGGCCCTGATGGCCCCTACCATGGTGGCCAACGCCACGTCTCTGATCAAACTGATGTCCGCTACCTCTGTGCCTCTTAGCATCTCTACCATCAAAGTGGTTATGCCTCTTTCCAGAACTAGAACCACCAGCTCGTTTGGCTGAACCCAAACTATGCTCCAAATCCTTGGCCCTCGCGACCAATACATCAAAGTCTGAGTAGCCAGAAGCCAACGTGTACCTCTTAACCTCTTCATTCAACCCGTAGCGGAAACGGTTGCAGCGTTCCACTTCAGTAGGAACCAACTCTGGGGCATACTGACTCAAGCGAACAAAGCGGATCTCATAATCAGTCACAGAAGCATCTCCCTGAGTAAGAGCCATAAACTCTCGCTTCTTCTCATCCAAGTACCTCGGTCCTAAGTATCTCTTCCGGAAGGCAGACTCAAAGAACTCCCAATCAATCTCTGTCTCCGGAACCCCGGTAGTGATGGTGACCCACCAGGTGTAAGCATCACCCTGAAGCAGTGAGATCACACAACCCAATCTACGTGCACCCACACAACCCATCTGAGCCAAGATACGAACTGTCTTCTCCAACCATAACTCCGACCTCTCCGGAGTAGATCCCCTAAACTCCTCGGCCCCTAAGCTACGGAGCCTCTCCAAAGGTAAACTAGCATCATCACACCTAGGCTGAGCTGCAGCCTGAGCTCCCGCAACTGCGGCCTGGAACGCTCCCGCTATCGCTTGCACTAGCGGAGTCATATCAATTCCAGCTGGACCTTGGCCACCTTGGCCACCTTGAGGTCCATTTCCTCCGACTCCATCCTCGCCCCCAAATCCCAGTGGAGGAGGTGGTGGTGGTGGAGGTGGTGGAGGAGCGCCAACTCCCGCAGCCACCGGTCCTTCTAGGTGAGCTCCCGCACCAACTACCGGCTCAACAGGAGCCGCAACTCGTCGTTCCTGACGAACCAACCTCGGTCTACCTCTCGGTCTAGACATTGCTCTCATAGATATTAACTACAACCACAACAACAAAACACACAAGCTGGGTTAGCAAGGCAAGGCTTCCAAGTGTCCAAGTATGTTCCCTCACTTAAAAATCATTTTTCCAATGTAATAGTAGCAATGGGACCCACGCACACATGCTTTAAAATAAAACAATCAGCATACTTGTCACACAAGCAATCATTCTTGCAAAACAAGCAAACACCGTGCAATTCAATTTAAAAACTTAAACTTACCTCACTTACCTGCCCAAGGTCTCGGTAACCTTAGGCTCTGATACCAACAAGTGTAACCCCCTCGTCCCGGTCTGGTCGGATGACCGGTCCGAGTGGGCCACACGGGGAAAACCGAAGCGAAACCCGTTAAGGCTTCCCCTCGGTTAACGACCCAGAAAATTTCTTTTAACTTTAATCTTATCTAGATGCATATTTAATTCCTATGTGAAGCACAACAGCGGAAGATTACAAACAAAGAAACATTCTCCGACCAAACAAGACATAAACAGCCCATTTTATTCCATTACAGCAGGCCGTTTCGAAACGCCCTCAGGGTGTTCCGAAACGCCTTGACTTAGTCAACGGCCCTGGGTCAACCACAAGGTGACCGTTCCAAAACAGGGGAGACCCGTATCGGAACGACCTTGACGGTCAATATCTCGTGGTCAACGAGATTTGACCGTTTCGAAACTTCAAAGGCCCGTTTCGGAACGGCTTCATCTCGCCAATTTCTCAAAATTCCAGTAGCCAAAATGTTCCGAAACGACCCCCATCCGTTTCGAAACGGCAGGCCATTTACAGAGGGACCGTTCCGGAACAGGGGGACCCGTTCCAAAACACCCCCTGTCTGTAGACACGATTTTGCTGTTTTGAGGCACAAAGGTGCCCCAAAACGTCACCAAAACACATCATAACACCAAACCAATTAAACTCAAGACATACCAACATTACTATCATGCTTTAACAAGATTTAAACATGTCTAACACTAGGCAACACCTCACAAACATGCATTCATTCAAACATCATTCAAACACATATATATAAACTCTTAAGGCATAAGGCTAACATTCAAGTAAGCAATTAGGCATGAGTTAACATTCACCATGGCAACACAACCATACAAAACAAGATACTAAGGAGTCTATACATGCTCCTAGCAACCAACAACAACCAACAAAACATTACACGTCCCATTGCTCAAACTATTACATGCCTAGCATTAAAATCCATACTTGATGAACTCAAGCCAAAAACCACACTTGGAGGCCCTCCACTTGCCCGAGCAACCCATGAACTAAGGATCTGCAATGTTGAACAAAGAGAGCGTAAGCAATGATGCTTAGTGAGGGTAAGCTCTAATAACAAACCTCAACATTGCAGGGTCCGAGCACGATCTAGCCAAGGTAAAACACATCCATACCAAAGGTCCACAAGATAGAATGCATGAGCAAAAGACAATAACAATGCCATGATCATAAGCTCAATTTCCATGATACATGTAATCACAAACAAGTATTCCAATAAGAACCATGAACCTCAACACATTGATATACACATCAAACAACATTGGCACCTAGTTAAGACCCGAATACGCGGATAGACATGTTGGAAACTCATATCCAACAACCACATTACCTCACGGTGGGATTTCACTCATCACCGGTCTCGCGGAGGGGATTCCACTCATCCTCACGCCCCGTCGATGGGATTCCACTCATCACCGGCTACATTTAAATATAATTCCGGGCGAACCCGTACTCCTCCTTGGTGACTCAACGCCACCAAGGCCACGCACGACTTTAGACTCATGTGTACACACTAACATCCTAATGATCGATCATTTGTATCCAAGTTTACTAGTGCCAATATTTACTCACTTCATTAACTTTGTGCTTAGCACGTACTCACCAACAATCATCATTATGCATGTCTCAAGCATCATAAGTCCAATCTCATTCCACATGTATAAAGCAATATACATAGACATTCATATCACAATTTATACGAGACATACACAACCATAGAATGAGTTCAACCAAAGGCTCTAGATTAAGTTTAGGATTAAGCTACCACCCTAATCCTAACTCTAGGTGGGTCTACCAAGCCCAACCTAGTCCATATACTCGAACCAACCAATTTAAAACCGTTAAAACAATTAACCACTCACCTAAGCTTCCAAGCTCAACGACCAAGCAAGCAATCACCTTCAACTTCCCGGATTCGGTCCCAAAGCCTCTTCTACGTTTCCTCTTGCTTCTAGCCAAACAAAACACATACATTACTTCTCAACCCAATGCTAATTCAACCATCAATCTATTTTGCAAATCACAACCCAATTTCCTCAAACTCCCAAATCACATAATCTCTTAAAAACTCAATTTTCGGACTCCAACAACCATTGGCTGAAATACCCATTTCCAAACACCCAAATGACTTCCAAAACATCCCAAATCACCCTCCTAACATAGGTAGACCATCAGCCCTTCAATTCCAACACTAAACCTCTCAAAAACTCAAGTTTTCATACCCCAAAATTTGCCCTAAAGACCCACTACGAAAATTCATCCAAAATCTACCAAATTAAGATATGTTGCATATTTCATTATGATTAAACATAACCCCAAAACAATTTCTCAAAACAAATTGAAAAACCCCATCAAAACCCCAAATTTCCATATGAACCCTAATTCCCAAAACTCACTATTTTTGAAATTTACAACAATAGACAAGTAGAGAATAGAGAGGAGGTTAAGAAAATATAATTACCTTTTAATTTGGTGTTGAAATCAAGTGGCAAAATCAATGGAATAGTAATTAGGGTTTTAGGAGAGTTTGAAATGGGGGAGAGGGTTTTGAAATTAGGAAAGGGGAAAATGAGGAGAAAGATGACAACTTTTCCATAAAAGTTGTCTTGCTTTATTTAAAATATGGGTAAATCGCAACCTTGGTCCCTCCCTCCTTAATTAGATTCAATTAGGTCATTATTCAAAGTTGGTTTATTTTAATTTGATTTTTATTTGACTCGAACAACAACCCGGCTAACTCCTAGGCCCAAGACACGGGTGTTATAACATAAATCTCAAACCATATTACCCTAAACCAAACCCAAACTTTTAAACCCAATTATAAACATCGAAACATAAACCTCTAAACATATAACCTAAAACTAGATCGCTAAACCCTAAAACTAAGACATTTGTGGAAACTTATTGTTTCCACCGTCAATGAATGAAATATTTTTCTTATTATACTTATTATATTATTAAGACTATTTATATACTTTTACAAATTCAATGATAACCTTATTATGTGTTCTCAATTATTTTTAATCAATGTATTTTTAAATTTTGGAATTTCAATCTTAATCTAAACAAAAGTTATCAAATTCATGAAGTCAAATTTTGTTATGGGTTCTTATATTATGCGTAAATTATATAAATATATGTACATTTAATTCATATTGTTCAACTTGATATTTTAAGTCCTATAATTCTTCCGTTTTATTATCTAAGTCTGTATTGAAATTGCAAAATTTAAGAAAAATACATCAAATTAAAAGATATGAACTAAATTCATAACTTATGGAAAATATAAGGAGTAATGGAACAGTTGACCAAAATAAATCCTACGTATAAAAATTAAATCGGTCACCATCCGGTGTTGTTAGCTGAACGGCTATTTTGGGCCTAACGAAAAATTGATCCGCCTCTTTTGGGCCTGAAAAGAGGAGGCCGACCCGATTTCCAACCCTTTGCTTTCTGCTTCGCCTCGCTTGTTTCAAGCAGCCAGGATAATAAGGTTTGAGGCTGACACAGAATTTCAATAATGATTGCTTCACAGCGAAAATGCCAACATTTTAACGATCCATTTAAAGCACGTTTCAGAAAACCGCTTCGTCTTCAGCCAACGATTCTTGCACAAGGCTCCGGACCTTGTGGAGGAGCTTCTCGATAGACACGTGGTGAAGGATAAATCCATTAACGATGGGGAAGAGGAGCTGTTGCCTCGGAAGCGGCTCACCGGCAACCGGCGAGAAGCGTTGGGTCTCTACCGCGACATCCCCCGTGCTACCCGGCTCTTCATGTGGCCCGATTCACGGGGAGTTCTATGGAGGGATATATTGCTAGAGAATGCGATGAGTGAGTTTGAGGATGATCGTTTCGAGAAGGATCCGGAAATGGTGACCCGGTTGCTTATCGGCGGTGCAACTGCCTTGGAGAAGCTTGCCGAGAAGCACAGGCAGCAGATTAAGAAAATCGACGCGGCGGATATGGAGGGTGAATTTGATTTCTTTATTTTTGCCAGATGATCTTTTAAAAAGAAACGAATTTTGTTTTATAATGAAACAAGGGAAGCCTGTTCTCTTGTTCAATTGTAAATTCTGCATACGAATTTGGGAATCCAACACTTTTTTTTTCTTAATTAAACGTTTTGGTTGATGAGAAAATGGAAAGAAAATCAGAGAAACGAAACCTTGATTTGATATTCTATCGGAAGAGACCAAGGAGACAAGACAGGTTACCAGCCGGCACGACAAAGATTTATGTTTGATTCAGTTGACATTTGGCTATACGAAAACTGGGTTTTAAGTGAACCAATTTGTTTCCTCTGAAGCAGCTTCCATGGCAGTTGAACAGATAGTAAAAATCAATGGAAAGATTTGGTATTTCAAAGTTCAAACACTGAGCCAAACCAGGTGCTGCCCAGAACCCATCCTACCCGCCGACTAGTAAAACCACGAGCAAAATTTTAATGACAACTATACCCACTCTCAACAATTCTCTATGCACTATCATTGGCTAATAGTTCCTAATAGCAAGGATACTTTTGTCATTTCGACTACACCCTTTGCAAATAACTCGACATCTACTTTAAATACTCTATATAAAAGTCGCGCCCTTTAATGGTCGTAGTTTTGTTCTTGGTTGGTTTTTCCCTTTTCCCATAAGAAAATTTTGTAAACGAGATCTTACCAAATTGGGATTTAGGGGTTTGGATTTATTAGATCAATCTCTGGGGTTTTGATTCAAGAATGGCGAAAGTGAGACATTCTCGATTACAAGCAAAGAAATGGTTGGCAGTAACTCCTGTGTTGTTGATGTTGTTTATGCTGACGGTCGTTTTATTGATGCTTTTGGGACTGGGGATCTTCTCCCTCCCGGTAAGCAACGAGGATTCTTCCCCCAATGATCTGACTTCTTATAGACGCATGGCTTCCGAAAGGTTTGGCACATTCCCGGTGGTTTGATTTTTCACGCATTCATCTCTTTTGATTAATACCCATTTTTAACTACTGTTTTCGTTTATTTGAGCTGGATTTTGATGCAGAGGGAAAGGCTTGGGGAAAAGAGGGGAGCAGTGGACTCAAGTCCTTTCCTGGGAGCCGAGAGCTTTCATTTACCATAATTTATTGGTTAGTTTCCTTCATATTCTTTTCCCTTTTTCATAAATTAGTTTTACACAAATTTATTGAGAGTAAAAGCTCTTATTCAGAAATGCAATATGGATTTGATGGCTTGAATAATTTATGAAGGAAACCATGTAAAACCCTTTTCTGGTTACTGAATTGGTATAATTCTGGGCAGTGAGCACAGTTTGTTTTCATGATCTTCTAGTGTGTATTGAGTTTTAGGTTTTGCTCTTCGTCTTTGTCTATAGTAACAGCAGTGTTGGTATTGATGATGATAACAAATAATATATCCCGTTGCTCTTTTTTTTGCCTTGATTTTGACTCTTTTTTTGTTTGTTTATTTCAACAGTCCAAGGAAGAATGCGAGTACCTAATAAAGCTTGCTAAACCTCACATGGCAAAGTCCACTGTTGTTGACAGCAAAACAGGGAAAAGTAAAGATAGCAGGTTTGCATTTCCTATCCTCCCACCTCTTCTTTTATTGTGATTTGTGATTTGTGAATGGTAGGATATGATGATGAGATGTTAAACATCGATTCTCCACTTTATGCTTTTCTTCAAAGTAGAAACCATTCCCGTCTGAAGACCAGTTATGTGTTGAACTTCAAACTTAATGTTGCATCTTATGACATTTAGCTTGTATTGTTCGCAGGGTGCGGACAAGTTCAGGTATGTTTCTAAGAAGAGGGCAAGATAAAATCATTAGGGACATAGAAAAAAGGATAGCGGACTACACTTTCATTCCCGTAGGTACGATATTCTAATTCCAAGCAAAACTTTGCAAACATGTTTCACTCTAGAACCAATAAATAAATTTTTAGTGCAAAAATCCTTTTCGATGTCTTTTCTTTTCTTCAAGCTTCTGGTTACGAGTTTCAATTAAACCTCACTAGTAGGCATGTGAAAATGTGATATTATTGCACTTGTTTCTGTTGTAGCAATTACTATTTACAGATAACAGTGTCTAATCTCTAAATTAGATCTTTCCTTTGTTTTGTTATGTTCCTTTTTATTTCGTTTTGCAGTTAAATTTGTTTTCCAATTATTGTATATTCTTTTAGGCTTTTTCTTCTTTTATGACATAAGGCTATATCATTGTAATTTACAGAGCATGGAGAAGGTCTTCAAGTTCTCCACTATGAAGTTGGACAGAAATATGATGCACACTTTGATTACTTCCTTGATGAGTTCAACACTAAAAATGGAGGCCAGAGGATGGCTACTATGCTTATGTATTTGTAAGTTTGCAGGCTCTCTTCATGTCTATGATGCATTCTGCACCCAATCAAGTGCCGCATAGACTTTTTTTTCTTCTATATTTGGAAAAGAGAAGGATATGTTACCTCTTACCTAAATTTCTGCTATTGATGCACAGGTCGGATGTTGAAGAAGGGGGTGAGACAATATTTCCCGCAGCCAAGGGAAATATTAGTGCTGTGCCTTGGTGGAATGAATTGTCCGAATGTGGTAAACAGGGTCTTGCGGTGAAGCCTAAGATGGGTGATGCATTGCTGTTCTGGAGCATGAGACCTGATGCCACACTAGATCCTTCAAGCTTGCACGGTTTGCAGTCCCTTTCCCACCCTTTTTTTCACATTTTATCATTAGTTGTGGTTCGAGAATGATTAAGCGGGACGGCATTTCCGTATGAAAAAAGATACCATGCATTTTTTAGACTTGTGTTCAGGGCTTGTTTCTCGTTTTATGATAGCCACTTTTAGATGTATTGGTGAATAAACAGTGTGTGGTACTGGTACGGGTGATTGTAGGTGGATGCCCTGTGATTACGGGGAACAAATGGTCCTCTACAAAGTGGATGCATGTTGAAGAGTACAAGGTTTAAGTTTGCTCTGCAAAAGGTACACGTAATAAGGAGAAGTTAGTGATTTGTTTTCAATAGCAAAGAAAAATACACATATTAATAGGTTCCTTGAAGGGTTAATTTGATAACTTTTTACTGGACAGGATACCATATTGCAGCGGTCCCTTGGTGGGAAAGTGCAACCCTTTAGGTGTCACATCCAATATTCTTTCATTTCATGGATGTTTGTATCTTTTGACAAGTACTACTTTTTTTTTTCTTATGCTTTTGCTTTTACTACCCCGCCCGTGGAATCTGAAGTAGTGAGAAAGATACGAGGACATAGGAAATGGGTCGCAGCAGTTACCTGCTAGGCTAGCTAGACTGCAGTCTGTAAAGTTGCAAAATGAACATGAATACAAATCATATTTACTCCAGGAGTGTGTGTTGCTTTTTTTTCTTCTTCTATATATATAATATTATTGCTCAAAGATAATAAAGATAAAGGTTGCAAAAGCAAATACATCCAAATTATATTATTGTTCAAAGATAAATAGTAAAGATTCAATATAATATATTGAAATGCATAAAAACATGAATTTATCAAAATTCAAATCTATACTAGCGATTTCAAATTTATTACTAAATAAGCATTTAACAAGTTCATTAATTTTAAAAATAATGATCATACTATGTTTCTACTTGTTTTATTACTCAATATACATCATAGTTCCAGTATACGTCGGGCTAACTCCAACAACTTATTCCATTTTTTTCAGCAATTTAATTCTTTAACATCCGTTTTGAATCACAAAACAACGTCCTAATATAGTGTTTCTCGGTTCCCAAATCAAATAATAATTGCGACTCAAATAATCACACAGGCCATGAACTTGAATGGAATTTTAATGAAACTATAACCCGGAAATCAAACATGTAGCACACTGCAGTTGTAAAGAAATCAAACCATTCATCGAGACTGATTTCGGTCAAGGCCGTGCCGCCATGGCAAATTGTTCCGGCGAAACAAGCTGAAGGTGACTTAATTTAAAGGAAAATTGGCATGTTGCGAAATAAGCAAAGATCAGACCAGCTGTCATCGGCTCAGCTTGTTGCATCACGACTGTAATATAGGTCGAGTGTCTTTGCAGGTATACGGTGGAGGAGTTCACGTGGGAAGATACGAAGCAAAGTCCACGCTAAATCAAGTGACTTGAAGATGTTGCGAGTATCATAAGCACCCTGGGTCACGAATTTTCTCTCGAATTTATCTAGGAACTCCAGATAAAGCTGTAAAAAGATAACATGGAGAAAATCATGATGCAATTCTTAATACAAAGCTTATATATTTAATAGCATTTCATGCAAAGCTGCACATATTGAGACTTTTGAGAGAGAGAGACCAGATCCTCAGAAGAAAGTGCTTCCTCTCCGACCACAGCTTTCATTGCTTGAACATCTTTTCCAATGGCATAATTTGCATATAGCTGAATCAAGGAAAACAGGGTTTCAGAATGAATAACAATAGTACTTGACTACTTATTAAATGAGCGAGATCGTTGCTTTATTTTAGAACTTCTCAATCAGACCTGGTTGGACACATCAGCATGATCTCTACGAGTCATCCCCTCACCAATGGCGCTCTGAAATGCAAATGAAGAAAGGAGAAGCTCAGAGTAAACTCAAATCTATGCGTCAACTAGATAACAAGCAGGCATAATTTATAATAGAAGATGAAATAATAATTTAAGTCATACCTTCATTAACCGAGAGAGTGAAGGGAGCACATTAATTGGTGGGTATATCTGTTAAGAAAACAAATACAGGTAAAGGTTAATAAGGAAACATATATTCAAAGTTGATTCCCTATGAATTACATCTATTTGGCAACTTTGAAAAGAGTAATTTTAACTGAACTGAATTAGACACTATGCATATGCTACAGTAGATTCTAAAACCATGTTCCACCATGAATATTGTTTCAGTCACCTGTCGATTGTGGAGTTGTCTATCAATATATATCTGCCCTTCAGTAATATAACCAGTAAGATCTGGTGTAGGATGTGTGATGTCTGGTTCACATAAAATAAACAAAGAATTATAGTATTAGATAACCAGCATTACAACTTGAAAGAATGCTATATTTTGTGGTTTGCCTCTTACCATCATTAGGCATGGTCAAAATAGGAATTTGGGTTATGGAACCTTTTCTTCCTTCTATACGCCCTGCGCGTTCATAAATCGTCGCAAGATCAGTATACATATAACCAGGATACCCACGCCTTCCAGGGACTTCTTCACGGGCAGCAGATACCTACATCACATACAGAACATAACAATGACATCAGTCCAGCGTTAGCAAACATAATAATCTGAAAATGCATCCATTGCAAGTTTATCAGATTTAGGTCATTCCAAGTAACTGTAAAATGGATTACATTCACTTTCTAAATTCTTTTCTAGCTACCCAAAATACCTATGAAAATGCTGAAGAATACTACAGGTTTACTTTTGACTTTTTTCAGTTAAAAATAAAAGATGTTCAATGATCATCAACAGCATGGTATTTGCAAAAAGGGAAAATTTGACAAAGAAATTGCATGCCTCCTATCCTAGCAGCTGAACTGAAATAAAGCACATGTACCTCACGGAGAGCATCTGCATAAGAACTCATATCTGTCAATATAACCAGAACATGTTTCCCACATTCATAAGCCAAATACTCTGCAGTTGTGAGGGCAATTCTTGGTGTGATAATTCGTTCAATTGTGGGGTCATTGGCCTGGAAACACATTAAACAAAGTGGTTCAAGAGAAGAAAAATAAAATCCAGAGTAAAAGGACTAATTTCTTGATAAGAATGCCCAGTTGTTTTCAAAGAGAATGACTCATGATTACATAAACAACTATAACTTGAATTGCTATGCAGGAAAAGAAAAATGATGAGAGTAAGATAATAATTCAGGGAAATTACCAGGTTCAGAAAAAGGGTAACTCTCTCCATGGATCCATTTTCCTCAAAATCTCTCTTGAAAAATTGGGCCGTCTCCATGTTCACCCCCATAGCAGCAAACACAATGGCAAAATTGTCTTCTTCCTGATCCTAAAGGCAATCCGGGGAAAGTACAATAGAACAATTTAGAATTGGGGGAAGGAGAAACATAAATGTAGAATAGGAGATCTGAACAGACATCTAATCTCCGAAAGAATGTGTACTGGTCCAATTCAACTCCAAAAACAAAAATTATTGAAATCTACAAACTACACAATGAAAATCAAGCAGAGTCAAGTAAGTCTTCATTAATATCAAATTAGGCTACAGTGCAGACATACATCAAGGAGATTATCAGACTTTTCCAATCGCTTTACGAGACCCGCCTGACGACAAATTTGAGCAGCTATTTCATTATGAGGAAGACCAGCAGCAGAAAAAAGAGGAATCTTCTGTCCACGAGCAATAGAGTTCATGACATCAATTGTTGAAATCCCTGTCTGAATCATCTCTTCAGGGTAAGTTCTCTCGCTAGGATTAATGGAGCTCCCTGAGGACAAAAGCATAAATTTACAATGATAAGATAAACTGATTATTAGTTCAACTACTAGAATACCTGCCTCCTGCATACACTCACCAGAAATGTCTAAGTATGCTTCCGGCAAAATAGGAGGGCCATTGTCTATGGGTTTTCCAGAGCCATTAAATATGCGCCCTAGCATATCCAATGACACAGGTGTTTTTAAAACCTGTTGAACATACATTTGAAGGTGCTCAACAATTAACATCAATTAAAAAAAAAGACTAAACTGACCATCATGACTTTCTCAAAAGTTTAAAATCGCCAAAAGAAAGAAAGAAAAAAGGATTAAAGACACAACTATTGGGTGTTCCAAGAATTTCTTATTTTAGAATGCTCGCCTCATTCATGTTTAACCGTAAAGCTGTTATGAAACAGCTCTAAGCACATATATCACTCAAAAAAGAAAAGAAAAAAACTGTAAAGGTAACCATTCCTAGTTCTGCAAGCCATGGTAAAAAATTAACCCATAGTACCGGAAAAGAAAAAAAGAAGAAGAAGCTTATTACCTCTCCCGTGAATTGCACAGTTGTGTATTTGTTGTCAATTCCAGATGTTCCTTCAAAAACCTGGAAAGGAAAAAGAATAATGCATCTTGAAGCCCTTGCAGAACCAATCGTCATCTAATTCTTTCAGGAATTCATCTCTCATGATATTGATATTACTAGACTTTATACATATTTTCTATCAGGAATGCTGTTCTCCTCCATATTATTTAACCTATCAATATGCACTTCAAATAACTACAGATCTTGGTATATCACATTATATAACACAAGCAAAAAAAATTCGTATGTAGCAGCATTCAGGGTTGCTTGATTGGAAGAAAACCTGCACAACTGCTTTCTCCCCATCAACTTCCAGTACTTGACCACGTCGAGTTGATCCATCTCCCAACCGAATATTAACAATCTCCTGAAACTTTGGACCCTGAAACATTTTAAGCATATTCACATTATCATCATACTTGAAATGCACTCTGAAGATAACCATTAAGGATAGAAGGGCCAACCTACCTTCACTTTGTCAAGAATCACCAATGGTCCCGCAACACCAGACACAGTTCTATACTCTGAAAAACCAAAAATCCCCCAATTAACGTTCTGTCTAATCACCATACTAACTAATAACTGTAAATTGTCAGTCTCGCATCTCATTATAATTGGATCATATCAATTCAAAAACAAGAAACATTCCTCTTAACTTACCATTGTGTCAATCCACCAAACCATTAAAAATTTATATCCTGAATTTTAAACATATTACATGACGAATCAACTAGAGATAAAAAAAAGAAAACTATTCCATCACCATCCAATCCACTTGAAAGTTTATCAAAAGACACTCCAGATTAGGCTATAATCAGAATTCAGAATCGAAGGCTTTGAAGAATATTTCAATAATTTGCAAAGAAAATGTAAGAAGGAGACAAAAATGAGTAAGTTACCCATCCCAATCTCCAGATTTCCCTCCACGTCAATGAAATTCTTTTCCGCTCCCATTTTCAGTTAATCAAATTCAAAGCTGAAAACAACATTAAAAAACAGAAGCAAAAGACGTATCACCATTAGGCATTAACCACACGTCAAGCAGATCAAAAGAAACCAGAAAAAATGAAAACACCGAGTCGGATCCAAACAAGTAACCTCCGTTTCTTTGGCTACTGATTGAAGCTAAAGTTACAAAGATTCTGAAACTCGTTTCTTACCGATATTAGAAATTTAGGAAGCGCAAAGGAGAAATTGATCCAAAATGAGAAGATGCAGCAAAGTTTATATGAACAGATCGGCTGAGCAGAGGAGAGAGGGTAAAAATAAAAATTGGAGAAAGAAAAAGCAGTAAACGACAAGTAATTTTATGATGTTATGGAACGGTAATGGTGAAATCTAATAAAAAGAGAAACGAACTTCAATCGGCTTTTCTCCGGTTATTTTCCCTCGATAATTTACATCTTCCGTGGTTAATTTTACTTATATAACTTAAATTTTATTTTTATTTTTTCAGAAGTAATTTGAGTCCAATCAAATTAAGTCAAAACAAATTTTTTTAAAATTTTATTTAAACTTAATTGTAAATATAATTTAAAAAAAATAATTTATGGAATTAACGTACGAATGCAAGTCATGATATTAGTAATATTAGTAGAGCAGATAAATTTATAGATTTTTTTAAAAGAATTTATTGACTTGTAGGGGAAGAAAAGAATTTTAAAAAGAAATAGTGTGTTATGGAGGAGACTTAAAAGAGAACAAGTTACTGAAGCAACTTAATTTCCTTTCTTGATCGACGTCTGGCCTGTCACCGTCGCTATTTGCGATTGTTCGATGATACGGACCAAATGAGGAGGGCGTGAGTCGACTCGTATTGAAATGAAGTGCTGTGTTCTAGATAATTGGGTCTATCATTCTTTCTTAGTTATATTACTGTTATTTTTACTATTGTTGTTTTTCTCGTGGTTGTTAGCTGGAATCTGGAATTCCCAAACACATATATTGCATGTTGACGGTGAGGAAATAACATAATGGAATTACTCTGAAAGCTTCTTATTTCTAGAATTCTTATCTAGTTTGGTCCCTAACATTCGACAGGGCTTTCGGTCAAGATGAGTCGAGATGTGGAGATGAAAGACCATCAAACTTCCGTTTCCTCTGCTGATCCCTCCGCTTTGCGCCGTAACTATCTTTTCAAATTTCTGCCTATTTTCTCCTTTTTTAACTTCAGTTTTCATTTCTTTAATTTTGTTTCGTGATGTAGATTTGAAGGAAATTGCTTCGCTTATTAAGTCTGGTTCCTACACTACGGAGGTTCGTCACGTAGTCCGTGCCGTTCGCCTCACGTTCGGGATGAGGCAGAAGCTCACGGCGCCTCTGCTCTCTGCGTTTCTCGATTTCGTGTTGCAGCCTGGTTCTGAAGCTCATTCCATATTGTCCTCATTTCTTCCTAAGGTACATTCCTTAACTTCTTTTTGGCTCTTTTCTTCTTTGTAGCTAAATAAAGCTCTTGCTTGCCTTTTGGTTGATAATTCAAGATCACATCATTTTGATTTGTTAGTCTCTCAGTTTACTTAATTCGGTGGTTTAGTTAACGTAATGAGTTCATTCCAAGGCTATTTTATTGAAATGATTGAAATGCTTATGTTATTGATATATAAGATTATCATATAGAATTATAGAAAGTGGCATTTTCTCAAATAAATGAACTAGGCTGTATAAAACTTGGCTGCGGTATCGAACAACGATTCTATGGGCATCTTTAGGTTGGCTTGGTCTTTCAAATGACAATACTATGATTTCTGTGCATTAGAGGTCTGTTCCAGTTTCTTCAATATCAACTTGAATTCTTACAAGTTTGTGTTCCTAGTACTGTCTGTGAATTAAATAAATGATTGCAGGAAGATGAACATAGCACGGATGTCGATACTGCAACATCTGTTGTTCAGACTCCAACAAAACATTTGTTGCCAGAGCTTGAGATTTATTGCTATTTGCTTGTTCTCCTTTTTCTTATTGACCAGAAAAAATACAATGAGGTCAGACATGTTCTCTGAATTTGTTAATTTATGTTTCCTTTATGGCCAAATCCACTTTGTTAAACTGCATATATTCTCTTTCAGGCTAAAGCTTGTTCCTCAGCAAGTATTAACCGGCTCAAGAGCCCCAACAGAAGAACTCTTGATATCCTGGCATCAAGATTATACTTCTATTACTCGTATAGCTATGAGCTCACTGGTGATCTTTCCAAAATTCGCGGGTAAGATATTAATAGCCGACTGTCTCCTCTACGGTTCCTGCTCTGATTGTGTGCTTCCATGTATAAATATATGTTAAAATGCAACTTCAGAAGAGTAGAGGAAGCCAGATTAGAGTCTAATCATTTCTCTAGTTCTTTTTTGTACTTCTACTTGCAGAAATCTCCTTGCCTTGCATCGTATTGCTACACGACACCATGATGAGCTCAGCCAGGTTTGTCATCAATCAATTTAGAGGTTGTTTTGGGTAAGAGATATTAGAGCTAATGCATAATATACTGTCATATTGCAGGAAACACTTCTAAACTTGTTGTTGCGAAATTATCTCCATTATAACCTCTATGATCAGGCTGAAAAGTTGAGATCTAAGGCAGCAAGATTTGAAGCGCACTCAAACCAACAGGTAGATGTTTGTCTTACTATTTTGCTTGTTTAACTTGAGCATCAGACTCAGGGTAGATTTTGCAATAATCAATACAGTTTTTCATATGTAATTATTCTCTTGCTGGAAAATCAATACAGTTTACCTTTATTTCAATGACTGATTCACTACAGTATGAATCAAATGTATGAACATGCACATATCATGTTTATATTGTTCGATATATACTAAATTTCAGTTAATCTAATGTCCTAAAATGGGCAATTTGTCTATTAAAGGTACGGTTGATGATATATCTTTTGTTCTCTGCAGTTTTGCCGGTACCTCTTCTACCTAGGGAAGATTAGAACAATTCAGTTAGAGTATACCGATGCAAAAGAGAGTATGGTACAGGCTGCTCGTAAAGCCCCTGTTGCAGCCCGGGGCTTCAGAATTCAGTGTAACAAGTGGGCTATATTAGTCCGTCTGCTGTTGGGGGAAATACCTGAGAGGACTATCTTTGTGCAGAAAGGAATGGAGAAGGGCTTGAGGCCATACTATGAGCTGACAAATGTAAGTGTGGTTTGTTGATGATGAATCCTTATTCAAGGAGAAAACAATTATTCAGACTTTTCATCTTGGTTATGTCTGCTTAAATGAATATTGATGCTGCTTATCTTAGTTTCGATTTCAAAGAGAAGATCATATAATTTTGTGGCTCAACTTTTCAGGCTGTAAGGACTGCTGACTTGGAGCTGTTTCGGAGTGTTGCAGTGAAATTTACTAGCACCTTTAGTACTGACAAGACCCAAAATCTTATAGTCCGCCTGCAACATAATGTCATCAGGACTGGATTACGCAACATCAGTATCTCTTATTCATGCATTTCACTTGCTGACGTTGCTGGAAAATTAAGGTTGGACTCTAAAACTCCGGTTGCAGATGCCGAATGCATCGTAGCAAAGGCCATCCGTGACGGTGCAATAGATGCTACATTGGATCGTGCAAATGGTTGGATGGTGTCGACAGAGATTGGTGACATTTATTCTACAAATGAGCCTCAAACTGCCTTCCATTCCAGGATTGCTTTCTGCCTCAACATGCACAATGAAGCAGTTCGGGCCATGTATTTTCCACCAAGCACGGAGAAAAAGGAGAGAGAGGGGCAACAGCAAGAACAGGAACTCGCAAAGCATATCGCTGAGGATGAGGAGGAAGATGATTATTATTTTTAAGGATTTTGCCTTAGTGGTTCTGGAGTGCAACATTGTGTCTCAATCTTATTGGAGGAATTCACTCTTGTAACTTGTTATTGGTTAGCTTCAAGCCTTTAACATTCTCTTCATTTATTTTGTTATTAATAATTACTCTCTCCTTTTCTATCTATACTTAAAACTTCAAAGTTTGTGTTGAAATCAGAATGTAAAAAATCATATTTCACAAGATGTTATATAAGTGAATGTATTTTTCAACCCAATACTATTCTTTTTTTTCAATTTCCAATTTCCAATTTTACCCTGCGGATAAATACAATTCCAAGATGTACCGAATGGCACGGTTTTACCGCCCTTTTATATGCTGTCGTGTCTTGTGCTTGCTGCCCTGGAAGCTTTACTTAAATATGGCAGCGGGGTTTTTTCTCTAAAAATATAATACTTCTCAGATTATTTTTCAATGGGTAAATTACAATAAATATCACTTAATTATGGGTAAAATTATATTTGGATCACCCAATTATTAAAAGTTATATTTAAATCACTTAATTATGGGTAAGGTTACATTAGAGTAATCCAATTATTAAATGTTACATTTGAATCACTCAATTATGGGTAAAGTTACATTTGAGTCACTCTTCATATTTAAAAAAGTATATCAATTTAGTCATTGTTTCTTCCAAATCACTTGGATACCCTCGTTAACATTAGATTAATTCATTTGAAATCGTTAATTAATCTTATATACAAATTGTTTTTCTTTTTTTAAATATGAAGGGTGACCTAAATGTAACATTACCCATAAATAAATGATATAAATGTAACATTTAATAACTGGGTGATCCAAATGTAACCTTACATGTAATTGAGTGACCCAAATATAACTTTCAATAACTGGATGACATAAATATAACTTTACCTATAATTGAGTAACATCCGTTGTAATTTATCCTTTTTCAATCTATAGCATTTGCTGCCGTAGAAGTGAAGTCGGTGGCAAAAGAACCCGACTTCATTGTTCATCCACTGTTCAACCTATTTTTTGGATTAAAAATGTTAATGACAGTGAAAGAGGGTTCCGACTTTAGTGTAAAACATTGTTCAAAGTCGGATTGTAATGTCTCCGACTTCAATTTTTAATCATAAAAATAAATTTTATTGTTCAAAGTCGGATTGTAATGCATCTGACTTTACTTTTACTGTAAAACCAATAATGTTTTAAAAAATAATCTGGGTGGTATCATATTTTGGCAAAAAGAATAAAAAGACAATATTAAGGTCTTTTCTCGTGTGCTGGATGTTATATAAAGCTTGTTTTAATAGAGGAGAAGATAATACATTGTTGAAAAAAAATAATAGGTAAAATAACTACATAAAGGCTCTTGCTTCAGCGTGTTTTTCGATTACAAGCTCGAAACAAATATTATCAAACATTAAGAAGATATCAAATACTCTAAGCTCATTTTTTTTTTTGAACAAATTCTATATAGAGAGAGGAAAGAAAAATAATTTTGTTCTTATTGGTTGTAAACCTATAACTTAAAAAAATGAGTGTCAATTGAAAACTTTAACTACATGTTCTAGAGATTATTAGACTCCAAACTTATCTTTAGCAAGCCCGACTAAGAGCAGGAGCACCCTGAGCGCCTGCTCAGGGCCCCACTCTCCCGGGACCTCATAAAGCGTGCAATTAACAAACGGTGAAGAAACAATTTGTAAAACCTATGTTTGATTTTGATATAATTAGATCTTTAAGGATCAATTTGAAAAACTTAAAATTGTTTTTGAAAGTCCCTTAATAATTTTAAAACACCAACTCTTTGAAACTGATTTGAAAAACTCAAACTCAAAATATTTTCTAAGTGTTCCAAGCCCAAACCATTGAAAAACGTTTAGGTGTATCGATACACTCCCAAGCGTATCGATACCTTTTTGCCAAACTTGGTCACTGTCGGAACACGTATCGATATACCCCTGTGTTAAAACCTATAGAGTTTGAATAGCGTACCGATACGGCAAACCCTCGTATCGATACGGGCTTTATAATTTTTAAATATAAGTCGGTTTAAAAAATATGACCGTTGGTGTCAGTTGGTTGGTAACCAAACTTTAAAAGGTCGTTGACCCGTATCGATACGCCTAACCCCCGTACCGATACGGATATCGACACTTATTTATTGCACACAACGGCTCTTTCTTTTCTGAGACAGGTATCGATACACCTTCCCGCGTACCGATACGCATAGCTGCAGAAGTGCATTTATGGTGGTAAGAGAGGGTTCCAACGGCTCCATTTATGTTCCCAACCACCCAAACGGCTAGAAATCAATGAGGAGGTATAAAAGACACGTCTAAAAGCATCAGCAACAACTATTGATCTTCAAGAAAACATCTATTCATCAAATCCAAGCAATTGTGCAAAAATCCATATTGTCTAGAAACCCCAATTGTAATTTTCATTCTTATCTTGTTCAATTGGGTTGAGTGCTTGTAATTGGGCTATCATTTGTATTGAGAGATACTCTATTAGCCAACAAATTTCTTTGTTCTCTTGTTGTGAGGATTGGGTTGAATTTTGGGTAGAAAATTCAACCGATATTGTAAGGGTTGCCTCCTTAGCCTAGAAAAGGGGAAGAGCAATTAGTGGAATTGTTGCAAATCCTTAGTGAAGCTAAGGTAGTGGATGTAGAGTTCATTTGGAACTTGAACCACTCTAAAATCCCTTGTCATTATTTTTAATTTTCAATTTCCACCACAAAATTTTTAAATTTCCAATTCACCCCCTCTTGGTTCATATCGATCTTTCGATCCACTCAACAATTGGTATCAGAGCCTACCTCTTTGAGGATTAACAACCACAAGAGGAGTTCCTTGGAAGAGTGTGATCATCATATATCAAGAGATGGCTTCAACCTCCGGTTCGGGCATGTACGAGTCTCAATCTACTACAAAGCCTCCCTTCTTTAATGGTGATAACTATTCTTTTTGGAAGAATAGAATGTGTCTCTTCATCAAGTCAAATGACTACCTAGTGTGGGATGTCATTGAAGATGACCCTTATATTCCATTGAAGCAAGATGGTGAAGGCAAGATGGTCTTAAAGAAAAAGATGGAGATGAGTGAAGAGGAGAGGAAAAAGATTCAAGTCAATGATAAAGCTCTCCACGTGCTATTTTGTTCTTTCGGTCCGGACATCTATTCTAAGGTCTCATCCATCGAAAGTGCCAAAGAAGTGTGGGACACTCTTGAGACTACTTATGAAGGCACCAATGATGTTAAAGAAACTAAGATTGGAAATCTCAATCTTAGTTATGAAAATTTCAAGATGGAGCCCAATGAGACGGTGTCCAAGATGTTTGATCATTTCTCCACCATTGTCAACGGGCTAAAGGGTTTTGGAGAAATCATACCGGAAGACAAGCTTGTCCGGAAGCTACTCTATTCACTTCCCGAGTCTTGGGATGGGAAGAGAACCGCTATCATTGAAGCAAAGAATTTGAAAACTTTGAAGCTTGATGAGCTTGTGGGTTCTCTCCTTACTCATGAGATCATGAAGCAAGGAAGGGAAGATGAGAAGAAGAAAGAAGAGAAAAGGGTAGAGAAGCTTGATGTTGAGAAGAAAAAGAAGATGGGAATAACTCTCAAGGCTAAAGCTTCACAATACAAAGAGAGCTCTTCTAGTGAGGATGATGAATTAGAAGAATTGGCTATGATAGCCAAACGATTCTCACGTTTTATGAGGTCCAACCGGGGAAGAAAAATCCAAAGGAAGATGGACTTTAAGGAACTTGTAAAATCTAATAATGTTATTGCTATGTCATCTTGGATTCCTAAGGGAACCAAGGTTTTGGGAGCTAACACTTATGGACCCAAAATGATTTGGGTACCAAAAACAAAAGCTTAATATCTTTGTTTGTAGGGGGATGACGAACAAGAAGAAGTGCCCTCAACTCAAGAAGAAGGGCTTTGAGAAGAAGAAGAAGAAGCTCAAAGCCAAGCTTGCTACTTGGAGTGATGAGGAGTCATCGGAGGATGACGAACAAGAAGTGGCTAACCTTTGCTTAATATCTTTGTTTGTAGGGGGATGACGAACAAGAAGAAGTGCCCTCAACTCAAGAAGAAGGGCCTTGAGAAGAAGAAGAAGAAGCTCAAAGCCAAGCTTGCTACTTGGAGTGATGAGGAGTCATCGGAGGATGACGAACAAGAAGTGGCTAACCTTTGCCTCATGGCACTGAGGAAGATTCCTCCATGGTAACCTCTAGCTCATCTACTTTAGATTTTGAAGAATTAAATGATGCATATGATGAGTTACAAGAGGTATATGATGAATTAGTTGAGAAATATAAAGAGTCAGTCATTAGGAATAAAACGATTATTTTAGAACTAAATGAGAAAAATGACTCACTCAAGCTAATTCAAAATTTGAGAAAAAGATATTAGGATTAAAAGATGAACTAAAATTCTTTCAAGATGAAAATGTTGATCTTAATAATCTTTTATCTCAATGTAATAGTGAACACCAAAAGGTGTTGGTTGAGCTAAATGAGCTCAAAAAGTCTTTGAAAAATGTTGGTAGTGTCAAGCATGAAGTAGGTGAATCCTCAATAACACGCCAACCTAAGAAAAAGACTAACTACTACAAACAAGGTAGCTATCCTAGGCATAGTAGAGCTAAAAGAATTAGAAGTGTATGGGTTCCTAAGGAACTTGTAAAATCTAATAATGTTATTGCTATGTCATCTTGGATTCCTAAGGGAACCAAGGTTTTGGGAGCTAACACTTATGGACCCAAAATGATTTGGGTACCAAAAACAAAAGCTTAATATCTTTGTTTGTAAGGGGAGCATTGCTACAAGGCCAAAGCACAAAGTCAAAACTCATGGTACCTTGATAGTGGATGCTCGAGGCACATGACCGGAGACAAGAGTAGATTCATGGATCTAAAGCCAAAAAGTGGATGAGTAGTAACATTTGGTGACAACTCCAAAGGCCACATTAAAGGTATTGGCTCCATAGGTAATCACTCCACTATTCTTATTGAAAATGTCTTATATGTCGATGGTCTTAAACACAATTTATTGAGCATAAGTCAATTGTGTGATAAAGGATTTAGTGTTTTATTTGATAAAAATGGATGCAAAATTGTAAACATTAAATCTAATAATATTATGCTCATAGGTCATCGCATAGGGAACATATACATGGTGCATCTAGATGACATTCATACATCTCATGCATGCTTAGTTGCACAAAATGAAAATGATGCATGGTTGTGGCATAGGAAACTAGGACATGCTAGCATAAGTGTTTTAGAAAAACTAGTCTCCCTAAATCTAGTTAGAGGTTTACCCAAGATAAAATTTTCAAATGATAAAATTTGTGATGCATGATCAAAGGGTAAACAACATAGATCTTCCTTTAAATCCATTAATGATGTTTCTACTAGTAGATGCTTACAACTAATCCATATGGATTTATTTGGGCCAATTAGGACTATGAGCTTGGGTGGTAAGTCTTATGCTTTTGTACTTGTTGATGATTTTTCTAGATTTACTTGGGTTCTATTTTTAAGTACTAAAGATGAGGCTTTGGAAAAATTCATCACATTTTCAAAATTAACCCAAAATGATCTTGAACTTAAAATTTCACATATTAGAAGTGATCATGGAACCGAGTTTCAAAATTTGGGGTTTGAAGATTTTTTAAATGAAAATGGTATTAGCCATAATTTTTCGGCTCCTCGAACTCCTCAACAAAATGGGGTAGTTGAGAGGAAAAATAGAACTTTGCAAGAAATGGCTAGAACTATGCTTTGTGAAAACAATTTACCTAAATATTTTTGGGCGGAAGCCACAAACACCGCTTGCTATATTGTAAATCGAGTAATGATTAGGCCAATTTTAAAGAAAACACCTTATGAGATTTTAAAATCTAAAAAGCCTAACATTAGCTATTTTCATCCTTTTGGTTGCAAGTGTTTTGTGTTAAATAATGGAAAAGACAACTTAGGTAAATTTGAGGCAAAAAGTGATGAAGCTATTTTTATAGGTTACTCTTTAACCTCTAAAGCCTATCGAGTATTTAACAAAAGAACTTTAGTAGTAGAAGAATCTATTCATGTTGTATTCGATGATAACCTCCTTCCTAGGAAGGATTCTTGTGATGATGATGATGTAGGAATCATAAATGCCTTTGATGAAGGACAAACTTCAAAGGAGGATGGGATTCCAACAAAAGAAGAGGACACACAAGATCCACCTCTTGAGGCCTTGAAGGACTTGGCTCTTGAGGAAAAGGAAGTGAGCTACCCAAGGGAGTTGAACTATGTCAAAGATGGTGAAATCTTGGGTGATCCATCCAAGGGGGTAACCACTCGATCTTCTCTTAGATTAATGAATCATGTTGCATTTATCTCATGCATAAAGCCTAAGAATATTAAAGAAGCATTGAAAAATGACTTTTGGATTATGGCTATGCAAGAAGAGTTAAATCAATTTGAGAGAACTAATGTTTGGACATTAGTTGATAGGCCTAGTAATCAATATACAATAGGAACTAAATGGGTCTTTAGGAACAAGCTAGATGAGAGTGGTAACATTGTAAGAAATAAAGCTAGACTAGTAGCACAAGGTTACACTCAAGAAGAAGAAATAGATTTTGATGAAACCTATGCACCCGTAGCTAGAATGGAAGCCATTAGGATGTTGCTTGCATATGCATGTTATCATAATTTCAAGCTTTTTCAAATGGATGTTAAAAGCGCATTTTTAAATGGTTTTATAAATGAAGAAGTGTATGTGGAACAACCACCGGGTTTTGAAGGCTCAAAATTTCCAAATCATGTTTTCAAACTTACCAAAGCGCTTGGTATGAAAGACTTTTAAACTTTTTATTTGAAAAAGGTAAGGTGGACACTACATTTTTTATAAAAATGTATAAAAATGACATCTTAGTAGTTCAAATTTATGTTGATGATATTATTTTTGGTTCTACTAATGAATGGCATTGTCAAGAGTTTGCTAATTTAATGCAAGGTGAATTTGAGATGAGCATGATGGGGGAGCTCTTATTCTTTTTGGGACTCCAAATCAAGCAAAAGAAGGATGACACCTTCATCAACCAAGCAAAATACATAAAGGATATGCTCAAGAAGTTTGGCTTGGAGAATGCAAAGCCTCAAGTCACTCCTATGAGCTCATCTACAAAGCTTGACAAAGATGAAGGAGGTAAGTGTGTTGACTCTAAGCTTTATCGCTCTATGATTGGATCATTGCTTTACCTTACCGCAAGTAGACCGGATATCTTGTTTAGTGTTTGCTTGTGTGCTAGGTTTCAAGCTAGTCCTAGAGAGTCTCACCTTACAGCCGTTAAGAGAATATTTAGATACCTTAGAGATACTCCTTGTTTAGGTCTTTGGTATCCTAGAGACTCTACCTTCAACCTTCATGCTTACTCGGATGTAGATTATGGGGGTTGCAAAATCGATAGGAAAAGTACTTCGGGAACTTGTCAATTTCTAGGTAGTATGCTCATATCTTGGTTCTCTAAGAAACAAAATAGTGTAGCCTTATCTACCACCGAAGCCGAGTACATATCCTTAGGGAGTTGTTGTGCTCAAGTCCTTTGGATGAAGCAACAACTCTTAGATTATGAAATTAAAGTTGAAACCATACCCCTAAAATGTGACAACACTAGTGCAATATGTTTAACAAAAAATCTCATCCAACACTCTAGAACCAAACACATAGAAATAAGACATCATTTCATTAGAGATCATGTCCTTAAGGAAGATGTGGTTATAGAGTATGTAGACACCTTGAATCAATTAGCGGACATATTTACAAAACCCTTAGACAAAGAGCGTTTTTGGTCCCTTAGGAAAGAGTTAGGTCTAGCTAGCCTATCTTGACCTTTTAGGACCTCTTTTGTGCTTAAATTTGCTTGATCTTGTGAAATGCCATGTTTATATGTTTAGACTCCTAATTTCATCCATGCCTATAGTTAGGGGGAGTATGCTTCTGTTAAAATATGCTTAGAACTGCTCATTCATCATTTGCATACTTTTAGGAGATGTTAAGTTCGAGCCTTTGGTTGTTCTTTGAACTAAACATGCATTTCTGGGCATACGGTATCGATACGGATCTACGCGTATTGATACGTGTTCTTCATTCTGTTTCCCAGAATTCTCTTCGCTTCATGGGTATCGATACGATTAAACTCGTATCGATACGGGTCGTTTCGATACGGACCCCTCCGTTTCGATACGACTTTCCAACAGGCATTTTTGCGGAAAAGATGATTCTACCCCCGTATCGATACACCCTCAGGCGTATCGATACTCGATTGCGCTGACAGCTTTAAATTTGGCTTTTAATGAGTTCAACTTTTACCTAAATTAAAACTCTTCAAAACCTAATTAACCCTAGCCGTTTTTGCCTATAAAAAGGCCCTTCCTCCTTCATATTTTTCACACCTCAACTCTAAAAGAGTTTTTGAATCAAGAAAGGCTTTGTGCTCTCTCTCTCATATATTGTGCTAGAATTTTCTTCAATCTCCGAAGTTCTATCAAGGTAATCTTTTCCTTCTTTTTCGTTTCCAATTTTTTTTGATTTATTGTTTTTGTTTCTTCTTTTCTTTTAAATTTTTTTATTTTTCAAAATTTTTCTTCAAAATTTTCTCAAAATTTTTTACCTTGATTTTTACTCAAAATTGAAGAAATCCTTTTTGCTTAATCTCTCTTTTAGATCATGGCACCAAAAGAACCTTCGAGGAAGCGTACAAGGGTTTCTCAAGCTGGTGAATCATCCACCCTTGGAGCGATTGCTCGTCCGAACTACTCAATCATCTATGAGCAATCCTTTGATGGCAACTCGGGTCTAACTCATTTTCGTCAATATGAGAATTATAAGATTTGTGCCGAAAGGGTAATATCCGTTCCTTTTCTTGACTCCGAGCGTTTTAAGTTTGAATGCCTTCCTTTATTTCGTCGATGGAACTTCATGGATTTCATCTATATTCCCGGTTTTTTTATCGACTTTTGGTTTTGATTTTTTACTCTAATGCCAAATGTATTTCTCGTGATGGGGAAGTTGTTGCCATTAGCTCTTTCCTCATGGGGAAGAAAATCATTCTTGATGTCAAATCCATTTGTGAGGTTTTCAAATTAGAGGATGAAGGCCTTGATGATGAGCATGCTTTGGGGCATGTTCTTAGTGGATCCGTCACCGCCCTAAATGCTCAAGACCAGATCTTATATTTGATGGTGTCTTGGTGGTTTCGTCCCTCCGGAGGAAAATATTCCATCATCCGTCAAGTGGATGATTTTTGGATCCTTTGTTTCCGTGAGAAAAGGCGCCCAAATCTTGCTCGACTCATGTTCGCGGAGATCGTCTACCTCGTGCAAAATCGTCACACAACTCTCGTCACCTCCTTTACATATGGTACGGATTTGAGTTATTTCTTTCTTAAAAAGGATATTGATTGCTCTTATGACTACCCAACTCCCCTCACCGATCCCATTGATGAGTGATCTCTTGCTCGGGCAAAATTTCATTATCTTAATGGTGAATGGGTACGTCTTGCCGAGTTACCACCCGAGGCCGCCGCCGTATTTGAAGAGCCTCAAGCTCCTCAAGTTCCACAACCCTCCATGGATGCTCTCATGACCTATCTCAATGAGCAATTTATCGGGTTGCGCACGGACATGAATACTCGTCTTACTTCCATGGAAACTACCTTTGATACAAGGATGACGGGTATGGAGAATTGCCTCACATCCCTTGAAAGCGGGCACAATTCTTTGAATATTTCCATTGCCGCTTTCCATGATGAGTGGCGCAATAGCATGCGGGATAATGAGCCTATGAGAGCTGATGATGAAGATGACGAAGACGATGCCTAGACGTTTCTTCTTGCATCTCATGCATATCATTTAGGATTTTCTATTTTATGCATCTTTGCTTATGTTCTTAGGATTAAGTTTGTTTTAGGATTAAACCTATGCTTTGATTTCTTTTTGCTTTTGTTTGGATTTCAAGTTTGATGCTATGATGAATAAAATTATGTTGCTTATTTATACCTTTGCCTACTTTATGCACTTAATTCTCTCAAGATTTTTTTTGATCTAACAAAAAGGGGGAGAGAAACTAGCTCACACTTCAAATATTTTGATTTTAACTCAAAGGTTACCAAGCTTATATTAAGGGGGAGTTAACTTTGTAAAAAGAATTTTCAAAATATCAAAAATTTTAAGTTTTAGTTTTGTTATATCAAAAAGGGGGAGATTGTAAAACCTATGTTTGATTTTGATATAATTAGATCTTTAAGGATCAATTTGAAAAACTTAAAATTGTTTTTGAAAGTCCCTTAATAATTTTAAAACACCAACTCTTTGAAACTGATTTGAAAAACTCAAACTCAAAATATTTTCTAAGTGTTCCAAGGCCAAACCATTGAAAAAGGTTCAGGTGTATCGATACACTCCCAAGCGTATCGATACCTTTTTGCCAAACTTGGTTACTGTCGGAACACGTATCGATACGGTAAACTCTCGTATCGATACGCCTCTGTGTTAAAACCTAAAGAGTTTGAATAGCGTACTGATACGGCAAACCCTCGTATCGATACGGGCTTTATAATTTTTAAATATAAGTCGGTTTAAAAATATGACCGTTGGTGTCAGTTGGTTGGTAACCAAACTTTAAAAGGTCGTTGACCCGTATCGATACGCCTAACCCCCGTACCGATACGGATATCGACAGTGAGCTAAGTTGAGAAAAAGGTATCGATACGACCTTTACCGTTTCGATACCCCGTACCGATACGCTTACGCGCGTATCGATACCCCTTATTTATTGCACACAACGAATCTTTCTTTTTTGACACATGTATCGATACACCTTCCCGCGTACCGATACGCATAGCTACAGAAGTGCATTTATGGTGGTAAGAGAGGGTTCCAACGGCTTCATTTATGTTCCCAACCACCCAAACGGCTAGAAATCAATGAGGATGTATAAAAGACACATCTAAAAGCATCAGCAACAACTATTGATCTTCAAGAAAACATCTATTCATCAAATCCAAGCAATTGTTCAAAAATCCATATTGTCTAGAAACTTCAATTGTAATTTTCATTCTTATCTTGTTCAATTGGGTTGAGTGCTTGTAATTGGGCTATCATTTGTATTGAGAGATACTCTATTAGCCAACAAATTTCTTTGTTCTCTTGTTGTGAGGAGTGGGTTGAATTTTTTTTTTTTGAAAGATAACGGGCCTCGTTAAAAACCCCCACTACACCTAAAAGGGGGAAAAGAGTACCCAACCATTATATTAAAGATAAAGAAGTCCAAGACAAAAATCCAAGAATTCAGACCACTGCCTGTTAAGAGGCATTACAAACCGCAAAATAGGGCTGATATCAAGTTCAGCCGAAAAAAAAGAGAAAAGGACACCCAAATACCTATCAACCTATGCCCCTTTTGGCCAAGGAGTCTGCACTAGTATTGCACGAACGGGGGATCCATTTTAGAATACACCCAAATCGTGATACAATCTCTCTAATACCTCGAACCAAACCTGACAAATGAGCCGGGATAATAGCCTCCTTAAGGATGAGATCAACAGCTTCCTTACAGTCCGATTCCACCATCACTCTTGCCTTTCTAAACCACCCATCCGAGAGACAAAGCCTTAATCCCCTTTCAATCGCCCAAACCTCAACAATAAGGGGGGGAGCGGGTGACCGCGGTTCTGAGAAGGTCCCAACAGGATTACCATTATGGTCCCGAAGTAAACCACCCACCCCGCACCTCCCGTCCGACTGTCGAGAGGCACCGTCTACATTCAATTTTAACCAACCGGCCGGGGGGGGGTTTCCATTGAGCCATAGGAGACGAGCGAGACTTATGCATTGAATTATTATTCAATATCAAAGGGTCCGCCAGAATATCCCCGAAGCTACACGAACATTCCTTAAATTTGGCCTTGACCCAAGTAGCAATCCGCGCAGTAACCAAGAATACTAATTGTAGCTCATCAACCTTAGCATTATTAAAAACAATATCGTTCCTAAACAGCCATATAGTCCAAACAATAGCAAAAGGGATGATGGACCATACCTCGCTCAGGCTTGCCTTTCCGATGGCCTTCCAAGCTTCCATAAACGCCATCGGATCGCTTGGAAGTACGGTTAATTTGCCCACCTTCCTGCAGAAAAAAGACCAGATCTTCCAGCTGACCGAACAAGAGAAAAAGAGATGAGACGGGGTTTCCGGAGCTACCAAGCACAACGGACAGAGGAGGTCCACAACCTCACATCCCCGTTTACATAGTTCCGAGCGCACCGGCACTCTATTTTGCATTAATAGCCACATGAATAGCTCCACTTTAGGGGGAGCTAAACCAATCCAGACAAACTTTTTCCAGAAATCACAGCTAGCAATCGGACCGATACAAAGTTGTTTCAGAGATTTGACCGAGAATTGACCATCTCCCGCACCTGACCATCGAACCCAATCCCTGTCAAGCGAGTGGGTTGAATTTTGGGTAGAAAATTCAACCGATATTGTAAGGGTTGCCTCCTTAGCCTAGAAAAGGGGAAGAGCAATTAGTGAAATTGTTGCAAATCCTTAGTGAAGCTAAGGTAGTGGATGTATAGTTCATTTGGAACTTGAACCACTCTAAAATCCCTTGTCATTATTTTTAATTTGCAATTTCCACCACAAAATTTTTAAATTTCCAATTCACCCCCTCTTGGTTCATATCGATCTTTCGATCCACTCAACACAATTCAATGCACCATTGGCTGTAAACAAAAAATTTCATATGGCCCCACTTTGTCCTTAGGTAATGCCAACATTCAATGCTTTCATTGTTTCTATCATTCTTTGATATGTCCCAATGAACAATTTATTGTTTCTATCATTGCTCGTAAACAATTGAAAATGATTTTAAACGTTATTATATTAAAAACAAATAAACAGAAAATTAAGTATTTATGTTAAACAAATTGATTGTATACAAATGGGTTGCCTAAAACAATTGTTTTTATTTTTATTTTTTACTTATATCGGGAAACTGGCTGGTTAACAAACGTGATTATATTTAAAGGAGAAAATTTTTGATATACAAATCGTGTAAGTTAAAGTTTATACGAATTTTTTAATTTTAGGGGTTATGGTTGTATTTTATGGTTAAAAGTTTATGCATTTATGTTTTAGGGTTTAGAATTTGAGGTTTAAGGTTTGTGTTTATGTTGAGTTGTGTGGGGCTCGATTCGTTCAACCGATATGGCTCACCAAGTGGTGGAAAGGTGGATTTTTTGGTGGAAGGGTTGTGGAAGCTAAAATGAAAATTGACACAATGAATTATAGTGGTTCAACCTTCTAACCAAGGTCTACATCCACTACCTTAGCTCCCCACTAAGGATTTCTCAATCAATCCACTATTGATTCGTCCCCTTTTCTAGGCTGAGGAGGTAACCCTTATACACAATCAAGCTTTCTACCCAAAGCCTTGATTGAAACCCTCTCTTACAAAGAGAAACAAGAAGCAAACTTAAAACCCTCTAATAAGTGTTTGTTTGCACAATTAAGCACTCACCCAAAACCTAAAACACTTGAGCAAATTTGACAATTTTGGCTCACTAGTGTTTGTCTATACAATAAATGACAATTTTAGCTCTAAGAAAATTCTTGATCATTTGATGTTTGACAATATGAGCATTAGCCTTTACTTGATGTTTGGAGGTCCCTTTTATACTCCCAATTGAGTTTGCAGCCGTTACTAGCCGTTGGGATCAAATTGGAGCCGTTGAGGACTTTAATTCCCACCATAAATGCAGTTCTGCAGCTCCCCGTTTCGAAACGCTTTCTAAGTAGAAAGAGCCGTTGTAGTCTGCCAGGGCGCCCGTATCGGAACGCCTCCTGGCCGTTTCGGAACACGTATCGAAACGTCTAAACTCGTATCGAAACGCCTGTATTTAAAAGTTAGTTGAGAAAATAGCCGTTGGGGCTTATGACCGTTGTGGTCAATGCCACGTAGGCGTATCGAAACGGCATAGCCCGTTTCGAAACGCTGGGCAAAATCCTCATCCAGGGAAAGCCCGTTTCGATACTCGTATCGAAACGTTTTTGCTACTGAAATCCCCTGTTTCAAAACACCTTTGGGCGTTTCAAAACGCATGGACGGTTTTGTGAAGTTTGGCTTTGAAAAACATGTAAAACCTTTATAAAAACTTCCCTAAACATAATTTCAAGTTTTTTGGACTTTGGAAATGTTTTAAATACTTTTTAAATCAGTCCAAATCATTTTTCAAATATTATATCAAAACATTAGTTCTATAGTTTAGGGTTTAGGTTGTAGGGTGTTAGGGCTAGAAATTTAACATTTAGGTTTTATAAGATAAAAATGCAGGCTTGTGTAAAATAAATTTTAAGGTTTTACCATATTTATAATGGGAAAGAATTAATTCAAATTATATTAAAAAATAAATAAACAGTAACATAATTTAAGACTAGCCTTTAAAAAATAAATTCCAAGACATTCAATATCTATTTAGTCTTTATTAATTGAATATAACAAACGTTGTTATATTGAAGTTGTTTATAAGGATTTGATTGATGAATTTGCATCAAAAAATGCTCGAAAAACAAATTTTTTCAAGTGATATTTTTGTAATTTAGTGGTTACTTTTAAGATGATTTTTTAATAAAACAATAAAAAAATGTGTTAAAAGAGTTTAACTGTGGATCTATGATTAGTTAATGAAATTTTATAATAGTTTAAATAAATAAAATATAATTTAATTTTATAAGAGCCTATTTTGAGTTTTTGTTCGGGGCCCAAAAATATCGAAGACAGCCGTGATCTTTAGATATTATCCACGTTCCTTTCTTTATATATAACTTTTTCTCTTCCCCAACTATTTGTATCACAAAGACTCACCCATTGATGTCCTTTTGTCTCTTCTTTGTTAAGTAACATAACTTTCATTATTTGCAATGACGGAGCTACCTCTATAAATTTATAATTTCAATTATATTTTAATTTTGTTAAGATTTCAAAGTTATATAAATTATAACCTATTAAATGATTCTAGTGAAAAGAAAATATTGTTATTCTTAAGTTATCCGAATTTGAATAATTACGTTTATATCATGTGCATATATTATTAAAAGACTATGATTAATAAACATATACTATTTTTTAAGTAATCACCCCGGATAAATAAAAAAATTATACAAATTAAATTATATCTCTAATTTTTTTAATTTAATTACTTTTTAGATTCTATTAATTTTGAAACTAAACAAATTAAGTTTTGATTTCTATTTTTGGCTAGGAGCCTATTTTTCATAGCATTATTTATAATCTAACTCCGTCCTGATTTTTACTCAACCCCATAACAATTTCAATGCAGGATCCTTGGCGTCGATCGAACCATGAATCCTTCCTTTTCAGACAGGCCAGTCGCAAAAGCAAAGAAAATGCGGGCTACAGCTGCAGCACACAGCAGAGTAATTATTTAACTCGAGCATTTTTTAATATTAAAAGTGGTTATTTAAATATATAGGGTCATGTACGAGCTAATCAGCTTAAATATATTATATATTTCATTTAAAGTATTTATTTATTTGTTATTAAAAAATTAAAAATAATCAATCACTAAATCGGCCGAGAAAATAATACAATAGGGAACTATGTAGTTAGGTGATCAAGTCATGGTGAATGATTGTTTAAAGCACCGTCATCAACCTTTGTTGTTCTAATGGTGCATCTCGAAACTGTTAATAGCATATAATGGGTTGTTTTATTGTTAAGTATGACAACATAAGGAATTTAATGTATTTAAACAATTTTTAAAATTTAAATTTGAATAATGTTTTTAGGGGAAATTTGAATAATGTTTTACGATTTAACTAATGGGACACATATTTTTTTACATTTTTATATTTTTCTAATACTTTTTCATATTAATTATTTTTTCTATAAAATTGTAATATTGTTTACAATTTTTATTTTTTTAAAAAATCTTAATTTGATACATTTTTTATCATTGTTTTTTATAATTCTTTTATTTTTTATAATTTTAATGCTTTAACATTTTGTGCAAATAGATAAAATAGATGACACCAACATTAGTAATAAAATAAAATAACTAAAATTAAAATTTTAAAAATAAAACCATTAATGTCAAAGTGACAAAATTATTATTTTATATCAATTTAATTCCATCTAATAAAAAATTAGAAAATTATAAATAAAAAATAAAAACAATGATTTTTAATTAAAAAAACCCTAAGGCTCTACAAAACTTATGATTAGAAAATATACCATTGTATTAAGATCAACTGAACGCTCATAAATTATAGCGTCATGTGACACTTGTATTAACAGGGACGGACCCAGGACTTTAGGTTAAGGGGGGAGAACCTATAAATTTCTAGGGGGCGAACTTATAAAAGTTTAGGGGGGCGAAAATAGATTTTTAATAGAAAATACATAGAAAAATTCTAAAAATTTTCTAAATCATATATGATTTTTAAAATTTTAGGGGGGGGGGGGGGCGGTTGCACCCACCAGCACCCCCCTCGGTCCATCCATGCTTGTATACCATACCTCACATCCTAATAAACCGTGAACTCGATGTATATTTATACTGTTAACGGTCATAGTATCAATAGAAATAAAAATTTATTATTGTATATTTAAACTGTTAATATTAATTAAAATTGAATGAATATTTTTATTATTACACTACAAATTTGTATCAATCAGATTATTCGTTTTAAATTGCTGACATATCACATATGATAACAAGATTCTATAGCACATGTCACCCTCGTTAAAGAGAATAATATTTTGCAATTTTCTAGGATATTGATGCTGAACAAAAAAAGTTTAATTGAGGTGTGTCGTATGTTGTTTTGTTACTACAGTATTAAGGGTTCATTTCGACTTTAAAAAATCGTTCAGACTACAAGGCGACTTTAGTTTGAATATTTTGTAATTGGAAAAATTGAAGGATGATGTCGAGAAGGGCGACTTCCCCCTTTAGCATGCAGGCTGCAGCATGCCCAAAGTTGTCGCGTTTTCTAGACGCTTTTTCAATCTCTAAAGTCACTACTCAATGGAGACTCACGGGGCAACGACCCGGAAAGAAATTTAAAAATTAGAAAAAAAATTTAAGTTAGGTAATAATAAAATTATATTTTAGTCTCTTTAAAATATATATTTTATATTATTAGCTCCCTTAAGTTTAAAAATTTTAAATGTCCTTCCATAAATAATGTTGAGTTCCACTACTTTCAATTTCGTCTTCTCAACAACTTTGTCCAATTAGTGGGTAAATTACTTAAATAATGCTTCTGATGATGATATTTGTTGGAGTGGTATGTTCCATAAATTATTTGTTTATATAAAGATAAAACTATCAAATGAATGAAGTAACCAATTGAATTGTAGCGTTGTCGACTTCCCCTGGTACTCTAAAATGTTCCTAGTTCAACAAATGATTGTTGACGCCTGTTTCACAAAAATAAATTATATGGTCTCGATTCACCACGTTATCTGTAGTCTTATCCATTAAAAACTAGCCAACTATTTTTTATATTTTTCATGTCATTTTTTCTAAGGATGAATCCTTCACTTTTTTTTGCCATGTAAATAGGTAGTGGAGTTACATAAAAATTAATTATAAATAAAAAAAGAAATGAAAAACAAAGATTAATTGGTTGATTTTTAGTTGATATGAACTATAAATAGCACGGTCAGCCATGCTTATTTGGGTGAAAAACCCTTTTTTAATAATTATATATGTTTTTGGCTCCCTCCCAGAATTATTTGGAAAAATGACCTTCAAACATGCCACGCAGTTAAACCTCGTGTTCTCTGGGAAACGAGACGCGAACTCGCATTCTGCAGAGCGCGCGTTCCATCTACGTGGCATCGTTGTTTGAAATAACGGTTTTTCAGGAACTCACGTTATCCAGAAAGCGAGTTCTGTGCGAATTTGGGTTGAAAAACAAGGGCGTGTATGCCTGTTCGAGCCCAATTTCGAGCTTATAAATCGTATATTTTTAGCGAACATCGAGTTGGGTTCGTAGTACTGGAAATTCTCTATCGCATGACACCAACACGATCAATTTCTGTCTATTCTAAACTGGCTTAAAATGGATTTTAAAACCCTATATTATCATCCTTTTTTGAATGAAATTGCCTTTGAAGAACAATTGATAATTTCAGTTTAGTAATAGCATAAAAAGTAATAAAAACTGAAATTAAATAAACATTTAAAAGTTTAATTATAATAGATAAACAAAATTAAAATACGGTATATAAAAAAAGACAAATGTCTCGAATAAATATATTAGAAACATAAGTACATATGCATTAGAAAAAAAGGCTAATAATGTTATTGTCCACCCGTTCCGCAATCGGGTGGACGACAATCCCGATCTGGATTCCTCCGAACAAGTTGTGTTGCGTCCTCATCATCATCATCATTTGCGATACGAGGACATGTGCTGAGCCCGGGCAAAGAGTAAAACAAGCTACCCGACGGCGTTTGTAGGACAATGTTATAGTCAAACTAAGATGCCAACGGTGGAATATCGATCAACGGAGGACCACTCGTTGGCATATGGGGACGGTAGGCATCGGAGAAGCCGAAGTCGAGTGGAGGCCTCATCTGCTAGAAAATCGAAGAACCGCTCAAATTCTAAAATGATGTGGCAGAAGATGAGGCCCCTAGAGTGTCAGTTCGCGGTCTCGGACCGTGCTGCCTCGACTGGCTCTGGCTCGCTCAACATGTAGGGCGTGGGCGGTTTCGAGGACCCTCGGGAAGCTGTCACTCGCGTTCCTCGGAAGTAAGGATATGTTGCTTCCCATAGAGCCCATACCACTGAAAGTAATCGAAAGTGACCAAATCGACCCAATCCACAATGGGTCGGAGGATGCGTGGGCGACTAGACGCTGAATCCAATCAACGTGGTAATAGGCCCAGTCAATCTAAGTCTTTCCCTGGCGCGTCAGACGGTGGAATTCGTCCAAATTTGGTGGTTCCTCTTGCGGAACACATTGGACGTACCCGAACTGTCGGAGAACCCAATCCGTAGGATGCCACACGACAATTTCATAGTTGATCAACGGCACTTGGGCAAGCCATATGTGCTGGTGACCCAGAATCTCAGGTGGAGTAATCTGCTGAATCACCTCAGAAGCGTAAGGCATCCACACGAACTAAAAAATTGCTTTATACAGAAAGCGAGGTTGGTCTATATATTTGCACGCTGATGGATTTTCGTAACCAGTGAAGTTGTTTCATGATTTCGTGTTTTGCTGGGTTTATGAAGTTGGAGTTGTTTAAGTATTTTCTGCTCCGCTAGGTTCTTGATAGTTGGATTTGTGTCAAGATTTTGTGTTCCGCTGGGTTCAGACCCTCGTATGTTACGTTGATTGAAGAATACTTGCCGACATATCGCAATATCCGAGAGCGTGTGGCCTTCTGCCATTTACCGCCAAGAAGTACATAGAAAAGTTTTCATTTAACTTTTCTAGAGACTCTTTTCTGAAGTTCGCCGCTTGCCCTCACCATCTGCAAAAAGTCAAGAGTGAAAGAAGTGAGGGTGGATTCAGATTGACCATGTTGCAGATGCAGCCCTATTTTGCTAATGCGGCCGGTGCCGATTACATTTGCTAATGCGGGTCAAAGCTGCTACCATTTGAGAAGATGGTGATTATCGCACACGAAGAATGTTCTTGTCTGCACATATTGTAGACCGATTGACATATCTATAAGAAGGCTTGTTGAAAATTTTGTTAAATGAAATGCGAATTAAAATTTTCATTCGAATTAAATTTACTTATGTGGTGTTTTTCTTTTACTATAAATACCCACCAATTCCACTATCATTTACTCATTCCTATTTCTCCCAAAACACCCAACGCTAATCTTTGCTCCTTTTATGGCAAAATTTCACGCAACATTTTATTTTCTCGATACTAATTTCGAATCAACAATCACCAGCAAAATTTCACTCAAAGATTTATTACAGTTGACATAAAGCGAGGTTAGTAAATGCACCGACAAACAAATTTCTTCATTGTAATGTCAAATCCCAACACTGTCAGCAAACGAAACGCACTATGTTCTGAAGCTTACGAACGAAACAAATGTTCGTAACATGTATGACCAGCTCAATTCTGTTGGAGCTAATGTAAAACCGAAATTGATTTTGATATAACACATAAACTTAAGGACCAATTTGCAAAACAATAAATTTTTAAGTACTCTTTAAAGTCTCACAATTGACAAGTATTTCTGAACAAAATAATATTTAAAGACCTGCTCTTAAATCATATATTTCCCTAAGTCTTTTCATATGCTTTTCAAGCCTAAGTATGCAAAAACGCCCAGGCGTATCGATACCCTCAGCGTATCGATACCCTATTTTGTCACTGGAATTTTATTGAACATACCGTATCGATACGCCCCTTAAAACCGTACTGGTACGCCTTCTATGCGTATCGATACGCTCTGTTTTCAGGCACAACGGCTCTTTCCTCTTTAATGCAGGTATCGATACGCCCTTCCCGAGTACCGATACGGTAGGCTGTAGAGCTGCATTTAATGCGGGAAAAATGTCCACAACGGCTCTATTGATGATCCCAACTACCCAAACGGCTAGAAATCAATGCAAGGGTATAAAAACAAGCTTCAATTGACCAAGCAACAACTATTGAACATTCAAGCATCATCAAAGCAAAAATCCAAACCCTTGAGCTATTCAAAGTCATATTATTGTACCCAACTCTTTTGTCTTTCAATTTGTCAAATTGTATTGTGAGTTTGGGGTTGTTAAAATTGTAATTGGGTAGACAATCATCCTTTGAGAGGAAACATTTGAGTTTACCAAATTCTTTCTTTGTATTTGAGTGGATTAAGCTTTGGGTAGAAAGCTTAATCGAAATTGTAAGGTTTCCTCCTCATCCAAGAAAAGGGGACGAATTCAATTAGTGAATTGTTTGAAAATCCTTAGTGGGAGCTAAGGTAGTGGATGTAGAGTTCATTTGGAGAACTTGAACCACTATAACCCCTTGTGTCATTTTTATTTTCAATCTTTCTCTTCACCAAAATTTTAATTGCCAATTCACCCCCTCTTAGCCATTTGCAAGTGTTCGATCAACTCAACAATTGGTATCAGAGCTACACTCATTGGAAGGATTACAACCCTCTTGAGTCGATTCTTGGAGAGTTTGATCAACAACAAGTCAAGCAATGGCATCCACCTCCAACTATGAGTCCCAATTCACCACCAAGCCACCATTCTTCAATGGGGATAACTATCCTTATTGGAAGAATAGGATGAGGTTCTTCATCAAGTCTACCGACTATATGGTGTGGGATGTAGTTGAAGAAAGTCCATACATTCCCATGAGGAGATATGGAGAAAGGCTCATCCCAAAGATCAAAGCCGAAATGATCGATGATGAAAGAAGAAGGATGCAAGTGAATGACAAAGCTCTTCATGTAATATTTTGTGCACTTGGTCCGAATATCTACTCCAAGGTGTCTTCAATCGAAAATGCCAAGGAGGTTTGGGACACCCTCGAGACAACATACGAGGGAACTAGTGATGTCAAGGAGACAAAGATTGGGCTACTCAATCTAAGCTATGAGAACTTCAAGATGGATCCCGAAGAAAGTGTCTCCAAGATGTTTGATCGGTTCTCGGTCATTGTCAACGGGTTGAAGGGTTTCGGTGAAATCATTCCCGAAGACAAGCTAGTGAGAAAGTTGTTGTATTCTCTTCCGGAGTCATGGGATGGCAAGAAAACGACCATTATTGAAGCTAGAGATTTGAAGACTCTCAAGCTAGATGCTCTTGTTGGATCTCTACTCACACATGAGATTATGAGGAAGGGAAGAGAACAAGAGAAGAAGATAGTGGAGAAGAAGGAAGTTGGAATCGCACTAAAGGCTTCACAACAAGAAAGCGATTCTAGTGAGGATGAAGATGTGGAGATGGCTATGTTGGCCAAACGTTTTACTCGGTTTATGAAGTCAAATCGTGGAAGAAAATTCATTAGAAAGGGAGACTTCAAGAGTAAAAGCAAGGAAGAGGAGAAGGACCAAATTACTTGCTATGAATGCAAGAAACCGGGTCACATTTGTTCCGAGTGTCCTCAATTGAAAAAGAAAAGCTTTGGGAAGAAGAACAAGCTCAAAGCACAAATTGCTACTTGGAGTGACGATGAGTCTTCCGAGGAAGAGGAGGAAGTGGCCAACCTATGTCTCATGGCCATCGATGATGAACCTAAGGTAAACTCTAACGCATCCAATTTCGATTTTTCTATTGAGGAACTTCAAGATGCTTATGATGAATTGCAAGAAGTGTATGATGAGTTAGTAGGAAAATACAAAGAGTCCATTTTGAAAAACAAGAAAACAATTTTCGATTTAAAAATTCAAAATGAGACATTTTCAAAAACTAACTCCGAATTGGAAAAGAAGGTTTTGTTTTTAGTTAATCTTTCAAATGATCTTAAAACTAAAAATCTTGAACTTGAAAAACTTATTTCCGATTTTCAAGATTATCACACAAAGGAAGTGGATAATCTTAAATCATCTATTGCTATTGGGAAAAATAATTTTGAAAAAGGAAATCATTCTAAATCCCAATATGTAAAAAGAAAACATTTTGTACCTAAACAAAGAAATTTTTATAAGCAAGCTAGAAGTCATAGAGTTATGAGTGTTTGGGTTCCTAAAGAACTCATTATTTCTAATGATTTGAATGCTATTGCTTCTTGGATTCCTAAGGGAACCAAATTGTTGAAGGCTAACACTCATGGACCCAAAATGATTTGGGTACCAAAAACCAAGGCCTAATTTCTTTGTTTGTAGGGGGAGCATTGCTACAAGGCTAAAGCTTCAAGCAAAAATTCTTGGTACCTTGATAGTGGGTGCTCAAGACACATGACCGGTGACAAGAGTAGATTTGTGGAACTAAAGCCTAAGAGTGGTGGAGTAGTAACTTTCAGTGACAACTCCAAAGGCCACATTGAAGGAATAGGCTCCATTGGTAATCACTCTTCTATTTTCATTGAAAATGTTTTGTATGTCAACGGTCTTAAACATAATTTGTTAAGCATTAGTCAATTATGTGATAGGGGTTTTAATGTTTTATTTGATAAAAGTGGTTGCAAAATTGTAAACATTAAAACAAATCAAATAATGCTCATAGGACATAGAATAGGCAATATTTACATAGTGCATTTAGATGACATCCATTCATCCCATACATGCTTAGTTGCACATGATGAACATGACTCATGGCTTTGGCATAGAAAATTAGGACATGCTAGCATGAGTATCTTAGAGAAATTAATCTCCCTTGATCTTGTTAGAGGTTTACCCAAACTTAAATTTTCAAATGATAAAATTTGTGATGCATGTTCAAAGGGTAAACAACATAGAAGTTCTTTTAAATCCATAAATGATGTCTCTACTAGTAGATGTTTACAATTGATTCATATGGATCTCTTTGGGCCAATTAGAACAATGAGCTTGGGTGGAAAATCGTATGCTTTTGTGCTTGTAGATGACTACTCTAGGTATACTTGGGTTCTATTCTTAAGTACAAAGGATGAGGCTTTAGAAAAATTCATCACATTTTCTAAAATAACTCAAAATGATCTTGAACTTAAAATTTCTCACATTAGAAGTGATCATGGAACCGAATTTCAAAATCTAGGTTTCGATGAGTTTTTAAATGAAAATGGAATTAGCCACAATTTTTCCGCACCTCGCACTCCTCAACAAAATGGGGTAGTTGAGAGGAAAAATCGAACTTTAGAAGAAATGGCTAGAACCATGCTTTGCGAAAATAATTTACCTAAATATTTTTGGGCAGAAGCCACAAATACCGCTTGCTATATTATAAATCGAGTAATGATTAGGCCAATTTTGAAGAAAACACCTTATGAGATTTTAAAATCTAAGAAGCCTAACATTAGCTATTTTCACCCTTTTGGTTGCAAGTGTTTTGTTTTGAATAATGGTAAAGAAAACTTAGGTAAATTTGATGCTAAAAGTGATGAAGCTATTTTCTTAGGGGATTCTTTAAACTCTAAAGCCTATCGTGTATTTAATAAAAGAACTCTAGTTGTTGAAGAGTCAATACATGTTGTTTTCGATGATAACCTCCTTCCGAGGAAGGAATCTTGTGATTATGATGATGTAGGAATCATTGATGCCATTGATGGAGGACAAACGTCAAAGGTGGATGAGATTCCAACCAAAGATGAGGATTCACAAGATCCACCCCTTGAAGCCTTGAAGGACTTGGCTCTTGAGGAAAGGGAGGTGTCTTACCCAAGGGAGTCAAACTATGTCAAAGGTGGTGAAATCTTGGGTGATCCATCCAAGGGGGTAACTACTAGATCCTTTCTAAAATTAATGAATCGTGTTGCATTTATTTCATGCATTGAGCCTAAAATATTAAAGAAGCTTTAAAAGATGACTTTTGGATTTTGGCCATGCAAGAGGAATTAAATCAATTTGAGAGGAGTAAAGTTTGGACATTAGTTGAAAGGCCTAATGATCAATCTACTATAGGAACAAAATGGGTTTTTAGGAATAAATTAGATGAAAGTGGTAATATAGTGAGAAACAAGGCTAGGCTTGTTGCTCAAGGCTATACACAAGAAGAGGGAATTGATTTTGATGAGACTTATGCACCCGTAGCTAGGATGGAAGCTATTAGGATGTTACTTGCATTTGCATGTTATCATGATTTCAAGCTTTTTCAAATGGATGTGAAAAGTGCCTTTTTAAATGGTTTTATAAATGAAGAGGTGTATGTTGAACAATCACCGGGTTTTGAGGATTCAAAATTTCCAAACCATGTGTTTAAACTTACAAAAGCTCTCTATGGTTTAAAACAAGCTCCTAGAGCTTGGTATGGGAGACTTTCAAATTTCTTAATTGAAAAGGGTTTTGAAAAAGGAAAGGTGGATACAACACTCTTCATAAAAAGATATAACAATGACATCTTAGTAGTTCAAATTTATGTTGATGATATTATTTTTGGTTCTACTAATGAGTGTTATTGTAAGGAATTTTCTAAGCTAATGCAAGGTGAGTTCGAGATGAGCATGATGGGGGAGCTCTCATTCTTTTTAGGACTCCAAATCAAACAAAGGAAGGATGGCACCTTCATAAATCAAGTTAAGTACGTGAATGATATGCTCAAGAAGTTTGGCTTGGAGAATGCAAAACCTCAAGCCACTCCTATGAGCTCTTCCATAAAGCTTGACAAAGATGAAGGAGGTAAGTGTGTTGATTCTAAGCTTTATAGATCTATGATAGGTTCTTTGCTTTACCTTACCGCAAGTAGACCGGATATTATGTTTAGTGTTTGCTTGTGTGCTAGGTTTCAAGCTAGTCCTAGAGAATCACACTTAGTTGCCATTAAAAGAATTTTTAGATACCTTAGAGACACACCTACTTTAGGCCTTTGGTATCCTAAGGATTCTTCCTTTAGCCTTCATGCTTTTTCGGATGCGGATTATGGGGGATGTAAGATAGATAGGAAAAGTACTTCCGGGACATGTCAATTCTTAGGTAGTATGCTCGTATCTTAGTTCTCTAAGAAATAAAATAGCGTAGCCTTATCTACCACCGAAGCAGAGTACATATCCTTAGGGAGTTGTTGTGCTCAAGTTCTTTGGATGAAGCAACAACTCTTAGATTATGGTGTTAAAATAGAAACCATACCCCTTAGGTGTGACAACACTAGTGCCATTTGTCTCACTAAGAATCCCATCCAACACTCTAGAACTAAACACATAGAAATTAGACATCATTTCATTAGAGATCATGTTTTGAAAAATGATGTTGTTATAGAGTTTGTTGACACCTTGAACCAATTAGCGGATATATTTACAAAACCTTTAGATAAAGAGCGCTTTTGGACCCTTAGGACAGAGTTAGGTTTAACTAGCCTTTCTTGACACTTTTTGGTCCCAAAATGTCAAAATTTGCTTGAAATTGTTTGTGATTCATGCTTGTGTTAATTTTGTTCTTTTTGCTTCTATGCATGTTGCTAGGGGGAGTATATATTAAGTTCAGCCATTAAAACTTGTTCATATGACATGTACATGCATTTAGGGACGTTTCAAATTGGATGTTTGCACTTAAATCTGTCAAATCTGCACATTATGGTAAAGGTGTATCGATACGGCTTAAGCGTATCGATACGGGTTGATAACTGAGAATTTTTCCAGATGAACAAGTATCGATACGGCCCCGCGTATCGATACGGTACAAGTCAAGGGAAATAGTCAAAGCCAAGCGTACCGATACGGACCCACATATCGATACGGTAGTAACGTCGAATATAAAATTAGGGTTAATGGGTATTGATACTCGTGTATAGCGTATCGATACGGCCTCGACGGAGAGGCTATTTAGGGCTGTATATGTTAAAACTCTTTAAAACGCAAAAACCCCTTTTCTCTCCACAAACCCTAGCTGCGAAACCCTATATAAACCCCCTCAATCCTTCAAATTTTACCATCAATCTTCAAAATTCCTTGAGGGTTTTTACTCTACACATCAAGGCAAACCTTGGGCATCAAATCTTGTGCATTCACATCCACTCTTTCATCCATTCTAAGATTCAAGGTATAAAATTTCTCTTTTCTTTTTTTTTCGTTTGCTTTTAATTGTTGTTTCAACTGATTTTTTTGTACAAATCTTGTTTGATTGTTATGAGTTTCACCTTTTTCACACAAAAAATTTTCAAAAAATTAAATTAAATTTTTTTATTCGAATATATTTTATATTCGATATATTTTTTTTAAATTGTGAATATCTCTTTAAAATTAAAATTCTTTTTAACAAATTACCTTGAATTATTAGAATTTATTGGATCAAATAGGATGTTAATTGCATACATATTCGAATCCTTTTTGATGTATTTTCAGGATTATGGCACCGAAAAAGGGAACTAAGCGTCATCGTTCTACTTTCAATCCTCTCGAGGGTGTCGAGGGTAATCCTACACCTAACCTTCCTTATATCATCCAATTAAGTTTTCCCGAACCTATTGATAGGGAACGATATAAACTTTTTCAAGGAATGAACCTTAGGGAAGAGCGAGTTGTGTCTATCCTTTTTTTTAAATTCTACCCGTTTCAAGTTTCAATACCTACCTTTGATTAAGCAATGGAAATTCTTAACCTTTTTGAATATTCCTCCTATCCTATATAGGAACCTAGTCATTGTGTTCTTTTCTAATGTCGTATGTATACATGATGAACCTAGGGAGCATGTCATTGCCATTGAATCTTCTATTATGGCCAAACCTTTTCAAATTGATCAAAAGGTTTTATGCAATGTATTTGGTTTTGAAGATGTTGGTATTGATGATGAACATTCCTTGGGTACGGGTTATTTAGGTCCCGCAAAAGTTTTAAATGCTCATGACCATATCCTTCACCTTCTTATTTCTTGGTTTATCCGTCCATCGGGTGGGAAATATTCAACTATTCGTCACACGGATGATTTTTGGCTTAAGTGTTTTAGAGAAGGTAAACGTCCAAATTTGTGTCAAATCATGTTTGCCGACCTTGTCTTCTTAGTTCAAAACCGTCACACCAAACTAGTCTCATTCTTTTACTACTCCACGACTTTGAGTTGTCTATTTCATTCCCTTGGCATTGGTTGTTCACATGATTTTCCGAAAACCCTTGGCCTACCTATTGATGAGCGTTCCCTAGCTCGTTCCGGTTTCACTTATGTTGATAATGAGTGGGTTCGCAATGCTCAAGATCCTCCGCCCGTTGCTTCGGTCGATACCTCTCGTGCTTCTTCGAGTTCTCACCGTGCTCCTCTTGATTCCTCCTCCATGGATACTCTCATGACCTTCCTAAATGAGAAGTTCCCCGCGATGGATAATCGTTTCATATCCTTAGAGGATCGCGTCCAAGGCATGGAAAAGAAGATAGACACCATGGCCGCTCGCCAAAACTCCATGGATATCTCTCTTACCGCCTTCCATGGTGCTTGGATCAATCAAATCCGAAGGAATCAACCTTCTCAAGAAGATGAAGAAGAAGATGACGAGGACGATAATGATGACGAAGGGGACGAGTAGATCATGCATCTCATCTTAGGACATTTAGTCTTTTATTATTGCTATTGCACTTTCGCTTTTTAGGATTTGAAGTTTATGCTTATTATCTATGTTTTTAGGATTTTAAGAGTTTGGATTATGATGGTTGCTTTGACTTTTATGCATTTGAACCTTTATGTTTATTTTGAAGTTCATGAATTTGAACTCTTATGCTTGCTTTAAGTTTAATGAATTATTGTTGCTTTCTATTGCTATTATCCTTGTATTTTATTTTGATCTAACAAAAAGAGGGAGAAGGATCATAGAGTCAAAACATTTTTTTTGAAAATCTATCTTAAAGTAAGAGGGAGAAAGCTTTTCAAAGTTTCAAAAACTTAAAAATTTATTTATGGTTTTGTTATATCAAAAAGGGGGAGATTGTAAAACCAAAATTGATTTTGATATAACACATAAACTTAAGGACCAATTTGCAAAACAATAAATTTTTAAGTACTCTTTAAAGTCTCAAAATTGACAAGTATTTCTGAACAAAATAATATTTAAAGACCTGCTCTTAAATCATATATTTCCCCAAGTCTTTTCCTATGCTTTTCAAGCCTAAGTATGCAAAAACGCCCAGGTGTATCGATACCTTCAGCGTATCGATACCCTATTTTGTCATTGGAATTTTATTGAACATACAGTATCGAACGCCCCTTAAAACCGTACCGGTACGCCTTCTATGCGTATCGATACGCTCTGTTTTCAGGCACAACGGCTCTTTCCTCTTTGATGCAGGTATCGATACGCCCTTCCCGAGTACCAATACGGTAGGCTGTAGAGCTGCATTTAATGCGGGAAAAATGTCCACAACGGCTCTATTGATGATCCCAACTACCCAAACGGCTAGAAATCAATGCAATGGTATAAAAACAAGCTTCAATTGACCAAGCAACAACTATTGAACATTCAAGCATCATCAAAGCAAAAATCCAAACCCTTGAGCTATTCAAAGTCATATTCTTGTACCCAACTCTTTTGTCTTTCAATTTGTCAAGTTGTATTGTGAGTTTGGAGTTGTTGAAATTGTAATTGGGTAGACAATCATCCTTTGAGAAGAAACATTTGAGTTTACCAAATTCTTTCTTTGTATTTGAGTGGATTAAGCTTTGGGTATAAAGCTTAATCGAAATTGTAAGATTTCCTCCTCATCCAAGAAAAGGGGACGAATTCAATTAGTGAATTGTTTGAAAATCCTTAGTGGGAGCTAAGGTAGTGGATGTAGAGTTCATTTGGAGAACTTGAACCACTATAACTCCTTGTGTCATTTTTATTTTCAATCTTTCTCTTCACCAAAATTTTAATTGCCAATTCACCCCCTATTAGCCATTTGCAAGTGTACGATCAACTCAACAGCTAAATACGTCGATTTAAATGTTAAGTTTGATAAGGTCAACGCCGACGAAGGTAGAACGTTTGCACCCGTACAACCTGCTTCGACCAATGAACAAGCTCCGTCTTCACCGGATGTTGATGCGGCTGCCGACGAGCTGTATCTTTTTATGTACAGACATAGAAAAAGAAAACAACAGTTGATCGAAGAACTAAACTTAAGTTCAGACGTGTCAACTGACTACGATGATTCAGATTAACCATAAACTTTTTAAATCATCGTCGAATTATGTTGTATGACGTCTTTTTTAATCCTTTATGAATTTTCAAGGGACCTCGTGTTATGTAGAATTTGTATTCAATTATATTTTCTCAACACGTTCCATTTGTCGTTAAATGACTCAAACAAATTATATTACTAGTAGAACGTGGCCTCGTGAGAGGTCTCGCGATCGTCGACCCCCATGCTTGCCTTTAAGGGTAGCGATCGACGATGATGTACTATACCAGCTCCCGGGGGATGCTTTTGATGAAGAACCAATTAGAGAACCCAGGCCCGACGGTGATGAGCTGAGGCCATTCTATGAAGAACCAAAAGACTTGACCGTTCCACCAGCATATTTCGAAGAACATCCGGCAGCAACCAACTTTCATGTATCAACGATACCTATTTCTATGTACCACCCACCATCCCACTTCACAACGGTTGATATGGATGCCATGGACATTCCTGAATTTTCACAAGACCAAACAATTGACAGCAGACTCAACCGTTCTGATGGTGAACTGACCATTGATATGACGTTCTTAACGAAAGAAATGGCGGTGGCCGCAATTAAGCAGTACAACATTCTCCAGACTGTTGAGACGACAGTAAAGAAAACCCAACCGAAATACTACAAGGTGCACTGCACCCAAAAGGATCACGATTGTAAATGGAAAATCCGTGTATCACAATTGAAGAAGGCAGATGACCGTTGGAGAATAACAAAACTTGTAGGGCCCCCATACATGCACCGTTGATAGCCTAAGCCAGGATCACAATAACCTCGATGCAAAGTTCCTCGTTGACATCTTTATGCCACTGGTCAAAGCAAATCCCAAGGTGTCGGTCCCCACATGTCAGGCTGCAGCTGAAGGTGTCACCGACTACCGTAATGAATTTTGGAAAGCATAGTATGCAAAGAAACAGACCGTTAAACAACTATTTGGCCGATGAGATGATTCTTGCAAAGAGTTGCACCCGTGGCTAAATATGCTGCAGAAACACATCCCCGGAATTGTTGTCAAACTTTATACGATTCCGACATACAAAAATGACCGTGTCGTTCGAGGTGTTTCTCAATTCCACCAGTTATTTTGGACTTTCCTACAGTGCATCAATGCATTCAAGCACTGCAAACCTATGGTTCAAATCGATGGCACATGGTTGTACGGAAAGTATACACAAATTCTACTTCTAGCTATTGCACAGGACGACAATAGAAAATGCGTTCATGTTGCATTCGCAATCGTCTCGAAGGAGGATTTGGAGTCTTAGATGTTCTTCCTTCGGAACCTACGAATATATGTCCTTAATCTTGTAATACGAGAAAGGGACGATGAGATATGTGTTATTTCTAACAGAGGCACAACGCTCTTGTGGGCGCTAGAACGTTTGGGTGAGTGTTGGCAGCCTCCATACATTTACCACCGTTTCTGCTTGCGGTACATAGCCGCAAACTACATACAACAGTTCAAGAACCGTGATGAACGTGAAATGGTGCTCAGAATGGGTACGTTCTTTATGTCATTTTCATTTACTATATTAGTTGTTGCTCGCTTTCATTTATGACCTCTTTGCATGTGTTGTTCGCCCATAACTATTCAACTGTCATCCCTTAGGCAACTCGCACTACGTAGAAGAGGTGTAGGAGGTGTTCGAGGAACTGAGAGCGAGAAACAAATTTGGCGCAGACTACCTTGAAAAAATCATGAGGGAAAAATAGCTTCGATCGTATGACGAGGGTAAACGATGTGGTCACATGACAACGAACTTGGCTGAGGCAGTGAACTTATCACTAAAGGGAGTGCGGCAGTTGCCTATCACTTCCATTGTCAAAGCGACCTACTATCGTTTGGCTACCCTATTTGCAACCTTGGGAAGGCAAGCAACTGAGTACATGGCAGGTGGACACATAGTCCATCCAAATTTCCGCACAAAACTGCAAACTCAATTGCACCAATCAAGACAGATGACTGCGACTCTCTTCTCGCGAGAAGGACACAAGTTACGTGTTTCAGAATTTTCTAAGCGGTTGGAATGCATTCAGCACAACGCGTACGTGGTAGATCTCAGGGCAAGAACCTGCGAGTGTGGAATATTCCAAACATTCAAATACTCGTGCGCACACGCCATTGCTGCTTGCGCAAACCAACAAATAGACTACATACAACTGGTTGATTCGGTATACTTACTCCAAACGGTGTTTAAGGTTTACCAAAAAGAGTTTCCTCCAATCGGAAATTAGGTTGATCTGAATGCTGTTGACACTGAACCGACCATACGCCTAGATCCAGCACTACTGAGAAACAAAGGATGTCCACGGTCTACACGAATACACTGTGCCGAGGATATGGTCGAACATCGAGAAAAAACCGGACAAAAGAAACATTGTAGTATATGTAAAAATCCTGGACACCCAAGGATCAAGTGTCCTAATTGCTCGGCCCCTCGTCCTAATTAAGTCATTGTAATTTGTTTACGCGAGTTCGCCCATAACTATCGATCAATAAAATCAATCTAATTCATTTTATAAAGTAGGTCATCTTATACTTTCAATCATTCAAAAAAATATGCTAGGATAGCGTTTTCGAAGTGAATTTAAGTTAGTGTAGAATGGACGAAAATTGACCGTGTTGGTTCCATATAATAGAGAATTTCCAGTACTACAAACACACACGACGTTTGCTAAAAATATATGATTTACACGCCTGAAATTCTGCTTGAACATGCCTATCGACCTTTGTTCAAAGGCAATTTCATTCAAAAAATGATGATAGCATATGATTTTGGAAGCCATTTTAAGCCAGTTTAGAATGGACGGAAATTGACCGTGTTGGTGTCATACGATAAAGAATTTCCAGTACTATGAACCCAAACTCGATGTTCGCTAAAATATACGATTTATAAGCCCAAAATTGGGCTCGAACATGCCTACCCACCCTTGTTTTTTAACCCAAATTCGCACAGAACTCGCGTTCTGCATAACGCGATTTCTGTGCGATATATTCAGCCGCCTTTTCAAATTCTCGGGGACCTCGTGTTTTGTATAACACGAGTTCCTGAAAAACCATTATTTCAAATAATGATACCACGTAGATAGAACGCGCGCTCTGCAGAACGCGAGCTCGCGTCTCGCTTTCCAGAGAACGCGATGTTCCATTACGTGACAAGTTTGAGGGTCATTTTTCCAAATAATTCTTGGAGGGAGTCAAAAACCTATATAATTATTAAAAAATAGTTTTTCACCCAAATAAGCCGGTGAGCCAAGTTCATATAATATTTTTTCCTATTTCACCCAATATTTTTCAACATAATTATTTAGTCAATTACTAATTCAGCAAATATATTCTAACTTACCCATTTAAATATTTTTTTCAACATCAAAATCTTGGATGAAAATCTACCCCAAACTATGTTATTTTTGGTGCCACCACTTTAAAAAAATGAGTTTAGGAAGGTTTAAGATTAGGGTTTAGAGAATTAGGGATATGGGCCCTGTTTGGTAAACAACGTTTTGGGCAAAAATTAGAGGTTTGAGGTATAATTAGAGGTTTGACTAGTCAAATCCGCTAATATTGATGTTTGGTAAATATCGGATTGAAAGAGCGGATTGGGGTGAAAAAGCTCCTAATATGAGCTTTTTGAGATTAGAGGTTTGATATTAGAGTTGTAATGACTCTTTTACCCTTAATAATTACCAAAAATCTCCAAATAACCTAAATTAAATAATAACATTTTTAATATAAATAATAACATATTAAATATTGGACTTATTTGTTGTTACTACTAATTTATATGGCGACATTTGTAAGTTAATTCTATTTTTTTATTATCACATATTTATATGTGCATATAATTTTTTTAATTATTTTTTAAATAATAAATTAATATATAAATCTTTCAAATATATTTAGAAAATTTATATTAAAAATAATGTTTACAAATCTAATTAATATTTATTAGATACAAAATATTCATAACTGATAAATTATTCAAACAAGTATTGAATATAATCATGTCCTTATATGTCATTTTGCTTGTTTAAATAATCAAACAGCTATCAGCTATCAGTTAATTTTACCAAACAGTCTTATACAATCAGCTAATACAATCCGCTAATCAAATCAGCTAATGCAATCAGCTATCATCTATCAGCTAATGTAATCCGCTATCAGCTATCCGCTAATTGCCAAACAGGGTCATGGTGTATATTGAAAGTTTAAGGTTTAGATGTAAAATTTAAGGTTAAAATTTATTTATTTATTTTGCATTTTTTAGTGTAGAGGTACAAAAGGACATGATTAAGGCCAATTTTTTTCTTCTTCTAAAATTTAGCAAATTTACCGAAAAACACGTTGGAATTATCAGAAATTAAATCTGAGATTTAATATTAATAAAGATTGGAGTGATGTTCCTATAGTACAGATTTAATTGATAAAAAAATATTTTAAATTGTCCTATACAGAAAACAAGGATCTTGAATCAGTTTCGAAATCTCTAGCTTGGCGAGTGGAGAGTGGAGACTAGCGACTGTACTGGCGAGCACATTGTGATTTGTGATAGTACAATTTAAGCATCAAACCACTGGCCTAATAAGACGTGACATTGCTCGACTTACATTTTTCTCCCTCTGTGAATCAAGGCGGCAACAGGGGCTGTACTTCACCTTCAAAGTTCAAATTTAAAATACTTGTCCAAGTCTTCTTCTCCGACACCATCAAACCAACAATCCCTAATCAGCGGCAAGAAAATCCATGGAGGAAATCTGGAAAGATATCGGCTCATCTTCCGTAATCTCCACCACAACCACTAACCCTACTTTTCCTAGCACCATCTTTCAAGACTTTTTGTCTAGACCCTTCTTTAACAATGAGCCTCCAACAAGATCATCAAATGAAGAAACCTCGTTTTTTAGCTTTCTATCACCCCCTCCCGCAACAACATTGTGTTTGAACTCTGGGTCTGGTTTCCAGTACATGGGAAGTGTGAACTCAAACCGTCCTCCTTTTGCAGAAAGAAGGGTTCAAGAAAACAATGGCAACCGCCGCCAGCATAAGCTCATGAAGTACAGAGAGTCAGCAGCTCGGTCTAGAGCAAGAAAACTGGTAAATCTGTTAAAGTCTTCTCTTTCCTCACAAATTACATGTTCTTGAGATTTCTGGTGGCATAATAATCTGAGTGCCTCAGGCTCACAGAAAGGAGTTGGAACTGGAAGTTGCTCGTTTACGGGAAGAAAACGCCAAGCTTAGAAAACAACAAGAGAAGGTGATGTATGATGAGTATCAGTTTTGGTTGCATGTACTAAAGTCTATTTTTAGATCTAAAAGAGGAAAAGTTTGACATTGTTCTGCAGTTGTTGGCAATGGCAGCTCCAAATCAGTTTCCAAAAAAGAACAGTCTAAGGAGAACCTTAACAGCTCCATTTTGAGAAGTTAGGAATCCATCATTTCGCGAGTTGCTGTAAAAAGATAAGGTGGGATTAAAATAAAAGGGAGAAAAAATCAAGAGGGGGAGACTGTTTTAGGATCCCAAGCCGCAGAACCAACGGGCTCACTCTTTTTTTATTATTATTTATATTCATCCTCGATTCCGTGAATCTTTTGTCTCCCCGTTTGTTTGTTCTTTTGGTTGGAACTTCGAAGAAAAAAAATAGTGTTTCTAAATGTAAATACTACTCGTAGATATTTTGTTTTTTTATTTAAATTTTGATTATCTAGTCTCTACTATATATTTTGGGTAAATTATTGTAAATGTCAGTTCTGTTTAAAACTTTTATTTTGATTATTTAACTTTTAAAAATAATATTTTAGTTATTTATATTATCAATTTATTATATTTCAGTCACTATATTATTAAATCTGGTTACATCAAAGATAAGATATGTTAAAAATTTAATTTTTAATCTAATCTTTAAATTCTAATAAAATATCAATTTGACCGTTACTAATTTTCTTCTCTCAAAATTTTGATTGCAACCGTTTAGTATCAAGTCTGACAACAAAATTATAGATTGAAATCTTTCATTCTCCTCAATTCATCTCTCAAATCAGATTTCCCGTTAAAGGACCAAAACCCCATTTTCACCCAACAATCTACAAAATCCACTGTTTAATAGGTTGGCTGTCAGGTTTTGTTCTTCCCCTCGTCAACGTCCATCTTCTTACTGTTCGGATGGTACCACAGATGGACCAGTGAGGTTGGAGAGGGTGACCTTCGAAATTTGAAAACTGTATAAGATGTACATTTTTTAAAGAAATTTTATAGGTCCGTTCTCTAACATAAAGTTTTATTTCCGTTCCTGAATGATATCTCTGTGTCTGAGATATTTCGACCCCATACCCATATTTTTTTCATATCACTAAACTATAGTGACTTTTTCAATGCCCAATACTAAAAAATAAATTTTAAGTCTTAGTCTTAAATTTTAAATTCTAATCCTTAAAAAAATACATTTTACACATATTTTCTTAAACTTTCATCATAAATCTTAACTCTAATACTCAAATCTATTTTTATAGTGTGAAAATATAAATAAAAACACTAAAAATAGGCTGTGCTAAATTCTTTTTGTTTATTTCGTGATTTTCTACTTCATTCCAAAATGGGTTCCAGCAAATCAGAGCCGACTCATTAATCCCTGAAGCATCAGTTATCTCTCATCAAAATCAAACTCCCTTTAAAAAAAGCCCAAAATTCGCAAGTTGAATTAAGTTTGAGTTAGATAAGATACAGCGTATGATAATATTTTCATATGTTTCTAACGGGAAATTTCCTAGCTTAGTAAATTTCCTAGCGGGATGACTGCCGAAGTGCATGCATGGGCGATTTGTAACCGTTGTTGCTACTTTTTTGATAATATTAATACACAAAATTATCCATATACATGTATATAAAAATTTTACAATGTGCGACGAACACCGCTGAACACCACTAATGTTGAACGTTGTCAAACACTATTAAATTAATTAGTAAAGATTTAAAATTTCAAGGACCCGTCATACAATTAATAATTATTTTAAAATTTTAATTAAATTATTTTATATATTAAAATTTTATTTTTTAATAAGGGTAAACTATATATTTAGTACATCGCCTATTTTCATATTTCTATTGAACCCTCATTATTTAAATATTATTTCAATTTGACCATATTCTTTATAAAAAATAATTTAACTCTTAACCCTCAACCTAAAACCCTAAACTATTAAACCTTAAATTCTTAAACTCTTAAACCTATATGGAAATGAATATATATTTAAATATTATTTCAATTTGAACATATTCTCTTAAACCTAAAACCCTATATTGTCACTTAATGTAGAATAAACATTAATTTGTTATAATTATAGGATTACGTTTTTTTATTAAAATTAGGCTTAAACGTCAAATAAGTGCCCAAACTATGCATTTTTTCCAGTTAGGTGCCTAAACTATTTTCCGGGTCATATATGTGTCTAACGTTTTATTCCGTAACCCAATTAAGGTTTTAGCCGTGACAGACGTTAAATTAAGCCTTAAAATTATATCACCGAACTTCCATAAAAGTCCTAATCCCTATAATGTAGTATACAACTTCTACTGCTAACTTTTTATTTTTCTCAGCTTCTTTTGATTGTTGTCTATATCTGACACATATTAAGACATGACTTTCCAAAGACCTTCAAAATGTATTGAAAATATTCGAATGCTCTTTTTGAATAATTCGAGTGTGTGGAAAATTCGAAAGAGATTCGAATATGAGGGGTTTTTCTTTGTCAGTTGGTGTAGATTCCCGTTTTATGAAGCTAATTTTGGATGGGGGAAACATGTGTGGGTTGAAGGCGGGTTGAAGATGAACCGGACTGCCATTTTTGCGGATTCGAGTGACGGTGAAAGTATTGAAGCTTGGATCACATTGAGCAGAGAAAAAATGGGGAAACTTGAACAACAACAGGGGATTGTTGCTTACTCCACTTTCAAACCAAGTGTATGAAAAATCTAAATAAAATTATACATTTCTTTTGGCATGTCTATCTTTAAAATTCATAATTGTCTTTATTTTTAAAGTTTGAATTTGAACATTCATCTAATATGTATTATCCGAATTTATAAGTCACTTTTAAAAAAAAATTGTTTGGATGGTATTGGATTAGGCCAGATTTGAGTTTAGAACAAAATATTTAAGACACTTGTACTAAAGCATAAGGGGTATGATTTGCTTCTCTCAAAAAGAGAAAATGATCAATCTTAAATGATATTCTATTCGAGTATAATTGTATAATATTTGTGTTTGGTTCCAAATTTAGATAAATGTATATACATTATAAGTTAAACTATTCGAATCTAGGTGATAATCCAGGTTTAAGAGTTTAAGGGTTTAATAGTTTAAGTTTTTAAGTTGATGGTTAAGGGTTAAATTACTTTTTTATTATAAAGAATAAGGTCAAATTAAAATAATATTTAAATAATGAAGGTTCAATAGAAATACAAAAATAGGTGAGGTAATAAATATATAATTTACCCTTACTAAAAAAATAATAGGTAAACTACATAAATAGTCCCCCGACTATGCTTCAATTATTTTTTGCGTCCACCGACTATCAGAAGTTACAAACTGGTTCCTCGACTTCAAAAAGTAACATATTGGTCCAATGCTGTTAAAATTTTAACAGCTGATGATGTGACAGTTAATATAAATTGATATAATTACATAATTAGCCCTCAAGTTTTACACTTATTTTAATTTGACCTTAATTCTAAAAAGTTAACCCACATAATTTTAATAGTCTATTAATTAAGTCCATCTTCAACTGTGTTTGAAGACAAAAACTCCAACAGTGTTTTTCTCTTTAAAAATGGTGGTGCAGTTGCCGAATTTTTCCATAATTTAATCATTGCACGAAAACAAAAAAATCACAATTTTTTAATTTAATTGTTGATTATGTGCTACTGTAATTAATCCAACAATGAATAAATTAAGAATCAAAAGAGAAAGAAAATCCAAATTAGAAATAAACAAATGAAACCGACTGTTTCTTTTCTTTCTTTTTCATTTCGTTTCTAAAATTTTGAAATGAAAATGGAAAAGTGTTTGGTTATGATTCTGGGAATAATTTCATAGTAAATTAAAGGAAATTATAGCGGTTGCGTTAATTAATTTTGGGGTGAAAATGAAATGAAGAATTAAAGGGGAGGAGAAATAAAAAAGAAGATGGACTAAATTGATAGATTATTAAAATTATGTGAGTTGATTTTTTAGAATTAGGGTCAAATTAAAATAAGTATAGAACTTAAGGGCTAATTATATAATTATATCAATTTATATTAACTGCCACATCATCAGCCGTTAAAAATTTTAACGGCATTGGACCAATTTGTTACTTTTTTAAATCGAGAGACCAGTTTGTAACTTCTTATAGTTAGAGGACGCAAAAGATAATTGGAGCATAGTCGGGGACTATATATGTAGTTTACCCTAAAATAATTTCACCTTGAGAAAACCAAGTTGACGCCTGTCTGTAAACAGCAATCTTTCCAAGTTGTACCAGAAAAATCAAGCTTGATAAAGTTTGTCAAAGAGTGAAGTTTGAAGTGAAGACACATCTCCAATTCTCCATATTACGTTAACCTGGCATGTCAAGAATACATGAGTTGCACAGCAATTTAGAAATTAAATTCTAAACCCTTTGCTTGTTATAGTAATAAAAGCAAAGTTCTAGTCATGATCTTTTATTTTTTAAGAAATGATTGTGATTATATGAGCTTTGCGGCAATGAAAAGCGGTTCGTAGCCGTGTCCTGAACCTCTAACGCCGCTCGGTGGATAGAGTTTGGGGTTTCCACTAAACGAGGTGTCGTCGAAGAATAAGAATTGGGCAGCACGGGGAATTCTCCCAGCCAAATTATTTTCCGAAACATCAAGAGTTGTGAGACTGGTCATGTGCTCGATTTCGGCAGGGATTTCACCGCTTAGTTGGTTCCTTGAAACATTGAGAATGCTTAAATCTTCCAACTTGTCAATTCCTTTTGGAATTTTACCAGTGAGACTGTTCTGACTGAAATCGATGGATGTGAGTGAAGTACAACGAGAGATCGAATCAGGGATTTCGCCTCTCATATTGTTGTCTCTGATGTTTATCTTTGAAAGCACCTTGATGTCGAAGATTTCCTCGGGGATTTCACCAGAAAGTTGGTTCGTTTCAAGCTCCAAAACTTGTAAACGACGCAGGTTTCCGATTGCTGGAGGGATTTTACCAGATATACGATTGTTTGAAAGTTTTAACTGCCCAAGCGAAGCACCTGAAATATGGGGTGGGAGTTCACCGGAGAAGAAATTATCTTCTAATTCCACGAAACTCAGCAAGGGCAAGTTGAAAATTCCGGCTGGGATCCTTCCATTGAGTTGGTTTTTCCTGACACGAATCTTAAAAAGAGACTTGCAGTTGCCGAGTTTTTCAGGGAGTGGACCAAAGAAGAAATTTTCCATCAGAATCAACCCCTCCAACACCCCTCCCTTACACAAATCCAGTGGAATCAATCCAGTGAGGTGATTCGAAGCAACGTCAAGCCACCAAAGCTTCCCGTTCCGCCCAAGATTATCCGGTAATTCACCCGTGAAGTTATTTCCCCACACTTGAAGCACTTCAAGTTGGGGTAAATCACCAACATACGACGGGATTGAACCGTGGAGCTTATTGTCGAACAAATTGATAAGGGCAAGGCTGTGCAAGGCAGAGAGACTCTCTGGTATCTCCCCTGTTAGTTCATTCATTGAAAGATCAAGCGTCTTTAAGCTAACTAAACCAGCGAGCTGGGAAGGGATACGACCAGTGAGAAAGTTCTGCTGAAGGAACAATGAGTGCAGGTGTTTCAAATTACCCAAACTCTCAGGAATCTCGCCGGTTAGATTACAACTTGCCATGTCGAGGATTTCGAGTTGGGTTAACGATCCAAACTCAGGTGGTATTCCTCCATGAAAGGCGTTGAAATATCCAAGGAATAATCTTTTCAGGTTTTTTAAACGACCCAAAAACTCAGGACTTTTCCCACTCAAACCATTGGCATTTAGACCCAAGTATTCCAAGCTCTGGAGAACCGAGTACTGCTCCGGGATCTCTCCCGTGAAATAGTTGCCTCCTAAGGATAGATGCTTTAGATTTTTCAGGTTGGCGACTTGAACAGGAAGGAGACCCGTGAAGTTATTGTTATAGGCGTCGAGAATCTCAAGCTGAGTCATGCCTGTAAGGATTTCACCAGGGAAACTGCCATGGAAAACGTTGTTCGAGACGTTCAATACCCTGAGGGAAGTCAAATCCCGCATCTCCGAGGGAATCTTCCCCGAAAGGTTAACATTAGAAACAGTGAGGTTCACGAGTTTGTTGAGAAGCCCTATCACCGGAGAAATGGTGCCGGAAAGGGAAGCAAACGACACATCCAGAGCTACAACACGGAAATCTCCATCGCATTTGACGCCAGAGAAATGGCAATGCGCTGATGGAGACGACGAGAACTCCCAGTCCTCTAGCCCTGAAGCTTCAGGTCTAATCATGGAAGACTTGAGCTTCAACAGAACTTGAAGATCACTGTAACCATTGCTGCTGGCAGATGATAGAATCAGGGAAATATAGAGGAGAAGATTGATGCAACTGTAAAAGCCTCTCATTTCTCTTTCGGTTCGTGTCTCCAATTCTTCAGAAGCTACGATAAATAGCCGCTGAACTGTGGTAAGAAAGACAAGCATTGATGCTGTTTTCCCAAGGTGTCAATCCACTACCATACAAGCATAAATTCATATTCTGTTAAAACAAAAGTGGGGTTGGGGAGAATTCTATATTACAAGAATATTGAGCGAGTGTTTTAGGGAATAAATGATACTCACTCCGTCCCACTTAAGATGTTCATTGTTGACTTTTCACGCAGTTTTAGAAAAAAAAATTGTGTAAGAAATGTGATATAAATTAATTAAAAAGACAATTTTATCTTTAAAAGTTAAAGTTTGTTTTGTTGGAAAACTAAAAAAAAGGATAGAAAGGGAAATGCACCTTGTAAAAGTGGTTGATTTTTTCAATGAGGCATTTTAAGTGGGACAATTTTAAAACACAAAAAAGACATTTTAAGTGGGACGGAGGGAGTACCATGTTATCATAATCCAGAAACTTGAGGTTTTCCAATCCTTCTTTTGACATTGGTTCTCTTTGCATCATTCTTTATCAAAAGTCAACATTGAAGACGATGTTTTTGTTTTCGGACAAGTATTGTTTGTGTTTTATTTATCCAGATGAAGAATCAATTCTAAAGTTGAAAGAGTAACAACAGACCAAGTAAACTACCATTCTCTAGCTAATCAATGAAGTCTAGCATAAAATGGAGATGTGGAATTCTCAATGTAAATTACCTAAAAAATTAATAAAATAATCGTAGAGGCAAATACCCAGAGACCCAAACCAGTTTTTTTGTTCTTTCTTAAAAGCCCATTAGTAATGGTGCGGGACTACAATAAACATTGGGCTTAGAATATCCAACAAAAAGCAAGTCTTTGATTGCAAATAAAGGGGATAGATTTCAAAGTTTACAAGACTGCCACTTATGTTATCCATTTATTATACTCCACAAATAAGACAAAAAAGAAGGATCAGAACCATGACTTGTCCTAAACAGACGAACCAACAGACACGACTCAACTTCAACATCAATTCCCTATGCACCGGTTCTTTTACGATCAATCCCCCCAGAAGAAACTACTGTAATAATGTCACCCCCAACTCATTTCAGAATTTCTAAACTTCTTAGCCAAAATGCTTTGCTTCTTGTCGGCAGGCCGACCAAAGTCACCAAACAAAGTTATTATTAAACAATCTCCGGACCTACTCTGTTTCAATCATGAAAATCACTTGGAAGAAACCGAACAAGCTTCGGTTGATAAATGAACTATCCACAAAGCATTTTTCATTTTGTTACCTATTTTATATAACATTATAGATGTTTTTTTTTATTCCTTCTCAATCAAAATTCAAGAGAAAAAAAAACACCATTTTATCTTACAGCTTCAAAACGGTTCTTTTCTTTTATAATTGAATTTTACAAACGGTATGGAATTTGTTGAGGGATCCTGAAGCGGACCTGAGAAGCAGGCGAACGAACGGCGACGCCGTGCCAGCAAATACCACCCTTGCACATCTCCTGAACGTGTACGGAAGCGGCGTGATCGCCGGAAATCGCGTACGTGGCTTTACGGGAGACGTCCCACGTCAGCGTGCCGACCAAGATGAAACCCACCACCGTGGTCGACACTAGCAGCACGAACCCACCACCAAAGCTCCGCCCACTCACCAAACCATATGCCTTTATCCCCGCTATCACTGCCAGGTAGATCATCATCAAATTCCCAATCACCGCATCCGATATCGCCATTTTCCCCAGCTCTACCCCACAATTCCCCTCTTCTTAAATAATTAAAGGAGTTGGCTCTGCTGATGGAATTAGAAGAAAAGAATCTGGTGGCAGATTATAGGATTTTTGAAGGAACAACTTAATTGAGGCGTCTACGGAGAATTTTAAGTAATAAATAATACGGGGTTAAAGCTGATACGGTCTAACGGTGTCGTTTTTTTATAAAAGCTTACCTTTTCTAGTTTTCTTAACTCCCTCGTTCATTTTCGAAACGAAAGTGGACGATGATGATGATCTCTAGTTTCTTTTTTTTTTTTTTTGTCGTGCACGCGCCGGTTATATGTCTACTTCAATCATATTTCAACGTGTGTCGATTCTCTAAGATGGTATCAAAGGTGAAGATTAAGGTGTAACTTTTACTGTTTAGATCCAACTATAAAAGGTCTTGTGCTCCATAAATAATGTTTGCTTTTGTCTAAAATTTGAAACGGTTTTATTTTAAAATATAACCGAAAGCTATGCCCTTCATTTATGATCATAATGTTAGGTCAAGTCGGTATACCTCATGACGCAACAAAAACAATTATTTAATATTTAATTTTAAAAATTTATATACAATAAATTAATCGAAATAAATAAAGGTAGAGAATTATATGTTTAAAATCTAAAATTTTTATATTAGACAAGACAGAGAACCAATCATGATCCCACTTAGTTCACTCAGTTGAAACATACAAATAAAATTCTCTAAACTATTTAGAGGATTTTGCGATAAATCATTAATGGTTACTAGACCTCTCATTACTTTATATAATGTTTTATAATTCTAATTCAACTCATATTAAGATTTCAATATATATATTATATATGTAATTCTAATTCAACTCATATTAAGATTTTAATATATATATATATATGACCTCAATTCCACTTTAATTAAGATTTTAATAAATATTAGTAATTCAATTCGACTTAATTATGATTTTAACACAATAATTTAAAGCAAATTTTATTGTTTATATATTAAAAGAGTTATAATTCAAATATTATTTTCTTCTAATATTTATATGATAGTTAAAATCTACATATATCAAATGTATATTAATTTAACTAAATTCGTGTACAATAAATATATATATATATATATATATATATATATATATATATATATATATATATATATATAATTCGTTTAATATCTGCCCGTTTCAACCATGGGTGTGACCTTATAGGTTCTTGTAACGTTAGTAGTAAATATTAGAATAATCCTAATATTACAAACAATGAGTGACCTCTAGCAATGCATCATTGTCACATAAGTTACAAGAAGTCATTATTCTGCATAACCTCTTTGAGATTAACTCTTTTCATGTACTACATTTTTTTGTTCTTTATATCTAGATTGAACTCAAGTTATGAAATAGTCACCATTGCATAGTCCATCTAATATTTCTTGATATCTTAAATAAACTATTATAAACAAATAATTTATGATATCTCATATCAATATATTCAAGTATGACCGTAAATTTTTAATCTCACGCAATCAAGTGGCCTTAAACATTGCTCCTATTATGTAGAATGGACAAATCATATATTAATCAATCATAACTCATTGCATCAAAATATGTGACTCACAATTTGAATGAACGGTGATCTCAAGTATGAAGATCATACATGTAATTATCACTATGAGCAATGTTGTGACTATCACATAATAATCCAAGAAATATGCTCATAATAAGTCAGTTTAGTGTGACGTTCTCTAACACATACTTTATGTATTGATTTTGACATCCTCATGTCAATGACAACACTTTGTCATTAGGGACGAATCTATGTATAATGTCGAGGGGGGCCATTTTATGAGTTAATTATATTACAAGCCCTAGTAATTTTGAAATTATTGCAATTAACCCCTTTTTCCTTCTTTGCCCCTCCAAAAAAATTTATGGTTTATTATTTTTTAGGACCATGTAATCTAAAATTAATATATTAATTCCTTTCGATTTTAAAATTTGTAAAATTAAACCCAAATTCTCTTAACTTTTACGATTTAATTACTTTTTAAGACCTTATTATTTCAAAATTAAACAGTCTGCCTCCCTGTAGTTCAATCTTGGCTCTGTCACTGTTTGTCATCAATCAACTCTCAATGTATTATTGTTGTCCAAGCCCACAATAATACTTGACTAAGGACTCTTTAAGAATAAACATATATTCTTAGGACCTTATTATAAAATAGTTTATTTATTGTATAGTAAATTAACTGAAAAATAATAGAGCGCCTTATATTAATAAACTAGTTTAAGTACAAAATAAGTGCCTAAATTATGTCTCTTTTTTGTAATAGGTGCCTAAAGTATTTTTTGGCTGAAATAGGTGCATAAAATATTTTTATTTTGTTTTTGTTTAACCACCCATAAATCCCTAACCAGAGATATCCCTAACCAGAGATATCTGCAACACCCATAAATCCCTTGGTTCCAGTTATGCTCGAAGGGTGGAAGGATTGAAGCGTAGCAATGGATTGTATTCCTACAAAATATTTTTATTTTGTTTTTGTTTAACCACCGGTATCAAGTATCCAACCCAATATTTGATTAATTTAGATCGGGTACTGTAGAGACCATTACAAGGGCAACCCTCCCACCTTAATTTGTTCCATTCACAACGTCAGAATTTGAACCTTTAACCTTGCTTAAGGGATCTAGTGACTCATTTCACTAAACTAATTGATTGTTGAAAATTATATTTTATTGTTAATTATTTTATTTAATAAATTTTAAAAATAAAAAAATTATTTTTTAGAGGCCATGAACGGTCGTTCACTCTACTCCCCTTATTAACCGACCGTGTATATATGTGTGCGCGCGCACATTCGCGTGTGTGAGAGACCAAATCCCAATAATTGAATCTGTTCATGTAGTAATGTCATATCCTCCTAGAAACTCAACGAATGGCAACCAATATTTTAGAGATTAGGAAGTGGGGTTTTGGTGCAGCGGCGGATGCACCTTTGTGTATGGTACGTCATTTGACCTATATTAAAAATAGGGTAAACAATATTAGTATCCATTAAATTTCGTATGATATTTTCACTTTAGTCATAGAAATAAATAAAAAACTTTTATTATAATTATTTATTTTTTTATTTTTATTATGTTCATTGCCGTTAACCCTGTTAAGAAATACTAATATGACACGTTAAAGTTTTCTTCTTTTTATTTATTTTTGTTATGTTCACTACCATTAACCCTGTTAAAAAAGACTGATATGACATGTTAAAATTTTATTTTCAAAAAAGAACCCTAATTTTTCTAATTTACAACCATTGCAAGACCAAAATTCATATTAACGGAACGATCGTCAATTAATCTCAATTATTGGAAAGATTCGTTTTGCCAAAAGTTTAACATAGTTTAGTTTCAGTTTGATCTTACAGTTAACATTGGTGAAATATATATGAAAATCTTAGTTGAAACTAAAAATTTAAACTTTTCAATCTCCCATTGTTAACCGTCATATCAATTTGAAACAAAACTATATTAACCTTTTGACCAAACGAATCCTTCTCACGTCAACATTTTTTAATGATAGTGGATGTAATGAAATCGAATTAAAAATTAAAAAAAAATTGATTTTAGTGACCAAAGTAAAAGCATCCTAAAAGTTTAATGACTGCCATGTAGTTTACCCTAAAATATTGAATGTTTTTGTTTAAATGAAAAATTAGCTCTTAAATTATTATTTTTTGTTTTGAGGTCATGAATTATTTTCGGTTAAAACAAGTACTTAAACTATGATTCTATAACCATTAGTATATTTGTTAGTCTTATTAATTTTTTTTCTTCGTAAATACACTGATACTCATGTCAAATAATTTAACTAAAAATTTTAATTTAATATTTTAAAATAATTTTAATTGATTCTTCAGTATCAATATATCTCGACTATAAACTATATTTACTTACATAATAATTACTCTTATCAATACATTATTACAACAATATAATTTGATTCTACATTATTGCACTGATAAACAAATTATTAATTTCAAATTTCTCGATCCATCATTCATGGTATTTTAGTCAAGAGTTCCTTCTTCTTCTTTTTTTAGTTCTGTTGATGTGTTAAAGTTGGGGTTCGTGAAGTGGATGTGGTTGTAGAATGCTTTTGTTGACGAACCAAAATGAACGAACGCTTACAAAGTACAAACGGATACAAATTCAGCACTTGTTTTTTTTTCTCATTCGTTATGAGTTGCACATAATAAACCTCCACTACTTTAGTCGCCGCATCAAAGACTGCATTCACAGGGTCTACAAAGAAATAAAAGAGAAAGTAAGAGGAGGGGTGATGTGGCCATTTTTTGAAAAAAAGAATGTGACCAAATATATGTATAATATTCAATTAAAAAGAAAAAAGTAATTGAATTACTTATCAATTATTTTGAATTAAATATTAGAGAGTTCATTATAAGGACGACTCAATTTTTTTGAATGAAGTGTCGGTTACTTTATTAAATTAAAAAATAAAATAGGATAGCTGTCCCGCAATAAAGTTAACCAAACTGAGAAAAAGAAAGCTGAAGAGACACATAGAGGTCTCTAAAACAAAGACCGGCACACTACCCACCCCCCATCCAACAAAGAAATCCCCAATTCATACACAGAGGGGTGCAACAAAATAAAATTCAGATCGATCCTAAAGTGCACCAAACCTAATTCCGATGAAGAGCCCGGCGTTTCTCTTCCACCACGCCCGCAATCGACGGGGAACCTCCTCAACCCAAAAACTTATTTCATTTACAATTTTAAAATTCGAATATTATACATCGTTTAAAGGACTTATTATCAAATATTTAGTGTTATCTATAGAATAATCCATGGGTCGCATTGGTTTCTAATGAGGTTTATGTATATCATTAATATCTTATATAATTGTTATAGTTCAATCAACTAAAACATGAGTCTCAAATTTTGTTCAAGCCTATTCATATTTTTTTTATTATTCTATTTAAGTATAAAGTAGTATGTGTGTTCGGTTTTAAATTTAATTAAACTCACACGCACTTACGAATTAATCTTTAATAACAAACAAACATTTAAATTTATATTTATAATGCTAATTCAAACTCATTAAAATTTATTTATCTTTGATGAAGAAAATATGAATTATCCATGTGCCTCATTAAAAATCCTTCCTAAATTTAGGTGGAAGAAAAATGTACCTACATATGTTGGAGCACCCAAATTTCATGCATGTTGGAGCCCCTCAAGCACTCTCTATAATTCCGCCTCCAAAACCGAACAAATATCGATGAATTTAGAGAAACCCAACAACTATTCTCCTTGATCACCTCGGATCACCCCTCCATATGTTGTCCGACCATCCAGCGTACATCGTGCCCCATCAAAATTAAGCTTACACCTCGTATAAATTTATTCATAATACATATTAACCATTAATAACAAAATAAATGTTTAAATCAATTCAAACTTGACTTCATCCAACGTAGGATAATTATAATTTAATTGTTAGCATGATTATTTTAACTTTTCTAGGTACAAATTCCAGCATAAAAGCATGAAGGGATGATAATATAGATAAAACTTTAAGGAATGCCTTTTGTTAAATTAGATGAAACAATTCATAAAAATAAAGTACTTTCATCTCGTTTCTGTCTAGAAAACATATCTTGATTCCCACTAAGTTGCCAATTTGAACAGCAGGATATGAATTTATGCCTTCTATTATAGTGGATGACACCTTGGGAGAAAAAGCATCAATGCTCGTCTTTCACTTTTTTAGCCTAATTAAAAGCGGTTCTCAAAATCTTTACCAACAAGTTTTCCCATTGCTTCGCTTCCGCATGTATGTTTCAGTATTTATAATGTCAACTCCCCATTTGCTCGTAAGGATTGGAACCAAAAGAGAAATGAGGGGCTTTTACAGTTACCTAAACCTTCTCCTCTATATTTCCATGATTCTATCATCTGCCAGCAGCAACGGTTACAGCGAGCTTCAAGTTCTGTTGAAGCTCAAGTCTTCCATGATTGGACCTGAAGCTTCAGGGCTAGAGGACTGGGAATTCTCGTCGTCTCCATCAGCGCATTGTCAGTTCTCCGGCGTTAAATGCGATGAGGATTTCCGTGTTGTGGCTCTGAATGTGTCGTTTTCTCCTCTCTTTGGTACCATTTCTCCGGAGATAGGGCTTCTCAACAAGCTCCTGAACCTCACTATTTCTTACGTTAACCTTACGGGGAAGGTTCCGACGGAGATGCGGAATTTGACTTCTCTCAAGATATTCAACGTCTCCAACAACGCTTTCAGTGGCAGTTTCCCTGGTGAAATCCTTACGGGCATGACTCAGCTTGAGATTCTCGATGCCTATAACAATAACTTCACGGGTCTCCTTCCTGCTCAAGTCGCCAACCTGAAAAAACTAAAGCACCTATCCTTTGGAGGCAACTATTTCACGGGAGAGATTCCGGAGCAGTACTCAGACATCCAGAGCTTGGAATACTTGGGTCTAAATGCCAATGGTTTGACTGGGAAAAGTCCTGGGTTTTTGGGTCGTTTAAAAAACCTGAAAAGATTATTCCTTGGATATTTCAACGCCTTTCGTGGAGGAATACCACCTGAGTTTGGATCATTAACTCAACTCAAAATCCTCGACATGTCAAGCTGTAATCTAACCGGTGAGATTCCCGAGAGTTTGGGTAATTTGAAATACCTGGACCAACTGTTACTTCAACAGAACTTTCTCACTGGTCGTATCCCTTCCCAACTCTCTGGTTTAGTTAGCTTAAAGACGCTTGATCTTTCCATTAATGAACTAACAGGGGAGATACCAGAGCGTTTCTCTGCCTTGCAAAACATTACACTTATCAATTTGTTCCAAAATAAGCTCCACGGTTCAATCCCGTCGTACGTAAGTGATTTCCCCCACCTCCAAGTGTTTAAACTGTGGGGAAACAACTTCACGGGTGGATTGCCGGAAAATCTTGGTCGCAATGGGAAGCTTTGCACCCTTGACGTTGCTTCGAATCACCTCACTGGACTGATTCCACTGGATTTGTGTAAGGGAGGGGCGTTGGAGGATTTGATTCTCATAGGAAATTCCTTCTTTGGTCCACTCCCTCAAGAACTCGGCAACTGCAAGAGTCTTACTAGGATTCGTGTCATGAAAAACCAACTCAATGGAACGATTCCAGCCGGAATTTTCAACTTGCCCTTGCTGAGTTTCCTCGAATTAGAGGATAATTTCTTCTCCGGTGAACTTCCATCCCAGATGTCCGGTGCTTTGATTGAACATTTAAAAATCTCAAACAATCGGATCAGTGGTGAAATCCCTCCAGCAATCCGAAATTTGCGTAGCTTACAAGTTTTGGAGCTTGAAATGAACAAATTTTCAGGTGAATTTCCCGCGGAAATCTTCGACATCAAGGTACTTTCAAAGGTAAACATCAGTGGCAACAACATCACAGGTGAAATCCCATCTTCGATCACTAGGTGTACTTCGCTTACATCGATCGATTTCAGTAAGAACAGTCTGAGTGGTGAAATTCCAAAAGGAATTCACAAGTTGGAAAGTTTAAGCAATCTCAATCTGTCAAGGAACCAGCTAACTGGTGAAATCCCTGCTGGAATCGAAAACATGACTAGTCTCTCCACTCTTGATCTTTCTTATAATAATTTCTCCGGGAGAATCCCAAATGGTGGACAATTCTTGTTCTTCGACGACAGTTCGTTCAGTGGAAACCCCAACCTCTGTCCACCGAGCGGCATACATTGTCCAGCTCTGGCGGACCAAGCTAGTAGTTCTAGCCATGGCCGTGCACCGACTTCCACTACTTCGAAGCTCACGATCACAATCATCACGTTAATCATACTGAATGGAAACTAGAGTTTCAAAGTCCACCAGAATTCAGACAAGAAAAGGTAATTCATTTAAACTCAAAACAAGCAAAGGGTTTTAAATCTAATTTCTAAATTGTTATCATGTAACTCATGCAGATTAATGTAATAGGGAGATGTGTCTTCACTTCAAACTTCTCTGTTTTCTGACCTTTATGAAATACTAATTTGAGTCGATTTCAGTTGAAAAATCGAATAGGGAAGGTAAACATATATTTTGGCATCTAAATTTGGTTTTAAGGTATAAATTGATATTAACATCTATTAATTGGTTGAACAGTCAAAGATGGTCAAAGATGGTTGTATGAGTTTAAACCCCCACATTTGACTTAGTAATGTAATTTTCTCCACTTAACCAAGTTCAAGTATCTAATTGGACATAAAAATTGAACTTAAAAACCAAATTTAAATATCCAATTAAACGGAAAATATTATATATCAAATTATACCTAAAAGTTAAATTCAAGTACCACGATATAATTTTTACCCAGTTCAAAAGGTTGATGAGGGTACCTAGGGATGTAAAAACAGGTCAACAGTTGGGTTTCAGGTCGGGCTCTGTCAGGTCGGGTCAAATCGGTTACAGGTCATTTCAGGTCGTTTTTTGTTTTGACTCGATTCAGTTCGGGTTCGGGTTCATTTCGGGTCAGGTTCATTTCAGGTCGGGTTCATTTCAGGCCGGGCTCAATTCAGGTCGGGTTCATTTCGGGTCGGATTCATTTCAGGTCGGGCCAAAACGGTTAATTGACGGGTTAATTTCGGTTCGAGTTGATTTCAGGTCGGTTTCGTTTCAGGTCGGGTTCATTTCAGATCGGGTTCATTTCAGTTCGGGTAATTTCAGGTCGGGTTCATTCAAGTTTAAGGTTTATTGTGTAGGGATTAAGATTTAAAATACATAATATTAATACATTATACGTACATACATATATGAATTATGGTTTAGTGTTTTTGGGTTTAGGGTTTGGGTGTATGGGTATGGTTTAGGGTTTATACATATGTACATATATACTTCCGTACATTATACATATGTTTATATGGTTTAGGATTTAGGGTTTAGAGATTATGTGTTAGGGTTTAGGGTTAAGGGTTTCACGTTCCTACATACATACATACATTATACATACATAGCACAAAAAGGAATTAGGGTTAGGGTTTAGGGTTTAAGGTTTATACATACATAAATACATTTTACATGCATATATATAATATACTAATATATTATATATATCCTAAAAATGAAACCCTAATCAAAACCTTAAACCCTAAACCGAAAATGAAACATAAACCCATAACCCTAATTCGAAACACTAAACTAAAACAAAACTCTAAAACCATAAAAAGAAACCCTAAATTTTAGACCCATAAAAAGAAAACCTAAACCATAACATAAAAACCCAAAATAAAGTCAATAAAAAGTAAACCCCTAATTCCTAAGCACTAAACCCTAAAGGTAGGCTTAGTTCAATAAGAATGAAACCTAAACCCTAAACCCTAATTCAAAACACTAAAATAAAACAAGAATCCTAAACCCATAAAAAGAAACCCTAAACCCATAAAAAGAAAATCAAAAATAAAAGCAATTAAAAGTAAACCCCTAAACCCTAACAATAAACCCTAAACACTAAACCCTAAAGGTGGGCTTAGTTCACTAATAATAAATATTAAACCATAATTCAAAAAACTAAACTAAAACAAACCCCTAAACTAATAAAAAGAAACCCTAAACCCATAAAAAGAAACCCTAAACTAAAACCAATAAAATCAAAACCATAAATCAAAACACTAAACACTAAGCCATGAACCCTAAGCCTTAAACCCTAAAGATAAGCTTAGTTCACTAAAAATAAAACCTTTATTTAAAACACTAACCCTAAACCTTTAAACACTAAACCCTAAACCTAAAAATTAACTACTAAACCATAAAACCCTAAAACCATAAACAATTAAATAAAACCCTAATTTAAAACCATGAACCATAAAACAAAACACCAAATAAAATCTCTAAACCCTAAAAACAAAACATATTAACCATAAATTATAAATCCTAAACCCTAGATTAAAACTTTAAACCCTAAAAATGAAACCTTAAATCAAAACCTCAAACTTTAAATCTAAAAAATAAATCACTAAATTAAACCATAAACCCTAAAATTGAAACCCTAATCAAAACAAGAATACTTGAACATAACCCTAAACCCTAAAACGAAATATTTAAATTTAAACATTGAAAATGAAAACCCTAAATTATAACCCCAAACCCTAAACATTAAAACTAGAATAATGACCAAATTAAAAATAAAACAAAATTGTTAGCTCAATTTCACAGAAAAAAAGACCAAAAATGAAAGAACCTAAACAAAGAAGGACCTAAAGGGTGAATAACCCTTACACCTAAAAGGGCGGGCAAATTCCCTCCGTGCCACCCTCCCCGTTTATCAATTCCCCTCTTTTTTTCTATTTTAATTTTCCTCTTTTTTTTTCAATCCCCTTTTTTCAATTCATGCGCCTTTTAATTTACATACATATTATATTTATTTTAATTCAAATAAATAGGCGGGGAGGAGGGAAAGTATCCGCCTAAACTTTTAGGTTAGGGTAATTATTTTTTTTGTCCCTCTGACTTTAGATATTTTTCATTTAAGCTCTTAATATTCACTTTTAGGTTTTAGTTTAATTCAATTGAGTCCCAATTCAAGTGTACACAAATCAAACTTGTGTTAAATTTCATAATTTACAATTTGTAAGATTGTAAGTTTAAAGTTTACTAAGTTGTACTCTTTTATGTTGTAATAAACTTCTATCTTATTCGATAATAATTTTACTTATTCTGTTTAAAAGTTCACTTATTCTGTTTAAAGTTCTTGTGAGTTTCAAGTTCATTTGTTCTGTCTTTATCAACTTAAATAATCAACAAACCAAGTATATGTTTTGATCAAGTTAAGTTCACTTATTTTATGTTTTGACTTATTCTGTTTAAAGTCACAGTTTCAAATATTGTCCAATAAATTTTGATCAAGTTAAGTTAATTAATTAAAAAACATTCATTCAAGTAATGTTTTAATTTTTACTTAAATAATTTTTACTAAATTTTGATCAAGTTAACTTAAATAATAAAAAAACGATTTTCAATAAATTCTATCTTTTTTAATAAATTTTGATCAAGTTAACTTAAATAATTAAAGTTGAATGTCTTAATAATTATAAGAACAGAACCAAGTATATTCTTAATTTTTACTAACTATAGATATACAATTTATTAACTCTTGACATTATTTATTATTAACTTAAAAGAACAGAACCAAGTATATTCTTAAAAGATAGTTCAGGTCAAGAACAGTTCAGGTCAAGAACAAAAACAGGTCAGTTTCAAAACAGGTCGGGTTCAAACAGGTCGGGTTAAATCGGTTATTTGGCAGGTCAGTCTCGGGTTCGGGTTCGTTTCGGTCGGGTTCGGTTACTACAGTAACAGGTCGAATTCGGGTTCGGGTTCATTTCGGTCGGGTGCAGGTCGGGTTCGGTTACTACAGTAACAGGTCGAATTCGGGTTCAGGTTCGTTTCAGTCGGGTGCAGGTCGGGTTCGGGTCATTGAATTCTCGAGTCAAACCAGGTTCTGACTCGATCGAGTTTGAGGCAGGTTACCAGGTCGGGTCAGTTTTTCACATCCCTAAGGTTACCTACAGTCTCACTTGATTGTTTCCGGGGCAAGATGAGCAGCAAGGAAGTTGATGAACAAATGATCAAAACAAGAATTTATCGTATTTCGTGGAGTGGATTCCCAACAACGTGAAATTTAGGCCTTTTTGCATTGGTTCACCGGTGTGGGAATAGATGAGATGGAGTTCACAGAGGCGGAAAGCAACATGAACGACTTGGTGGCAGAATATCAGCAATACCAAGATGCAACTGTCAACGATGAGTGTCAGGGATGGACCTAGAGAGGGCTAGTGGGGGCAGCCAACCTAAAATTTTGTATGTATTTTTTTTTAGTGTTTATTTTCACCCTTCTAAAATTTAACTTTAAATTTTGCTCCGTCTTGGAAGAAGATGAGGAGAACTACGAGTCATAGAATGTGTTGCTAGTTACAGTTAAGCCTGAATGAGAATTGCACCCTTTTACCTGCTTATACACCAACAATTGCGTGCCTGTTACTGTTCAATGTTTCTTTTTTCTGTCTTGCTTTGCACTTGTATTTCCAGTGTTAATATTGTTTGGGTTTTTTCAAACTTCAAAATACTCAGTTCTAAGTACAAATATTTGCACAAAGGAAATTCCTGAAAATTCAATTTTTAAGATAATCATGTGTTCTATTATCAGTTTCAATGGGCTACCATTTCATCGCAGAGAAAGGAAAACGATCTCGTTATCTAAAAGAGATCGGAATCAAAACACAAATGCAGGCATAAATCTAGAAATCCTGCAGATTAAGGTGTGAGATTTTCATTGTAAAAAGAAGTAAATATAACCATGATTTATGATACGGAGTGAGTGATAAATAGGAACAGTGACAACAGCAGAAGAAGAAAAAAATCCCTTTCGCCGACATACATAGTAATTGCGGAAGAAATTCATAGGAAGCCGTTGTCGGCATCAACAGATCCAGAAAAACTTTTGACCGGGAACAATTCAAAAAATTAAAAAACGTAATTTATAAAAAAAAAACTGAAGTAAAATGTAAGAATTTTTAAAAATTGAGGGCGTACAGGAAGAGGCGCTTGTATCCGTCACTGGCTGTTGGTTGAAAGAGAGACCGACACCATAATTCCAGACAAAGAGGTACTAAAATTATAAATAATCTTGAACGATAAACTAATAGAGCCTCTTAAAAAAGAAGGAAATGGCCATTAGTCCATAAATAAATAAATAAAATTAGAGGGCGACGCATCAGAGTCATGGAAGTACGAGGTTCAAACATGGCTCGCATTAAAATATTGGCGAGCTTCTCATACACAAAATGATCTCATCATCTGCATAATGATATAATATTCATAGAAAAGAGCATAAAAATAGTATTTGACTATTGCCAGATAAAAGCAAGGAGGAGAAGGATGTAGAACGTATGAGCTTCACAAGCCTTTTATAACCAAGGAAGGTTCCCTAGGGTTGCTGGGAACTGGGAGTCGGGGAAGGTTTAACTTAACCAAGGATAAACCCTGGAGGTTAAATAGATGGACGGTCAAGATTTCCTTTCTGCAGATTGGGCTTTCTCGAGTGTATTGGATTCGGTTTCTGAAATCCGAGACAAATTAACCAATAACCATATTTGTGAGTGTTAAGTTACTTCCATTGCCATAAAAATAGTAATCAATGTTAGTGATTAATGAGCCCATAAGAACCAAGATAGATAAGGTTCAAGTATTTAACACTAAAACCAAGAATTGGATATTTATTCCATATGTGCATTATATCACGTGGTAGTGAAGTAAAGGACATAGAATCAAATATCAGAACAAAAATTGTCATTACACCAAAAATTTAAAGGTTCAAATTAAAAATTAATATTTAATATAAAATTTTAAAAATTTGAGGGGACTAAATTAAAATTTTTTAAAAAAATAAAGAACTAAATATAAAAATTTTAAGGGTAAACTATCTGTTTGACCACCAAACTATTGTTAAAGTTTTAAAATGACCACCATAGAAAAAAAACGCGCCATTTCACTACCCAAACTATTAAAATGGGATCATTTTGACCACCAGCCGTTAATGGGCTAACGGAAGGTGACGTGGCAGTTAAAAAATTAAAGGTATAATCACACATTTGGTCCTTATTATTTACACATTCTTTCAATTTAGTCCCTCTGAAGAAAAATCACCCAAATCCTACATAAAAAGACTCTCCCATTCATCTTCTTCCCCACAACACCCAAAGCTTCATTTCTTTCCCGTCCGACTCCCCACAACACCCAAATCCTACAATTTCCGACATGCGATTCGAAAAATAAAGAATAGTCAGTTCTCTACTTTGCATGCAAGCATATTATTGACAAAGATGTAAATTAAATGACAGGAAAACAATCAAATAAAAATTAAAGGGCAAACATAAGCACAAACATGTATCACAACTTCAACACTTTTCTAGTGAAAACGGCTTTGTTCTTTGTATGCTGACGTAGAGTAAATTCTTATTCCAAAAAATATATTCATCAGGACATTGAGTAAGTAGTGGACAAATATGGCTTGGACCCCTTCATTCAACGGCTAGCTTTGCTGCAACTTCAAGCAAGTCATTTATGAAGTCTCTTTTCTTTTGTGGGTACTTTCAAAGTCAAAACTTGCGTATGCTGAAGCTTAATACATTGACTTAAATACTAAATAACTTAGCAAAAAGTGATTCAGGAATTCATGCAACTTCAATTAGAGGATTTGGGTGTTGTGGTGAGCCGGACGGGAAAGAAATGAAGCTTTGGGTGTTGTGGGGAAGAAGATGAATGGGAGAGTCTTTTTATGTAGGATTTGGGTGATTTTTCTTCAGAGGGACTAAATTGAAAGAATGTGTAAATAATAAGGACCAAATGTGTGATTATGCCTTTAATTTTTTAACTGCCACGTCACCTTCCGTTAGCCCATTAACGGCTGGTGGTCAAAATGATCCCATTTTAATAGTTTGGGTAGTGAAATGGCGCGTTTTTTTCTATGGTGGTCATTTTAAAACTTTCACAATAGTTCGGTGGTCAAACAGATAGTTTACCCAAATTTTAAATTGTTGAAGGAGCCAAGGGGCTTTACAACTCCATTATGCTCCGTCGTGGTGAAGTAGTTATACATCCTTTAAAGTTTAAACATACATGTTTATAAGGAAAGAGGTATTCTAAGACCTAATCTCATCAGAAGTTAGAAGCGTTAAGTCTAGAAGAAATCTTGAATTTTGGGAAGAGGTGTTTTAAGAATATAGATTCAGAAAATTTCTGGAAAATTAATTTGACGATCACAATCCATGGATTTATGTGTCAAAACCAAATTATGCTAAAACGGTAAAAAATTACTTCATATACATTATAAGTTGATTAATTATAGTGCATTTCTAATGTTGGATTGTGATTTCACGAACTATAACCTTCTAGTTAGGGACGCGTACAAAAAGAGAAAAAACTATTGTTCCACCTAAAATTTGGAGATTTAAACTAAAATTTTTAAAACTTTGCAGTGTTTAACTAAAATGTTTAATAATTTTGAGAGATTTAATAAGAATTTTTAAAAATTATGAGAGAATATTTAATTAAAAATATTCAATATTTTAAAGCTTACTATGAACTTAAATTAATTTTTTTAAAATAATTTAAAGAAAATCTAATTTCTCAGAATTGGGGCATGTCCCCTAGTCCCACCAGTGAGTTGCGGAAGCCCGATGAGCTTTTTGCTTGAAACTTTTTTGGCTTGTATGTCAAAGGAAGTGTAAGTCATACTTATACTCTGAACAACCAGGTTTACTTGGCTTCTCTGAATTTTCTAACTCAAGGTTTCTTCAGGAACTCTTGGGTCTTGGCAAGTGTAATTGGCCCCATTGGAGCCAAGTGACAGTGCCATCCAAGGGCTAGTTTTGCTCTGTGTTTTGTGTGTGTGTGTGGAGGGGGAGGATAGCTTTTCCATTAGGCAAAAACAACTTATCATAATGAACACAAATGGGGGGATTTTGAACACTTCCAGTCTTTCCATTGAATGTTGACTAAACAATGTAATGATCATTTAAGATCAGTTCAATCAGGCCCGAATTGAATTAGTATTGGTACAACTAATCAATGAAGATCAAATGAGTTAAGCACCACAACAGAACAAACTAGAAACAATCAATTATGGTAGAAAAACATAATTACTTGGCTCTCTGTTTCTTCATTCTACTGGCCAAAGTATTCTCGAAATCATCATCGGAGCTTTCGCTTTCTTCAGCCTTGCGTTTCTTGGTCTGCTTTGGGGTAACCTTGGATTCTGTTTTCTTTTTATCAGAAGAATCCGGAGATACTGTAGGAGTTTTCTTAACAGTGACAGACTTTGTACTACCCTTTACAGCTGAAGCAGCTTTGACAGGAGAAGTAAGCTTTTGCTGCAGAACCTTCTTTTGTTTCTTTTCAAAGACTTTCTTTGCTTCCGCAAGGGGGAGCAAACCAGACTCCATCATCCTGCAATTACATATGAAACCATGCTTCTCTGTAAATAGTAAACAGAAAATATGTATTCCAAGATGAATGAAATAAGTTAAGCAGAAAGATACTCGTTGTGTAAAATGTGTTTAATCGAGTCCACTCATACTAATACCAGTGAGTTGGTCGAATGGAATAGGTATAGAGAGGTGCCACTGTTTAAAATGACCGGATAAGAGAAGCAAAATTTATCACAGTCAATGTAGAAACATATTGCAGTATGACACTTTCATCTGAGTTGGAGAAAACTCTAATTGTCGGAGGATTTAGATAAGGTATTGACTTGAAAAAAAAATATTAAGGTAGGGAATCAGTGGATTATAACACTCTGAAACAGATTCCAAAGAAAATTCTCATGCATTGCACAAAGCATGATTACAGACCATTAGGCATGATAATACTAGCTGTTTCAAATAAACACAATGTATTTCTTTCACATCGATGAGTTCGTTGCAACAAAGTATGCCGTTTGGGCAAAGGAACCATAAGGGGAACTAGAAAAAACAAAATGAAAATTCTGCATATTAGAAAATAAAATTCAGTGCTTGGGATACGAACGAGGAATTCCAAAAGAAAATGGAACAAAATCAATAGAAACAAAATCTAAAGTTACATAAAATCCACTCAAGAAAGAAATGTCCAATTCATTTTTCATCTTACCAGAGAAGGGTACTAGTTCTTTCTTGATTCTTCTAATTAAGTTTATCATCAAAATTTTGTTTATTCACCAATCTCAACTGCACCAGTCTTTGTTAACACAAACACAGGGCGAAGCTATCAAAACCATTCAAGCAAATCTTTTCTCATGGAAAGTAGCAGAAACAGCTTTTAGTTCTCAAAAGAATGAGACAACAGCACAACAAAAATGAATTCTTCTAAACATTCACTATCCTTATATTGCAATTGCATACATTACAATAACTACTACAACACACCATACAAATGCACTACATTATCCATAAAAAGGCTAGTGTTGGGGAATGATGTCTTACCAGAATTGTGCCATTTCACTATGAGGGATTTGCTGGTACATCGTCTCATAAAATATCCGCAGCGGATCCCTCTGAGAGATTGAGCAATGATAAATTACTCAAAAGCAGGAAAACAAGTCGAACAAAAAATGTTTGAAGTCTAATTACCTCCTCAGGAGGATCTCTCTTCTGACCAGGTAAATTATAAACCTTCTTCTCCCGCTTCTTTTCCTTCCCAGGTGCCGCTTTCTGTTCTTCCGCCCTTTTCTTCTTTTTCTTCAGCTCATTTTCCTTCAAAATTCATAGCAAAAACAAACGCCAACCACATTATCTTTTCCATGCAAATACCAAACAAAATGAGTCCTTTTTTACAAAGGGAAAGCTAAAAAAAAACCTTATTTGCTTTAGTAGCGGAGCTTCTTTTGGAGATGGGTTTTTCATCTTCATCGTCGCTCTCTTCCTTTTTGGGCTTGGTTGCTTTGGCTCCGCTTCTTTTGGATATGGGTTTTTCATCTTCATCATCACTCTCCTCTTCCTTTTTGAGCTTGGCTGGTTTGGCGCGTGACCCAGATGAAGAACCCTTGATGGGCATTTTAAAGTCCTCATCTTCATCATCATCGTCTACGGATTCTTCTTTCTTCACTTTGGCTTCTTTGGGACGCGATTTCGAGTTAGAAACAACAGCATTGTTGCTATTACTTGAGGGTTTCTTCTTACCGTTCTCCGCCATGGAACTCAAGCTTTTCTTGTCCTCATTATCATCTTCGGGTTCCTCCATTCTCATTGGCTTTGAATCCTCGGATGGCATCCTTAAATCTTCAGCAGAATAAACAAGTTTCGGTCCTTACGCCCCCAAAAAATGGAGAAAAAAATAAAAGACTGAATTCCCAGCTGGTACGGCGCAGAATACAAAAGTAAAAACCCAGTGAGCTTCGGACTACTGAAAATGGTTGAAGACTGAATAGCCCTCCAAGCCCTAACCGAGTAGACGTTACGAGATCGAAACGTCACCGTTTAATCAAGAAATGATCAATTAATGTCCCATGACCCAAAATATGTCTCAAAGTTGGCTACTTTACTTTACTTTTATTTCGCTTTATCGCATTCAAACGAAAGATCATTTAGTAAGAAATATGTGCCTTTGGTTTTCTCCCTTTGAAGAATTGAAGCTGTTGCGAGTTGCTGGTTAATTTATAAAGTTTGGTCCTTTGGTTATAGCTTATTAGCAGTTCATACTCCTTGCCATATACAAAGCCAGTGTTTACCGTGCTGATGGCATGGATGATTTCAAGTTTTAGTCTTTCTAATAAAATATTCACTTCGCAGTTACAAAGCTGTCTCGGTTGCAAAATTCTGAGCTCCCTATGTTAGCACTGACCTATTTTCACATAATTAGATGAGAATTCATCAGGCCTTCGACCTCGGAAATCATTCACTTAAGAACTACAACTACTTCATTATATTTAGACTTGTACAAACACTGGCTACAGAGAATGGAACTAATACACATCTGTTAAACTGCCAAGATTACAGCTTAATAAACTAAAAGTACATGGAAGAGCCAGCTCCGAAGCCAAGAAGGTTGTGCAGGTCATCTTGTCTTGGGAGAGGAACTAATACACATCAGTTAGACTGCCAAGGTTACAGCTTAATAAACTAAAAGTACATGGAAGAGCAAGCTCCGATGCCAAGAAGATTGTGCAGGTCATCTTGTCTTGGGAGAGGAGGCTTTCAATCTGGGAACTTTGAATCTAGAAGTGAACAATTTTGGAGTTTCAGAAAGGGGTATAGCATCATCTTTTTTTCTCTTCAAGCTTCTGCTTCCCTAAATGACCAGAAGAAATCAACATTCAGTTAGACAAAGGATCATTCATACAAGAACACAAACCGCAGTATTCACATATGCTATTAACATCATAACAGAATAAGTTCAGCCACAAATTAACATATCGGCAAATATATAGCCTTCATATTCTATTAGTTGTGATTACTCAAGCTTAGATTTACAAACAAAAGTACCTTTACATTGTCCTTAAGATCAGGAACATGAGGGGCAGATTTTTCTTTCTGCAGAATAATGTTGCATCTATCCCTGCTGCCATTCTTACCTCCGAGAACGGATGTTCTTCCACCTGCTGTGCAACGTTTTATTACAGGTGTACAAGAAGCACTTGTTGACTTCCTATACAATTTGATCTCCCTAGAAATTTTAGGAACTTCTTGGAATCTACTTGCATCAGCCTCCTTCCGAGACAATTCAGCTTTTAATCTCTCAATTATTTCATCCTTTTCAGTATTAGATGACCTCAGCTCCTCCATATCAGAAATCAGTGCCTCAATTCTCTTGTTAGCCTTTTCAAGTTCAGACTGCTTGCTATTTAATTTGTCCTTGTACTGACTTTCCAGAACATTAAACTGATTCCATGCAAACTTGTTCTCTGCCATAAGTGCAGTGGCTTGAGAACTCTTTTCTGAAACAAGATTTTTGTATTGAAGCTTTAGGCTTCTTACGGTATCTTCCAATGTCTCCAAAGTAACAGATTTCGAACCGCTATGCTTGCCTCCCAACATTCCTTTTTTGGTTTCTATGGGGTCCCTTTGAGAAATATCCTGAATATAATGAAATGATTAAAAGTTAATAAATTTGTACAATGTATGAAATTATGAAGAAGAAAAAAGTCAAGGGAACATACTTTTGAACTTTTACTGAGGATGCCAAACCAGACTCTGAAGTCAGTCAATTCATCCTGTGTTTCCTCTGTAATAAGCCAATTGATAAAATCTAAACATCAGACCATATCAAAATTACAAGAAAATAAATTTGTGATCAGTTCACTCCTCAAAACATGAATTCAAAGCAACACAATATTTCACATACAAATTGCACAGCCACCACTTATCAAAGCAATCACTTAACCCCAAGTTTGTTTCTTCCATGGTGAATTAAACAATATAGAGAGAGGAAAAAACACATACCTAATTTCATTTTGCAAAGAAAAGCTTCTTTGTGCTTCAATCCTACCATCATATCGGCTTTTGTAGCCTCAAGCACACGAGCCATCTCTTCCGATTGCAACTCGTTTTTCATCTAAACATAAAAACATAACCAAACCCCCATATTACACCTCAAATTAGATGAAGCAAAATAACAACAAAAAACCCTAATTTGCCAAAAAAGCGTCAAAACCCTAATTTGAGAAGTCTTACCTGAGAAATGTGATCTTCGTAAAGGCGAACATCAGAGATCCACCGTTCATACTGCATCTTGATCCGATCTTCGAGAACATTTCTTTCTTTAGCCAAAGTTTCAAGCTGTTGTTGCTGGGTTTTAAGCATCTTAACTAAACCCTCAAAGATTTTCTCCCACTTTTGGCGCTCCGGTGAGTGTTGAGATCGCGTTTTCGCTCCCATTTGTGGACTTCTTGATAGCTGAATCACAAGGACAACAAGAAGGAGAAGAAGAAGATTGAGAGTTTATTTTATTTTATTTTTTGAAATTGAGAGAAAATTTTAAATCGTTGCAATTTGAAAAGGGAGTTCAACGGTCTGATTTTGGCGTATTATAAAGGGAAATGAAAGGGTTGATACTAACGTGCACACTTGACGCACAGTTTCGCTTTTTGGGCTGTCACTTGGGTTCTTTAACTGAAAGCTTGGGGTTCTATGGGTATGCAAATATTAGAAAAAATAGAGAAAATAAAAAGGAAATTACGTACATAATTGAAATTATTTATATTTACACTATTGTAATTTGTAATTGAAACCAAAATTTGCTTAATGTTTTTTTTATTTAATTAGCTTTCATCCACACGTGCGCTGCACATGTGTGTGTATATATATTAATTTAATAACTGTATATAATTCATGGAAGGATAATTTAAATATGTAAATGTAAAATATTCTACAAATTTAAGAATTCCAAATTATAGTTTGATTAATTGATGTAGACTAAACATAAAGTCAATATTTCATTAAAAAACAAACTTATCATATCATAATTGTTTATTTATTTTTCACTTAATTGATAACATCAAATAATATTCTATTAAGATATATTTATAAGGTTTGTATTTAATAAATGATTGATAACGTATTATAAAAGTAATTTTAAAGATAAATATTATACATTAGTAATATGTGATATATCTTAGAAGTAGTTGGTGATATTCTATAACCAATTTATAACATTAAATATAATAATAAATAATTTATAATACAAACAAGTAAAAAAATATCGTGGATAAAAATAATATTAAAGCGTATATAACATAAATTTTGGTAATACAAAATAATATTAAATTTTTATAATTTAATATCAACTTTATGATGTCTTTTTTTTAGAAAATTATAATGTCTATTGAAAACATGTCTTTATATGAAAAATTATTCTATAAAACATTAGCTTATAATTAAATAATCAATTATATGTTAAATAATATTAAATTAAATTAATTAATCAATTTAAAAAAATGCATGTCAAAATGCATGCATTATTACTATTAAATTTTATATTTTCTATAACTAAGTGAATTTTACAATTTATTACGTATATAATTAATTCTCTTAATTGGTTAATGAGTTATTGACGAATCTTTTATATGATATACATGAATTGGATTATTATATTTGCATGTATTTTCATACATATGAATTTTATTTTAAAATTTTGATCAATTAATTATTTGAATATATAATATGTTTTAATCTTAAAATGATTGTACTTTTAAGATTCATCAATTTATAATACATGTATTTTTCATATATGTTTTAATCTTAAACTGATTTAAAAAATTTTTTTGGTTAAATCAATGGGTCTAATTCACTAATTCAAAACGGATGTTGCAGAGGTTCATAGGGCGACCTTCCCAACTCAATTGTTTCGTTCACAACCTCAAGACTAAAAGCCATGATCTTGCTTAAAAAATTTAGTGTCTCATCCCACTAGATCAACTAAATGGTAGTAAAACTAACATTAGAACTTTAAATTGAGAATAATCTCATTTTTCTCGTAAAAACCTCTTCATTGTATTTAGTGGTGAGTAAAATTCTACTCAACTTGGAAAAAAAAATGAATTATTCAATTTGACTTGACTTGATACTAAAAAAAACTTGACTTGGCTCGAATTATAATTTTATAAATTTGACTAGAAAAAATTTCAAACAATATTTAAATTATAAAGTAGAACTCGTAACTCGTCTAACTAAAAACAATTAACTCGACTTGATAGATAGTTCATCCCTAATTGTATCAACAGATGTTGACTTCACATATAAAAATAAAGCTGTAAAAGTAGGCATTTCGGGATGATGAAGCAATGTAGAGGAGGGCCCTGGAACTGAAATTGTGAAATATATATATATAGCGGCCCCTTTGATCCGTTGGGAATAGTTAGAGTCCCTCTCCCGCGCCGAATAAAACAGGCGAAGCCCATATAAATTATAATATAAACAGATTCCAGTGAAGTGGACGCCAAGCAACCAAGCTCCCTTCCCACCTTATGAGTATATCTTTTGCCTCTCAAATATCTTTACTTATTTGAATTTCCATCTTCATTTCTCTGCCAAAATTGGTTCATCAGCAGCATGGACTGTGAAGGGGGAGTTGCGACTGAGCCTGAAATCGATACCAGCGCACCATTCAAGTCTGTTAAAGAAGCCCTTGCCTTGTTCGGCCACCCACTTTTAGCTGCTCAACTTCAGACCACCAACCTCAAGGACGAGGTAACATCTTCCTCATTTCTCTTCGTTTCTTTGTCGGGGCATCCAAGCTTTTACTTGTTTGATTTGAGGTTCCCACTTTGCAACAGTTCAAATGTTTAATCTCATTTGACTATCAAGAACCTCAAAATACTGTGTTGTTTTGCCATTTCTTCATCAAATATACTTGCGGTGGTGTTTAAAACTCTGGGTTTCTTTATCCGTTGCTTGCTTGTGGCTGAGTGAAAGTGTTATGTAGAGTAATATAATATAAAAAAAGTCAGGTACTTTAGCTTTCTTTAAGGAATCAGCTTCTTACTCTCCATTAAAACATTAGAAATGGAGCATTATTCATCAAGCAAGCATCTATTTTGTCAACTGAATGGATCTGGAATTGATGGTTTACTGTTTTTATCTGTGGCAGATACATGGTGAAGCCATTGAAAAGGGTCCTACTCCTTCCAGGCTTGGAAGTGTTACAGCTGAGCTGGAAGAGACGAAATATAACCTTGAAAAGGCTAGAGAAGAGAGTATGGTAATGGCGAATTCCCTGTGTGCTCTTAAACAAGAGCTTGAAAGAACAAAGAGAGAACTGGAGCAAATGAAGGAACGAGAAATCCAGAAACTAATGATGGAGTTCGAGATGGAAGATGTCAAGGTTGTGCCAGGCTCCGCTAGATATGAGCTCAATGAAATACCAACAGTTGATGAAGAAGGAACCCAGTTTCAAAACAGAAGATACGTGACATTCGCAAACCAACCTTCTTTGACTCGAGCTATTAGTATTACACCACAAGGTGTGGAAAAACTCGAGAGACACCCTTCACTACGAAAGAAGAAAAGGAATCCTTTGATCCCTTTGATCGGAGGGTTATTTTCCAAGAAGAAAGGAAGCCAATAATTCCGTACATCCTATATTGCAATACATTTAAGAGGATTTACTTGTTCTTCTTGCGCATATTTCTTTTGTAACGTACGCATCTAGCAGTTCAAGGTACAACAAGGGTGTGATGTTTTTATGAATTATGTAATAAAGTTCACATATATCACTTCATGTTCTTGGCACTTATTCGTTTCATTTCATTAAACTACGAATCTTACCGTTTGCAAGAAGTAGGTCTAAAGTCTGAATCCCTTTCGAGTAGTGCAGCAGATAGATGGCCCCTTACAATGCTTGGGTTGGAAGCCTCAAGAAACCTGATGGAATCGAATTAAAAAGACAAAAAAGAAACCAGTTTTCATGTGAAGATATTCCCAATGTACAAACAAAGAACAAACACTAAATCCAGGCTTTCCAATGTCTCTTTCTATGGTATAGATTCGTAACCCACGAAGGAAGAGACTGATCGAATTCTTTTAAAAACTTGTATGCATTAATAAAAATGAACTTCCAAACAAAAAGGACAAGAAAATATGACACAAACATCAGATTTTTCGACTCAAACAAGAAGCAGCAGCACATCCATGATTAACAACGGCATATCATATAGTATGTGATGAAATATTAAACCCAAACATCAGATTTTCGACCCTCCAAAATCCCCTCTTGTGATGACTTGTTGAAGAACTCAATGCAGTCAGCAATGGCCTCAGTGTAATGGGAATGGGAAGAGTAATAAGAGCTGCATGAAACCTTGGGTGGCTCAAACCTGTCGTTGTTGTTTTGGTTGGAACCCACACTTGATGACTTGCCGGAAGATCCACCGGAAGGAAGGGAAGGAAACAAGAGCCGCATAAGGAACTTGCGGAAACGATGAAAGAGCTTCATTGCAGATCAGATATCAGAAACACACTACTGCAGCTTCAAGGGTTTGTTCTTTGTTGTAGGGTTTCACTCTTGAGTCTGAGGCAACATTGTAAATTTGTAGCCTCTCTCTGTCTGGGGTTTTTGCTTTGCAACTTTCCAGACGCCCTGGGGATATCATGTGTGCGATTCATTGTGAAGATTTCAAAAAGTTCGAGGTTTTTGCAAGTCTCAAAGTGCACCGGAAAACACCATGTGCCCAAATCATTTTTGTATTGTGCTTCACATCACTTGTCCTCGCTGTGTTGTTTCTTCATTCTAATTTCTTATATATACATATGTACGTATGTCTATGTATATAATTATATGTATTGCTTTGTTTAGCATGAATGAACTTAAGTATAAGCAATTAATCCATGCATGAATGTAGTTGGAAAGATTAGTAGGCAAAAGGATTGTGCAGGTGAGTGATGAGCAGTGACCCTCACTGTCCCATTAAAAACAAAATATCCCTTAAAAAGGGTCTTTAACGTAAGACTTGAACAGAACATTAGTGGGGTCATAGTAATTATTCACTTTCACTGTGCTGATCTCAAAATCCGCAATCTAATTATTATCGCTCCACCAGACATGCCAAAATGCTATTTGCTGGTACTATGTTCTATTTTCAAGTTCTTTGGCGGCCTTATTAACAAAGCTATGATCATTCATTGATTAGGTAAGTTTGTCTAATGCTAAACAAGTGACATGTTTAGGCATTTCTAAAGCAACGAATTTGTGGTCCTAACAAGCTAACATTCATAGTTTTTACCTCCGTACATGGACCAATCGAAAAAGCAAGCCAAAGAAATACCCATTATTTGAAAGTGGGGCTGTGGGGGAAGAGGATGAAAATTATGAGAAGAGCTGAGGTGAAATGATTAAGAGTGGAGGCTTAGGATAATGATTTGGTTAAGACAAACATGATTGTGTCTCGTACTTGTATCTTTTAACTACTTCAGAAGTGGAACAATCATGAGGTTCTGCCACATTTTCTGCAACTTCCATTAACAATTAACGAGATGAAATATTCTCTTGAGAAGAGGAGATAAATTATTAGGAAGAATCATAGTTAGGGGCAGAGAATTTTTGTTATGGATCTCTATTTTTTAGAATAATTTTTATTTGGGGAGGAAAAATTATTAGATAGACTCATCCATCTCATTTTTTTAAGGTGAATCATCACATCTTTCTTGCATGTTAATAAAGAGTGGATAATCATTTTAAAGTAAATGAACCTTATTAGTTGGGACTACAACTTAGAGGAGATGTCAACGGAGACCTTTTAACCACTTGTTCTAAAAATTATTGACAGTTTGGATCTTTAATTATGTAGTCTTGAAGTGTAATATGATATATTTGAATCATTTAAATTTCCGTAGATAATTCTTTAATAATGAAAACAAACGTTACAAACAAGTAAGATAGAATTTGAAATGAGGTGAATATAAAGAAGACCTAAATCAATTTTTGAAGTACAGAACACATCAACAAGTCTACAAAGAGAATTAGAACGAAATTTTGTGATGACTATGATAATAGCACATTTGATCTAAATAAGAATTGTTCTGAACATAATTACTCTTGAATGGCAATTATTATGTGCGTTGTTGTTCTAAATGTACTTCTTCCGGTTTCAGTAAGGGATAGACATTTTACTTGGACTCGATAGGTTTCGATCCGACCTGATTTTATTGGGTCAGAATTTTTAATGAAAAAACCAAGTTTAGGTGGGGTCGGGTTTTTGTTAAAGGTATACTCGGATCGGGTTCGGATTTAGGGTAAAAAATATTTAACCTGACCCAACCCGAGACTAATAGTATAATTTTTCCCTAAATTTTTTAAGAATATTTATAATAATACCCCTCTTTATATATATATTTTTATAATTAAATCCTTAAAATTGAATTTTTATTTATAATTTAATCCTTTAAATTATATTTTTACAATTAAGTCCCTTAAAATTATTTTTTTACAATTAGGTCCCTAAAATTAATTTATTTTATATAAGTCAAGTCAAATTTAGTATATTTATTTTTGGGTCGGATCAGGTCAATTTTTTTTTTAAAAATGTTGTCGGGTCAAGTGCGGGTTTAGGACGTTTGTTTTCGGGTCGGGTCCAGGTGGGCCAAAAACCCGACCCATGCCCATCCCTAGTTCCAGTCGTGAATCTTCCTTCTAAGCCAGCTTTCTTCACTATTGAGGATGGACACAGCAACAAGAAGCTCATAAGATGGCTAAACACACTGTTATCGTTAACATCTCACATTCTCCACTGCCAAAAACAAAACGAAACAACTGGTTTCTCTTTACAACAAGCTTCCGAGTTTAATCATTTCAACCTACTAAACATATTAATACAAATCACGGCGTTTATTGGTCCAATCTCTCTTATGACAGAGAGGGGGGCAATAGACTACTTCATCGCCAAAATGTAGTGAAACCCCCCTGCAACTAAATCTAGTCAAGAAGACCACATGTAAACAAAGAAAATAAAGCATCATATAATGCTCGACAATTATTATCGACCTTCATCTGCTTTCCAGAAGGAAACCCCTAGCCACAGCCAATCGCACATGTATCATACAACAAACATCAAACTAGTTAATCGCGGTTAGAGGAGCTTTCAGTGATTGGAGGGCCTCCGATGCCCTCTTCTGTCTAGTGCTGAATACGGGTTTCCTCTCTGTTGTTGATTACCCCTTTGCTGTTGGTTGCCCCGGTGTGGCTGGCTTCCTCTTTCTTCATAGTCCCCCCTCTGACCATGATGATATGATTGGTTACCTCTTTGTTGCTGATGGTCATGCCTTCTATGAAAACCCTGGTTAACTCCACCTTGTTGATATGAGCCATACCCTCCAGAAACATCTTCGTTGGCCTGGGGAGCCATTCTACCACCCCACTGCTGATGGCTACTGTTTTCAGGTCCCTGGTACCGGCGGTCACCGTCATAACTACCTGGATGAGAAGGAATGTGCCTTGATCCACCATTCTGTTGATGTCTTGGAGGGTAGTGCATGTTATTGGCAGCTGCTTGGTTATTTATTTGGTAGTTACGGTAGCTGTGGGAATTCGGATGTCGTGAAGGTGGATTCTGAGAAGATGGGTAACCCGTGCCGGGATAATCTTGTATGGGAGGAACCATACCAGGCTGTCCCTGGTTATGAAACCCATAATTTACAATGGAATTGACTGGTGGAGTCTGCATATTATTGTTGAACCCATTACGATCCATCTTCAAGTGTAAGCTATTAGCAATAAGTCTGTGTGACGCATCCCCCAGCTTATGGCCAGAAGGCTTATGCCTGAAAGGAAAAGGCAAAACATGTTAAATAGGTAGTAAATGTGCTCTATAAGTGAATGACATGCATTATGACAAGAAAAAAGGAAACTTCAGAGTTCAGAAACAAATATACAATGTTTTAAACACTGACCTATCCATATGACGACCAGCTGCACCCTGCCTTCCATCCCAAGGTCTCCTCCCAGAATCTTCATGCCATAACACAGGTTCGGGTTTTAAATCACTGAATTGCACCATCTGTGAAGCCCAATGTTGAAAAACATCAATAGAAGTCTTATCGCTAAATCAATCTTGACATGCATTATTTCCCCTCCATTTGTAAAGTAAGCAAGCTTGCTGATACATAAATTACCCTAATTGTTTTTCCTTTTTTTTTATGGTGGATGTGTGGGTACTGGGTAGAACAAGCTTAACATTGATTTGTACTAAAATTTTCTACTGGCATGACATTTTGAGGATATTGCACACAGGCACGTGGAGACTATTTTTTCTAGAATAGCCCCAGTAATGCTATCTAGGATAGGGATGGCAACGAGGCAAGGCGGGACGATTTTCAACCGCCTGACTAGTGACTCTGACCTGAGAATTGAAGGGTATTACTTGATCCCACCCCAATTTTTGGGTGAAGACTCGTTCTGACCCGAATAAATTAAGAAAAAACCTGTCTTTCTATTCAAAGAATCAAATTTTCACCCTAATTTGATAGTGATTAAAGGAATCAAATGCCATAACTGGAAAATGCGGAAAAAAAATATCAAATAAAGAAAATTATTAATATCTAAATCCAGTAAAGAGTACGGAACTTTGAGATTCAAAAACTAGAATATGTTGAATTAAAAAGAAAGAAATCTAAAGTAAAATAAACAGCAGCTTAAAAAGAGCTCAAACTGCAGAGATAACGAAAAGCAAATCTAGAAACAGAGATTTCAAATTCATTTTGCAGTTGCATTTCTGTGAAAATAATAAAATCTTCTTAAAAGATAGAAATCGAAGAGGAAGAAAAGAACACCAAAATGAGTGAAACTAAAAGGGGAAAAGGGAAGAGGGACTGGAGAAGAGAAAACGAAGAGGCAACGGCTGAGAAGGAAGAGGGAGAAAATCCTAAACCCTAAATATAAAGGGATATTTTAGACAATTTGCATTAAGCATCTCAGGTGAAGTCGGAGATTTTTAACCCTAAACCAAACCACGCCCTACCCCGCCCCGACTATTTTCTCCATAAAACCCGCCCAAACCAAAAATAAAAAAAAAACCCTATAGGGTTGGGACTCGGGTTTAGAGAAATTTGCCATCCCCAATCTACGAGTCTTTGAGTTTGGTAAGCAAGAAAACTTGGTGTGTTTGGATGGAAGAAAAGAGCACTACCAGTAGGAATGTTTTTTCCAAAATCACATACCCACTTTTGGTTTAGAAAAATTCCCTCCAAGGGATGATAAGACATTCCTTACAGTGGCGCATCTTTGGGGTTTTTTTTCTTCTACTTGAATCTCATCAGCTTAGCCGTTATCAATCAGTATCTCATATTTACAAATTCAGAAAAATAGCTACAGCTACAATATTTGGTTAGCTACCACAACTATTGAAAATAAATTTTTCAACACTTAATTCTTTTAATTGTGTTTAATAACACCATTTAAACTTTTTACTTGTTAAAAAAATTTCCACAAAAAAAGTGTTAAAAATAATAAGTAGATGGTTATCATTCAATGTTGAAAATATTAAATTGATTTTATTATTAAGAAAACTTAAATCTGAAATAATACTAAGTGTTGCAAATAATAAGTTGATAGTTACCTATCACTCAATGTTGTAAATATTAAATTGATTTTTTTTCAAAAACTTAAGTCTGAAATAAATTCTCCCCTTATGAGATAAGGAATTTTCAAAAATTAAAATTATCTATTATCAAACAATATGATTATATTCGGCACAATATTTTTTACTAAAATACCAAACAGTTCAGTACTTGTAAAATTCATTACTAAAAAATTCAGTACCTAATTCTTTAGTTTACCAAACAACTTTTATAATATATATTCAGTACTTAATTCTACTTATAAAATTCATTACTAAAAAATCAGTACTTAATTCTTCAGTTTACCAAAAGTAGATTAAAAGAAACAAAAAAACAAATACGTCTACTCTTATGCAAAGAACTACAGCTTCTACATACCTTCGGGGGGAAAGCAACTCCCGCTGGAGGATGGGTGATATGCTTATGAGCTTTTGGAAGACTATATATACAACATCTGTAAATCAAGCATCCAAAAGAATATTAATGTATCTTCATTTAATAACCTGCTGCATGCATATGAACAATAAATAAATAGGGCGTCAATTATTGAAACTTACATAACTTCATTGGCCAAAACATCTTCCATGTCCTTGATTGGAGACCTGAATATAGGAGGCTGTGTTTCTCCAGCACAAGGGGATATGTAACCATTCATCCCGTCACTGCATGCAGACCTAAATAAATCAGAAAAAAGTTGGACATGTAGCATGGAATGTAGTCAAGACAGCTTCAATTCTAGATTATATCCCACCTCAAATCAGGTTTAACTTCCTCCTTGACTCCAATCCGTTGCCTTTCGGGCAATTGTTTACAACGATTGTCAAGAGAACAGATTTGCTCTGAGAGACGGTGTGAAGCTGCCACAAAAAGCATGTCACACATTGTACTGTTTCTCTGTGATTCTTCCTCCTGCATAAGATTGTAGCATTTAAAAGACAGCTAAACAAAATCTGGCAAGAGCATAAAGATTCATAATGAAAGGAGAAAAAATTTAAGGAGCACATGAAATGATGAGTTCATTAAAGAGCCATACCGTCAAGGTATGTTCTACTTTTGCAACCTGAGCAAGAAGGCGCTCTTCGTCAATGAAAGGCAATTTTGCAATACCCTTCAGAAAGCAACAACAAATAGATTATTAACTTTCCAGTTCAGTAAAGAAGACAATCTATAAACCACTTGGCATATGAAACTAAACCAAATCAGAGTGAAAGATGAACCTACCTGCCATGAATACCGCTTTCCATTCATGTCAACTTCAAAATCTGATAAGAGCGAGCAAATTTCAGATCATATGGAAGAAATGAAGAAATAAATATGAAGCATGCTTGTTTAGAAAAATGCATACCTTTCGGATAAAAATCAATAATGGGTGAATTCAGATCAGTCATCAACTTCCTATATTCTATGGGAAGTGCATGGGAACTGCAAAAGAAATATATTATAGTATCATACTGACTCAAAAACTTACAAGGAGAACAAAATGGAAACAAGTGACAGTAGTACCTAGCAGCAGGAAATACGCCCAATAACTGATTGAATGGTTTGAAGGGGGAACCCAGTTCAAACTGAATAACTAACTGGCCAAGATCCTTAAAATCAGATGCAAAGGGTGCATAATGATAAGGATAAAACCTGAAACAACAAAATTCGGTGGCAGCACAATGACAACTCAAGGAATGTCTATTAAAGAAGAAAGATGAGCTCCTGATCAACAGACCATTCTCACCAAAATAAGGTTTAAAAAAACAACTCAGATAAATCCAAGGAATAAGATGACTGATAATAAGCACAAATAAGAATATCCATAACCTCCAAGAACAAGTTCTAGAAAAAGTATGTAAAAGAAACTCACCACCTCCACGAACAAACACCTTCATAGTAATAATGCATGACCCAACATAAACCTTCTGTGAACTTCAAAACCTACATAAATAAACCTCCACTTAAGATGATTAAAAAATAATTAAAAATATAATAGACAGCATCCTCATAGAGATTCATTAACTCACAACATCTTTCCGTATTTCTTCCATTTCTTCTGGAGTTTCTGCTGAAAACTTTTCTTTATAATACCTTTCTTTCCACCCTGGATCTCCCAGTTTAATCTGACAAGAGCAAACAACCATATGAGCAGCTAAAATACATGATTCATGACTAAAATGGCAAAGAAATCACGAGGAAAGAGAGAAACGGCAAAGTTCTTCCACTTGGTTCAGATACGAGGAGTGGGATATATATATATATAACCAGAGTTCTTAATCTGACAACTGCCTACACCCAAAATATCAGTAGGAAAAAACAAAATCATAAATTGCTTAAGAATATATCCAAACCTTATCTTCCTCGTGATTTTGGGAGTTAAAAACATCAGATTTGTCACGGATCAACTCTTTAAGTTTTGCTTTCAGTTCTTCTTTGTTCTCATGTGCCTGATGCCAATGGAAAGAAAGAAACAGCATATAAGTGTTGTCCAGTAAAAAACATATACTGGGATAACTAATACTCTCTTAACACCTCGCCAACAAGGCTCATACCAAATCATAGGTTAGCCCATGAAATATGAGTCCTAAAGAATGGCTGAAGGAGTCAGATTTATATTAAAGTGCCTCTCCTGAGGAGGAAAACATACATCTGTTTCAATACTATCTTCTGCTTCAACGATAGCAGCACCAATAGTGGCCCCTGATGATAAACGCCGCACTTTGTGTGGCCGACCAGAGGATCCATTACCATTAGACTCCATTGTTTGCTGAAATGGAACAGGTGAAGGGCCGGAGGCAAGACGGGAACCGTGAAATTTCGCAACTGGAACCAAAGAATCAGGTTGAAGTTGAGGTTGTGCATCATCTCCTCTTTTAGATTGTGCTTTTTCTCGTTTGATTCTTTCTGCTTGACGCTATATGATGCCAGCATAGGAAAAATTATTACTGTATTCTTTTACCATCTAAAAGAATGAATTGTGCTCACATGTGATACATTCATTCCAAGAATCCTCAAGTTAGATGGTTATTTTAAGGTGCATGTATGCCCATAGAAACGTTAAAACAACTAAATGGGCAAACAGCAGAAGGTGTTTTTACACCCTTAACTCAGGAAGCTGTCCAATTACAACACAAAAGGCAATCTTGCCATCAAAAAATAATAGACAAGTTAAAATTTTTAGGAGTGGGATGATAATGGAACCTCTTGCACAAGCACTGAAAGAGGATTGAACACATAATAAATACCACATGATTGAATAGAGACTGCAGAACAAGGAAAGACCCAACCTTCTAAATGAAAAATTTAAACAAGATCACGAGCAAGTTTTCCAAAATAATTTTAATCATGGAGAAAAAACTAAACGTGAGTAAATTTTTGTTTTAAGTTAAAGAGAATCATATCGATCCTAAACTCAAAACAAACCTGATGCAAACGTGCTCTTTTCTGGAATATTTTATCTTCGTAGGATCCCACAGCTTGGATAAAATGCTCTACCCTGCTCAAATTTGGCTGACATGCAGTCAAAAGCATTACTTTAGAATATAAGATATGATGACTGGAATAATACATGACCAATACAAATAAGAGTAGCAGGCACCTTGCATCCATCAGTCAAATAACCACCAAACGATCTGAATTCCCTCTTGTATACTGCCATTAACAAGTTGATTGCACCCTGTAAATTAAAAAAAAAATTAAAAAGGGAAGTCTTCCGATTAAAACCACTTCTTCATAAAAGAATCCTATAGTGAACATTAAAACAATTCCAATGTAAAAGTACCCAACAGTAGAATAATTACTTCAACCATATACAAACCTCACGAATCTCTAGTGTAGGCATATGAGGTAAGAAATCGTTGCCAACAAAGAAGCATATGAATATAAAATCATCCACTATGCGTTCTAAGTCAATTTCAAAAGGAGGATTGGGGATTCTCATCTCATATTCCAGGTACTCCCTAAGTGTCCATATGTTCAGAAACTGCAAAGATGCAGATAACATGTTATAATTTATCCAAAGATTTCATTATAATCATTCAACTGTAAATTCAATTGAAAAGTAACCTGGTATGGCTTTCTGGCCACAGCTTTTCCATCAGCTTTCTCATCAAATTCCCCATCCTTCCGCTTTGCCTTCCCTTCACAATTTGCTGCTATATGGCCCATCTGACCACATAGGAAGCATTTATCTTGTCCAGGGGTGAAGACAATCTGAAATTATTCCATAAACCCTGTTACTATTGGGCAGAGAGGGGACGTGATAATAGAATGACAAAAACACCCTTCCAAGATGACCATTTCACTTGTAACGCCCACTTATTCCTATGAATGAGTAAACTAGCCAACCTCATAAAGTTCAAAATTGAAAGAAAAACAAGTCATACATAACATTTCAATTTTCAGGCAATTGATAAATAAAAATAAAATAGATAGCAGATATCTGCAAATTTAAAAAAATAAAAGTGCAAACCTCTCGAAGGATTGAAAAGTGAACTTCATGAGTGGCCAAGGCCAACATAATTAAATCAGCATCCTGTCAAGTGTCAGCAATTAGCAGAGTACACGAGTTTAGTCCACCAAAATAGGCCAAAGAAAATAAATAGAACACATGCATAAAATTTAAATAAAAACCGAAACACGGAGTGGAAATAGTGAAGGAGAGATATACCAAACCATATAGGCAATGTCGTGTGTTTGGATCAAAACCAGGAAGGTTCCTTTGGAGACGTATATATGACATAATTTTATGCTCTCCTTCACCGGGAACATTTGCATCAGATAGAATAACCTTCAAGAAGATGAAAGTAAGAGAACTGCTAAAACTCTCCACCGTGCCAAAAAGAAAGCAAGAAATAAAAATAAAAAGATGAGGTACCATAATATTAATAAATGATACTACCTTGATATTTTTCCACCCAGGATCATAATTTAATCTAAGGTGGATATAGTACTGCAAAGCAATTGACAGAACAGCCATAAAAGGAGTCCCAGGAGTGATAACATTCGAATCAAAAAGCTGTGATTCCTCTTTAGGAGGAAGTCTTCTGCCCTCCCTCTCAAACTCCTCTCGCAGTTGTGCTTCTTCAGCTGCCTGCAAAAAGAAAGTTAAGAACAAAATTATTACCAAACAGTCTTCTTTTGTTGCTACCATTTCAATCACTAAAGTGTGGGAGAATATGAAATATCAATACCAAAAATATCTTCAGGACCTAACATTCTATGCAGTATGAAGATTGCGTCGAAATCAACCCAACTATCTACACACATGTATACCGAAAAAAAGATGAGAAGACATACCGCCTCTGCAGCATCTTTCGCCGCTCTAAAACGCCTAGACCGCTGTTGATTCATTTTAGCTCGAGGGGCAACGCCATCTACCGTATGTTTCCAGATAAAAAGTTAGCTATCATCAGATAAACATAAATACACTTCATCTGCGTGTCAAAAATACATCTCACAACCTAAAACAAGCACTACTTACCAATAGCCATGTATAAAAGCTTTCGAGGACGGACCATAACAAACAATCTATCAATGTAATCAAATATGCATTGAAAAACTTCATCAAAAGTTGTCGGTGAAGGCTGCATGAGACGTCGAATAAGCCAAATTACATCAATTCTGAAAATTTCAACGAAACGCTAAACTAGAAACGATGGAAATTTCAATGTGTTGAGAGGGTTACCCTGTCTTCGGGGTGGAAGCAAGGATGAATAATCCCGTTCATGTCGAGATAAAGATTATCGTACTCGAGTTTATTTGGATTGGGTTTACTCGTATCAACCGGAATGGCAACGCCCTCGATAACCACCGGCTCCTCCTCGATAACGTCCACCACAATCAGCGAATACTTCTCCGCTAACCATCTGTAGAACGCCGGCACTCCCATTGCCAATAGCTTGCAACTGAAACCCCTCGCGGATCTCTAATAATTAATAAAAATCAAACACCAAGTGAAGAAACCTAAACCCCTAATATGGAGGAAAATAGGAAAGAAAACGATTGGAACTGCTTCAGGTTATTGTTTATATTGCTATTGTGTGTCTTTGGCGCTCCGTCGTGTTTAGGGCACCAAAATAATGTGAAGGGACGATAATACCCTTTGAGATTAGGGAAAACTGCTAGTTTTAAACTGTAACAGGTCTTTGTGCCTTCAATATGGTACAGGTATGGGCGGTTTGGGAATTTAAAATGATATTATCGTAAGTTATCGTTGGATTTCGCTGATTCTCACGACCTGTAGATGATGAACTATGATTGCCGGTATGGCGGTATCTAACATGTAGATCTACTTTTTTTTTTATTGAAATTAGTACATATTTCGGCAAGTACAATTGAAAATATGATACAAGTTTTAATATTTGTTTAAAAATTTAAATTCTTAAATTTTTTATAACATTAGATTTTTTTATATTTTTGACAAATTTATTTTTTTGTAAGTATCAATACTTGTCCAAAAACTTAAACCGTTATAAAAAATTAAGTATCAAAACTTGTCAAGAAAACACGAAAAATTCAATTCAAAAATATTATCAAAAGATCTAACATTTTAAGTTTATTGACAAATTTTAAAATTTGTCGTCTTTTAGCCGCACTCTAGACATGCCGCACACCAGAACTATCCACATATTTGGCATTAATTTTGTTTTTTTAATAGTGTAGAAGGTGATCATAAAATATTATCTGTTCATAGATAGCCTTAACCATTTGACAATGCAAATATTATCGTTTATCTTGCAAATAAAATTACTGAATTCATGTCTCTTAAGACGAATATCATAAATATAATCCCTATCATTAAAAAAGCAATATATTTTAACGAAAAATTATTATCTATCATTAAAAATACAAATAAACGATAAAAATCACTTCATACATTATTATTTGTTATTTTTATCTCTAAAATTAAAAGTGTAATAGTTGATAATTGATTTATTTTTTACAACCTTATTGATGAACCGGACATTGCAATGTTACAATCGATGCGATTGGAACTGACTAGAACATGCTAATACGACTTATACAATTGAGTGTTAAGTATTACTATAATGATGTACACCAATTAGTTTGACCAAAACCGACTTCAATGAAAGAGTGGAAATATTTTTAGATAATCGGAATGATGAGTCATATATTAGCATTCTGTGTTAATTTTAAAAAAAAAATTAATCAAGTTAAGTAAAAAGATATTTGAACCAATAAACTGATTCAAGTTAAATTAAAATTTAGTCAACTAAACCCTTATCAATAATATTTAGAAAAAAATTCTCTTTCAAAAAAAAACTTTTTAAAGCATAATATGATATTTTAGGTTTAATAATTTATTTATTTAAAACTTCGAATTTTCCATTTTGGGATAATTTTAATTTTTTTTATAATTTAACTTGTTTTATAGGTTTTTTTAAATATATATAGATTATAAATATTTTTAAGTATCTTTTGTTGAAAGGGAACAATTTTCATATTTTAAAAGTATCATGGACATAAGTGATATTTCTAATTTTAAAGGGGGTAAAATTGAAAGAAAGAAAGAAAAAAAGCGTTTTCTTAATTTCCTTTTTTATCAAAAGGAATGAAATTTCATTGGAAAAACAAGTTACAAGTACAAACATAGATTCGGGGGTAAGGGTGGGTTCCAGAAAGTTAAATCTTGATGGTTCCTAGCGTATTTAGCAAGCCAATCCGTTGCTTGGTTACAAGACATAGGAACGAAAGAAAAAGAACGAGAGGCAAAATAGTCGACCTCAGATCTGATATCTTCCTCGATTGCTGAAGAAGCCCAGTCATAAAGGGAACCCGAACGCAATCTTCCTATAACAGCTTGGCAATCGGCCTCAATGATAATATTAGAAAATCCGTTTAGGGATGTGAGAGATATTCCAAGCATAATTGCAAAGGCTTTTGTCGCCGCTACGGACGGAGCTAGAGTTGGTGCGGAGACTCATTGTATAAAGGATCTTGAACTATCTCGCACAATTGATGCCGTTGTAGCCTTCCCAGTGAGGCAATCGAGAGCAGCATCGCAGTTGATCTTGATGGAGTCAATAGGAGGAGGAATCCACCGCCTCGAAGCGGCAGATTGAGGAGATTTATCCAAAGGGCAAGGAGACGTTGCATGAGAAAACTTCGTGTAAGCTCGTTCTACACGTTGCATTCGAACACCAAGGCATTCATCGATTTCCAAATCATCCATAAGAGAAAAGCGATAAGTACGCATCCTTCATCGAAATTCCCCAATCTTTGGAAGTCATTAATTTTAGCCCACCGCTTAGGAAAATCGGGAAAACCAGAAGAAGACGGTGAGTAGTTGAAACTTGAGGCCATCTAGACTGCTTGCGCAAAAGAACAGAAAAACAGAAGATGTTCGATGGATTTCGTTTCGGCCCCGCATCGTGGGCAGCAATCCGAATCTTGAAATTTACCATGAAAGCGAGCAGCGAGGATACCTTTTGTAGGAACAATATTGTGACAGAGCTTCCATAGGAAGGAGTGAATTTTGAGAGACACCTTCAAACCCCATATAGACCTCCAAAAAGCTTTCTTCGATTCAGGGGCGTCGCTCGACGAAGGGTCAAAGGGCGGCCTTAAGTTGTCCTCAATGAACATGTAACCCGATTTAGCAGAATATTCACCATTCCTTGTCCCAGCCTAAATAAGGGTCTTTGACGCCTAGTCCTCCTATCGGGATGGTCAAAATTGCCTCTACTTTCTTATGAGAAAAGGGAGATCAATCTTTGGTTTGTTCCATGACCTCTGGTCGGGATTCATGTTGTGACAGGATCCAGAATCCAGGGAGCTTAGGGATCCAGTTATCCTTCCAGGTGGAGATGCTTCTACCATTTCCGACCCTCCATAGTGAGTATTCCTTAATAATTTCGATCCATTCCCTAATACCTGTCCAGGCTCATGAAGGGTTGTTTCACCTTGGAGCTTCGAAAATGTTTCCGTTTGAAAAATAAATTCCACGGAAAATTTGAGCTATAAAGGAATACGGGTTCTTAATAACTTTTCACGCAACTTTTGTAATCAGGGCTTTGTCAAATGATCTGAGGTTTCAAAAACCTAGGCCATCTTGATCATTGGGACGACAAATGTTTCTCTATTTAAGCCAATGAATGCTTTTCTCTTTGTGCCCACTGTTGTTCCACCATAAGTTAGCCACTAGTGAGCAGATCTCATCACAGAAAGTGACTGAGAGTAGAAAACACTGCATCACATAAGTGGGAATGGTCTGGGCAATTGCTTTGATAAGAATTTCCTTCCCTGCCTGATTCAAGAATTTAGATTTCCATCCTCTTAGTTTGTTCTGCACTCGTTCATTGATAAAAGCCAGTGCCTCCTTTTTACTTCGCCCCTAGAAGGAAGGCAGACCGAGGTACATGTTATCTTTCTCTATTGAACGAAAGCCAGTATGTTGGAAAGATGAAGTTTGAGTTGAGTACTTGTGTTCAGGAGAAGAGGACCGATGATTTTTGAAAGTTAATCGTATGTCCTGTCATTCTTTAAAAAAGGTGTAGGATATGGAGGGCAGCATCACAATTCTCTTTATTTTCCGCCGAGAACATTAGGTAGTCATCGGCAAACAAAAGGTGACTCAAAATTGGGCATCGTCTATTAATTCTTAACCTTTAAAACGGGAGGTCTCCACCTTTTTTCCGTAATCCGGGATAAGATGTTTGAAATGAAGATGAATAAAAAGGAAGAGAGCGGATCTCCCTGTCTAAGTCGTCTCTTGAAAGTAAAATCTCCAAATTTCTCCCCATTTAAAACCAAAGAAAAGGATGCGGAGGAGACGCATTTCATGACTATACTAATCCACCAGTCGCAGAACCTCATTCTGTTCATTACAAGCCTAAGAAGATCCCAGTCCACTTTATCATATGCCTTCTCAATGTCGATTTTGAGAGACATGAGACCCTTCTTTCTTTTCTTAGCACGTTTAACCGCATGACATGCCTCGTTAGCTAAGATAATGTTATCATGGATGGATCTGCCTTGAACAAAAGCTGATTGATAATGAGGGATGATGTCAGGAAGGAAAGTTCTGAGTCTTGAAACCATGATCTTAGTAATAACCTTAAGAGAGAAGTTGCATAGACTGATCGGCCGAAAGTGAGACACTTAGTATGGATTTTGTTTCTTGGGGATAAGAACAATGTTGGTTTTATTTAGCTCGTAGTCAAGAAAGTCATGTTTGAAGAACGCCGAGACCATCCTTATGAGATCTCCTTTTATTGTCTCTCAAAATTTTTGATAGAAACATCCAGGGAAACCATCTGACCCTAGGCTTTAGTGGCACTCATGCTGAAGACTACTCTTTTTATCTCTTCTTCAGATACTTCTTTGCTCTGTTTAGTGTTCATTACATGGGTTACGAGCTGTGGGATATAATCACTGAGGCATTGGAATTTCATGGAATGATCCTTGGCAAACATTTTTTGGAATTATTGCTGCAGGAAGTTCGCAATATCCGTGGGTTCCTCGAGCCAAGCTTCGTCATCATTTTTTATTCTAATGATAGAGTTGATTATCTGATGATGAAAAGTGGTGGCATGAAAGAATTTATTATTTTTGTCTCCCTAGTTTAGCCAATTAATTCTGGATCTTTGGTGTCAATACCTCTCCTCGCTCTCCCACTCTAAATCCAACTCTTTTTTAACTGCTTATATTCTTCCAATTCCGAGCCAGTAAGTTTCCGCCTTTGGTAGTTTTTAATCCGGGTCATCAGGATTTGTTTCTCTGTTTGGATTTCAATTTGTTCCACCTTATTAAAGCAGTTCTTGCTTTTCTAATTTTCCTCCCAAACATGCGGTGGATTCTTCCATCGGTAGAGGATTTTTATTCTTTTTTAACAGTCTGAGGACATTCTTCGTCCAAAAGTCATTTAGTTTCAAGTTTAAATTCCTTTTTGTATTTTCTGGAAAAGCCCTGGGGAAGGAGGATGATAGGAGCATGGTCGGAAGCGAGAGCGATGTCCATGATTCCCAGAGCTTTAGGGAAGGATAAACTCCAATCAGTGGAACACAAGATACATTGCAGCTTCTCCAGAATAACATGTTCACTACTTCTTTGATTGTATCATGTAAAAGAACCTTCCTTTATTGGCAATTCAAGTAGACCAGTGGAATCGACAAAATCAGAGAAGCAACTAGCCTCGACGGGATTAAAGGGGGTTCCGTCTTCCTTATCCCCTTGGTTGGTGACAATGTTGGAGTCACCAATCACGAGCCACTTTACATTATTAAATCTTCTGAGTTGCGAAACCTCCTCCCAAAAAGCTTGCTTTTCCTCTCTATATGGTGGGTCGTAGTTGAACGTTCCAAACAGTTCTTCTCTTTCGTGTATGATCACTTTTGTGTCAATAAATTTTTTTCCATTTTTGAGAATAGTGATTTTTGCATCATTTGTCCACCATAAGGCAAGTCCCCCTACAATTCATTGTGGCTCCACATAGAAGGATAATTCCATCTTCATCTTCATCTTAATCTTTTCAAGATATCTTTTTTTGTTTAGTTTCGCTCAGGAACACGATAGCCGGTTTGTGCTTTGACACCGAGTTTCGGAGGGCTCTAACGGTCTCCTTATTTCCCAGCGCGCATACATTCCAGGCTAAAACAACCATTGAAAAATAGACAGGAAACGAAGGGGAAAACCGACTGGCAGACCAGATAGGATTCTGAAACCCAAGCTCGATAAGAGAGCATAGCCTTTACCAAAGCTGAAATAGCCGTGAAATACCTTAAAACCAAGAAGAAACATAAAGGCCAAAAGCCCCAACTCCACGAACAGAAAAATTAAGCAATGGAAAACCAATCAATGCATCAAAATGCAATCACTCAAAATCAAACAGAGGCCACACAGACAATCCTAGCCACACCAATCATTGCATAGAGAAAAACAAACTTGCACAGCAAACAACCGAGGGGAAGGAAGAAAAGCAAGACCGTCACCAATAAACAAAAGCAGAGAGGATGATTCACCAGGAGCGGGGCAAGGCGGAAGGAGTCAACATGAGAGAAAGGGATTAGAAAACCAGAAGCGGGATCAAAAGGATAGAGGCCATGAAGGAGCACAAATACCTGAACGGAAAGGCCTATCACCAGTCAGGTGATCTCTAAATCGACGGACGAAAATCGACAAAACAAGGTCGTCCGAACAAAACCGCAACAGAGACTTTGTGAATTCCCGTTCCTGAAACCACGAACTCTGAAGCCCTGCCCTGACTCACCCCACTGGGAGAACTAGAACCGACGACACTGTAATGGTGAGAGAACAACCAACAACCACGACAAAATGATCGAGCAACAACCAGTCTGAGTGGTGGACACTAAGGTTAGGGAGATCTAAGTTTTGTGCGGTAAATTAGGGAACCAATTTATTAGTTGTTGTTTTCTTTACAACAATCTCAGTTTATCCTTCTTCTTTTTTACTTTATGGGTAATCTTTACCAGTGGTCCCTTTCGTTTAGGGTGTGTTCTATTTTGGTCACCAAAATTCAAAAACGATTATTCTGGTCACTTACGTTTAGAATCGTTTCTATTTTGGTCCCTTGGCTGTTTGTCTCCGTTACTTAAAAAAATTAATGTCTAATTTAAGCCCCAAACTTTCAAAATTTTATTTTTCACCATCTTCCCTAAAAATTATAAAACTAAAACCCCAAAAATTAATTCAAAACCCCAAAAATTATTTTTCACCATCTCAAATATGCTAGCAGTAGACTATTAGTTATCATATTTGAACCACCACCACGCTCTTCAACCTTCAATCCAAGATGTGAAACCTATTTGAGATGGTGAAAAATAATGTTAAATATCCCTGGGTACTTTTCTAGGCTTCCTAGAACTAGTATCCGACGAAGATGGCTTCTTTAGTTGCTTAGGCTTGTCTCGTTTTTCCTTTGTGCATTCCCCATTTGCACTTGCAGACGAACTTCGCCTTGATGATTTAGGCGAAGAGTTTAGACTTCGTGAGACTTTCTCACGTTTCTCCTTTACTGAAGAATCTCCATTTTCATGCGCAGATGAACTTCGTTTCGATGATCTTGGCACTTCTCGTTTGTTTTGAAAAAATTGTATATCAAATCAAAACTATGATGCAAAAACTTAATCTATCAATTCATATGTTAAATATCGTTTCGAATACAAGCATAAACATGTGCGTACCTATTTTATGAACAATACTATGTCAACAAATTCGATTCATACGATAATAATATTTTGAGGATTCAACTAAAACGTTTTAAAGTTTGGGATCAATTTAGAATTTAAGAATAGTGTAATAAACCCGAAACCGATACATGCTGTACCTTGAGAGACAACTTTGGTAGGTTCCTCCTCCCTTACTTCTCCATTAGCCAAAGGTTCTGGTGCTGCTGATTTAAACTCGTTCATCTGCATTTATATGAATCATGGTGTTTCCCCTTTTACATTGACAATTTTTTTGTGATTATTTTCCACCATATCTAATTCCTTTATCTTTAAGCCTCTGCTCAATGCGCCGCCTCTCTTTTTTGGCGGTTTCCTCAAGGTTGACATGACTTGCAGGAGGTTCCGATGAAAGAGGAGGTTTGGAGGAAATATGCAAAAAAGCTAATTTCACTTCAAAATCAATTCAAATAATGCAGCTCCACCATCATAACAAGTATAAGCTCAGTTCAAATCCAGTCCATTTCTAATGATCAGAATTTTGAATCCTTAATTTACCATCACTAAGGTATTGAAACATTTACAAATTAAGGGGAAAAACAGATAGAAGAAACTTACGGTGGTAGAGAGGAGGAAGGAGATGACGTGGGATAATAGGTGTGTGCCTTGATGATAGAACCAACAGCATGCCTGTGAATTTTACATAGTTGATAGATAAAATGTGTTAGGATATAAATGGTAACAAAAACAAATATAATCAACTAATATGCTAACTAATAGTCTACTGCTAGCCTATTTGAGATGGTGAAAAATAATTTTTGGGGTTTTGAATTAATTTTCTGGGGTTTTAGTTTTATAATTTTTGGGGAAGATTGTGAAAAATAAAATTTTGAAAGTTTGAGGGTTAAATTAGAAATTAATTTTTTTAAGTAATGGAGATTAACGGCCAAGGGACCAAAATAGAAACGATTCTAAACATAAGTAACCAGAATAATCGTTTTTGAATTTTGATGACCAAAATAGAACACACCCTAAACGAAAGGGGCCATTGGTGAAGATTACCCTTACTTTTCTTTTTTTTTTTTTGAAAATCCTATTCTAGGTGAAAGCAATGCTCCTGAGGGGTCTTGAACCCGAGACCTAAAGGGAAGGGAGTGGAGCAGGTGAGCGTGCTTTGACCACCAGGCCATCATCGCATGCTCACTTTATTTAATTGGTTTACCACCAATACGAATGAATCATATGCATTTGATTCTAAAGATGGTCATAACTTTTCTTAATTTCCTTTGATAAATGTTTCCAAAATACGGAAAATATTTGTACCCAATAGTCGTGCAATATAAGCATGGTCTGCTAAAAAAAACTTAACGGATTGAAGTTGGTGGCAATTGGAAATTTGGAATGTATTATATTCCCAATATAACCTGACTAATTTTCGGCCTACAATGATACGGTACTTGGGCTTAAAGTGGCTAAGGCCCAATGAAGCCACCGATGATCAAGTTGAACATATGAGTAGCAGCTTCAACAATCTCCAGTAATTCAATAAGAGATCTTTTCCCCTAAGGTACCATACCAGCGAGGCCAGTGACTAATTTTTAATGTTCTGTTAGATTACATAAGAGTATACGATTGACTATAAATTTTAAAATTATTATACGTCTAAAACAAGAATTGAACACTCGACCATTATTTAAGATATGAAAAACTTCTATCATTTCACGTAAATCTCGTATTTTACTCGGAGACACTTTATTTACATCTCACCTAAATTTTATAAACATTAGACCTCAATAGCTCTCGGCCACATGCGGCGTTGTCGTCCAACCGACGGTTGATAAGCTGAACTTAGTTTTCATAGGCCAAGTTGGTATGGAGATTGTCAAGAAATTGTGGTAATGGTCATAACATTTAGCTATGGAGATGTCTAAGCTTCTAGGCCTCACAATGTTGCAAAGAGTACCAAAAGCTTCACCGAAATGAATGTCCCCTCCACCGAGCTGGCTTGGACCCCTTCGAATGGACCGTTGTTCCCTAAAACGCCAAACATATATTCATACAGTTGTATCGTAGACCACCATCTGAAAACATCGCATTTATTGTACCCATCATCTTACACGGTACATGCCGCGCTCCGTGTCTTTAAGGTACGTCCGTAAGTCCTTTGGCGTTCCGGAATCCGGATTCATCATAGCCGGGCCTTCCCGTTTCTTATTTTATTTCCTTTTTTTAATAATGGGTTTTTCAAAAAGTTGACGCCTTTTCCATTTTTTATTAATTGTTATGTGTCATGTGTGTGTTTTTATTATTAATTGTTATATCTCAAGCTGGCTATATCCAAAACAAAATTAAATAGTAAGGCTGGAAGCACTGACGAATCTAAAAATATTTTTGAAACTAAAATTAAGTTTTTTATATTTTAAATCCAAACATGCAAACCTCGATCCAATCTTTACCAAAACATTGCCCGTCTGTCCCGTACTCAAAATTCAAGGACCATCACTGTACTAATATGTATAAGGAATTTTTTATCCTACATTCGAACGCATATTGACCCCGATTCAACATTTACCAAAATATTGTCCCGCCCGTTCCATACTCGAAATTCAAGGACCATCAATGTACTATATATCGTCAAAAAAAAAACTAATATATATGTAAGGGAAAAACTTTGATATATAAATTTGTATAAACCTTATTAGATTTAGAGTTTAGTGTTGAAAGTATAAGTATAGTTGGTTTAAAGTTTGTTAGTAGTTAGAGTCTGTTAGCAGAGGTTGATAATTAGTTACATTGTTAGGCTTTATGTTTGTTATTCAATGAGAATGAAATACTTTTTCAACATTTAAATGTTTATATTTATAGATTAAAATTTAGGGTTTAGGAGTTAGAGTTTGGGATTTAGATTCTAAAGTTTTAAATTTAATAGTTTAGAATATAATTGTTAAAGAAGAGTTATGTAAATATTTTTATACACATATTGTGCATAGAAATATAACCCTATAAATAATGAATGTGATTAAAGAGTTGAAAAAAGGCCAGAACGTACGTACGTACGTAGCCGTAACGAAGCATTGAGAAGAGCATGCTTTAATCAGTGAAGACCGGCTCTGGCTCTCTCTGGACCTTAGAACATGGGGAGTGCCTTGGATATACACAGGCGTGAACCAAGTGGTCCTCCCTACATTTAATTTTCCATATATATTTTTTATTTATGAACTATATATATCCACAACTCAAAAAAATCCATGTATCAGAGTTCTTTCGATTGGTTTTCGACATAATGATATAGTTGGACAAATTTTGTTAGAGCTAATGTAATTTGAATTTCGTATATGGTTCATAAAATTCTATGTATTTTTATTGAAAATATATTTCCGTCCTTTAAAATTTTATAAATTCGCCCCTTAACATAAAAAAAATTTGTCCGTTATTGAACAGATAAAATAGATAATGTTTCATTCATATACGTAAATGACGATAGTCAAAAAAGAGAGGAGAGAAATGATGTGAAGATGGTGGGGTTCTTGAACCCGGAAAGGTGTTTTGACGATGCAAAACATGGAGGGATCTTGCAGATGAGACAGAAAGCCATAGAATTAGGGCTTCTGAACTAAATGATGAAATGGTTTGAAGGCATCAAAACCTGCAAAATAAGAGCAAGCACGTACATGCATGTGAATCGCTGCAACGGATTCAAAGAAGCAGAAGCTCAGAATTTTAGAAAAGCCACTGCCAAGTCCTTCGCCACTCTTAACATTTATTGTCCTCTGAAAATATAAACCAATCAATGGAAAACTAATGACATAAAATAGAGGAATAACAAAATATTTAAGGGTTGGTTTAATATTATTTTAAAAAATACAAACAAAGGTCAGATGTAATGACATAAAATGGACCACCCAGCCTGAACATGGATAGTAAAATGGACATATACTTCATCAAAAACTATTGTTTTAAAAATGTTTTGAAAAATATTTTTAAAATGTTTGATTTAAGATTTAAATGCTTAATATTATTGTTAAAATTTACTTTTGAGAAAAAAATGATCATTTTAGACATGTTGTAAACTAACAATCTACATAAAATTATACTACATTCTTTAATTTTATAATATGTGAAATATATCAACTTAAATTATGAAAAAAATGAAAAAAATAATAATCTTTTACAATAATTATATATGTTCCACGAAAATATTTGAACCCAACAAGTGGTCTCAGTGGAAAAACGGATGATGTTCATCTTAGGAGACTCGGGTTTAATCGCTTTGTCTGTAATGTGTGTGTGCATTGTTAAAGGGTTATAAACATATAATATCTTATAATCACCTTAGATTATTCAAAAAAAGAAAATTTTAAATAATTTAATTTGAAAATTTGACATAATTAAATATAAAATTTTCAAACTCTACAAATAATTTATTAATTATATATTCATGTTTTAATAAAAAAAATTACAAATTTACGAATTGCATGTTTAACGTTACTTGTAAGTGCAAAGTGTTTTTAACCTATTTAGCAAAAAAACAATATTGAAGGAGCCTAAATATATTTGGTTGGTGAAGAATTGCTAGAGAAAGGAAAAGAAAATTTAAATTTTCTTATACTTTTCAACTTTGTTAGGCAGTACTGAATGATAACAAAATCTTTTAATTCTTTCATCTTCTTTCACCAAGCACTCTTTTTACTTTCTTACCCATTCAATTATGTATGTTTTGGATTTTCTTGAGTAAATCTCTGTAAATGTATTTGGTTTGAGATTTGAGTTTCAAAGCTTTGAACAAGAAAATGGAAATGTTCAAAAGCAACATCATTTGAAACTTGAACATAAGCATCCCAAACCGGAAAATTTCACTTGGCAAATAGCAAGAAATTATCTATTGGTAGTAAGTAATGTTGAAAAGTAATGCGTGTAAGAATAGAAACATAGGCAATTGAAGTGGGCGGCCTACCTCTCAAGTCTCAAGTCAAGTACGAAAGTACAGTAGAAGGCAGGATATTATTTCTTTGCAATTCCGGATTTATTTACTGTAAATACACATGATAATTGATTGCCATAATATCTGTTATTCAACAAGTGCACCCAAGGCCAACATGATATGACAAAAAACGCGTTTACGTGATTTGAATCTGTGAAAGAGAGAGACCGTGATGTCCTATGGGAGGGCAACAATGGGGTTTCCTCCAGGCTCCAGGCATGTCCTATAAGCTCTCACACCCAAAAAACACCCATGGCCTCTTCTCCTGTCCCCACAACCCCACATGCCTTCCAATAACCCTTCAGCCTCACACCATATATACCCTCCTCTAAACCATTCTCTTCCAATAACCTGTGTTTAGTGTTTTTACAGTCTTGAAAAGGAAAAGAGAAATGGCGATCGGGAAAGCAAACAGATTGCCTCAAACGGCAGTGATCAAGCAAATCCTGAAAAGATGCTCCAGCTTGGGGAAGAAGCAAAGCTACGATGAACAAGGACTCCCCGTGGATGTCCCCAGAGGTCATTTCGTTGTGTACGTCGGGGAAAACAGGAGTAGGTACATCGTTCCCATCTCTTTCTTGACCCGACCAGAGTTCCAGACCTTGCTCCGTCAAGCTGAGGAAGAGTTCGGTTTCGATCACCACAAGGGCCTCACCATTCCTTGTGAAGAAGTTGTTTTCCAGTCTCTAACATCCATGCTCAGATGCTAAAACTAAGCCTGCTTAATTCTTCTTCTTCTTTTGCACAAGAAGCTAATTCACTTGCTTCTCTTACATTTTTTCTCTCACACAAAAAAACCCAGGAATATTATTTAGTTTATGTCTGGGTTTTAGGTTTGTAAATCTGAGAAAGTTTCCTCGCTGTGGTGTGTGTTGTAAATCAATTCAAATGCCAATGTACCCTGTGAGAGAAGTAATGTCAAGAATGTTGGGGTTGTTTTTATTTTCCTTTTCTTCTGCATTATCTGTCTCCTCCACGCTCGCAGGTTCAGCACACGCTCCCTGCTTCTTCTGCCTTTTTTGTCTCATTGTCTCTAATCTTCCACTTCTTTTATTTTTGGGGAGCTTCTTTCTGGTTAACTCAACAGTTAAATCCGTTTGAAGCAATATCTAACAGACAACTCATTGGAACCATGGAATGTTTTGCCCGAGAAAGAAGGGAAAATCCATCAGAATCAGATTAAGAAAGGAAGAAGGTTGAAGACAAAGGAAACTTTGCTTGGTTTTCAAAGTTAAAGCTGTCTGCATTCCTCGTTTCCAATTCTATGCTACACATATAGACATACTATTCTTTAATTATGTTTTAGGAGTAATTAATTCTGAAAAACTCAATATATAAATCTAATTTTTAGACTCGAATCCAAATAATATAACTCGGATATATTTTATGTTTTCCACCACTTATATTTGTTTATTTTTTTACCTTTTAAACCAACCATCATTCAGTTGTTCTACTATATAATTTAATTTTTTTTTCCATTGAAACTCAAAAATGTTTAGATGGCATTGATCGATCAACATCCATCTAGGATTTCCATGTGATGGGGACCCACGGAGAAGAAATCACGTATATGCTAGAGAAGATGATCAACAATAGCTGCAGTCAAGTCAAGTCAAGTGATGTCCCACATATTGGACGGCTCAGATTGCAGACCAACTTACCCTAAATCTAGAATAACACACCAATATAATATACGATCGTCCACATTGAGGCAAATGATTTGGTGCAGCCATTACATGTTGAGATGACAAGGATCCTCGTCATTCGTCAAGATCATACTCACACTACTCTCATGTTTGTGGTCAAAATTTGATTTTTGATACCTCTACTATGTTAAAATTTATGATTTAATTATTATATTTTCAAATCGTTAATACTGTTAACTATTCCTATTAAAGTGTTGACATGCATTATTAAAGTACGAGATCAAATTATACCGATCCTAAAACTTATCCCTTTCAAACGACATTATCAGTGGTCCGTCACCTAAACTAAACATCATAATTCCAAGCTCTATCAATGGACTCCATCAAACCAATGCCTTTGCTTTTCTTTATAGGAATAAATTATAGAATACTTTTGAAAGAAGAGGAGAAGAAGGATGGATGGATGGATTTGGTGTAGGTTTAAATGCTTGTATATAGGTGAGAAATGGAGTATAACCGTTTTGGAATCTCTTTTATTTAAAGGAAAGGATTTGGGAGTTGAAAATATACTACAGCCTACAGTACAGTACATTGTGGGTAGGTGGTGGTTCAATATATATATATATATATATATATATATAGCTTTTGCTTAGGGGAGTAGGCTTTATTTATGGAGGCTTTGAATTGGTTTTACCATGTTAAAGCAGAGCACCCTCTGTAGTTTACCATTCTAGTGAAAGATGGCATTTGAACAAGGACGCTCGTTTTCAATCGTATTCTTTTATTTATCTGTGGATATAAATAAAAATTATTTGTACATTTTCGGTACTCCTACTTATATCTCAATACTAAAAAATATTGCAACATTTAATTTTAAGCCCTAACTCTAAATTTTAAATCCTAAACTCTACACCCTATACCATAAAAATACACAATACCCTAAATTTTTTAAATCTTAACCATAAATTCTAATCTAAAACCCTAAACCCTAAACCTAATTTTGAACATGGGGCATAAAATATGGGCACCAAAAAGGGGCAGAGGATTTCCATCCATGTTGATATAGTAGTTAATGACCCTTCTGGTTACTTAGGGCTTTGCCCTGACTAATTAGGATTGACTCGCGTCGTACACTTAATTTTGGTGGGTAAATCTCACCGTAAATTTTTTTTGCATACACAATGTCTCGAGTTCGAGACCTGCTTAAGTGATACTAAGTCGTTTACTACTTGGGCCAACTTCATTGGTTATTAGTAAAAACACTTTAACACTTTATTAACATTCCTAATAATTGATATGATTATTGTCCTATATACTGGCGGTGGAAACTTTTAGTTTCCACAAGTGCCTTACTTTTAGGATTTAGGGTGTATGATTTAGGGAGTTTAGGTGTAGGAGTTTAAAATTTAGGGATAGTGGTAAGAATTTAGAGTTTAGGATTATAATTCAGAGTTTATAAGTTAAAACCTAAATCATAACCATATTACCCTAAAAATAAAACCCAACCTCTAGAAATAAAATCTCAACCTCTAAACCTTAAATTCTAACCATAATCTCTAAATTCAAAACTCCTACACCTAAACTTCTAAACTCTACACTCTAAACTAAGACCCTAAACCTTAAAACTAAAGCTATTGCGGAAATTTTTAATTTTGACCATATATGATATAAATCATAATTGATAATATCAACCAGACAGTATGGTTTTACCATAGTTAATTGCCATTCCTAATAACTGATAATGCATGGTTAAATTTACACTTTGGATTCTTAACTTTCAAAATATTAATAAAAAATGAACTTAGTGGAGAGTTTGGATACGATTTTCTTGGGAAAACTTGCTGTAATCTTTGACCATAAGTTCATAGTAATGTGCTGTGCTCCTTGGCTCTATCCATTTATACTTTATTAATCTAATAATCAAACAATTAACGGTAAACTACACCGGATGCCACTAAATTATGGCCCATAACTCAAAAATACCATCAAACTTTAAAACGCTTCAAAACTAGCACTGAACTTTAATATTTGAGTTAAAAATTCTACTTTGTAGTTAACTCAAAAGGATATCATTTTGGTGCGGCTGTTTTGAAGCCTAATTTAGCCTAAAAAATGTCATTTTGCTAGAGAAAAAATGTGAAAACCACGCACTTTAGGTATTTTAAACCCAAGACCTTTAGAAGAAAGAGCTAAGCCTTAACCACTGAACCAACATAACATTATATAATATTTTACCACAAATATTATATATCTCAAACTAATTCAGATTAATTCAAATTATTTTATAAAATAAATAATATTATAAATGATATTAGCATATAAAAATATAAATATATATTATTTGCATGTACATATATAAATAAAAATATATTATTAATAATATAAATATATTATTTTAAAAACCTCAAATATTTATAAAAATAATATATTTATATTATTAATAATATATAAAAACCCTAAATCATAAATTGTTAACCCACAAACCCCAACCCCAAACTTAAATTCTAAACTTTAGAGTTTATGATTTAAGGTTTAAGGATTTTTTATATTTATATTTTATATTTTTTTAAAATAATATATTTATATTAAAAATAATATAAAAATATTTTTATTTAAATTATATAAACTTATCTATTTGGTTCAACCAAATTATTTTATAAAAATTAATTCTATAAATGATATAAAATATATTATTTTTACATATATCAATAAAATATATTATTTTTAAAAACAAAAAATATTCATAAAACAATATATTTATATTATAAATAATATATAAAAAACTATAAACCACAAACATCAAATTATAAAGTTTAGGGTTTGAGGTTTGAGGTTTGAGCTTTGTAGTTTAAGGTTTAAGATTTAGAGTTTAGAGTTTTTATATAATATTTATAATATAAATATATTATTTTTATGAATATTTGGAGTTTTTAAAATAATATATTTATATTATAAATATTATATGCAAAATAAAAACAACACACTTTAATTTTTATATTATATATATAATATATTTTAATATTATTTATAATATTATTTATTTTATAAAATAATTTGAATTAATCTGAATTAGTTTGAGATTTATAATATTTGTGGTAAAATATTCCATAATGTTATGTTTGGTTTAGTGGTTAAGGCTTAGCTCTTTCTCCTTAAAGTCTTGGGGTTCAAAACACCCTAAGCACAAGATTCTCACATTTTTCTTCTAGCAAAACGACGTCGTTTTGGGCTAAATTAGGCTTCAAAACAGCCGCACCAAAACGACGTCGTTTGGGGTTAATGGCGGAGTGACATTTTCAACTCAAATATTAAAGTTCAGTGCTAGTTTTGAAGAGTTTTAATGTCCAGTGGTATTTTCGACTCAAAGGCCATAGTTTAGCGGTATCCGGTGTAGTTTACCCAACAATTAATTAAATTGCTTTTGGAAGAAATTTCGAATCGTCGATTGAAAAACAACTCCTGGTCTTATGTTATTAATAATACTTGAAAAAGTTTTATTCATATGTTCTTTATAGAATAATATATATACACATTGCAAGACGAATCAAAACAAGCAACTAAAAATTATGCCAATAACATTGCAATCCAATAAATCAATCTCTATCAATATCAACCAAATAATCATGTCAATCAAATCTCTTAACGTATGTCGTAATATCAAGCAAATAATCCTGCTAATTAAATCCCTTAACGTGTGTCGTAATATCCCCTCAAGTTGGAGCATGAAGATCTGAAATGCCCAACTTGCTAAGAAAATAATAAAACTATTTCTTTCCCAAGGTCTTGGTAAAGATATCTATAAACACCTCACGCCGAGTTAAGAGCAAATGACGTTACTAATTAAAACAAAACTGATTCGAGTCGGAACTAAACAAATAACATATGTGTAATATTCAAACAAGACATAACACATAATTTTCATAACAAAACATAAAAACTCAACCTTGAATCATACAAATGGTGGGCTAACAAAAACCTTTAACTTAACAAACACTTGTTACAACCTTAGCATATCTAAACATGTAACTATTTTCAATCAAACAAACTCATTCATACAAGGATATCATATCAACCATGTTCATACAATCAATACAAGATCAATCATGTACATAGCCTATTCGAATCATCTCTCAACTAGACACAATATTAAATCCTATGCAATTCGAACCCTTCAAGTAATCAAGAAGCATTTTAGATGCATTTTCACCTAACCAACCAAGTATTTAAATCAAGTTTACATCATTCACATAATTAGCAATACATAAGGCAATTCAAAAATATATACAAGATGCATATTAAGCTTTAGTCAAACATTATCCACATTACATATATATATATATATATATATCAACATATAACCTTTAACATATCAAACATAATTAATTCAATCATTACAACTATCATCCCTTATGTCTTACATAATCCAACTACTTATATATACAAAGTTCAAATGCATGTGACACACTATATACACATATCTATGCCACCTCCTAGGAGTCTAAACAAAAAGTTATATATCATACTTGTCTTTAGCTTGCGATATGCTCCCAGATTAGATGAGATTAGCTTCGGAATCAAAATGACCTGTAGGCTTGGTGGTAGATCGTGACTCGTAGAGGTTGAAATTTGAGGTGGATGTCATTGCTTGACTAGTTGTTGATCAAACTCTTCTAGAATCGACTTAAGAGAGTTGTAATCATTTCAATGAGTGTAGCTCTGATACCAATTGTTAAGTTGATCACACATTTGCAAAGGGCCAAGAGGGGGTGAATTGGCGATAAAATTTTTGGTGGGGGAAAATATGGAAAAATAAAATTGTGACACAAAGCAATTAGAGTGGTTCAAGTTCTCCAAACGAACTCTACATCTACTACCTTAGTTCCCACTAAGGATTTTCAATCAATTCACTACTTGAATTTTTCCTCTTTTCTTGGATAAGAAGGGAACCTTACAATTTGATTAAGCTTTCTACCTAAAGCTTAATCCACTCACTTTTATAAGAAAAGTATTTAGTAAACTCTAAAAATCCCTCTCAAAGGATGATTTTTTACCCAATTACAATTTCACACTCCCCAAATTCACAATAAAATATTACAATGAGAATACAAGAGTTGGGTACAAAAATTTGACTCTAAAGGTGCAAAGTTTGGATTTGGGTGCTTTGATGTTGCTTGTAGGTTCAATAGTTGTTGCTTGTTCAGTTGAGACTTGTTTTTATATCATTGTATTGAATTCTAGCCGTTTGGGTAGTTGGGATCATCAAGAGAGCCATTGGGATGCAATTTCTCGCAATAAATGCAGCTCTGGTGCCTACCGTATCAGTACGGCTAGGGGGCGTATCGATACCTGTATCAAAGAAGAAAGAGTCGTTGTGACTGAAAACATCGTGTATCTGTAACACCCCCTACCCGGCCTGGTAGAGAACTGGGTCGGAGAGCGGTATCGAAAACGATGCGGTAAAACCTTTAACTCTTTTTCTTCAAAAACTTTCTTAACAACTTGTCTTATAAAACTCATTGAACTTATTAGGCTTTTAATATGAACTTTAATCAATCTTTATACTAACAATGTTTACCGAGTTTACAAATTAGTCCATTTAACCTTATAAAAGCCAAAAGAAGATGCCCGTATCGAAACGCCCTAAGCCGTTTCGGTACGGCTTGACCATGGTCAATATTTTCACTTTTCCTTCTTGACCGATTCGATACGACTTGACCCGTATCGGAACGGGTTGACCGGTCTTGACTTGACTTAGACCCGTTTCGAAACTCGTTTCGAAACATGGGTCTCCAGTAGCAAACCTGCATCGAAACACACTAACCCGTTTCGAAACGGCAGGCCTGAAGTGACAGATTTTAACTGGTTTTAGTCAACTTTAACATAGCAACAATGAACCGATTTCAATGAAACTTGACACACATTATTCTAAAGGTATAAACTGCAGTCTTGCCAAGTTTTAAGGCCATTTGAGTCCATTTGCTCGGTTTTACCAAATTAAGCACAAAACATAATCTTCAAGGCTAAACTCTTAAAACATGAACATTATCTTCATCTTAATTAAGACCAGGCATTTGATCAATACCCAGAACACAAAACAACATATTACTTAATACATAGACCTTGCCACCATACTAGGAGTTTAAAAGACAAAACATTTTACTTGAACTTGGTTGTGACTTGTGCAACGCTCCAACTTCTCCGATCTCGATCCCTTCTACTTGCTTACCCTGAAATGGATGCATGAAATGCATTAGGCACACTTGCCTAGTGAGGTAGTCACATAACCATGCATAACATATAACATGCCTTACAACATGCTCAATAAATCATTTCACCAAACATGCAATGTCATAGCATATATCATAGTCATAACATAACATAAATCATCATCATGGCCTCATGGCACTTCACTATCATGAATTCATAATTTCCCTTGGATCGATTCCTTGTATACGGATACATGAATTCCACCACTACACCATTCATATTCATTATGGTCCATACCCTCCACTACACCGGTTTGACCATCACACAACACATCCCTCCACTACACCAAGTCATTCTTCTTCCACAGAGCTCATAAATTCGTTGGCATGCCAACCGTATCCGATACCTCGAATCCAAGGTCCTTAACAATATTTCATAAGCATATCAACATCATATCATAAATATACATATTACATGACAACAATAACATAACATTAATTATAGAATTGATGCAACCTTACCATGCACTTACCAACATACAATCAATGGCATATAACTACTAACTCAAGGTTAGTATTAACAAAGGTATCAACATAATCGAGTAGGCCCGTGCCTAACTCGAGACGCTACTACACTCACCTTGATCGGCTAAGGCTCCTAAGGTCGATAATACCTCGATCGATGCTTGAGCTCTCTTTCTCTTATGATGGCATGGACAAAATGAGCTTCTTAAACAAGGGAGACCAAAGCTTTAGTTAAGCTTCCATGGAGATGCTTGCTTAGGCTTGAGGTAGAAGACAACAATGGTGGTGCTAGCTTATTTAGGAAAGAATGGTGTTTAAGCTTACGTAGCAAGAACAAAAACAAAGCCCTTAACATCTTTCTTCTATTTATAGAGACTCTAGATATTCAATTCCACCTCCCACATCAGCCAATTAAAAGCTTTCCCTTGCCTAAGGGTTTGCTAAACCCTATACACCTTCCTAATATCCAATCACAAACTTTCTTCACCTTTAAGAATTCCAAATTAATTATTCTTTACCCACTTACAGTAAAATAGCTGATACCCAGCTATTTTTTCAGCTAAAGACGTGAGGAAATAAGCCAGCCCAGCTGGTAAGTCACCTAAAGGCCGAAATCTTTGACTTTGGGGCACTTGCCCTATTTTCTGCAGGGTGCCGTTTCGGAACGGTCGAGGCCGTTTCAATACGGTCTTGCAAAATGCCACAAATGTAGTTATTACCGTTGGACCGTATCGGAACGCCTGAAATCCGTTTCGGTACGCCTTAGCCAGGCCGTTTTGATACGGGTCTCGGGCGTATCGAAACGCTTGGCCTAGAAACGTTAACTTGAGCACATAAAACAAACTTAACTTGACTTTTAGGTTTCATAAAATTTTAGAACATAAACTAATCAAAATTTAAGTTTTTTAATACCAAAATTCAACCATCGGAACCTAATTCCGACAAGACCGGTTTTCGGGGTGTTACAGTATCGATATGCTTAGGGGGCGTACCAGTACGATTTTTAAAGGGTGTATCGATACGGAATGGCGTATCGATACTGATTTTGCTCACTGAAATCTCAACTTTGGTTTTGATAAAGAGCGTATCGATACAAATACTTAGCGTATCGGTACGGTATAACAGTCATTTAAATTTTGGGATACCAACTAACTGACAAGCCAACGGTCGAAAATTAAATGCAAAGATTTTACAAAGATAAACAAATCGTATCGATACGGTTGCAAAGCATATCGGTACGATATCGTTTAAAGTCTTGCCCAGATGAATATTGTATCGATACAGAGTAATATCGTATCGGTACGTTATGGTCTATTAAAATTTTAGTTACTAAAAACCGTATCGATACACCTGTGCATTTTGTTGAAGTTTGACTTGAAAATACATAAAAAGACTTAGTGGATTTTGAACATTTAAGAGAATTTTGTCTTGAAGTATAGTTTGGTTCAAAAAGACTTGTCAATAGTGAGACATTGAAGAGTACTTAAAATTTTATTGTTTTGCAAATTAATCTATAAGTTTAGGTGTTATATCAAAATCAATTTGGTTTCACAAAACACTTGTTCTAGTGATTTAATAATAAAATAATTATTCTTTTGCACGTTTATCCCATAAAAATTAAAACTCATAAAAGACAAATAAACGCTTTGGGAATCGAAATCCAAAGCAACCGATGACAGCTCATCTCTTTCTATCTCTCAACAACCCTATATTTGCGTCAAAAATTACCGTCCATTTCTGGTTTCCTGGTTACCAATCACCGTCGATTTCAGACCTACAAGCCAACTTTTGTCATGGTTCATGGCTACGACGAGAACCCACTCCTTATCAGAGTGATTAGATGTTTGAGACACCCATTCAATCTGTGCAAAATATTGAAAAGGGGTTTGTGAAAATAAATTCCTGTTTTAAAAAATTTAATGGTCAAATTGAGAAATTAGTGTCCATATTAGCATCGAGCAATGTAAAATGCTCAAAACAAGATGGTGATTCACTAAAAGGATATGTTGTACATAATAAATCATTAGAGGGAGATGATTTAAATAGTATACCTGAAGATATTAATTTATACATCGAGCTATTGAATGCTGATGGTTTAGAGAATAAATCTCACTGGGAAGAAGAACTAATTGCCGGGACAATGAAGGAAGAAACCGTGAGTGGTATTAAAATACCGATTATGTCTTAGCAAAGGCGTTGGGGTTCTCAATTTTGAATTACATAAGCCAATTAATATAATTTTGGTTAGGGCGATGATTAAGGTTTAAAAAATTAGGGATAAATCATCTAATTGCAACAAAGAATTAGGACTGACGGCGGTTGTCGGCGACGACGACGACAAAGGTTGTCGGCGACGGCGGCGGTTGGTGGTGGGTGCGGCGGCAATTGGGTTAATTTCAAAGTAAATAAAACCTAAGATTTTTTTATTTGAGATAGTTTATTTTGATTAATAATATTTAAAATAAATTTAAAACTAAAAATACTTTAATTAAATTACACTTTTATTTTTTAAAAAAATTATAATTACGCTTTAAGTACTTTGAATTTAAAAATTTTATAAAATAATCTGTTAGTGCTCATCGATGCTCGTCAATAGTGATACTCGTCATTGCTCGACAAACGACTATAGAATTTTCCTTTAATCAAATCACTTAATGTATGCCGTAATAGTTATCTATGTTTTCACTAAATTAATTTTTAGTTTAGATTTTAACCCTAATCATCAACTCAAAATGTTTCTCCAATCATACAAAATATAATAATATAAGAAATTTAAATATATAAATTACAATACTTAAATTGTCCATGTTCCTTCCGATCTCTAATCCAAAAATATTCAAATTCACGTTCTTTTAGATGTTGTAATGACAACGGTACTAATTAGTGCTCGAGAAACAACACTTTTAAAACACTGCTAAGTAAACAGTTCCAAAGCCCATACTTTTGTGAATTTGAATGTATATTATTATATCTATATTAATTATTAAAGCACTTATTGGGTTTAGTTGTGCACATTAATCGTACATTAATTTAATTGGGAAATTATTGTGTTATTATTTTATTTAAATCGTGGATAAATTCATTACAATCCAATTTGCATTAGTCATTTGCTGAATAAATTTTAAAATATTTAATTTCAGACAAGATTTAATATGTATAACAATTTTGAATCCATTTTCAATATATATATATAATAATAATTTTGAATCACATTTTTTTAAAAAAATTATAATTTTCAATTACATCAACACTTACTATTAATATACGGCGTATTCTAGATTCACTAATTAGCCTAGTGACTAAAGATAATCATTTTATCTCATCTTATAATGGTTTAAATTCTGACATAAAATATAATACCCCTTTATTTAATAAAAAAAATATATGCCATGTTCAATAGATACAAACATAGAATTATATAATTAATTCATCAATTAGTTTAACTCAAACTCAATCTGATTAAGGCTTAGTTTGTGGTTGCTTTTAAAAAGTGCGGTGAAAAAAGTGATTTTCAAACTAGTTGTTGAAAAGTAGTTTTGAAAAGCTGGTTAGTGTTTGTCATTGATGTCAAAAAGTGATTTTGAGAAGATAAAATGTCTATTTTAGACATGATATTGAAAAGTAAAAATAAATTTGGGTGATTGTTCAAATTAATTAATGTTATGATTTATGAAATAAATAAATTTCAATTATAATAAAAAAATTATTTTTTATAAAATTTAATTTGAAAATGTAAACTACATTCTAGATTATATACGGGCATACCACTTACACATTAATAATAAATATAAAATAAAGTACAAATAAAATAATTTTATTTTTAATATAAATATTATAAAATATATATTATTTTACAATTATGTATGCATAAACATTATTTTAACAATAAATTATAATTAAATAATAAGGGTAAAAAAGTAATTTTATTTTCAAACTAGCTTTTCCACCCAAGAAGCTATAAAATTCAGCTTCTTGGTTTGGGTGGAAAAGCTAGTTTTAAAAGCAACCAAAAACAGCCTGTTTTAACTAAAATCACTTAAAAAAGTGATTTTTGGTTGCCGAACGCAACCAAAAACAGGCCCTAAATTTGTTTATGTATGATTGACTCAAATTTGTAACCTCGGAAATCACAAAACCTCAACATTGCAAAACCTGTCAATGCCTCAACACGTTTAAAACACTGTAAAACCATATTATTTTATGGAGACAAAAAAAACAGTTTAACAGTTTCAATGTTCTCTTGCTTAATTAGTATACGAATTAAGTATTAATATGGGTTAAAATATATTATACTCCAAAAAAAGTATAATGCTAAAAAAATCCCTTAACGTTTGACTGAATAGTCATTTTAGCCCATAATTTTTTGAACTAATTTAACCCCAACGTTTTATTTTGGGTCAAAATAACTTTTCCGCGGATGAAAACTGTTAGTCAACTTTCGATAAACATCTTAAAAATGATGTGACAAACTTACATCGCAGTGCACGCCGCGATAGCAGTGTCATATAGACAAATATGTTGACTTTACATAATGACACATCAGTCAAAAAATATTTTTATAAAATTGTATAAAATATAAAATATTTTTTATAACGCGTCATTTTGTCAAGTCATTTCAAATTGTTTATCGTAAATTAACTAATATTTTTCATTCACACCAGGGCCATTTTGACACAAAATAAAATCATTAAAGGTTAAATTAGTTAAGAAAAAAAATAAAGATTAAAATGACTATTCAATTAAATGTTAGAAGTATTTTTTGACTTTATGCCTATTAAAACATAAGAAACATTTGAAAATCACATGTTTTCCATAGAACAAGGGGCCACCACCAATCAAAATCATAAAAAATTATGACACAAGTTCACATGTACAATAATAATAGCATATATATGATTGGCCGCGAATTATGTTATCATCTTTCCGATCTGCTTTTCCCTTTAGATTCAAATCTTTTAAGCAATAAATTACAGTCGCTGAATTTTGTTGTTTTACCAAGTCCTTTTTTCGTCCTTGTATTTTCTATATATTTATATATATATTCTTTTCTTTTTCATTGTTAATTCGTTCATGCCTAATCTTGTCTCCGTCCGCCATTTAGCTCCTTCATAAAAGTTAAGGTTTTCTTTCATTTTAATCTTGTGTGTCGTATTTATCTCGTAATTTATTTAGGACGCAATGCGTCCAAGTTCGTTTCACTTGTATAAAACAAACTTCCTTGGTTAGATCCTGTAGTATACTTTCAGTGTTGGATCTTAATTGATTCTCTGAGTGTACACTTGTCATTTTCTTCAAGGACAAAACGTACGTGATTAGTGGATAATCTATGCTTTTAAAACCATTTGCTTGACAGCACAGAGCAACACCTACTGTGATTAAGACAGTACTATTCTATAATTACATTGATAAAGCCACTAATTGAAATCAGATTAATCTAGCTGATACCAGTGGTTATGATTTAAAAAATTCCAAATCAATTTAGTCATTAATCATTATCCAGACAAACTCGAATCAATGAGCCGTTCGAATTCGAGTATTTGCACGAGTCCAATAAAAAATAGGGAAAACTACCTAAATCATCACTCAACTTTGGTCATTAGACCTATTTTAGTCACTCAACTTTAAAAACGCTCATTTTCATCACTCAACTTTCAACATTGTGATGTTTTCATCATTCCACCGTTAACTCAGTTAACATCGTTATGACATGGCTTCTCAAGGGTTTGTTTTAAAAGATGTTGAGAAAAGAAAAGCTCCGGTTCAATCAAAATTTGCCCCTCCACCTCCAATGCCACCGCAGCCTCCACCAAATAGAACTCCAGCAGCAGCACCGCCGCCTCCGCCACCTGTTCCAGCAAAAGGCCCTGCCCCGCCACCACCTCCGCCTAAAAAAGCGGGTGGTTCAGTTACGTCCTTGAAACCTCCTCCAACGGCCAGAGATAAGTCCGGCAGGGGTAAAGCAGGGGAGTCTTCTAGAGATGGTGATAATAATCAGGTGAAATTGAAGCCATTGTATTGGGATAAGGTGAACAAGAAGAATGCTGATCATTCCATGGTGTGAGACAAAATCAATGGCGGATCTTTTAAGTAAGTTTTCGACTTTTCAATTTTACTGTTTCTCGATCTATTAAGCTGAATTTGTTCATTTTTCTGACCAAATTTGCAATTGATTCTTCAGGGTTGATGATGATCTTATGGAAGCTTTATTTGGATATGTGGCAACAAACAGGAAATCCACTACCAGTGAAAAGAACACAAAGAGTGCTAACACTAGCTCACCAGCACAGATCACGTCCAAGAAGTTGAAATTCCTTTGGCACTAAAGGCCAAGTTGTAAGTACTTCTATTTCTTCTGTTACTCTTTTCATTCTCTTCAGAATACTATTTGGTTTAAAAGATTGCTTCTTCCACTTCACAGACTCCATAGTCTTCAAATACTCATCAAAAGATGGCTTGAATTCAAACTCTTTCTCCAGAATACCTCCACCGGAATTAACAACTCTTAGAGCAAGCCTCTGTTTCTTCCTGCTTGGATTCTTTGACCAGAGAGCAACCCCACAAGTTGGTCTCCGAAAATTGAAGAACCCACGGCTATAAACTGAAGTGTAAATGCCACTGCTTTCAAAGCTAAACAAACCCATTTGACCTTGAGCACTCACCATAACCAAGAAACACGTGGATTCATCGGTGGATCATACCACTGGAAAAAACCACAAGATTTGTGAATTTTTTTACCATAGTTACTACACCCAAAAAGTCGCCTTCTTAGATTGTTGTTTGTCCAAGAACTCTTCAACGCCGATGGCTTCTCACACCAGCAGATCGGAATTTCATTCCCTTCAGATGACTCCATGTCTTCAACTTCAACCGGCTTCTCAGACTTGCCCATCGGTAGTTTTCCCCTTTTTTCAAGTGTTGTAAATTTAGGGTTACAGAGGATTTTCATGTGTTTTCCCTTTAAGTACCCCAAATGTTTTATTTTTTTATTTTATTAATCCAACATGGCATAAGAAATTATTTTATTAATCCAACATGGCATAAAAAATTATTAAAATAAGCCATGTCATTGTGGTGTTAACTGAGTTAACGGTGGAATGATGAAAACATCACAATGTTGAAAGTTGAGTGATGAAAATGAGCGTTTTTAAAGTTGAGTGATAAAAATAGGTCTAATGACCAAAGTTAAGTGATGATTTTGGTAGTTTTCCCTAAAAAATATTAGTATTGAAAGCTTTCAGTGCAGTAACTCAAATACATAAATAATCGAGCTTGGGGTATTTAAGGGAATCGAACTTAACCAAGCAAATTTGATTAGTTTGATGTTTAACTTGAATTAATCTCAAACTTCAAAAAGAAAAGTCAATTGAACATTTCTCAAATTTGTTATAACTCAATTTAGTTACGTCTCTAACCATATTTGGATTATAACCAATAGGAACTCACACGTAATTAGATCAAATCAAGTGGTTAGCATGTCACGTTACTAATTTTTCCCATTAATTTTGTTGACAGGAAATCAGGTCTGTTAAAAAATCCCTTATAAAAGGCGAAAGTGGGCATCCGCCCCCCATTAAATTTTAATTAACGAGTCAATTTCAAAGCTAATTTATTCCTTAATAAGTTGGCAACGAATGCAGTGATTGATAGGGAAAAAAGAAACAAAAAAGATGAGAAATCCAGTGGGTACAGTAGTTGATATATACATATACGTATAAATTAATAAACCCCGTTAGATTATTATAGTATATCATAATCCTTGATTAATTTCCTTCATTTGTTTTGAGCAGACAATGGTTGAAGCTCGAAACTTAACTTTCCTTTTTCCCTATCAAAACAAATTGAACCGACGGAGATAAGATATCCGCACACGCAATATTAGATTAGATGGTATTTCTTTTTTTGAGATTTTACGCATTGCATGTCCGAGTTTAGTGTGAGTGTACATAGTAATGTTGGAAGTTGTGATTCGAATTTTATTTATTTTAGTTATTGTGTTGATGAAAAAAAATAAAGATCTATAGTGGATGCAAAGGAAACGGGCCGAACATATGTAGAAAATTCATTTTAATTAGAATTCCTCTATAATCAAGTACCTTCCCTACAAATAGATTTTTCCACCTAAAATCTTGTAGTTATCATTTAACAGGCAAATCTGTATAACAATAGCCAATAATAGAGTAAATCCGTGCACGAAAATAAAAATTAGTTTATTAATATAAATATACTCCAAACTGGCATATAATTATTTATGTAACAAATATGGATCCATACACAGTCATTGTTAACAAAATTACATCTACGTCAAAGCACGAGTTCGCAATATGATAAAATACTAGAGCTACCTACCAAAGTCGAAAACGAGGTCTCTAAACTTGGGTTCTTCTAATTACTAATTAGTATTAGCAGTCTCCTCAATCACCAACCTCTACGCCTTTTGCAGGTTTATAGACCATTCTTCCCTTTCAAGGAAAAGAATCTGCTAAATCCTCGCGATTGTTTCTCCGGTGTTGAGTTCAAATTAGAAAACGAAGAGCTCGACGTGCTAGACCTGTGTTTTGAGTTGTTCGACTTGATTGGCGATGTCGGAAGGTTTGCTTCAGTTTCAGATTCGCTACATGATGTGTTAAATGACTCCATAGGCACGGGGAACGCTGTACCTGTTATGCTTGCTTCCATTGCCTATCTCTGCCTGATCTAAGCCTTGCAAGTTGAATCCGCTGGTAGTCGGTTTGCCCTCACCTAAACTTTCACCATTTCGGTTCCACTCTTTGTATGGTGATCCCATCGTGTCTGTCGTAGGACGCAAAACAGAACAGTTCTCGTTCCTAAAATGTGATTGAAAACAATTATGTAAGAGATTATTACAAGTAAAAACATGGGCATATAGAATATACAACCATACAACTAGTGGTTCCTTGAGGAAAAACTTTTAGAAAAACTGAACTTATCCAAATATATACTCGTGTTTGACACTAATACCCAAGTTCGAGTTAGTTAAGTAATGCAGCTTCAAACCATATGAAAAGACTTTGAGGCGTACCTTTGCAATTTCTGTTCGAGTTCCTTACATCTGGCTAAAGCATCTTGAACCTCATTTTCCAGAGTTACAATTTTCCCACGGACAAAGTTTACCTCAGTCTCTAACTCCTCTGCACGTCTTTCAAGTGATTTATACGACTTTGCCATGCACTTGAGCTGTGTCTCGGCCAAGCTGTTTGAGTTTTGAGCAGAAGCCAACTGAGATTTAGCCTCTGCTAAAAGTTGCTCGGTTTCATGTAATTGTGACTTAGTCATTTCCAGGTTTTCAGTAGTTCGAGCAAGATCAGTTGCCATCTTTTCTTTCACCAACTTCAAATCTTCAAACTCTTCTGAAGAGAATTTGCTTGATTGTTTTGATTCATATCCGTTATCAGGAACCTCAGGATTGGAAGTGGGACTCGAAATGTGGGCACATCCATTTAGATATCTTCCTCCTGAAGAATCCCTTTGAGTTACCATATTCTCTGGTAAAGCAACCTTATCAATGCAATGTGGACTGTTGATTTCCACTTCATTACCCTTATAGCCAAGCACATTGAATCTTAATTCACTGGCTTTGGCTAAAACAGTAGAAAGATCGAAAATAAAATCATTCAGACTCAAAATGCTGCATAAGACCTTATTGTAGGTGACCGAGAACTCCTCAATTTTATGGCTTAATCCATTGCCATCATAGCTTATGCCATCAACTGCACTTGCTTCTCTTCCCAGGAACAGTACAAAATCATGAATTTGAGAAATTGCAGCAACTAATTCTTGACTTATAATTTGCAAGGGTTCTGAAGTAACCTTACAACCTGGGGACATAGCAAATTCCTTGTCTGAAGTTAAATTACCGTGTACGGAGTGCTGACTCAGGCTATCATGAGCATCATCCACAGCATGTTTGATATCCTCTAGAATTTTCTGCATGTCAGCATCCTTAGACAAAGATTCAAGCATGATGGAGAGCTTTGTCCGAAGCTTCATAACAGGCGATCGGTCAGCATCAGATTCTGGAGAGAATGAATCATGCTGATTTTCAGATTGGAGTTCCTTGCAAGAAATCTCTCCTGAAGCATCACCATTAACAGTTACAGATATCTTAGTGTTTGTACAATCTGAAATGGTGACTGCACTGTTTTCAGTTGAATCATTTGAAGAACAAGCCAACTTCTCCATCTCAAGAAAGTCATCCATAAGGTCCAAGTGTTTCGCATTCTCGGTTCTGTTTGACTTCTCAGTGTTGTTTTCCTTCTTGAATTGAGAGAGCTCAGGGATCAAAGCTGTTGCCCATGATTCAGCACAGCTTTTGTCATCATCATTTCCATCTTCAGACAAAGAAGTCAAACTTGGTGGATTGCCAGCATTTTGACTTGAGTGAGCTTCTGCGGGAATCTGAACGATCATTTTTGTGGGACTTCTCTGCTGGTTTGTGACGGCAAGTTGAGCTTCTAAAGTTTGAAGCTTGCTTGATGTCTTAGCACATAGATTCCTAGAAGCCACTAGTTCATTGTTACGATTTGCCAAAGCTTCTTTCAGCATCTTCGTTTCTTCTTCCGCTGCCAATAAACGTTCTGCGAGCAACTCGTTCTCTTTAAGGAATTTCTGTGTATTGTCCAGGGAAAAACCAGTCCCCGTGGACAGGTGAGGAGTTGAAAGCTGAGCAGGAGACCTCTTTAGTCGAGAATCTCCGTAATCCCTTCCTAAACTCTCAACCTCTAGCTTCATTTGGGCAAGTGCAGCAGGCCCAGGCAACTTCTTCCGCACAAGACCACGCAGTCTTTGGCACTCGGATTCTAACTTTGCAATCTTTTTGACACCCTCCATATGCTGCTTGTTGGCAGCTTCTGCAGACCTAATGGTCATATTCTTTTCTTCGTTACGGATTTCTAGCTCTTTGGAAGCTACATGGAGTTCATACTTCAACGAATTTATTTCCCTTTCACAAGATTCAATGTTAGCCTTCAGAAGCTCAATCTCAGCCTTAGCTTGAGATTTTTCTTCACTGATCTTGATCAGCATGTTGGAACGTTCTTGCAAAGACCTTGAGAATGCAGCATTTTCAGCCTCAGCCTTAAGGAGCTGTTGGTCTAAATTAGCTATCTTAGCTTCAAGCTCAAACTTAATCTTTTCACATTGCTTGTCTTTGCTAATTACCACATCTTGCAACTTCTGTTCATGCTCTTCCATCAGATTCCTGATTTGCCGCATGCACTCTTTAAGAGCATCGTCCAAATGTGATGCCTTGTCTTCAGCAGCATGCTTCGAAAGCATAACAGATTCCAGGTGATTTTTCAATGCCAAGGCCTCTGCTTCAGCCTTTTCCCAACCTACAGCAAAGATTGAAAAAAAAAATTCAGGCTAACTGTATAGGTAGGGCCTTCATTCTTACATTAGATTAGAAATGTTCGAGGATAGACTAACCTGAGACGGCCTCTTCTGCAACTTTAGTGTGCTGTTTCACCAGATCTTCCTTGGCAGAAATCTCTGAATTGGATCCTGTGAGCTTTTCGTTCAAGTCCTTAATCTCATCCTCCAAAGTTTGAACTTGTTGCTCATATGTTTTCACTTGATTTTCCAAACCAGTGAGATGTGAATATGATTCCACAGCAATTTGAACATACTTTGGTTTTTTGTATGCATCCTGTAGCAAACAGAAAATAACCAGGATACCGATATCAAGATAAAATGGCTCAATAATTCTGATGATAAGCAGAGATAAAATTGAACAAATAGAAATTTCTCCAAGCAAGCATGTTTGATGTGTTATAATTAAGTACAATCATGTTGAAAAAGTTTACCTGATCGCCTTGAGATGTCACTGAAGCCAAAGTAGCAGCAGTAGCATCCACTCCAGTGGCAGCAACAGCAGCTTTACCGGATGATTTTTTCTTCCAAGGCCAACGGCGATCCATCACTTAAATCTGCTTTATCGCCAAAGTCCAGAAGGCCATATAATTCATTAAGAAAGATACACACATCCTGTATTTTTCTCAGCCACCAAACAGAACCATAATGTGAAGAGAAAACGTTTTTTTTAAAAGAACACTTGCGAGCTTGAAGAATGAAGAACAAGCAGGAGTCAGTATTGGCAGTGATTATAGTTAAATTAATGAAACTGTAAAAAAACGAAAAAGAAGAAGAAACCGACAAGGACTTTACTTGAAGGAATGGAAATTAATGAAGCAAAGCTGAGATTATAGTTAAATTATTGCACATAGGAAAAACAGGAGAGAAACAGAATACGAAAAGACTTGAAGTGGAAGAAATCCGAAAACAGGAAGCTTCACCGACAAAACATGATTAAAAAAGCAATCTCAAAAAAACCTTTGAGAGAAAGGAAACACTGTATTCAGCATAAAACAGAAAAGGAAAACGTAAACAAGCTAAGTTTGGAAATGAAAACAAAAACAGAATCTGTTTTCAACTTCACTCATTGCACTCTCTCAACATTTGCCGTTGAACAAAAACCAAAGTAATAAGTAAAAAAAACAATGTATTTTTTTCAATTACAAACTTGAACTTACTTACCTTCAGAAATGTGGTCTTCTACGAGGAGTTTGAAAATCGATAACGACTCGATTCAAATTTTAAAACTAAGATCCAAATTCCAAGTGTTTATCTTTTTGTGTGTGTTAATTTGAAGTTTCGAGAAAGACTTAAGAAATGGCGGCAATACGGTGGAGGAATCGGCGGAGGAGGGAAGGAGAATGGTTGGGAGGGCAGGGAATATGGTGGTGGTGGAATTGGGTAAGTGAGAAATATTCTGGAGTTGAGGCTTCGCTTAAAAGCCAAGACGTGTATGCAAAAGTTCCGAAATCAATAGCCTTTTCTAATTATACTTAGGGTAAACTACATCAGTAGTCACCGAACTTGTTTTTATTTTATTTTGGTCATTAAACTATTTTTTAAAAAAAATTATCACTAATATTATATTTCTTTCTTATTTTGGTCACCGACCGTTAAAAATTTAACGGCGATGCTCACATGGATATTTCTTTTATTTTTTTAATTTTTCATGTCACCATTCTATTGGTCAAAAATAAAGGGAAAAGCTTATTTTGCTCCAACCCTAGCTACCGTTTTTTTTCTTTGCTTAATCGACAGTGACATCAGTTATGATGCTGGTTGTGGACTGTCGGTAATTCATATTTTTTTTATTTTCTTTTATTGTTTTGTTTTTTTCGCACTTCTTATCGCACTTTCTTCCTTTTATGTGGCATGTTTTTTTTCTGTCTTTATGACATATTTTTATAATTATTTTTGTAAGTTTTTGGTGTTCGTAAATGACCTCATGCCGTTGTTTTAGACTCATATTTGTTAGTAGTCACGTAGAGTTTGATTCTCTTTAGGGTTGTTTGTCGATGTACACTGTGACGGATCGTTGGTTTTAAGAATAAGCATGAAAAGAAGTTATTTTTTTTGAGATTTCATCTAGTTCGTATTTTAACAACTTTCTAGCGACTCTTACTACAATAGATTATAGAAATTTCTTTAGTATAAAAAGAAACTATTTATCTAACTGGTGCAACATTTTTTTTAAATTTACATTTAAAAGAATAGAAAAATAACAGCCTATGTAGTTTAGAGGAATCAAACTGTGGACCTCTTGAAAGAGGATACGACGTCTAACCACAGAATTGGCCAAAAAAAACTTGATTTTTTTCACCGACTCTTATATTTAAAATATAGTGTTTTAAAACCACAAAATTATATCAAATGAAAGCTGCATTTTACATTGAAAACATGATTGTATATGCAAGGATATCACCTCTTCAAGAACAGAAATCGTGGCAAAATTTCTATTTTCTTTAAAACAATCGTGGCAGAATTACTAACATAGCAAATAAGACAATCATTGCATCATCTTTTGCCAATGGCCACTGCTATAATTCTTTAAAACTTTCTTCTTGACGACACCATAATCTTTGTCACGAACTCACAATACCAATTTAGTTTAAGACAAGACATTCAGTTAATCCAACTTTTGAATTTCTCTTTTCTTTGTCTCCAAGTTATGGCATTCCTTTGTAGGCCATGCTTTTGCCATGGAATGGGTAGAGTGGTTTACTCTTTTACCGTCACCTACTCTGCAAATGTCACATTGTCTTCCATGGGAATAAAATGTGTGTTTTAGGAGGAGGACAACACTCTAAATAATGGTTTTATAAAGCAAAAATGACGTATTGGCAGAAGACAATCTACATTTACAATAATAAGATAAAAAGAGCACAACTTGTAGTGAATGGAGCAAAAAGTGGTCCAGTCCTTGCATAGTACTGTTATATTTCCAAAACTGTAGATGGCAGAACAGAACTGAAGCTCGTCCAGTTGACATCAACGCCTCGGAAGGGAAATGGAAAAACATCATATACAACCATTTCGTTTCTTCTTGTTGTTGTTTTGTAACGTGGAAGTTATGTACGTTACAGGGTTCAGGGTTCAGGGTTCTCGTCATGCAAAGGTCAGTTTCTCTGCAAACTCCTTTAAGACACCTTGAAACGCATGTTCATTCTGGTTGGCTCACCATTCACATGTTTCCATTCCTCCCTTTGTGTTTGAATTTGTCTCCATTCATCACCGCGGTCTATAAACATACAGATTTGATTTGCTCATAATGTTTGGTTTGTACCAGCTTTCCAATAATTTTCTTACGTCCTTGGCCTAATGATTTCATATGTAACCTTTCATATGTACCACCAATGATTTTATGTCAAGTCTATTTTCAATAGAACATAAGTAATCAATAAAACAATGCAAAAATTATTAATAGGTGTGACACAAAATTATTGGTGGAATACATAAAGGGGTGTATCAGTGGCGGAGCTAAGATTTATATATAGTAGGTTCATAATGAGGTATGGAATTTGAAGAATTCTCATAGCACTACAATAACTATTATTGACCACATATCTCAAAAAAATCATGTGGAGTCCTTTCTTATATTTTCTATGAAAAATTTTATTTTTTTTTTATACTTTATAATGAGTTTAAAAGATATTTTAATTAAATTAATGAGGCCATTTTCACCCTAAACATTTTATATACATCCGCCCATGGGGCACATAAAAGGAATGGACGGATTCTATTAACGTATTATGGAGAAGGTGATCAAGACTTGGCCGAAATATCAGATTCTTATTTAAACTTCTGCTTTTTCAACAACCGGCAGTTGTAGTTGTACCTATAAACTGCTGAGGGCTACAGCCGTAAACTTTATGTTAAAAAGGGTCTAAATTGAACTATTAATTTTCAAACAACGCAAATAATTTCACTTGGTCGAAGATATCTGAGAAGATAAAGAAATGCAATGGGACATCGAGGTTAAGAAAAATATCATATGAGAAATTAATTGGTATAAAAACCATTTTAGGTCTTTTAATTTTGGAATACGGTAAATTGGTCCTTTTAAAAGTGCAATTTAGTCCATGACAATTTCAAAAGTCCGCAGTTAAGGATAATCAATTACAGCGCTAATGTTTTTTTATTTATTTATTAATTTTACATATTGTTGATTGACATGATAACAAGTTTATCCTTCAACGTTTATATATTATGTCAATTTAGTCATAATTATATAAAATATCAATAAATTTAGTTTTCGACATTTACAAAGTGCGTAAATTATGTGTTGATTTTTTTAGAATCAGTATTAATATACATAATGTGTAAATATTAAAGACTAAATTTATTATTGTGTCAATCAAAATTACGTAAAATTAACTAAAAACATTAAATTTGTGATTAATTGTCCTTAACTCCTCACTTTTAAATTAATGAACCATTTGAGTGATCCAATAAAAAATATATTGATATTTTTAGAGATTTAAAATTTGAACATCGTGTCTACAAGTTGCGTAAAATATAGGAGTGTGATTTTTGGTGTGTCATATTTGGGCCACACTTGAAAGTAGGCTGAGCGGGGATTTACACTTTGACTATTGAAGTATTGGTTTTTACACATTGGGTTTTCTTACGGACATCAGATGAAAGCTTCAATCAGTTGATTATGGAAGGGACTGTTAAAATTTCGAGACCAAATCTCATCTTACAATTTATTAAAAAAAAACTGTCCTTCAAATTACTTAAATTAAACAAAAAATAATAAATATTTTTATTTTGAATGTTTTTATATTTCACTTTAATTTTTATTTATCCTTTAAGCTTAAATTTGTATTATTTTTTATGTCATGACAAACTATTTAAAAATTTGCGTTATAATTTATGTAATAATTAAGTTTTTTTTTCATATTTTATTATTTATTTACCAAGCGTGAGATAATATGTTCTACAATTTGAGTTAATATAGCATTTGATACTTGAATTTATCACTTTTAACAGTTATGGTCCTTGTATTTTTAATCAATTTAATACCTGGTGTTGATGCCATTGTGAAAAAGACACCGTCTTTATGAAATTATTATTAGGTCCATTCTGTTGAATAAACTTTCTTTTTTCCCCAAGACCAAGAAAGTAAGTCAAGTACTGAATAGTGAATACTGATTATGATAGTGCTCCACTACTTTGGGTTGTTGTACAATTCTTCTTCCGTTTCCTATTTATATACGGTTCCTTCGGACCACCTTTTTTGGGACATTGATTAGGACATCCATTTGCTTAGATCAAGATTCAAGTCAACAATCTTCACTTGTTTTGTTTCTTAATGTTAAATTACATTGTCTTTTTCAACAAAGATTATTTTCTAGGCGGTGGGTCGATCATATGAAGCAATGAGCGCTGAGGCAGTATAACCTTTCCATCACCGGCAAAACCCTGCCAACCATCCACTCTGCTCTTGTCTGATTTTCCTGATTTAGTTAGGATTTTGACCCATATCTACGTATGGTTCTGTCAATGGATCAGCATCAACGTCTTTACTGGGTTTTCCTTTTCTTTCTAGAAGAACAAGAATTAAGAACAAATAAAGTTGATTTTTTTTAGATTAATTAAATGGTCAAATGTTCAAAGATGTTATGTTGTTATAGTTTGTTTGAGTTTAAATTTTAATATTTATTTTGTAAACATAATTACGTTTCCACTTAATAAAAAATATATTTTTTTAAATTTTCAAGTCATGATGAGTTCCATATACCCTTATATTGTAGTTTTATTTTTTTTACATTTTTACTTAATCCTTAAATTTTATTATACAAGCATCTAATAAATTCAAAGATTTAAGAAATTATCATCAATATTACCTTTTTAAAAATATTTTATTAACAATTTACACTTTTTAATCTAAACTCCCAAACACTTTGTTTTTTTTCAAGAGCTTATCTACATATAATTAATATAATTTGTTAATATTTTTAATATAAAGTATTACTAAAACACTTTGGGGTGAATGGTTTGAGATTGGAGATTTTTTTTTTACTGAAATCTGAAATATGTTTAAAGATGAGATTATTTGTTCAACATGAGTAAAGTTTAGACAAGATGGAAATAATTTTTGTTCAACTTTATTTGAGTATTCATTAATCATACTTCTCTTGAATTACCCCAACATGAGACAAGTCATCCCTCAACCTCAATAAACGTTACCATGCCCAGCTATAAGTTTCCTTCGATGTAACTTGCCAAAGGGAATGGTTGTTAATTATAACCTAAATATTATTAATGAATACTCATGTTGGGGTATTCATTAATTTTTTTTATATCAAAAAAAAATTATAACCTAAATATTATTAAATAAAGAGTGAATTCGATCTTTGTCGTCGGAAGATCATGATTCATGGTATCATCCCTAATCAATACCAATATACCATAATAGCTAAAGCAGGTGATTTCAATTCGTTGTACCTGGTCAATATGCTGCTTTACTTGGGAGTGGAGCCAGTCATGGAAAATGCCAAGGGTTTAGCGCTGTTGATCCATTCATGTCCAACTTTAAACAAGCAATATGAGCTTGTAGGAGCCTGAGCCACTTATTTACAAATATGTTGTATTCAACAACGGCCTGTTTGGGAATACTGACTCTTCCGCAGTAAAACTGCATTGTTTTCTTCCCCTCTTGAGTTTGCAAACAAATCTAGTTTCATTGATATTATCAACTCAAACGCCCATCAATGTGCAGTGCAGTGAACTTTGAAGTCCAACGCAGCAACCGGCAACCGCTCACGCCCACCAGGTGAAAACTGAAAAGTAACTAAGGCAATAGTCGTTTCGGATAAAAATCTTCTACCTTTTTCTGTGTTCCTATTTATGTCCTAACAATAAAAAATACTACAAAATTAAATTTCAAACCCTAACTCTAAATTTTAAATCCTAAACCTTTCACCTTATACCCTAAAAAATACACTTTACCCTAAATTCTCTAAACTCTCACCATAAATCTTAACCTAAAACATAAATATAATTTTAAGTGTGAAAGCATAAGTAGAGGCACCGAAAAGGGGCATGAGATTTCCATCCATTCGTTTCACTTGCGTTGCTGTTATTATTAGACATTAGTTATTACCCCCACCACACATGCACAATTATTCAAAACACTATAGTACTACTTCTTTATTAGGCTTAATAGTAAAAAAAGTGTACAACCTATACAATTTTTCTAGTTTGGTGTCTTAACGTTTTTCCGGGTAATTTTGGCGCCTAATGTTTTCACTACAGCAAAATAAGTTTTTAGCGAAAATTTTAGCAGCGTTTGTAAAAATGCTGCTAATTTTTTACATCTCGCGACGTTTGTGGGAATAATGCCACAAAATGACAAATTTATATAATTTTAGTGTCATTTGTTGTAAAAACATCAAAATAGACTGATATATGGTGGCGTTTTTGGGGAAACACCACTAAAGACACATAATGTATAGTGGTCTTTGGCTCAAAACGCCACAAATACTCTTGCTATAGGGGCGTTTTACCTTATAAACGCCACAATAATCTGATATAGTGACGTTTGTAAACACAAACGCCAATATAGATTTTGACCTTTTGCGGCGTTTCTTATAACAAATGCCACTAAAGACCAGTTATTAGCGACGCTGGTTTAAACGACACTTCGCGGCGCTTTCTTAAGTGACGGGGGAGTTTTTAGCGGTGCTAAAAAATGCCGCCATAAGGCTAAAAAACGCCGCTAAAGACATGTTTTGTTGTAGTGTTTATTCCGTAACTTAAATCAGATTTTTCCGTCAAAGGCAGTTAAAAAAAATTCATTAGCCAATTATAACATGACATGTGGCATATTTTTATTTAATTTTTGAATTTCTTTCAAAATACGATTTTTTGAAGAAAAAAAACTCTCAAATTTTCAATTTCTTTCAATCAAACTCTTAAATTACATCTCTCTCACCGTCCGGCATCCACCACACGTTGGTAGTTCATCGTTCACCACCCAAGCGTAAGGTACATCATCGTTTAACATCCTTCACACTCTAGCCATCGATTAGAAGCCCAATTGGTCTCTTTTGATTAGGCTTAATAGTAAAAAAGGTGTCCAACTTATACATTTTTTATAGTTTGGTGCCTAACGTTTTTTATGCCATTTTAGTGTCTAATGTTTCATTCAGTAACTCAAATCAGGTTTTTTCGTCAAAGGTGTCTACTTCTTTATTAGGCTTAATAGTAAAAAAGGTGTCCAACCTATACATTTTTCTAGTTTGGCGCCTAACGTTTTTTCGGGTTACTTTGGTGCCTAATGTTTCATTCCGCAACTCAAATCAAATTTTTCCGTCAAATGTTGTTAAAATTTTAATGCTTTCCAATTATAACATGACATGCAACCTGTTTTTTTATTTAATTTTTGAATTTCTTTAAAAACACGAACTTCTAAAAAACCACAAAATTTCAATTTTTTTTCAATCAAACCCTCAAATTACATCTCCATCACTGTCTGACATCCTCCACACATTGGCGGTTCAACGTTCGCCACCCAAGCGTCAGGTACCTCACCGCTCAACATCCTCCACCCCTAGCCATCGACTAGAAGCTCAACCGGTCTCTTTTTTCTTCATTTTTTGATGTTTGTCGACGGAAGAATCGACGGTTTTCAACGACGGGATGATGGGGCTTTTACGTGGGGGGCGACGAAGGCAAAGGTGGTCGGTGGTGGTTAAATTGATAGTGTGATGGGAGAAATTTAGGGATTTAGGGTTTGGGTGTTTAGAGAAATTAAAGATTATGGTTTTTTTTATAAAATTAAAGATTTTTTAATTTTTTAAAAATAAAAATTAAAGAAAATATCAGAATATGCCACATGTCATATTTTTATTAGATAATAGAAAATTTTTAACGTCTATTACAGAAAAACTTAATTTAAGTTACGAAATGAAACGTTAGACACTAATGTGGTCCGGAAATAACTTTCGAAACCAAACTAAAAAGAAAGTATAAGTTGAGATTTTTTTTACTATTAAGGCTCTTTATTACAACACTGGTGATTGGGACACCACACAACATTTTATATATAATTGTAAGACAAACGTTAAAGTTAAAAGGAACTGTTGGTTATACACTATAAATATTAAGAATAACAGTATAAAACTATAAATTAACCGAACTATATCATATTCACTATATCACATAATTTACAGCAGCGAGTGATTTATTGGGATGAGTCGGCGAACAATTTTCACACCTTCTCAGCCATCTCCATCAAGCATCACCAACTCAGCATTCTACTCGGGAATAATACATTGGCTCAGCTCATTTTACTCCCCGAATTACCAATACATTACAAAAATATTATAACCCCGCCAAGTAACCTTTGTTAGTTGTAACTAATGTATGTGAAAACTCGTAACCCTAGATTCTTAGTAACCAGCTCCTCAACACGGCCAAACTCATTGCTTTCAAGTTCCGACACTGTTCAATAATCAATTGTTCGCTTGAGGTAACTCGGTACTGAGTGGAAAACCCCTCGAGTAAGAATCGAAGAAATTCCTTTCCCTTTCCAATGTTTCTAATATTATCAGAATGTTTACTCGTAAAACCCATGAAGTAACGGTCGCGATTCTATCCACAAATCAATTTGACTCTTCATTCCCGACTGCCACTTCTCTTTCAAGTCTTCGATTAACCTACCGGAGTGACCCCACTCCGAACGCGAAATGAACCGGATGACTTCCTCGAAAACGGACTCGTCGCAGGGGATCGTCAACGGCCCTTCGTTACTAAAGCCGTACTCTTCCTCGGCTTGGATAAGAAAACTCTTAAACACGGGATGGTTCAGGTACGTCACCTGCACCACGAATCTCCTGCCACTCGTCCCCACGCAGACCGCCACGTGTCCCGACGGCACATCGGACGGGATGCGGCTGGCCGACATGCGAGCCTTGTTCCTCCACCGCCGCAGCATTTGCCGGAGCCTCACGATGCAGCGGATTTTGCTACACTTTACAAGTCCCACCGACATTTTCCCAAGAAACTAACAATTCAAAAACAAAAAGGAAATCTTTGGTTTCAGAGTTGAGAGCTTAGTGATGAGAAAAATAGAAGCTTTGGAGGGGGGGGGGGGGGGGGGGGGGGGTTAATAGCTTGGGAGAAGACGAAGTTTTTATAAAAGGGGAAAGTAGGCTCCATGTCTGATGTCTGCGGTTGACCAAGCAATTAAATGGCCCAAGTGTCTTTTCGCATACCATGTGTATTTTACATTGGACAATAATATATTATCTCAAAGTAATAATCCTTTTAAAAATAAACCAAATAATTTTGTAGCATAATATCAAAACAGTTACAGGTAAAGACAAATTAAGGATGCAAATCAAATTTTTATACAAAAGAAGTTCCAAATTTAAATTTGAGGTAGATAAGATATTTGTCACGTAGTCTTTGATGAAACATTTGTTTGATTTTGATACATTGAACACATTAATGATATCATGCATGTGAGAATTATAACTAGTAATTAGAAAACAAAGGGTAAGTGGGGAATTTTTTATTTTAGATTTTTAATCAACGTGACTAAAAAAATTATATATAAGGAGAACATATATTTTAATGTTTTTCCATTCTCTCGTGATAAAAATAGATATTTCATGCTCAACTCTTGTTAAAAAAAATAAGAAAGTTTAACAGATATTATCCTTGTATCAGCGAAGGTAACACTCCTGAAAGGTTTTGAACCCGAGACCTAAAGAGAAGGGAGTGGAGCAGGTGAACGTGCTCTGACCACCAGACCGTCCTCGCACGCTCTGCTTAATTCAACTTAAATATGATTTTTTCTTACATTTATAGGAAAATAAAGATTTTACATTTGATGCACCGATAAAATCAAATAATGTCACATTTGAATGTTAAGGAAATTCAATTTAGCTTTTTTATGGATGTGATATTGTTTTGATTAATTGACAAGTTTAATATATTTGTATTTTTTATTAAGTGAAAAAATAATTATATTTTTAATATCAATGTCAAAATATGATTTCATATAAAATATACAACATAAAATTAAATGTAGCCTAAGAAGAACGCACCGCATGCAAAAGTGTAGTGAAATGAAGATGCTTTTGTTTCCTAAAGCATTTTAAAAAATGCAGCTCCCTTTAAAAGCAACGATTTTCTTATTCACCCTTATATGATATCTGACCAATTCTCAATTCGGTTCGAAACAATAATAATAATAATATATTTATATATATTATTATTAAGCCCAAACCCAAACGTAGAAACTTGTATGAGGTATCATTTTTAGAGATGATCTCATGAACAATGATTTTTACACTGAATTATGTTCGAATCTTGCATGTTCTCTCGTCTCTACACAAAAGAAAAATCAAAACAACTTCTTGATGTTGTAGATATCTTCTTTTGTACTCTACCCACTGATATAATTCATCACCATTAATAAATAATAAAGTCCAGCCATAATGTTGAAGAGTATGGTAATACACCACTGTAAATAGTAGTAAATGTTGAAAAGTATGGTAATACATCACTGTAAATAGTAGTAAAAAAGCTATTAGTAGTAAACAATAAACATTGTCTTACACCGGTGTAAGTCAGTTCTTTATTTACTAAACAATCAACACTGTCTTACACCGGTGCAAATCAGTTATTTAATTTACCAAACAATCAACATTGTCTTACACCGGTGTAAGTTAGTTTTTTAATTTACTAAACAATCAACACTGTCTTACACCAGTGTAGATCAGTTCTTTAATTTACTAAACAATCAACAATGTCTTACACCGATGTAAATCATTTTTTTAATTTACTAATAAATTTCGGTTAATTCGAAAACCGACTGAATTAACCAAAATTTATTTGATTCGGTTAATATATTTCAAAAAAAATTCAGTTCGGTTAATGGTTAAAGATTTAAAAAGTTCGGTTAATTCGATTTTGAGTAATTTGGTTCAGTCATCGACCGAATTAACCGTTTTAACTAGGGATGGCAAATGGGCGGGGCGGGTGCGGATACCCCCTCCCCATCCCCATATCCACCACCTACCCACCACCCACGGCGGGTACAATTTTCAAATCCACACTCGCCCACGTGGGTATATTCTTAAATCCATCCCCACACCCACCACCCAATTGGATACCCATTACCCATTTGTACCCACCTATACCCGCCTGTACCCGCCTACCCTCCCGCCTGGCAGCAACCATATCACATAAAGCATGAAGTGATAATGGCACCAATGTCCCTTGTACTTTGACGGAAAGTTCAATGTGGTACATGAACTTTGGATGCGTTTAATGTGCCCCTGAAGTTTTCTTCCGTCATTTAAAACGCCCCCGACCCTAACACTATTAACTTGTGATGTGGTATAACTAACTTACACCGGTGTAAGTTCTACCGAACTATAGCTAACTAACTATGACTAATTTACACCGGTGTAAGTTAGTTATTATGTGAGAAATCTGAGGGTAAGACAATGCAAAGAACTAAAGTAATGAACTTGAAATTTGAATAAAGAAAACAAATTTTATACTGAATCAGATATCTTCAAAGCCACATAATATGGCGGGTAGCATACGGGGAAGACAGATGCGGGGCGGGCGGATGCGGGGCAGGTAAGGTTTTAAATCCACCACCTACCCACTACCCGCGGCGGGTATGACTTTTTACATCCACACCCGCCCACTACCCACCAAACTCATACCCATCCCCACCCCAACTGGGGCGGGGGCGGTGCGGAATCCGCGAAACTGTACCCGTCTGCCATCCCTAGTTTTAACACCCTAGCCTCATGTGCGGGTATGCCCCGTCCCTCCCCTCAGTGCTCCCCAACCTAGTCAAAACCCAACCCCTCCAATTATCAACAAAAATGCTCTTAAATTGATTACCGAAGATGAGTTTAGGCGGTATATTTATGAGTTCACATGGTATGATTTTATATGCTATCAATAAATTAGATGATAATGAGCAAGTACATTTGGTTGGTTGGTCAATTTTTTTTTTTATTTTTGTTCTTTTATATTACTATTGAGGTTGGTCCAAGTGGTAAATAGCTTGGTATCGCTTAAGCGGGTCATGAGTTCGAGGTGTTGTATATGTAGAAAATCCCCACTAGAGACTCACCCACCAAATCAAAGTGTATGACACATGTCGGTCCGGACTAGTCAGAGCGAAGCCCTGAAAAACGAAAGAACAACTAAAAGAAAATTTAAAAAAATACTAGGCGACGCCGATGATACATCATTAAAAATGGAAATGGAAAACCCTAAGGAAAATCTTAAGGCGGGCGATGTTGATTCGGGTGGTGGCTCGTGCGACCATCCGATGGACGAGATGGATCATGTGGGGTTACCGATGGCCTTGGAACGATCAGGATCCCCTTTGACGACGGAGGACCAACGTGAATCCAAGATTAGTGATGAGGGCAGCATGAGGGTCTGGCGGATATGGAGGCGGATGGTAATAGTTCTATTGCTGATTCTGATGCGCAGGCCCCTCTAGGCAGTGGCTTGGGTTTGGATCATGGTTGTGTTAGTGCAAGTAAGGTTTCATATGCAAGCATAGTGTCGAAGGATTCTGTTGATAAGGATGGTCGTACGACTGAAGATGACTTATCACCGGATGAGGTGATTGTGCTAGATAAGGATTGTATTGTAACCGAGACGGGTGATTTTTCTACGATCAAATTCTTCGGTCAGGTTCATGATCAAATTGATCCAGTATGAAGGATGTTGTTATTGTACATCTTCTCGGACACAACATTGGTTATCGTACGTTGTTGAATCGGTTGCAAGCTATGTGGCGGCCGAAGGGTAAGTTTCAATTAATTGATTTGGAGAACAACCACTTTCTCGTGCGGTTTGAGTACAAACAAGATTATGCGATGGTTTTAATGCATGGCCTGTGGAAAATTTTTTGGCAATTATCTCATAGTTCAACCATGGAGCTGATCGTTTTCCACAGATGAGAAATATCCTTCTCATGTGATTGTTTGGGTTAGGTTACCATGCCTTTTCTATCGCTACTATTGCAAGGCTCTATTTCAGCACATTGCTCAGGTGGTTGGAAGGGTTATAAAGGTCGATAATAATACTTATGCGGTTGGAAGGGGAAATTTTGCGCGATTAGTGATTATGGTGAATCTGAATAAACCTTTAAAACAATGTATCAGTATAGATAATTTTGTGCAAAAACTCGAATACGAGGGTGTAACATCTGCATTTCCGTCCTAGAATTTATCGCCGTAGAATTTAATTATTTTATTTATTCTTAGAAGCAATTGAGCTTGCAAATTTGTGAATTATGCAATTTGGTCCCTAAAGTCCTCAATTGGGCATTTAGTGCACCAATTCGGATTAGAAAGGAAATTAGGATCAAATTAATTAGTCTAGCCGATTGATAAGCCAATGGAATTGAATTAGTGATGTCTAGATATAAATGTGGAACTAAAAGAATACGAAAGAAATCAAAACAACATTGTACTCCTTAAAATGGGACGAAATTGATAAAGCTTAATTAAGCTTGTAACAAAGCAAATTAGGGATTAAATTATAAGATTATTAAAAAGTAAATATTGCATGTAAAAGATGATTTATCCTTGGGGATGCCCCTAGTAAATTAAGAACAAATGAATAAGTGAAAAGGGCTTATAGGTAAATACACAAGCCATCAAATCAAGTATATGATGAAAGCTTGTCATCTTTTTCCCATTTTTGCTCTTCTTTGCCGTGAAGAAAGGGGAGAAATGGGGGAAGAGGGAAGCTCAATAGTCAGCCGTGTTTGAGAGCAAAATATATGGATTTTCGGTTGCATGAAGAGGGCTTAAGCTAGGATATTGAAGAGTGTAACTAAGGTTGTCAAGAGATTAAAGAAAGTAAGTCTCCTACACTTTGAAATTTTCGGTTGAGCTAAAAACATGCATGCAAACCTAAGTTTTATATGAACATGAAGATATATGAGTCTTAAATGTAATAACAAGATAAAATATGGAAAAATATGGAATCTATGCAAGAAAACAAGAAAGGAGTAAAAAGGGGACTATTTTGAAGAAAAGAATAAAATCTTGAGCTTTGGAAAATTTGTTAAGAGTCAAAATCTGAAAATGGTTACTAAGAGAAACTTGTTAAGGGATGAACATTTGGTTATAAAAGTTTAATGATTGCTGGAAAAATGAAGAAGGAAGATGGTATGATGATTAGAACAAAAAATGGTCATGAGATCGAAATTTGTGAAGATTAGAGACTGTTATGAAAGAATCGATAACTTTGCATGCCTAAATGTTGAAATTGGAAACTTACATGGACTGTAAAATATAACCTTGAAAAGTATAATAAGTCATGCTATGAAAGAAATTTAGATTTAAGTATGTAATTAAGAGTATGTTCAAATTGAAGTGTTAATTAAGAAATCTGCCCAGTGAAGTTCAATGTAAAAGCAGTGACTTTGGAAATTCACTAAAAATCGAATATAAGGTATTTGAAGCTGAAATTTATACAGTATAAACTTTAGTATGTCTAGAATCATTGAGAGAAAACGGAACTAAATTTCAGTATGTAATTTGAAAGATACGAATTTTTAAAGTTGGGCAGTGCAGGCTGTCCAGAATTGCCGAATTGAGCATAAATAAGTAATAAACTGTATTAAACCGAATAAGATAAAAATATGAGGTTAATGTGAATGAAAAATTGGGTTTAATACCTTTCCAACGGTATATGGTATGTTAATTTTGGATTAGTGAGTAAAAAGTTATGATTAAAACGATAACTAGTCCTCGAACTAGTTTAATGAAAAAGTCAGAATTGAAATTAGGAGTTCATGCTTGAATCGTAAATTAGTATGGTTGAATTGCTTCCTAATATAGTGTATTTGTTTAATGTTGAGAGTTAATATCGTAATAGTGAAGAAGCTTCGGAGGAAGCTAGGATCGATCGTTCGAAAGGAAGAAGCAAAGGCATCTCAATTCGAGATCAAGCATAAGGATCGTGAGTGTAATTTTGCCTTAGGGTTGGGACTAGTGTCCGAACCACTTTAAATTTTCTGTAATTTATATTTTATATGCATGAAATTGGACTAAATGCTATCCGGTAATATGTTTAGTAAGGGAAGAAGTTATAAAGGAATTTGAATGCATGATTGCAATTTGTGATACATGCTTGATCGAATGCGATATGTGGACTGTTTTACATAATGCTAAATGCCATGAATTCTATGTTGATTTGGATTTTGATGATTGATTAAGTATGTACAAATGTGAACTGCCCATGTAAATGATTGTATGGTAGAAAAGCATGAAATGAATTTTTGATCGTAATTGATATGATGATTATGTGGACTGCCCTATGACATGAATATGCTATGCTTGAAAATGCATATGTTATGTATGAATTATGTTGCTGCCATGTTATGAGCGAATGAGCATATAATGTGAATTCTGAAAAATACACATGAAACGAATTAATGGACTAATCACTTAACAAGATTCCGCCCTTGGTCGTTTGGACGTTCTAGATAAGAACGGCATGCCTAGAGTCTGAGCTCACCCTCCGATATTGCTTTGTGCAATCTTTGATAGTACTTTGTGTACTCTTGATAAGATGTGTGATCTTGATTGATGTTCGAGGCACACGATGCTATGGGCATCACCTTTGATATTGCTTTGTGCAATTTATGACGTTGCCGCGGGCAACACAACTCCGATATGTGTTACATGTTACCCTTTCGATGGCTCGAAATTCTATTACGACTATTCTACCATGGGCAAAATGTTAAATTAAATGTTTGTGTTATGAAATCATATTAAAGAAATGAATTGAATCACCATGTGATATGAAGTGCATGAATTGAATGAAACTTGCTAAGTTAATTAAGCTTATGAAGTGGATAAAGAATAATGTAACTTAATATGATATGCTATGATGTGAAATGCTATGATATGTGGACATTGATCCTTTTTGAATATGCTATGACGTGAAATGCTATGATATGTGGACATTGATCCTTTTTGAATATGCTATGTGGACATTGATCCTTTCCGAATATGTTATGGAATGAAGTGCTATGATATGTGGACATTTGTCCTATCCGATTATGCTAAGAAGCATAAGAAATGCTTACAAGTTCGATTATGTGAAAAATGGGTAATAACCCTATTCGAATGTATATGATTATGAAATGAGAAATTCTGATTTTTGAATGATAATGTGAAATCATTCGAATGATATGCTATGGTGAAATTGTGAATTTGATTTGATATGTTGCAAATGCTATGTATGGTACGGCATGAAAGCTTGATTTATTTAAATGCTAGAGCATGATTTTGAATATGCTGAAAATGAAATGAAATATGCTATTGATCGAATCATGTATAAGCATGAAATAAATTATCGTGATATGCTATGTGTTCAAGCATGTGTTATGAATGCTGATATGACATGTATGCTGCCATATGTATGAATTTTGTGTGAGCTTAGTTGGGTGAATACCGAATTGCTAATAAACCTAGCTAAGTAACCTCAATGTTTGATCACGCTTAAGCTCAAGAACGAATTAGTGTTAGCATTACCTCGCTAAGTACTTTTGTACTTACCACTCCTCTGTTTTCTTCTTCCCAACCTTAGCAGGATAGCTCGGACCCTAAAGCTAGCTTACGTTGGATCAAGATTATCAAGTTCACAATTCCGAAATATGTACGATCTAAGTCTTATTTTTAGACTCCTAGATGGTGGCTTTGAAGTTTGTCTCAGGATCCGTTTTGTTTTATTTGGTCGAAACTTAAGTTTGAAATGGTGTTTGAAACTACATGCTCCGTGATGTTTGGTTAGGAGGCTAGAATCATGTTTTGTATCTAAGTAGTTAGCCTCATTATTTTGTGTAAAAATGTAAGTCAAGCTAATGGTTGTGTCGATCCTTCTTGTTGTCCATAGTCGATAGCTTGGCATGTTTAGGGGCGTATAAGCTATGTTATTTTGTAAGTCCTAAGTAAAGGAAATCAAATGCCATGATATGAATTTGAAATCTTATGTGTTGCATGAAATTGGCTTGATTAAATATTTGGTAATTTTGGATTAATTCAAAATCACCTAGACCATTTAATTAAGGGTTTTCGATTAGCATGTAATTGGTTAATTAAGTATTTGACATTATGACTTAATTGTAATAGTGATATGATAATAAAAATAAAAGTTTTAAATTGGCCCGAAAATTTGTATCAAGATTAATTAAAAGTTTGTTTAGGTTTTTGTTAGCCCATTTTCCGCGTGCGCATTAACATGTAATAACGATTAAAATAATATCACGTCTTCGAAGTGCTTCCGCAATTGTCCGTTTTGTTTCGTTTGTCCGCCTTTTCTGTTCCGGTGACGCCCTTAACTTCCGGCCCGGGTTGGGGGTGCCACAGAGGGGCTTCAACATATGTGCTTTGCTTGTGGGGTTTACGACAATTCTAGAGAAGAATGTCCATCGCTTAAGGTTGTGTTTGCGTCTGTAGAAGTTGAGAAGAGTGCGCCAGAGCAAGCTGTTACGCCGAAGACAGGGAAATCTGAGTTATACAGGCCGTAGATGGTGGCATCTAACGATCATCGCAAAACTGTGGCAGTGAGTTCCATGGGGAAGGGTTCTGCCGTAAATACTGAGCTTATTGCGGGGTCTCATTTTATTGTTTTACAAGAGGAGGTGGCTGAGGACAGAATAGAGGCAGACTCTCCGGCCGATGAGGTGCTAGTGAACTCTCAATAGGTGGCGAGTAATGTGAAGGGTAAGTGGGTTGTGGCTTCTATGGAGGTGTCGTTTGTTTCAACTCTAGTGGTTAAAAACGTTGCATATTGGGAGTCAAATCCAGATCGTCGCTCCAGGAATGGTATAAATGTGGATCCTACAGTATCAAATGTGGATGTTATTTCTTTGGTGTCGGGCAGTGCGACTGAAATTGATGTTTGTACGATTGCTAGTGCATCGGGTAATCACCGGGCAGTATTGGTTCAAAAGAAAATGGTGATGGCAAGAGTAGTGCGCGGGCCATATCAAACAATGTGAGTAATGGTCACAGGAGAAGGCTTAAGGAGAATAATACTAAGGGTTTGAAGATTAGGAAAGGGACATAGTATCCCCGCCTAATAGAGTGGTCCTTGCTGAATGGGTCCAATTTGCGACTAATCGATTACAATCATCCGCAGACATCCTACAACTTAGTGAAGCTCATACCAGTGCGATGAAGAATGACGGAAGAAGAGCTGATTCTTCGCGATTCGTTAATCCATCTCAGTCGGTGCTTGTGGGAAGAATGGTTGATACAATTTTTTGAGGCGGGGTGGTGACCCAACCTTGCAGTGATTGTTGCTCTTTGTGTATTTTGTTATAATGAATAGCTTATTTTGGAATTGCAGGGGTGCTACGAGCCCTGGTTTTCAGTGTCTTTTGCAGAACTTTATTCCTAGAACTAACTCGTATGTTGTGGTTTTGTTGGAAACAAGAGTGAGTGGACATGTGGCGGATTCTGTTATCCGTACACTTGGGTTTGCAAACTCCTTTCGAGTTGAGGCGCAAGGGTTTGGTGGTGGTATTTGGATCCTTTGGGGGACCGAGGTTCTTTTGGAAGTCATGCAGATATCTAATAAGTTTGTAAATTGTCGTTATCGCTCGATGAGCGAGAAGGATTTGTGTCATCTTGCTGCAGTTTATGCTAGCTCGTCAATAACTCCCAGGAAGTTGTTATGGGCCCTTTTAGCGAAGTTGGATCTGGGTGATGGTATTCCGTGTGTGATTGGAGGCGATTTTAATGATATTCTTCATAGTAAGGATCGGTTGGATGGATCATATCGACGTAATGGGTTGAGCCGTTTATTCTCAACTTTATTTTTGAAAGAAATTTTAATGATATTCTTTATGGGCCCTTTGGACAAGATAAAGTTTTAAAGAAATGTTCTAGGGTTGCTAACCGAAGGGGAGCCTTAACGAGTTTCACTTCAGTTTTCCCCGTGTGACCCACTCGGACTGGTCAGTCGTCCAGACCGGGACAAGGGGGTTACAACTAGACTCTTCACTCTATCTCCGCCAGCAAGATTTGCTTCAGAAGTTCAGCCAAGAGAACAAACGGAACGCTTCGTTTTCCTTAAACTTGGTAACGATTGAAAATTCGAACCAACAAAATTCGGCGTCCATGAGCATCTACTTGAGTGTTTAAAAGAAGAAGTCATACAAGGGTGAGGCAAAGACATTAAGAAAACGAGTGGTCAAAATTAGACTCCCGTAAAACAGAATGTGAGTGTGGTTAGACCCTTATAAAACAGCTGAAGTTGCCGCTTATGCGTACAATCGTGTTGTTTATAAGATTAGAGGGTAATATGCAAGTTTGAATTTCCAAAACCTTAAGAACCCTAGTAAACTGGGTTTTGAGATGGTGTTAAGTTGAATTCACTTAAAAACTAAAAAGAAAGTCAAGAAAACCAACTCCGAGCGCTTTGCTGCTGCTTCCTCCCTATCGTGTTTACCGTCTTCTTTGTTGTCGCCGACAATTTTTGTGGTAGTTTAAGCAACGAATTGATGTCACCAACTCTGTCTGAAGGTGGGATTTTAATTCCTTAAAATAGGATTTTTAATCTTTAAATTTAATTTTTATTTATCATTTTTTAAATGACTAAATTCTTAAGTGGCTAAAAAACTATTAAAAATTCATGTCATCATACAGAGTTAGCGAATTAGTGATTAAAAACGCTCAATGTTTAAAGTCCAGTGAGTAAATTGAACATTTTGAAAACTTTAGTGACCAAAATAAGTCATAGGAAAAAGTTTAGTCATGATTTATGTATTTTACCCCAATTAAAATATGGATTATTTATAAAATTTAAATTTATTCATTATATTGCTTCAAAAATATCTATTTATTACATGTATTGAAATTGTTTATTGTTAAATGAACTTACATAAATTAATATTATGTTTTTTGGTCAAACAAAATAACATTATGTATTCATTATCATATTATTATGTGCCAGTTTAGCACGACTTTTGAAAAATGCTTTTAAAAGTGTTGTCCGAAAGTGATTTTAAAAGTGATTTTGAAAAGTTAATTGTACTCCTTAAAATGGGACGAAATTGATAAAGCTTAATTAAGCTTGTAACAAAGCAAATTAGGGATTAAATTATAAGATTATTAAAAAGTAAATATTGCATGTAAAAGATGATTTATCCTTGGGGATGCCCCTAGTAAATTAAGAACAAATGAATAAGTGAAAAGGGCTTATAGGTAAATACACAAGCCATCAAATCAAGTATATGATGAAAGCTTGTCATCTTTTTCCCATTTTTGCTCTTCTTTGCCGTGAAGAAAGGGGAGAAATGGGGGAAGAGGGAAGCTCAATAGTCAGCCGTGTTTGAGAGCAAAATATATGGATTTTCGGTTGCATGAAGAGGGCTTAAGCTAGGATATTGAAGAGTGCAACTAAGGTTGTCAAGAGATTAAAGAAAGTAAGTCTCCTACACTTTAAAATTTTCGGTTGAGCTAAAAACATGCATGCAAACCTAAGTTTTATATGAACATGAAGATATATGAGTCTTAAATGTAATAACAAGATAAAATATGGAAAAATATGGAATCTATGCAAGAAAACAAGAAAGGAGTAAAAAGGGGACTATTTTGAAGAAAAGAATAAAATCTTGAGCTTTGGAAAATTTGTTAAGAGTCAAAATCTGAAAATGGTTACTAAGAGAAACTTGTTAAGGGATGAACATTTGGTTATAAAAGTTTAATGATTGCTGGAAAAATGAAGAAGGAAGATGGTAGATTAGAACAAAAAATGGTCATGAGATCGAAATTTGTGAAGATTAGAGACTGTTATGAAAGAATCGATAACTTTGCATGCCTAAATGTTGAAATTGGAAACTTACATGGACTGTAAAATATAACCTTGAAAAGTATAATAAGTCATGCTATGAAAGAAATTTAGATTTAAGTATGTAATTAAGAGTATGTTCAAATTGAAGTGTTAATTAAGAAATCTGCCCAGTGAAGTTCAATGTAAAAGCAGTGACTTTGGAAATTCACTAAAAATCGAATATAAGGTATTTGAAGCTGAAATTTATACAGTATAAACTTTAGTATGTCTAGAATCATTGAGAGAAAACGGAACTAAATTTCAGTATGTAATTTGAAAGATACGAATTTTTAAAGTTGGGCAGTGCAGGCTGTCCAGAATTGCCGAATTGAGCATAAATAAGTAATAAACAGTATTAAACCGAATAAGATAAAAATATGAAGTTAATGTGACTGAAACATTGGGTTTAATACCTTTCCAACGGTATATGGTATGTTAATTTTGGATTAGTGAGTAAAAAGTTATGATTAAAACGATAACTAGTCCTCGAACTAGTTTAATGAAAATGCCATGAATTCTATGTTGATTTGGATTTTGATGATTGATTAAGTATGTACAAATGTGGACTGCCCATGTAAATGATTGTATGGTAGAAAAGCATGAAATGAATTTTTGATCGTAATTGATATGATGATTATGTGGACTGCCCTATGGCATGAATATGCTATGCTTGAAAATGCATATGTTATGTATGAATGATGTTGCTGCCATGTTATGAGCGAATGAGCATATAATGTGAATTCTGAAAAATACACATGAAACGAATTAATGGACTAATCACTTAACAAGATTCCACCCTTGGTCGTTTGGACGTTCTAGATAAGAACGGCATGCCTAGAGTCTGAGCTCACCCTCCGATATTGCTTTGTGCAATCTTTGATAGTACTTTGTGTACTCTTGATAAGATGTGTGATCTTGATTGCTGTTCGAGACACACGATGCTATGGGCATCACCTTTGATATTGCTTTGTGCAATTTATGACGTTGCCGCGGGCAACACAACTCCGATATGCGTTACATGTTACCCTTCCGATGGCTCGAAATTCTGTTACGACTATTCTACCATGGGCAAAATGTTAAATTAAATGTTTGTGTTATGAAATCATATTAAAGAAATGAATTGAATCACCATGTGATATGAAGTGCATGAATTGAATGAAACTTGCTAAGTTAATTAAGCTTATGAAGTGGATAAAGAATAATGTAACTTAATATGATATGCTATGATGTGAAATGCTATGATATGTGGACATTGATCCTTTTTGAATATGCTATGACGTGAAATGCTATGATATGTGGACATTGATCCTTTTTGAATATGCTATGATGTAAAATGCTATGCTATGTGGACATTGATCCTTTCCGAATATGTTATAGAATGAAGTGCTATGATATGTGGACATTTGTCCTATCCGATTATGCTAAGAAGCATAAGAAATGCTTACAAGTTCGATTATGTGAAAATGGGTAATAACCCTATTCGAATGTATATGATTATGAAATGAAAAATTCTGATTTTTGAATGATAATGTGAGATCATTCGAATGATATGCTATGGTGAAATTGTGAATTTGATTTGATATGTTGCAAATGCTATGAATGGTACGGCATGAAATCTTGATTTATTTAAATGCTAGAGCATGATTTTGAGTATGCTGAAAATGAAATGAAATATGCTATTGATCGAATCATGTATAAGCATGAAATAAATTATCGTGATATGCTATGTGTTCAAGCATGTGTTATGAATGTTGATATGACATGTATGCTGCCATATGTATGAATTTTGTGTGAGCTTAGTTGGGTGAATACCGAATTGCTAATAAACCTAGCTAAGTAACCTCAATGTTTGATCACGCTTAAGCTCAAGAACGAATTAGTGTTAGCATTACCTCGCTAAGTACTTTTGTACTTACCACTCCTCTGTTTTCTTCTTCCCAACCTTAGCAGGATAGCTCGGACCCTAAAGCTAGCTTACATTGGATCAAGATTATCAGGTTCACAATTCCGAAATATGTACGATCTAAGTCTTATTTTTAGACTCCTAGATGGTGGCTTTGAAGTTTGTCTCAGGATCCGTTTTGTTTTATTTGGTCGAAACTTAAGTTTGAAATGGTGTTTGAAACTACATGCTCCGTGATGTTTGGTTAGGAGGCTAGAATCATGTTTTGTATCTAAGTAGTTAGCCTCATTATTTTGTGTAAAAATGTAAGTCAAGCTAATGGTTGTGTCGATCCTTCTTGTTGTCCATAGTCGATAGCTTGGCATGTTTAGGGGCGTATAAGCTATGTTATTTTGTAAGTCCTAAGTAAAGGAAATCAAATGCCATGATATGAATTTGAAATCTTATGTGTTGCATGAAATTGGCTTGATTAAATATTTGGTAATTTTGGATTAATTCAAAATCACCTAGACCATTTAATTAAGGGTTTTCGATTAGCATGTAATTGGTTAATTAAGTATTTGACATTATGGCTTAATTGTAATAGTGATATGATAATAAAAATAAAAGTTTTAAATTGGCCCGAAAATTTGTATCAAGATTAATTAAAAGTTTGTTTAGGTTTTTGTTAGCCCATTTTCCGCGTGCGCATTAACATGTAATAACGATTAAAATAATATCACGTCTTCGAAGTGCTTCCGCAATTGTCCGTTTTGTTTCGTTTGTCCGCCTTTTCTGTTCCGGTGACGCCCTTAACTTCCGGCCCGGGTTGGGGGTGCCACAGAGGGGCTTCAACATATGTGCTTTGCTTGTGGGGTTTACGACAATTCTAGAGAAGAATGTCCATCGCTTAAGGTTGTGTTTGCGTCTGTAGAAGTTGAGAAGAGTGCGCCAGAGCAAGCTGTTACGCCGAAGACAGGGAAATCTGAGTTATACAGGCCGTAGATGGTGGCATCTAACGATCATCGCAAAACTGTGGCAGTGAGTTCCATGGGGAAGGGTTCTGCCGTAAATACTGAGCTTATTGCGGGGTCTCATTTTATTGTTTTACAAGAGGAGGTGGCTGAGGACAGAATAGAGGCAGACTCTCCGGCCGATGAGGTGCTAGTGAACTCTCAATAGGTGGCGAGTAATGTGAAGGGTAAGTGGGTTGTGGCTTCTATGGAGGTGTCGTTTGTTTCAACTCTAGTGGTTAAAAACGTTGCATATTGGGAGTCAAATCCAGATCGTCGCTCCAGGAATGGTATAAATGTGGATCCTACAGTATCAAATGTGGATGTTATTTCTTTGGTGTCGGGCAGTGCGACTGAAATTGATGTTTGTACGATTGCTAGTGCATCGGGTAATCACCGGGCAGTATTGGTTCAAAAGAAAATGGTGATGGCAAGAGTAGTGCACGGGCCATATCAAACAATGTGAGTAATGGTCACAGGAGAAGGCTTAAGGAGAATAATACTAAGGGTTTGAAGATTAGGAAAGGGACATAGTATCCCCGCCTAATAGAGTGGTCCTTGCTGAATGGGTCCAATTTGCGACTAATCGATTACAATCATCCGCAGACATCCTACAACTTAGTGAAGCTCATACCAGTGCGATGAAGAATGACGGAAGAAGAGCTGATTCTTCGCGATTCGTTAATCCATCTCAGTCGGTGCTTGTGGGAAGAATGGTTGATACAATTTTTTGAGGCGGGGTGGTGACCCAACCTTGCAGTGATTGTTGCTCTTTGTGTATTTTGTTATAATGAATAGCTTATTTTGGAATTGCAGGGGTGCTACGAGCCCTGGTTTTCAGTGTCTTTTGCAGAACTTTATTCCTAGAACTAACTCGTATGTTGTGGTTTTGTTGGAAACAAGAGTGAGTGGACATGTGGCGGATTCTGTTATCCGTACACTTGGGTTTGCAAACTCCTTTCGAGTTGAGGCGCAAGGGTTTGGTGGTGGTATTTGGATCCTTTGGGGGACCGAGGTTCTTTTGGAAGTCATGCAGATATCTAATAAGTTTGTAAATTGTCGTTATCGCTCGATGAGCGAGAAGGATTTGTGTCATCTTGCTGCAGTTTATGCTAGCTCGTCAATAACTCCCAGGAAGTTGTTATGGGCCCTTTTAGCGAAGTTGGATCTGGGTGATGGTATTCCGTGTGTGATTGGAGGCGATTTTAATGATATTCTTCATAGTAAGGATCGGTTGGATGGATCATATCGACGTAATGGGTTGAGCCGTTTATTCTCAACTTTATTTTTGAAAGAAATTTTAATGATATTCTTTATGGGCCCTTTGGACAAGATAAAGTTTTAAAGAAATGTTCTAGGGTTGCTAACCGAAGGGGAGCCTTAACGAGTTTCACTTCGATTTTCCCCGTGTGACCCACTCGGACTGGTCAGTCGTCCAGACCGGGACAAGGGGGTTACAACTAGACTCTTCACTCTATCTCCGCCAGCAAGATTTGCTTCAGAAGTTCAGCCAAGAGAACAAACGGAACGCTTCGTTTTCCTTAAACTTGGTAACGATTGAAAATTCGAACCAACAAAATTCGGCGTCCATGAGCATCTACTTGAGTGTTTAAAAGAAGAAGTCATACAAGGGTGAGGCAAAGACATTAAGAAAACGAGTGGTCAAAATTAGACTCCCGTAAAACAGAATGTGAGTGTGGTTAGACCCTTATAAAACAGCTGAAGTTGCCGCTTATGCGAACAATCGTGTTGTTTATAAGATTAGAGGGTAATATGCAAGTTTGAATTTCCAAAACCTTAAGAACCCTAGTAAACTGGGTTTTGAGATGGTGTTAAGTTGAATTCACTTAAAAACTAAAAAGAAAGTCAAGAAAACCAACTCTGAGCGCTTTGCTGCTGCTTTCTCCCTATCGTGTTTACCGTCTTCTTTGTTGTCGCCGACAATTTTTGTGGCAGTTTAAGCAACGAATTGATGTCACCAACTCTGTCTGAAGGTGGGATTTTAATTCCTTAAAATAGGATTTTTAATCTTTAAATTTAATTTTTATTTATCATTTTTTAAATGACTAAATTCTTAAGTGGCTAAAAAACTATTAAAAATTCATGTCATCATACAGAGTTAGCGAATTAGTGATTAAAAACGCTCAATGTTTAAAGTCCAGTGAGTAAATTGAACATTTTGAAAACTTTAGTGACCAAAATAAGTCATAGGAAAAAGTTTAGTCATGATTTATGTATTTTACCCCAATTAAAATATGGATTATTTATAAAATTTAAATTTATTCATTATATTGCTTCAAAAATATCTATTTATTACATGTATTGAAATTGTTTATTGTTAAATGAACTTACATAAATTAATATTATGTTTTTTGGTCAAACAAAATAACATTATGTATTCATTATCATATTATTATGTGCCAGTTTAGCACGACTTTTGAAAAATGCTTTTAAAAGTGTTGTCCGAAAGTGATTTTAAAAGTGATTTTGAAAAGTTAATTGTAAGATTTTAGTGTTTGATATTGTTGTCAAACAATGCTTTTGAAAAGATAAAATGTTCATTTTATACATTATATTGTAAAGTAAAATAAATGAACGTAAATAATGTTCAAATTTGTTATCATAAAATTTATTAATATTATTATATATGAAAAAATCAACTTAAATAATAAAAATATAAAAACCATGTCAATTCATTAGTAATTTTTTTATATATAAAATACAAACTTTAAATATTTCTAAATAATTAATATAATATTTTGAATTAAATATAAAAGTTTAACCTCTAAAGTCTAAACTATAATTTTTTTATATTACTGTAATATAACTAAATATTAGTTTGATATAATAATTATTATCATATTTAATTTTATTTTAATATAATAGTATTTAGTGTTAATAATTAAAGGTAAAAATATAACTTCACACCTAAAACTGATTTTTCACCCCAAAAGTTAGACATCTTAGCTTTTGAGGTTCGGTGAGAAATTACTTTTTTAAGTGATTTTTGACACCACTTGTTAGAAGTATTTGACATTGCTTATGAGTGAAAAGTAATTTTTTTAAGCAAAAGTTCTTCTTTATGCCATGCTAAAGGGGTCTTATGTCAAGTTAAGTAAACTTCCTTCGAACCTATCAAGTGATTTCAGTGAAAAAAAATGATATAATTATTAGGTGACCTGGACTTGAGTAACTTGTTTGCACGGTATGTATGTATTATTTAAGGATTATGATTAAAGAACATATATTATCTTATAATCACATGTACAAATAACAAAATAACCCACCTTCGAATGTTATATGTAATTCTTCTTGTTTGAGTAGTCTTAAGGTGATTACAATGTAGTATATGTTCATACATATTATTTACCTTTTGACAATGCACATACATCTCACAGACAAAACGATTTAAATCAGATTTCTTTGGATAAACATCATCCGCTTAAATCTTTTAAGATAAACATCATCCGGTTTTGCTTAATAGCCTACCACATGACATGCAATTTGCTTTCCCAGAATCTCCTCCAATTATCTAATTTGGCTTAGCCTGCTACCTTACAACATTCAACACTTTCACATCACAACTTTGGACTAATGTGTTATTAAACTTATGCTACCACTCTGTTGTCATTAAACTCTACTTCTTTTTATTTATATTATCTTTAATTTGTATATTTATCAAATGATTGGGGCGTGCTCTTGTGATGCTCGCAATTAGATCAGGATTGCAATAATTAAGATAGGCATTGATTTATCTTCAAGTTCATCCCCTCCAACGTTGTTCTCCCTCGTATTGTTGGAATTATTATTTTATATGAAGATAGGTCCTGTTAGCATGGATTATTGGTGCTGAATTGTTGCAGAAACTGGAGGCAGTTATCTGTTCAACATGGATCTTAGCATCTACAGAAGATGTTCCAAATCCATTCACAACGTGGAGGCACAGAAAGAGACAGTAAACTAACCAGTGATTTCTATGATTGGAGATAGGAGTTTAACTGTCCCATCCAACAACGAAAACAATGCAGAATTATGCTACAAATTACCTTGCCCGGACTAGAAGAGGGAAGTTTGTTGTTATAATCTTCTTCTTTGTTCCTGGTTAAAATAAACCATATGTTTGATGAATTCAGAATCATCTCCCACTCCTGAGTTCTTTTCATCATTTTTTATTATGTGTGTGTGTAGGTTGTTTGGTGAAAGAAACCCCATACTTGATAATTGGAGCTGGAATGAATAAAATAATTTCGATTTTCAACTGCAAAACCAGGATCTGTGTGTATTTGTTATCTGTAAGCCGCCCAAAATATGAATCCAGGTCCACCTACTGGGCCGGCTAATCATAAGTAATTATTACATGCTGCATTGCTGCTTGGTTCAACCAAGAAAATCTGAATCCCCGTGAAAATGATTGAACAACCAACACCGTTCTCCACTCTCTTTTTTCTTCTCAATCAACAACACTTGGATATTTAGGTTTACACTAACCTGAAATGCAGAGAGAGAGACCATTGACACGTGTTCCAAGCAGGCTGTACGTTTGCCTAAAATGGGTACCGATCCAATGAAAAATTATTATACCATTTACTTTTTATGCCATGTAAATAGAGAGTGGGTGCACTATTAAGAAAAAAATAGGAAGTGTGTGGTTACAGAGAAGTTGATTTAGTTGGCTGATTTTTAATAAATGAGAACTATGAATGACATAGTGAACCAAGTCAATTAATAGATCAAATAACAGTAATTACATTAAAAAAACACCGCACAGCAGCAGTAATGTCTTCCAGTACCTTTAATCAAGGTGTAATTCATGGGGGGGGGGGGGGGGGGGGGAAACTTCAGTTCAAGACATTAGATAATGAGACTGCATAATGATCAGGATTGCCATACGCCTTCGAACTCCGGCGTGGATTTTGCCATTGACAACTTTGAGCAATTATATAGAAGAAAATCATGCAATTCCCCTGCCAACAATTGGCAATGAAACAAGAAATTCTCACTGCTCATTCACCATTCATCTCAAACAAAACAACTCATAAATGTTAATTCAGGCGCAATCGTTCACCAGGCGATCAGAAGTTTTGGGGGCCGAAGAGCTAATAAAATGAAAAACAATTCTAGTTATAATTGCAAATACAATGACCGATGTAAATTTCTTTTCTAAAAAGTACACTTCTCCACAATGAGAGAACAAAATTTCCCATGGGGCTGGGAATATACAAACACTTTTAGGCCTTCCGCGGCCGTCCCCTGCTACCTTTTTTTCCTTGAGAGGACTGCGAACTTTTGTTTGCAGCAGGGCGGCCTCGTCCACTCCCTTTACCTTTTCCGCCAGCCATGGACTTCTTCGTACCCTTACCTCGGCCTTTGCCAGAAACCTCACCATTGATGTGTTCCTCACTGCTGTCACTCTCAACATCACTATTCTCTTCTTCCTCTGTGTCAGATGCATCCTTCGCCTTCTTCCTCTTCTTTGAGGAAGTCGAAGTTTTATTAGCACCCTTTTTGTTTTGCTTAGGAGCTGAAGTTTCGATATCCGGTACCGCGGTCACTGCAGTCAGGATGGATTTTAAATTAGTGTCCATGTCAATTAATTGAAATCCTTTATAAAGTCCCGATTAATTGAAAACTTAGACACCAAGACAGACATACCCTCACCGGAAGCATTGTCATCATGAATGTCCAGCTGTAGAAAACAGAAATCATTTATAGATAAACTTTGTATTTCAATATTAACAAAAGAGCATCGGCTAGTACAAGACCCCAAAACTACATAAATGATGTCGATGGCCATCAACAAAAACAAAAACATCAACCGAATCAAACTGGAAATTGAAGGTTCAGCAACATGAGCTAATAGTCAATGATCAAAAACTGGGAATCCTCAAGAGTTTATGTCAAGCAGACACACAAGAATAATAAGATGCACTTACATTCTCCATGGGATTAATGATACTAGTTCCATGTAGCAATGCACGGCAAAAAGTTCATAGGCATAAAGATTTAAACTAAACCCTTCAAACTTTAAAAAGCATTAATAAAGTCAACAATAAACAATAATTTTTAGCACAAATATACTGCTTGTGTCTAGGGAATAGGAATAAAAACAACATTTTGGAACGTACACCATAAAGTTGTCAAGGTACTAAAATTTCTAATATTAGAAGGGGGATTACAAATTTACCTGGTCAAGCTTGTCACCGACATTTGTTCTATCAACAACAACCATTGAATGGCCCATACCACAGGCAACACTAAACAAGCATACAGAAGAATTCATCAGTACCATCCTGTCCAGAGAAAATCAGAGCATATAGTATTATAGATACATGAAGTTATTGTTAATTTATCCACCTGATAACATGCATGCCCTCCAGAACGTCTACCTTCTTCGGAACAGCTGAAGACCTTAAGAAGAAGACACAAGATTGAGTAAATAGAATAGAGAAGAGAGATAAAAATAAAAATAAAAAGCTGCAAGCACAAGTAACAAGACATACTTTTGTCCGGCAGGACCATATCCCAACTCTCCATACTGAGCATGGCCCCAACTTATGCAGGAGGAGTCCGCACCAACAAAATGGTGCATATTGCCTGAATCCATGCAACGTAAATTCCAACCACTGGGAAGGAAAGGTATAAACAAATGTGTCTTAGATGTGTATACAAACTAAAACTAGCGGGGTGAAGCTTAACTGATTTCAACCCCTTAGCACTTCACATAAAGCAAAGAATCAAAATGAACAGAGTAAAATAACAGAACAGTTGAAAAGATGTCAATCCTATCAAATCAATGATTTCTTTCATTCTTTTGGAGGAAAGAGAAAGGCACTTTAGCACACTTGAAAAGCATAGAATAGAATGCAATAAAATAACAGAATCTAAGTTAAGCTATGATAAATAGTAGATAACAAGAAAGTTTCAGGCGGAACTTGATGATATACACAAAATAAGGTGTAACAACTCGTTGCAGGGGGGGGGGGGGAGAACTGTGAAAACGTAACAATGCTGATACATCAAGACCCATAATACAATCAGCCAATCATGATGATGCAAGTAGAGAAATTAACACTAAGAACAACATAGCCATGGTGCAAAGCATAACCTTAAATCCATGAGAGGTTTGGGATACATCCAGTCATCACCAGTATTCTTTATTTTGCCCCACATATACAATTGCCCACCACCTGAAAAACAAGCAAAAGGCATAATCAAACTGATCATAATCACCTTGAAATCTAAAAACAGAAGGCATATCATGCATCACAATTGACCCTTTATAGAATATGAAAAAGCTTTAACCTTGCCATTAAGAGAGAGTTTTAGCACCAGAGTCTAGACAATTACCCTCCCTAACAAAGTACAGAACAAACAATACCTGCAGTACATGCTGAATTTACAGAACCAGCTGAAATAACTGCATTGGGAGGAAGAACATTGTGCCTTTGGAATACTTCAACACGACGAGGAACCCACTCATCCTTCTGCTCTCTGTGCCCAAGCCTGCACATGGACGAAGGAATTACATGTAGTAAAGAAGGAAATAAATAAGTAGAATAAAGGATTTAAGAACAGTAAAAACAAATTAAATACTGGAAATTGAGATGATGTAGAAGTAAACAGTGGTGTGTATGTCACTAACCTTCCATAACCACCAAAGCCCCACCTAGACATTCATGTAAAGGAAGTCAATTGTTTATGAATGAGGAAAATAAAAGGGAAAATGGGAAATCTAAAACATTTCCACAATAATCAGCAGTGAACTTACGTGTAAACATAGCCATTTGTATCCACAGCGACTGGATGCACAAAAAGTAGAAATATAAAACAATGAGATGAATGTTGTAGTAGTCAAAGTAGTGCTAGAAGAATAAGAAGAGATTTCTGGGAGATGAGAGGGAGGATGACCAGAACATGAAAGAGAACGGGAATATCATGAACCTGTATGGTTTGTCCCACATGCAGCTTTGACAATAGTTTCCCCAGAAAGAGTGGCTATAGCTTTAGGGCGTGGTTGGGCTTCATAAACAAGCCTCACTGAGCTATCCTTAGCATTATACTGCAAGCATATACGTGTCATGCAAACATCCGTGGAAAAGCAAGTCAATCTAACGCTATATTTACCACAGCTAGCAACTACTAGGCTTATATTTACTAGATACATCAAGCATAACTTTGTAAGTGATACTCTGCAGCAAGAAATGTGAACAAGAATCATCAGAAAACTCGTCTTCTCCACATACCTCGTTGTCTGTCCCATGACCAAGTTGGCCATACTGGGGATGCCCTGCAGTTCTACAAACAAACAAAAAAACAAGTTTAGAATCAGTGAAAAAGTACACAATAAAAAAGGAATTATAGACAATGGAAGTAAGTCAAGATACAGAACTAAAAGAACCGCAAACCATACAGTATAGAAGATCCTTCAGCAGATGATAACCACACAGTGAATTCAGCTCCGCAGGCAACATTTGTAACTTGAGACACAAGACATCGAACGGGGGATGACTCAACTTCTGCAAAAATAATATATTGATAAACATAAGAAACAAAAAAAATTAAAACAAAATTCCATCCGCCATGGAAGAATTTAACTAAGAAAGCATACACCTACTGTGACATAGTACTAGTACTAATCAAAATCAACAGAACCTACCATTTTTTGTGGAACCTGAACCAAGCTGCCCCTGCTTATTCCAGCCAAATGCCAGGGAATTACCTTCTTCAGTAACTACCACGGTGTGGTTCCTTCCCCCTCCTGCTTTGATTATTTTATACCTTCAACATAGATGCAACATAGTTCAAATTAACCATCAATTTCAGAAAATTAATAAATACAGACGGACTAAGTTTAATAACAGAACAAAAGAACATACTTTAAGAGTTCAGAAACAACAGTTGGCCTATCACGCTGGATTTTATCGCCATGACCCAGTTGTCCTTTCTATACATAAAACCAAAAGCTCTATCAGCCACCATAAACAACATTAGAATAACATTAACAGCGTGCATTTAACAACAAAATTTTAAAAAAAAGCCGAGCTTTTCATGCCTCATTACGACCCCATGTGTAGCATCGCCCCTCGACATCCAATGCAACGCAATGGCATGACACTGCAACGAAAAGAAACATTTTTTAAGTATATATAAATATGTGAAATGTGTATTGATAGGTGTAAAACAAAAACTCACCGCAACCGGAGGCAACGAACCAGATATTGACGCCAATGAGAGGGCGGAGGCGAGTGGGAGAGACCAAGTTGCCTTCAACTGGACCTTTACGGCGACCAACAATGTCCCAACTCGTGGAGCCACAGAACAAGAGCTCTCCTCCTTTCTTCTTCCCTTCCCCGTCGTCCTCCACCTTCTTCTCCACTTCGCTTGACGACATTTTCAGGCTAAACAAGTTCAAAGCTTTCACACACACACACAAGAGCGAATGAAAGCCGATCTAACGGCTCGTACTTGAATGGGAGGAGGGAAGGGCCCCAGATGGAGGAGGAAAATGGCGGGAAAGATAGAACAACGGCTAGTAAGAAGGGGATCGGAGGGAGTAGGGTTTAAAGCAGGAAGGTGAAAAAAAAATAAGGGAAGAAGAACCGAAACCCTAATTCAGAAAATGGGGGCAAATATCTGAAAAGAAGTGAAAGAAGAGGATAAAAAGGGATTGCCTTTACTCTTTTTTATTACTATTAATCGTGGAGAGAGAATTGCAATTTGCAAGCAAGAGAAGTTTATTATAGATTTTGTTGGTCTTTTCAAATTTCAAATCATTTCCATTTTAAATTTATTAATACGGTTGTAACTTGTAATTAGGGTTATAAATGATTCCGGCTTAAATTCAACGTTTCTTTTGATTTGCAAATTGCATCTGTTAAAAATCGCATATCTGTTTAAACAACTTATTGTGATAAAAAATAATAATAATATTTGTTAGTACATTATACATTAGTAATTTTTTTCATACATATAATAGATAAAAAAAATTATATAAATGTAGCTATTTACTCTTTAAAATTTAAAATTTTAATCTTTAATCATAAAATTCAAACCCTAATTTTTAACCATTAATGTTCTAACCATAACAAATTAAATCCTAAAGTAACTCTATAACTCTAAAATATGAAGGGTTAAATGAGCCCTCAAAGCAGAGAAAGATTATTAATTAGATTGATAAGAAGGTTAGATATTGAAGTTCTTTGTCTCTTGAAAAGTAGAGTTGGAGAAGGTAACGTTGATGCTATTGTTCTAAGAAAGATGATACTCGTTTGAGGCTTGTTGGACGTAAAAAATTTACTCCTTCTCAAAAAAAAATTAGTTGTTGAATGATGAGGCTGTGCCTGTTAGTATAGTCTCTGGTTATTTGCTGTAGGGTGGAGTTGTAAAGTTTATTTAAATTGAAAGTTCTTTTATATGAATAAACCAAAAATTATCAAAAATATGTTTTGTCACATAAATTTGTAAAAAAAAAATAGATAACATGTATATTCTTTTATTCAAATTAACTTTTTGTAATGTTTAATTCATATATTAATAAATATTTCTTTTTTATTCTTTGATTATAAAATAAATGTTTAAATTAAATGCAAAATGTTTCATTTTGTTATTATCGTAAAGTTTAATTTTTTTGTTTTTTTTAAATAAAAATCTTAAATTTTCAAGATACCCAAAAATCCTATTTCTTTTCCAAAACAAAACTCAAATCTTATCTTCTTGAAAAAATCTAACCTCTCACCGTTTGAGATCTCGATACTCATCGATCACTTATATATCGTTCGTCAACCCTTTTAGAGTAACAACCTTTCATCTGTAGTGGAAAAGACAAACGTCATTGTTCATGAGACTCTTCTAGCATTTTTTTCACTGTTGATCATTCATCATTCGTCCTCGAAAATAATGATGGCGTGACATCGAAAAGGGTTAGTTGTGATACGAACGAAGACATAAAACTAAATTATTTACCATCAAAACGTAAAATATAAACCCTAGTTTCTAAGCATAACAAAATAAACCCTGAACCAAAAATATAACTCCTAAAAGACTTAGATAATCTAAAGACTACACAACATGTGTATTGAATAATTTTCCTTATAAATTTGTAAAAAAAAAATCATATTTACATTTATAAATTTGTAAAAAAAATCATATTTACATTTATAAACCCTAGTTTCTAAGCATAACAAAATAAACCCTGAACCAAAAATATAACTCCTAAAAGACTTAGATAATCTAAAGACTACACAACATGTGTATTGAATAATTTTCCTATATTTTAAAATAGATGTCCTAAAATATTTTTTTTTCTTGTCAAAATAAATGTCTAAAGTTACATCTTATTATCATTGTGAATTTGTGAATTTGTATAAATTTGTGAATTTGTCAAAATAAATGTCTAAATTATTTGCCAGGGAATTAGGTTTTAATAGGGTTATAGTGGAGAGGGATTCCCTATCGGTGATTTGCAAGGCAAATGATGTTAAGCTTGATCAATCAATCATCAGCCCTATTATACATGATATCAAAGAGCTGGCCAAGAATTTTGGAAGTATTCGATTTCGGTTTGTGCATCGTGAAACCAACAATGCTGCACAAACGTTGGCCAAGGAAGGAAGGGGCTGCATGCTCCCACAATATTGGATTGAGGAAGCTCCTCATGGTACATCGCTAGCGGCTGCACGAGATTGGGAAAAGGTGAATAGCCAGTAAAAACTACCTACTGAGTTCGATTGATCTAGTGCCGAGGATTCTCAAGGATTCGAAGAATGAAGCCGACTACTTGGAGTTATTATTTTATCAGTATTGGGATACACTCCATTTTCTTTAGGTTTTTTGATGGTTTATTTTGCTATTTAGATTGTAAACTAACTAATATGGGACATGTGTTCTCAATGGTGTATCTTTCCCATTTTAATATAAACCATCTTTTTAAAAAAAAATTATAAATAATTAAAACACGACACATGATTTTATGTTAGCTTTTAAAAAAAAATTATAAATACACGACAATCGTCATTTTCTTCAAAAAAAAATTAAATATTATCTTTTGAGAAAAAAGCCTAAACTCTCACTTTTCGATATCCTCGTCTTTAACGGTCGTTCACTCACAATTCACTCATCTATCATTTGTCAACTCTTGTAGCGTAAACGTGTCAAGTTATAATTTTCTAACCCTCAGCCGGAAGCTGAAACGTCGTTGTTTATGAGACTCTTTAATATTTTTCTTATTATTTATCGTTCACTGTTCGTCTTTAAAAGTGTTGGTGACGTGACGTGACGACGAAAAGAGTTGATTGTGATACAAACGAGACATTGAAGAACTGGTGGTGGACTATGGATGGGAAACGCGTCGACGATGTGGAAGGGTGATGATTTGGGAGGCGATGAACTAGGATTTGGGGTGTTTCAAAGAAATCAAAATTTAGGGTTTTTTCGATGGAAAGAAATTATGGTTTTTTTTTAAATAAATTCTAAATAGACCATTTGTCCTATAAAGATGGATGACAAAAAATTTCAATGAACATATACACAAAAAATTAAACTTATACACAAATTAAATATAGTTCGAACATTTATTCTACATTAAAGCCTTTATCAAATAATACAAATTGTAAACATAATACATGGATAAGTATGTGTTCATAAAAGAATTGAAATGTGGTAATGAATAATAAATAGATTAGCAGGTAAGGTAAAACTCTGTATGATAATCATTTAACTTAATAGATGCATATAAAGTATAAACTATAAAAATATCACATTGTTTATAAAGTTCCATTAAGAATTACAAGCTACATGTTAATAATCTCTAGAGTAGGTGGTTAAAGTTTTCGACTAGCACCTTTCTCTTCTTTTAAGTTGTGGGTTCAATAATGGAGCAAAACGATGATTTGGCCGATGATGGTGGAGTTTGGTTACTTATCACTTGGACTCATTTCCAGTAGGCTCACCATTTGGTTGCTGGTTCCGCAACCATTTCCTGCTGTTTTCGGTGTCGGTGTTGCTGTGTCCGGTGGACATTTAGTTGCTGAGGGTGTGACTGAGACCTCGAATAGTTAATGGAAAGCTGCTGAACCATGGAGTTTGAAAGATGAGCCTCTCCGCTTAACTCTGCTGCTGCAGCAAGTTCCAGTCGCTGGACTTCTGCAGCTAATGCTTCATTTAGTGCTGCCAAATCAAATTCATAAGAGAGATTCGTATTTTAGTTTAAAGGGAAAGGAACTTTCAAGTTAAATTAACAACTAAAATGAGATGTCAAAAGCAAGCCCAATTAACCGTTACTATGTGGCCGCAATTTAATATTATGACTTATACCCCCAAGAAATCAAAACCAATTGATTCTCTGAAAACTTCTTTCATTTAAGCCTTGTTATGGTGTCATCTTCATCATAACAACAGCAGTGACAGTTCTTTAAATTCTAAGGAAACTTCATAACCATGCCATCAATTGCATGATCTTTAAAACTTGGTGCAGTTTGACCCATCAACATGTAATCAAAAGGCAAATACATTGCCAATCTGGGGAAAACTTGCACATAGTGGCTATATGCTTCAATACAACTGCAGAGAGTACATAACTTCAGATATATACTAAATTCTTACAGGATTACCAGTAAAAATCACTGATAGGTTATGCATAACTGTCGAGGAAGGCATTAATTCGGAACCCTTTTTTTTTCGGAATCAGATGACATAAGAACAAATGAATAATGCATACCATCTTTAAGTTGAGCCTGTTTCTCCATAGCCTGAAGACGAAATTTCAACTCATTGTTCTGACTTGTAAGCCCGAAAGAATCTCTCTAAACAAGGAAGAGCAAACAATGACATGAGAAAGTATCAAATGAGCCCAGTTAATGGAGAAATTGTGTAATAATTGGTATAATAATTATAACTTGATACGGACCTGTAACATAGTGAGCTGTGCAGATAATGTGGTTGCCTCCATTTGCAGAGTTTGTAACTTGTGCTCTAATTCTGCAACGTACCGCATCTTCCTCTCCTTGGAACGAGCTGCCGATTGCCGATTAGCCAAAATTCTGTCATGAATAAAATGGATTCAGTAACCGTGTCCAATTATAATGCAACACAAGAAGGAAAGAGAAAACAACCTTTTGGCACGGTTTGGATCCACAGGTGCAATCTCAGCAAGCTTCTCATTTTCCATTATCTGTTTAAGCTCAGCTTCATTGAATTCATTGCTCCCAGTAGATCGATGAACCCCTCGATTTCGCTTCGTTGACTCGTCATCAAATTGCAGACTTCCCTTGAAACTATCTATTGAAACACTTTGACAATGCATATTAGTTCTACTGTTACTGATTCCCTCCATCTTATTTCATAATTCTTTCAACTGCTACAAACAAAAGGACCAAAAAATCCAAGAATCTAAATATGGAAATAGGAAAGAAACACTACAAATACAACGAATCAAAATGAGAGGCAAAACCCAAATATGCAAAGTGAATCAAAATGATTGCGCATTGTTTTTAACCAAATTTGGCTGCCATTACATTGCTCAAAAAGTATGAACAAACGACTTGTACAGTGAAAGGGAATTGCCCGCAGTTTCTCTTATTCATAAAACTCAAGGCAGAAGCTATCAGTTTAGATATTACTACAAGATAAAACCTGGGTTTTGCCCTTGTCAGTGAGAGAAATTAAGGCAAAATCTACGCCTTTCCTCCATCATTCCTCCTTTAACTCCGCCATTTTATGAGTTAACTAGATTATAAAATCACATTATTTTACTATCCGCTAATATTTCATGATTAATTATCATAAAATCTTAATACAACTTATAAGTTATAACGGCGTCCGTGGGCGTACACCAATCCGTTGACGCCACGTGGAACTTATTTTTGGTTCGTTTTCATTTATTTTTCCAAATAATAGAAATTTTTTAACTTTGATGAGTTTACTACGTGACAAACATTGTTGAACACTACTAACGATGAACACCGCTGAACACCATTAATTATTTTAAAAAAAGTTAAAAATCTAAAGGACTAAAATTATAATAAAAATTATCTCTTAAAAAATAAAAATCAAATTTAATAGGTACTTTATAATATTTTTTAATAGATTAGAATCAAATATACCCAATTCTCTTAAACTTAAACCCCAATAAATTCAACCCTAACAAATTTTTTAATAAATTAGAATCAAATAAGAACTCAAATGGTCATATTTCAAAATCAAGAAACATAACAATTTGGAATCAAGATATGAGTTTAGCACATGATTGATTAATGCATATAGATGAAGGTACGTGTAGCAATATCGATAAGATATATGTATAAGGTAAAAAATCAATTTGCATAAATGCATAAAATGGATAATTTGAGGGGTTGAATTTGTTAGGGTTTAAGTTTAGGAGAGTTGGCTATATTTGATTCTAATCTATTAAAAAATATTATGAAGTACCTATTAAATTTGATTTTTATTTTTTAAGAGATAATTTTAATTATAATTTTAGTCCTTTAGATTTTTAATTTTTTTTAAAAAATAATGATGTTCAACGGTGTTCATCGTTAGTGGTGTTCAGCAATGTTCGTCGGACTTAATAAAAATTTTCTTTTAACTTATTTATAAATATAGTAATACATTTGTGAAATTTTGTTCAATAAATTTGTAAGGATTTATATATCAATTCATTAGTTTAGTATTTGAATTTATGTTTTTAGTTATTTTATTAAAGGCTATATAAACATATAATAAACAAAAAAAGCCATTATAACAACACTATTCATCTTTTCAATGCAGGATTTTTTTATTTGAGATTATACTCCATTAATTCCGTCAAAAAAAAATTATAATAATATATAGATATAGAGTTAAAATAATGGTAGAAATATTTTTTTTTCTTACGGATACCTATTTCTAAAAAAAATTGAACAGTCTAAGCTTCGTGATAGTAATTTGAAATTTCCAAATCTGTAATAATATTTTTTCTTACAAATACGTATTTCTTACAACTTACCTTAAAAAGGAATTTCCAAAATTATTTTTTATTAAACAATTTTATTTTCTTTAAGCGAAATCAAATTTGATTCGAGACGTTTGGGCCAAGGGCTAAGAATAGTCCCCTAGTTTACGGCCCATATCTTCTCCGTTACGTTTGTGTCCTCACCGTCTGGTAATTTTATGACACTCCTCCTCCCAAAACGCACCGAAAAATGGCTATAAAAACAAGGTCGGGATCCGATAGCATCATTGCTAAACCCTAATTCATAGATGATAGAGTCGGCTCTGCCGTCTTCTTCTCTGTTCACCGTTTTGATCAATTTCTTGCCTCCCATCTTCAAGCTGTTTCTTGTAGCTTTAGATTCCTGTTCCCCGAGAAAAATATTATTTTTCCCGTTTATTTTTATATCTTACACTACTTTTGTAGATCAAAATGGAGGCCAAATGATGAATATTCGAATCGATGAATGCTCGAAAAATAATTCCAAAATCGAGTATCTTGATCTCGTTTATTTGAATAGGAAGATCTGATGCCTCTTTATCTATTTATTTTTATTTTTATCTTTGATTTTCAATTTGTGAAAGAAGCCGATGATGATTCTGTTGAGACATTTCCGAAATGCAGTTATGTTCTGCTTAAATCTGTTGAAATTCATGAACTAGGACGGTCTGAGGCTTTCTTTCTTTCTTTTTTATGCAAATAAAACCCTTATAATCAGCTTTTGAAACTCGGTGGGAATGTTTTATTACAGTGTTGGCTGTGTATGATGAGAAATTCTTTAAATCAGTTATCCCTGTCTGATTTCCTTTTCGGATGAGATATTGAAATCTGACACAGGCCACCGAAATGAACTGAGCTATGGTCTTTTGTTTTTCTCTCATGTTGTTTTTAATTATATTTCTATTTTTAATAATTTACTTATGGCATTTAGATAAACATATGCCAGAATATTTGTTTAAAAATAAAAGATTGTTACTTAGAATTTGGATTTCCTTTCCGTAAGAAGTTTATCTGGGACTTGCAGCAAATTGGTAAACGAATCTTCAGAAAAGGAAAGTGTTGTTATATATTATGAACAGATTGTTTTGACAAAAACGAATTTACATTTATTTTGTCTTAATTTTAATGAAATCGGCTTAATATAAAACAGGATTTGATTGGTTGGGACAAGTGTAATTTGACTAGTTTAACTCACTAACAAATGAAGTATAATATTTTAGATTTCAATTATTATTTGAATTTCAATTGTTGTTATTTTATCATTAGTTATCTTTGATTTAAATTTTTTATTTTTAAATTATTTAACTTTAATCTCCTTTTGTTGATAATGTAATTTGGTTGGGTTCTTCCTATATAAACCCTTCAACCTTGTTCAATAAAAATCTTTAAAATTCATTTTCTACATTACTTCTTTGCTAACAACTTTAAGATTTGTTTTTTTAATATTAAAGTGGTATAGTTCTTAGAGATTTGTCTTTTAAAGGTAATAAAGAAGGAATGTGTATTACTCATGTGAACAAATAATTAATCCCTTATTTTTTCTTTGGGGGTTATACCAATGAAATGGGATCAATGCACGTTAGAATTGAATATTTAAGGAGCAATTAAAATCCTTTTTACAGCAATAAGAACTGTGTCGGCAATTATAATCCACATAATTCACAACCAGGGATGCTTTGTCAGAATTATCATAGATTCAAGTGGATGCCTTAATAAGCATGTAAAGGTAACGGTATTAAATTTACCTAAAGCAGTAAACAAAGGCAAGAGTTTATAGCTAGAGAAGACAAACAAGCAGCAAATCATGCGAATTAAAATAAGAACCATGAGCTTTTGATTGGCTCTATCTTTTAGGATTGAAAATTATAGCCATTATAATGGGCAAAATTCAGCTGAAGCCCGTGACAAGAGCCTGGCTGAGTGTCTAATACCAAAGAACAATGTTAAGGTGAAATCTAGCCTATTTCATCTTGTTTAGGGTGTTGCAAACCGATCAACCCTTAAGTTTTGGAGGCTAGTGAGCCGACATTAAAGCAAAAGTCCATTTGGGATTTAAGGTGGGTATATTTTGAGTGAGGAATACAAGTTGTTTTGGGGTTGGTGAGTTTTTGCTTTATGTATTTTAATCTTAGTTCTTATTTTATTTTATTTAATTATATGTCTTGTTTTTTTGTTCAGAAAATTATATGTCTTGTTATATTAATATTTTATTATCTATTTAATCACATCATAATAACAATCATAATGTTATTAGAAAGTTAATGGATGGGTGATTAAAAAATTAATGTATAAAGTTTAGTGAGTAAATTAAATGTTTTGAAGTTCAGTGACTAATATATATACATGATTGGTCTAATTAGTTTTAATCTGTTACCTGCGAAGGTGATCACATAGAGGATAAATTAGCGAATCAAAGCACATTTAATCCGAAAAGTTTTTAGTCACACTAATGGTTACAAAAATTTCGCCTCCTTTTAGTCTCATTTTTATGTCTCATCGTTAAGAAAAAGTTAAATTGTAAGCCGTAGCTCTAAATTTTAAAGCCTAAATCTTATACCCTACTCCTTGAAAAATATTTTTTACCCGTGATTCTTTAAATTTTAATCATAAACTTGAACATTAATCTTAACCTTTGAATTTAATTTTTTATATGAAAGCATAAATATGAAGAAGAAAAAGAAAATAGAGAACTTTTATTTACACTAACATCCACCGCGCCCAATTTCTAGTATTTGAATGTGATATTATTAACCACAAGCTGACGTAAATTCATTAATGGTTGATGCAATTATCTTCATAATTAATTGTAACAATAAATTTTAACCTTAAACATTAATTTAATTTTTAAATTTAATTTTTTTAATATAAAAGTATAAATATGAAAGAGAAAAAAAAGAATTTCTATTCACACTAACATTCACCGCGCCCAATTTCTAGTATTTGAAGTTGATATTATTAACCACAAGCTTGACGTAAATTCATTAATGGTTGATGCAATTATTTTCCATCATTAACTATAAACTTTAATCTTAAATATTAACCCTAATTCTTAAACTTAATTTTTTAGTATAGAAGCATAAATATAAAAAAAAAGATTAGAGAATATTTTTTTTAATCGAAATTCACTAATTTTATTAAACGATGATATATCTGAAATTATAATGAAAGTTCACAACTTAGTAAACAAAACGCCTAATCTAAAGACTCGAAACAAAAGATAGATACAAACATCACCAAGAATCGACGATGAAAGGTAAAACAATCAACAAACAACATAAAAATGCATATTACAATGAGATACGTTGACAACCAGGTCATTACCACAAGTCAATCGCGAATAAGGAACGATGAATGTAATCGAGTATTCAAATCTAGTTGAAAGTCCGAGACAGAGAAATCAACGGTATAATAAAAAGAGCGCCATCTTGATCAGTTGTGGCGTCGTCAGAATCAATCCTAATAAAAAAAATAAAAACAAAAAGAGAAAAAAACGTGCCAAAAGACAGAATAAAACGTATTAAAAGGTAGAATAAATCGTGCTACAAGACCAATATTAAAATTAGTGTTGTGGTCGGCGTTTAAAGAAAAAAAAGAGCAAAAATGTGCGACACTTGAAAAAATTTAGAGAAAAAGTTTAGGTTTTTTAATTTGTAATTATTCGGAAAAAACCATAAAATTTTTATTTACACTAAGGGGGCGTTTGGTTCGTGAAAAATATTATTACCAGAGGTAATATTCTTTTCCAGAATCACATACCTATGTTTGGTTTGAGTTGATTCCCATCACGGGGTAATATACAATTCCTAACAATGTCAGTTTGGTAATTAAAGGGTGGGAATATGATTCCCTCTATATTCTTAGATATTTGACAATTTCTGACCAGCTTGGACAAAATTACCCTGATATAATATACGTATTTTTAACCATTTGTTTTTATCGTGAAATTGCTAAACCTAAAATCACAGTCCCCTCTCTTTGTTTTGCACATCTCCTGGTAAGTGTTTTTAACTTTTTACTTTTCGTTATTTTCTTTTGTTATTTCATTCGATACAATTGATTCAAATGATTCTTTTTTTCTTTGTATTTGTTGGTTTGAAACGTGATCATGTTTTGCTTTTTTTTACTCGAATTATTTGTGTGGTGATGTAGCACTGATGCTTTTCTGCGATTTTTTTTTGTATTTGTATAACCTTTGCTTTTCGTCGAACAATGTCGACACTCTTTTCTTATTACGAATCCCTTTTATTTTTTGAATCTCTTCCCATACTACCGCGCCATATATAGCCACCGCTGCAAACATTATCATCATCATCTTTTTCTTACCATCTTTATACATGTGTATTTATGTAGTTCCAAGATTCTTCTTTCAACCAATCTACTTTGATTCTTCATTCTAAAAAGTAACGAAAACCAAAATCTTTATTGCAAATTATTATTGGAATTTAATATGTTTTATTATTCAATGTTTTATTATTCAATGTTGCTATATTTGATGATCAGTAAGAAAACTTTAATATGTTTTATTATTCAATGTTGTTATATTCTGCACCTAAGCATCCTTTTATTATTGGAACCTAAGCAACATTTTCTTTTATAATATGGTCAGTAACAAAAAAATGAAATTACATGGTTACTTTTTTTAGTATTATTAATTTGTAATACATGGTATAGAGAAATGTTAGTAAGGTATGAGTTTATGTAGAATTTTGATATGTTGTTCTTGTTGCAGCTTAGTATATTTTTAATAAATTTTATAGTTTTTTATGCAATTTTTAATATATTTTTGTGTGTTTCGGGTATAGTTTTTTAAAAGGAACTAGTGTTTAGATTACAATTAAAGTGCACTCTACATATATATGGACTTTTTAACTATTTATAATTATCAAATTTTCTAATATTAATTTTTTTCTTTATAAAAATAGTTATGGCTCGTTTAAAAATACAAAAGAAGATGTGCATCGTGACAATTCTCATTCTACAACTGGAGATGATAAAAACTATGTTTCAAATGCTAATGCTTGTAGCTATTGCACTTATTCTTAGAAAATATAAAACTATATCAAAAATATGTTATGTACATGAAAGACTTCATAGGCATAATATTAGGTCAATCAACTTACATAAAATTGTCTTTAGAAGTGATAGACAAAGCGTCGATAACTGTCGAATGGATAGGAGAGCGTTTCTCAAATTATGTCACTTATTGAAATGTCATGGAAGGTTAAAAGAGAGTCGGCACATGTGTATGAAAGAAATGGTCATTACCTTCCTTCACATTATTGCCCACCATACTAAAAACAGGGTCTTGAAACATCAAACAACCAGATCTGGTGAGACAATTAGTAGAGTTTTCCATGCGATGTTAAACTCAATTTTAAGGTTGCATTTAATTCTTTTAAGAAAACTAGAACCGATACAAGAGAATTCAACAGACGATAGATGAAAATAGTTTAAAGTACTGTCTTATAATTTTTACATTAATAATGTAATATACGATAAATTTTAATCTATAAATAAAAATTAATATTTTAATTTTAACTTGTTTCATGAATATAGTGATGCTTAGGTCCTTTAGATGGAACATATATTAAGGTTAATGTTGCTTCAGTTGACAGACCTAGGTATAAAACAAGAAAAAATGAAATCGCAACAAACGTACTTGGTGTTTGCACACCATACATGCAATTCATTTATGTCTTACTCGGGTGGGAAGGTTCTGCTGCTGATGGTAGAGTACTAAGGGATGCCATTAATAAAAAAAATAGTTTAAATATTCCACAAGGTAATGCTTAACTAATGAATATATATGAATAAAATAAAGTTAAACTTTTAATAATGATGTATGTTAATGAATTCTTTTAAATTTAAATATATATGGTGTTACTATTTGTGTGATGCTGGATACACAAATGGAGATAGATTTCTTGCAGCATATAGAGGTCAACGATATCACTTGAATGATTGGAGACAAGGACATCAACCTACCACCCTTCAAGAATATTTTAACATGAAACAATCTCAAGCACGCAATTACATTGAAAGATATTTTGGTATTTTGAAAGCGAGATGGGCCATTTTAATGAAAAAGTTATTTTATCCATTGAAAACACAATGTAGAATCATTTCTGCTTGTTGTCTTCTCCATAACTTCATTAGATCTGAGATGCCACTTGACCTTATTGAAATTGACTATGTTGAAGTAGATAATAACCAAATTGAAGAGGTTAACGAGTCTGAAATGATCAGACATTGTGAGCCAAGTACTGCTTAGACTGAGTGGAGAGAAAAATTAGCAGAGGATATGTTTACTAGTTGGTTGGCTTCACGAAATTTAGGATAAACTTTATTTCATATGTATTTTATTTTATAATTTTGGTGTGTTACTTTTTTAAATTTTCTTGTATTTATCTTCTTTAAAATTTAAGTTGACGTTGTTATTGACATTTATTATAGTTTATGACTTCATTTGATTTAATATATTTTGCTACTTTAAATTTTATTTTATTTTATGTCAATTATATGTTTTATGTCGTGTAATGTATTTTTTGGCTTAGATTGTTTGAAAACGTAACATGTCAACTTCAAATACAGAGTCTCAAAGGGGACAAAAACAAGCAGTCGAAAGAATTAAGTCTGTAGCTACTAAAAAAATGTGGACTAAACATGAGGATGTTGCACTTATTGAATGCTTACATATATTGGCAGGAGACTCACACTGAAAAGGGGACAATGGAACTTTCAGATTAGGATATCTCTCGTTACTTGAGAAAATGTTAGGGACCAAACTCCTTACATTACAAATTAGGGTCAACCCACATATTGAATCTAGAGTAAAATTACTAAAAAGACAATACAATATTTTATCTGAAATGCTTAACATCGGAAGTGGATTTGGCTTGAATGAAAAAGAAAAATGTTTAACTGCACCGAAGATTGTTTTTTATGATTGGGTTAAGGTAAGTATTTAAACTTTTATTTTTTTCTCTATCATTTTTATATATTTAACTATTACATTATAGAATTTAATCTTTACTTGTTGTCTTATAGAGTCACCCAACCGCTGCTGGATTGAGAAACAAGACATTTTCATTCTTTGATGACTTGGTTCAAATATTTGGAAAATAAAGAACAACAGGAACAGCAGCTGAGATAGCAGCTGATGCAGAAAAGATCTTGATGCAGAAGACAATAAATTTTTAGATGTACTTGATGCTGAAGAAGGAGTAAAAGATTCTGAATCAAGAGATGAGGTAGGTGGTTCAACTTGCCAAACATCTGATGTTGTTGCCACTGCTATGAAAAAAGATGTTTCTAGCAAGAAAAGGCATCAGGGTGATGATGGATTATCCGCTCTTGTTGAAGAGATAGGTAAATTCGGTGCTGCGTATCGAGAAACTACGTGAAAAATAAAGGGCATTGTTGCGTTCTTCAAAAAGAAGTAGAGGGAAGCGATCGAAGAATGTCTATTTTCACAGAAATCATGAAAATTGAAGGCCTCTCCAAAAATGAAATGCTTGTTGTAGGAGAGAATATTAGTAAAGATGCGCATAAAGTAGATTTCTTTTTTTCTTTACTAAAGGAATTCAAAAAAAAATTACGTGCGTAACCAATTACAAATGTAATTCTCATCAACCACCATTTCACTTTAATCATTTCTAAATGTGTAGATTCTATGTTTATCTATATACGATTTATAAATTTTAGGTCTAGAATAAATTGTCATTTTTTTTTCAACTTTTGCTACTTGCAAGATACATAATTTACAAATCTTTAGATTTGAAATACCTTGGTAGATTTTATGGATGTTAATTTTTTATTTGCATAATTTTAAATTTACATATTATATAATACATTACGTGGATTTATATATTTTTAAAATTTTAGATTGGTTTACAAAAACATTTCTATAAATTTTTATGTTTATTTTTAATTTAATATTAAATGTTTAACTTTTTTAAGCCATGTAAATATTAAATGTTTAACTTGTTAAAAAATATATATATCATAAGGATAATATGGTCAAATTTGTTTTTGGGTAATCTTAAATTCATCAACTAAATATTGTCATCTTATACTCCTATCAAATGAACAAATAATGTAATGTAATATTCCTGTAATCCATCAAGTAATGTTATATTTCGGGAATCCTATTCCTAGAGGTAATCTTAAATTCCGTGATCCAAACGCACCCTAACATCCATCGCGCCTAATTTCTAGTATTTAAATTTGAAATTATTAACCACAAGCTGACGTAAATTCATTAATGTCTGATGCAATTATTTTTATTATTAACTATAATCATAAATCTTAACCTTGAATATTAACCTTAAGCTTTAAATTTAATTTTTTTAGTATAGAAGTATAAAGGTTAAAAGGGTTATTTTGCTCCCAAGTTCGACTCAAATTAGTATTGTTGTCTCTCATGCAAAAACGTATTCAATTAGTTCTCTCAATTCGTATATTGCATTAAATTAGCTCATTAACTAAGGTTAGCTGATGAAACTGTTAACTTTTACGAGAGTCACTGTTAACTTTTTTCAAGTCAACCCTTCAACCTAACTAATGTGCCATGTCACGTGTGATGTGTAAAAAATGATGGCATGGCATAGAATAAAAAATCTTTAATATTTAAATTAATTAAATAAATAATTTTTTTCCATCGTGTCTTCTTCTTCACCATTTCTTCTTCTTCTTCTTTTATTGTCGTCTCCTTCATATCATTTCTTCTCCTTCTTCTATTGTCGTCTTCATCACTGTTTCTTCTCTTTTTTCTTCTTCCATTGCCATGTCACGTGTGATGAAAAGTTTAACCATTGTTGTATTTCATGTTCTTTAATGGTGTCGGTGAACACCATTGTTGAATTTCTGAGCTTTTTAAAAAAGGGTACTGGTCTAATGACCCGAAGTAGAACCCGAGTTTCGCCATGGACGAGCTAGCTGCTGGTTTGGTCTATAAAAGGGTACTGGTCTGTATTGGGGATAAATATTTCTTGAGAAAAAGGAGAATGACTTGCTATGAAATGGTGAAGAAGAGTGAGTGGAATGGAGATATACAAATGTTGGAGATTCAGGGAGAGGGACATGTTTTTTTCTTGTTGAAACTAGATTGAGACAAAGCTGTGGATTTGATGAACATTGTTTCTTCATTTTAGAATCGTTTAAAATTTGGAATTTAACCCGTCATACCCCATTAATTAGTCGTTGAAAACTGGAAATAAAAAATGTTGATGAATCTACTAATCAATCGTTTGGCCAAGAAAACTGGAATGAGCTACGCATGTTAGAGACTGGGAATTGGAACTCAACTGGAAAAGTGTTTTGATATAGGCTTCTTTTTGTTCCTGCTTGCTATTCAATCACTGTATTCGAGAAGCTCATAACCTGCTCGACAGAATGCCTCAAAGAAGCAACCATGGCCGCGTTATTCACTTAACTTCTCTTATCTCGAATTTCCCAAGAAATGGCTTTGTTAATGAACACAAATTCTGTTTGAAATTATTCCTGAAAGGAACATTGTCAGCTATAATGCCATGTTGTCGGGTTTTATATAGTGTGGAGGGACGACACCATGTTAATTTAACGAGGTTATATAACACATTTGGTGTTAATCAACAAAGATAAACGATTGGTCTTGTGGTGAAGCGTTAAGCTTTCGGTGAAAATCGTCTAATTCCTAATCATGCATTTATTTATGACTCCACAACAAAACTAGGTGTTTAGGGTTAAGGATTAGAGTATAGAAAATTTAGGGTAGGGTTTATTTTTTAGGGTGTAGGATGTAGGGTTTAAGATTTGAAATTTAGGTTTAGGGTTACTAATTTAATTTTTAAATGTTCTTTTAACATGAAGCATAAATGGAAGCATGATTAGGGGCATAAGATTTTTGCTCTAAGCTTTCCCCCACAAACCCATATTTGATTCTCAACAATTCTATATTAAGAGTAATTTTAAATTTTTACTTCAGAATTAATCAGATGATGACACCTGACATCATTTAATTAGTTAAATTTTATATATAAAAATAAAATAAAAATTTATTTTTTTAATTTATTTGCCACGTCAGCACTTAAATCACATCAGCATTTTGACTTTTTAATGCTGACATGGCATGTCATGTGGTGTATACGGCTGACGCGTTCAAAAGTAACGGTTAAATTATCAGTTCTGTCATTCAACGTTACTCAAAGAGTTAATTTACTGCAATGTGCGAACCGAAAGACATAATTAAATGTATTTTCGCGCGAAAGACAACATTACTAATTTGGGTCGAATTCGTGAACAAAATAATCCTTTAGTCAAACAAATATATAAAAAACAAACAATTTTTATTTACACTAACATCCACCGTACCCAACTTCTAGCATTTGAATTTGATATTATTAAGTTATTAACCACAAGCTGACGTAAAATCACCAGTGGTCGATGCAATTATCTTCATCATTCACTATAACTAATTTTTTTTTCATCAGAATAGTCTTGAAGGAGGAGCAACATGAGTTTAAGTTCACGGCTTCACATTTCATTTTCGCAACTTCAGTAATGTTTTAAGTAAGTGACTACTCTTTATTATTTTAGTTTTATTTCATGTGTTTTCTTAACGAAATAATGAAAATAGTTTATAAACGAAATATATATTTGCGTTAAATAAAGTTCATTTTTCATTTTTTAGTATTTACTCAGGGTTTTAAAAATGTCCGAAACGACATTAAAGTCTATAATATTTCTTTAATAATTTAAGTATATTAAAAAATATATTTTTTTGCTCGATAAAAATATAAAATTTATTAAAGTGAAAGATCATACAGTACTTACTATGCGTCTTATTAAAAATCTACTCACATTTAAAAAATTACATACATTTGAATTTATTATCTATGGTATTTTATTTACTTTTTATATTAACATCACTTCCTATTTCATAAAATATAATAAAACGATACTCTTCAAACTCCTCGTGGCTCGTGCTACCAAAAGGCCTCCAAATGCCCAGTTACTTTTGTATGTTTTGTTGTACAAGGCAAACATTTTGTTTTTTTTTTCTCTCGGACAATTCGTTCATTATTCACTTTTAAGCCATTTATTTCCCAGTATATTATTGTCTTAATCGAGAAGTTCTATCATGAGATACTTTTAGAGTGTGATAAAAATAAAATGATTTAATTTTTACTCAGTTAGTAAGAGTTTGTATAATTATATAAATTTTTACTAAATGATAAAGAATTTAAATTTCTTATACAAGTTTTTATTTAAAGTAAAATCTATACAAATTCTTATTTCGTTGATAAAAATTATGTAGCTATATAAATTATTACCCAATTAATAAAAATTATGTAAGATCATATTTTAACCACACTCTAAAAATGCCGCAAATTAGCATGTCACTGCCTTAATCTACCTTTTTTTTTGAATAAACACTTCATTAAGATAATGAGAAAAAGTACAAGATAAGTATACCCCTAAAAGATAAACGTAGGAAAACAAAAGGAATACAAACATGAACAACAAAATTAAATCTTCTCATAAGATCTTCATCAGTGTTCTTTAAATCTATCGCCATAGCGAAATCTTGGAGTGCTCACTGGTAGAGCGCAGATCGTTGAATTACTCCAATTAACAAAAAAAGGGAAAAACGTCTTGGTTAACTGCATAAACAACCAATCCATGCAAGATTGTGCAGTAAGATTCAACTGTAGCATTCACCAGGTTGAAGACGTCTTCAATATCAACATGCCATAGAGGCAGACAAAGAACGTGCCAAGCGGCAGACGAAAAGCAGACCAAACAGCCGACAAAGGTAAAAAAAAAAACAAAGAAGGAAAACAAAGAAACAAAAAAGAACAAAACAAACAATAAAATAAATCACCGTCGGTAGACGGTCAAAGCCGCCACCATTGGCTTGAAAAAACTCAAAAACTACTTATAAATTTTCAAGAAAAAATAACTACTACAGAGAAAATGTCAGAGTGAAGAAAATGTGAGAGTGGAGTTTTTTCGTTTTATGAGATCCTTAATCTACTTTTTAATATGTTTAGTTATGGAGTGGGTCATGACTCATGTGAGTCTTCTCTTCCACGTATGCCAAGATTCAAGCAGACATGTTTTATGTTTCATTTTTTTAACGTTTTCCCTTGTTTTTGTCGGTGCTATGCTGCCCAATTTTAAATCCTGAAATATTTTCTATTGTAATATTAGTTATTAGAATCTTAATTATGATCCTAAGATCCCTTAGACTAAATAAAATTTTATTGTTTTTTATATTTAATTAGAGATGGCGAGTCTCATTAATGAATAATTAAATTTTAAAATACTTTTTTATATATATTTTTAATTATGGATGATGAATCTAAGTAGGGGTGGGAATCGGGTGGTGTGGGGACGGTTTTGCATTACCTACTCCGTCCCCGACACTTGCGAGATGGTTTTAGAGAATCTCTATTACATGTTTCGGGGATATTTTCGTCCCCGTCCTCATACCCATCAGATCCCCACGATTTTCGGAAAATTTCTGTCCCCAACAAAATCAAACAAAATATACTATTTTACTAATCAAAATATATTGTCAATTTTAATTTACAAGTCATATATTCAATACACTTTGAAAAAAGAATGTGATCGAAGGGGAATAAGGTAAATTGAGAGATAAATAGATTATATACTCTTAATAAAAAAATAGATAAATTACTAGAGAGGTCACCTAAATTTAATAAAGTTTAAACAAAATGCACAAATATCTTAATGAATTGAAACATTGATCATAAGATAGAAAGATATACATATATACAGATAAATGAGAGTTAATTATATATATATATTTAAAAATCTTGTAAAATATCGAGATCCTTGCGGATATTTTTTGGGAATCTCCACAGTTATTTATAAGGTTACGGTTCGGTTATCCCCACGGTTCGGATATGGCAATCCTCGTCCCATTCTCATTTGAGCTTCGGTGATAAAACTTTCTCCATTCCCGTCCCCTAGGTAAAATTTTTGATTATTCTTTATTCTCATAGGTTCAGATCCCACAATTTTCGAATATATCCCTCCCAATGTCCACCTCTAAATCTGAGTGAACAATAAACTCGGCAAACACCCTTACTACCCTGCCTTAAGGTGGACCCTGATCAAAGATAAAAACATGCATATTTTCAAAGTATCAATTTACACTTGCTTCCTACAAAATGAGAACAAGTGATATTATAAAAAGAAATATAGTAGTACATAAGTAATAATAACCTTAACTAATACTTCTATCAAATCAGCGAAGACATCTGACCTATTAAACAATTATAATGAAAAATCAACCCACAACTCATTATCATATACATTATTTTTTTAATTAAGTAATGTTACAATAATATTCTCAAAATAAAAATCAGGATTTAAACCTACACAAAAAATAAAATAAATTAACATTCATGACCATTAGACCAATTAGTAGATTTCAACCACATATATCATTTTATAAAATATAACTTAATGTAACTTTCTTTCTAAATTTTGTATATAACATAACACACTCATTGCAACACAACAGTCAACAGATCATTTTTTTTATAGAACCAACACAACAAAACTCTCCAGGATTTTTCATAAATTTCTATATTTTCTGAACTTATATTCATATTTTTTAAAATTTTTTATTTTTTATTTTTGAATTTCAATTTATTTGTTATTTCAATTTAGTCATTTTCACATGAATAATTGCTTTAAGCCTTTTTTATAATTTAGTCCTATCATATTTATTTATTGATTGTTAGTTATTATTTATGATTATTAGAATTACTAACACATATTGTTTTTTTTTGTTTCATGTATTTTAAAAGCATGCATCACATGAAGGTTTTCCCCCATGTTTTAAAAATAAAATAATTTGTTTTGGTAAAAATGTTAATTTCAGTTTGTTCATTGTAATTATTTAATAATATTTATACAAGTGACTTAATTTATCAATAATAAAAGTTAAATAGTGTAATTTAATCGATCTAAATTAAAGTTAAAATAAAATTCAGTAATTTAAATCATACATTACCGAAAAATATGAAAAAGCAAAATCGTTTAATACTTTAGGACTTACGGACATACATCAAACCGTTAAATTATTGCATACAATTGATTAATATGCCAATGTTTCACTTAAATTTAAAATTTGTTTAATCTTCCTAGAACTTAAGTATTTAGAGTTGAAACTAGTTTTAAGGTTTAATTCCGTATTTCAGATTTTTCACTTAAAATTTAAAATTTTCATTAAATTATTAATTAGTCATTTATTTATTTTTTTTGCTCGACAAATAGTATGATATTAATGGGAAATCGTACAAGCCAATACAACCTCGAGCCTCATTAAAAACTTCACTAAACTTAAATATAAGAAAAGAATACTCGAAGTAGTGTATAAGAAAAAACGCCAAAAGTAGTCCAACACAGCTCAAAAACAAAACAACACCAACATAGTACATCAAGGACTATGAAAAAAGCACAAATCCATCACCTGAAATCATATCGCTCGATCCACTCTGCCTTTAGCCAACGCATCAACCAAACTATTAGCTTCGCGATTACATTATGAAAGCAAACACTGAACATCCCCATACAAAGCTCATCAATTTGGTGAGTCATTTAATTAATAGATTTGAAAATTAAAATTATATTAGCATTTGAAATTTACAAATTGACCTAGTGACCGAGAATGTTTATATTATTTTATTTTGTATGAGTTCGAATCTAGGCACGAGAATGTAATACATTTCTATTTAATAAATAAAATTACATTAGCATTTTAGTTTTAAATTATTAATTGTCTCTTGTATACTTTTCACGTAATTTGTGGGGAAAAAATTATGCGATGTGATGTAAAATTATTGGAATAAAAATTTAATCCTTAAGGAGGTGTTTGGTTCACAGAAAAAATTATTATTTGGGTAATAATCTTTTTCGAAATTTTATTCCCATCTTTGGTTTGTTCTCATTCCCACCAACCCAGAAAAGATTATTACCAATAATAGCACTTTTTTGTCAATATTCCAGGAATGTTATTCCCACCCTTCCCGTAGGTATTTGTCAATTCATGCCATTTTGGACAAAATTGCCCTTAAAGTAATAGTTTTTTTTTTTTAATTTGGATCCTTTGTAGCATGTGCAAATGATGTAAATTTATTAAATAATTTTATTTCATATTAATTTGATATTTAAATGGTTTTACACATATTTAAAAATAATTTAATATTTAAATAAAAGAAAAAATCATGGCTATGAAAATTTTCGATAAAATATCTAAATACTTTGTAATTTTTTTTATAAAATTTTATTAATAAAATAAAATAGACACATAACATATTACAAAGAGAAACTTTGTATTTATTGGTTTTATGTTCTAATTTCGTAGAAATCCTCGTAACTTAGTGTTTCATGATACAATCATCATCTCTTATTTATCATTTTCCCTTGACTTTATGTGATTTATTAATCATTTTATTATTTCAATCGTGCTTTAATATTTGAAGAGTATATTTATTTAAAATTATTTTATATGATTAGTTTTAGATTTAAATGTTGTTACCCATTAAATATTTATCTATTAGTAGTATGTTAAATAGTATGTTAAGTATATGAATCTTCAAGCAAATATTAATAAAAAATATATTTCATGTTGTTTATAATTATATTAGTAGTATGTTAAGTATAATTATATGAATCTTCAAGCAAATATTTTTAAACTAATATTGAAAGTTTAACTTGTTAAAAAAATATATCACAACGACAATATAGTAAAATTTACTTCCAAGTAATCTTATATTCCCTCGACCAAACAATGTAATCTTACATTCCTACCAAATAAACCAAACAAAGTAATCTAATAATCCCAATAATATCTCATGTAATGTTACATTCCAGGAATCATATTCCCAAAAGTAATCATATATTCTGTGAACCAAACACACCCTAAAAAGTTAACTTGGAAGCTAAGAAAAGTGTACAAAAGGAAATATTAGTTGTTGAAAATTTCAAAGTGGCAATTTGAGTGAAACAAGTTAAAAACATGAAAGTAGCATGAAAATAACTAGAATAACTCGACTTAATACGAAAAAACTTGACTCAAATTGACTCGATTCGTAATGTCATAAACTCGTTTGGAGAAAAAAATTCAAATTAATCGAGTTATAAAATGGAACTTTGAATAACTACAATAACTCGGAATTTTTAATAATTAGTGTATCGATTTTTAAGTCTGAGTCTCTCAACTATGCTTGATATTTGCATATGAAAAATCTGAAGATATATATATATATGGTTATAGGAAGTCGTTTAAATTGAAACCAATTAGTACCATTACCATAACATTATAAATGCTTACAATTAAATTTGAGCAGAAACTCGAACAACTCGACATGACTCGAATTTCATAAACTTGACTTGAATTAAAAAAATTCAAATACAGTTTGAGTTATAAAATAAGACTCGTCAACTCGATTAACTCAATATTTTTTACCCGACTCGACTAAATGCTCACCTCTATATCCATGTCAAATTCTGCCGCGAAAATGATCAAATTGACTGACAATAAATACCTATGTATAAAAACAATGTGTTTAACATCGAGAAATTTGATACAATTCGCCTATCAAATAAGCAATTAACCTATCATTAAACAATGGGTAATTTAAAAAATTTGCATGTAATTATTGATCAATACTCGTGACAAGATTCACATAAAAAAGGGAAACTACACCAGTGGTCCCCAAATTATTACCGTTTTTCTATTTTGGTCCCTAAACTATGTTTTTCGGCAAAACCGTCCTTTTTGTTACATAGTTCTCCTGTTTTGGTCCCCCAATGTTAAATAGCTAACGGTTTTGCTGACGTGGCATTTTTAAATATTTTTTAATCATTTCTCTCTCCTCTTAAAAAAATGCCACGTCAACAAAATCGTTAGCTATTTAATGCCGGGGACTAAAACAAGAGAACTATGTAACAGAAGGGACGATTTTGCCGAAAAACATAGTTTGGAGACCAAAATAGAAAATGGTAATAGTTTGGGGACCACCGGTATAGTTTTCCCTAAAAAAAACTAACCATTTATTAGATCAGATTTCATTTGACATGCTTTTAGAATTAGAAGAAAAAAACATAAATTTTTTTACAAATAAGATTATAAGTGTAGTCGAGTAGCAACAAGGTTTCTTTTTATTTATCCCAAAAAAGAGAGTACATGAGTAGCACAACAAGACCACCTTAACTTTGTAAATATCCTAATGTATTTTTTTGAAATGTCTAATTGTCTATGTTTTTATTTTATAGTGTTTATTTTTTTATTAATCTAAAGATTAAAGTATGAGAAAACATAAATATTGATGACTAAACATGTCATTATTTCACTAAAAAAAGCACCACGTTATCATACGGTTAGGGATTGAAGGATGTAGTAACTAAAATGAGCGAATTTATCTAACCGCGTTGATGGACTTGCAAATTTTTTTGAATGACCAAAAAGAAAAATTTATAAACTTGGGTGACTATGAATGTATTTTATCCGTTTTTAATATCCAAATAAAGTTACTATGTTTTAGCTTATGCCACATCTACATTGTGGGTAAATTTCTCATGTTAAATAAATATACAAATTTGTTCAACTAATAAATATTGATAGATTATAAAAAATATTGTACAAATATTTATTATCATGTTTCACAATATGTAATTTAATATAATCAAGTTAAAGGTTTCCAGTACTAATGAAAGTTATGTCTATAATGTTTTTTTTGTCATAATCTCCCCACACTATCTTTTCGCTTACCAAGTTACAAACATGCGTTGAATATACTTGATTTATCAGTTAAAGTTATTAATTGGTAATCGAAACTATTTTATTGCATCCATCATATCTTAAGGTCTAGATTCGACATTACCATCTTTTTCATCATCTTCTTTCGCTTCCCCGAGCTAAGATCCACATGAAGAATCGAACCATGATATCACAGACTTATTCTCACAAACCGATCTGTGCGGCGTTAGCAAGCCTCGATGATGCTAATCAGCCTTGATCTCACACAACGCAATGGCTAAACAAGGAACACAAGAGAGTTTACAAGTAAAGAACTTGTATTAAACTAGAGAAGAAAGCTTACAAGAGAACTTTGTAGTATGCTTTACAAGATCACTTCTTGAGTGAGTACAAAATGAAGGGGGTGGCCCTATTTATAGGCTCCCACCTCCTCAATGGACGGCTGAGATCGATTTGATCCAACGGTCCATATGTTGCCTCCCAAAATATCTTCTAAGGGACTACTCTATTCTAGAGTATTCTACATACGTGTATACATATCTACATGTATCCAAAAGGTTCTAGAGAGTTCCAGGGTCTTCCGAAGTTGTCCCGAGCTTTCCCGAGTCTTCCCGACCTTTTTGGGTCCTCCCGGGTGTGTCTAGACTTGGATAGAACGTCTCGGACCTTTCTAGAACGTTGTGGTATGTCTCTAGAGGCTTCATGGCCGTCCTAGGCCTTTATAGTGCCCTCCTTGATGCTTGCTTGCCTCAAAAGTGCTCAAGGGGTGGTGAGAACCTCAGTTTGGATTTTAGGGAAAACCGGTGAGTTGTGACAACGGGGTAAGCAAGGTGGCGTCAACAAGGGTAAGCCCACGAGAGGGAATCGTGGCAACACGAAGGCTAAGTCCGCGCCAAAGGCTAGCTCAAGGGTGAAGTGCTACTTATGTGAAGGACCTTATGTGATGAGGTCATGTCCCATACGAAAGTGACTTGTTGCCTTCATCAAAGGAGTTGATGGCACGACACAACTTGATACGATAGCCCAGGATCGAGCTATTAAGTCGAGGGTAAAGGCGAAGCAAGCTAGGAGCCAGATGAGGCACACCAGCAACATCCAAGCAGCTCAACCGAGACGCGACGAGGGCGTCGCAAGATCAGGTGGGGGAGAATGTCACGTCCCGCCAAAGTGCACCAGGATCGACCGAGGAGGGCCCCCTCGGTGCACTCGGGCCAACCAAGGCAAAATGAAGTGCCTTAGGCGTTTTAAGGCAATGGATGAACCAAGGAAGGTTCTAGAACAGCCTAGAGAGGCCCACAATCATCTTGAACATTTCCACAAGGATCTAGGAGGTTCTCCAAAGGTCTATACTCGTCTAGAAAGCTTTAGAAGATTCTAGAACACTCTGGAAGGTTCTCGAAGGTTCTAGAACATTCTAGAAAGGATCTGGAACATCCTGAAAGCATCTAGAATGTAACACCCACATTTCCGTCCTAAAATTTAAAGTCGTTAAAATAAATTATTTAATTTATTCTTAGAAGCAATTGAGCTTGCAATTTAGTGAATTGTGCAATTTGGTCCTTAAATTTCTTAATTGGGCAACTAGTGCACCAATTCGAATTAGAAAGAAACTTAGCTTTGAATTAAGGAATTTAGCCGATTGGTAAATTAGTGAATTTGAGTTAGTGATAACAAGATCTAAAGTATGATATTAAAAAAATAAAAAGAAATTAAGTAATGTTGCATTTCCTTGAGGAAATCAGATTAAATTGAGAAAATTCAAGAAAGCATGGAACAAGAGAATTTGATGACCAATTTAAAATGTTTGCAAGGATTGAAATTTGCATGATAAAAATAAAATGTCCTTAGGGTTGCCCTTAGTAAAATAAAGATAAAAGATATAGACAAAGGGACACTAAGGTAATTTCTAAGGCCATCAAATCACTTAGATTATGGAAGCTTGTCTCTCTTCATCATTTTCTTCTCCTTTGCCGTGAAGTAGAGAGAAAAATGGGGGGGGGGGGGGAAGAGAAGCTCGAAAGTCTGAAAATTTTAGAGCTAAAATGGTGAGATTTTTGCTTGCATGGTGGAAGAATTAAGCTAGGAATTGGAAGAGATAGCTAGTGTTGTCAAGGAGATCAAAAGTAAGTTTCCTACTCCTTGTAACTATTCGGTTGAGTTTATCACCATGCATGCAAACCTAAAGCTTGTATGAACATGAAACCATGAGAGTCTTGAAGAAAATAACAAGATGAACTAATGAAATCCTTGAAAATTTCTTGAGAAAATATGAATAGAGTCATAAGGGGGCTGTTTTGAAAGAAAATGTAAAATCTTGGATATTTGGAAAATTTCTATACTTGGAGATTAAAATCAGAAAATTCTCACTAGGAGAAAGTTGTGAATAAATAATAATTTTATTATAAATGACTATTGTTTTTTGGAAAAATGAATTAAAAAGATGAAAATTCGATTAGAACTAAAAGGAGACACATATTCGAAATTTATGGAGATTAGAGACTGAACTGGAAAATCGGTAAAATTGAGTACCTGATTGTTGAAGTTAAAGGTTAATATGGACTGTAAAATGTCATGAAAGGATAGTATAAGTCATGCCATGAATGAAAATTTATATATTGAATAATGTAATTAGGTAAATTTTAAGTTTAAAGTGTAAACTAAGTAAGCTGTCCAGTGGTGTAAACTCATAAGCAGTAACTTTGGAAATTCACCAAAAATTGGATATAAAGTATTTCGAGTTAAAATTTTTACTGTATAAACTTTGGTATGTCTAGAATCATTTAGAGAAAACGGAACTCAATTTCAGTATGTAAATTAGGAGATATGAATTTTTAAAGTTGGACAGTACAAGCTGCCCAGATTTACCGAAAGGAGTGTAATTAAGCAATAAACTGTATTGATTCGAATAAGATAAAAATATGAGGTTCACATGAGTATAAAATTGAGTTTAATACCTTTCCAACGGTACATGATAAGTTAATTTTGGATTAGTAATTAAAAAGATATGATCAAATCACTAACTAGTCCTCCAACTAGTTTAATAGAAAGTCATATTTGAAAATATGGATTCATGCTTGAAATTGAGGAGTAATTATGAATAAATTGCTTCCTAATATAGTGTGTATTCGTTTTATGTTGAGAATTAAGATCGAAATTGTGAAGAAACTTTGGAGGAAGTTAGGATCGATCACTCGAAGGGAAGAAACAATGGCATCTCAATTCGAGATTAAGCTTAAGGAGTTGTGAGTGTAATTTTGTATTAGGGTTGGGACTAGTGTCCGAACCACCTTATAATTTGTAATTTATGATTCCTATGCATGAAATTGGACTAATTGATATTCAGTAATGTGTTTAGTAAGGGAAGGAGATCAAAGGAAAATTGGATGCATGATTTGAGATTTGTGGTTAATATGTGATTGTGTGAAAATGTAGGTTGCTTTATGTGATGTTAATTGCCATGAATTATATGTTCGATTTGGATTTTGATAATGTTTGAATATGTGCAAATGTGGACTGCCCATGTGATTATTTGTATGTTGATCATGTGTGAATTTGGATTCTTGATGATACTTGATAAAATGAGTATGTAGACTGCCCTATGGTATATTTATGCTATGCTTAAAATGCACATGATCATGTATATATGAAGTTGCTGCCATGTATGATGATATGATCGAATGAGCATGCAAATGAAATTATGAAAAATGTATATGTTAAATGAGATAACAAATTAATTAATTAACAAGAATATGCCCTCGATCTATTAGAAGTTTTCGATAAGTACGACATGCCTAGAGTCTGAGCTCACCATTTGTTGTTGCTTCGTGCAACTCTTGCTTGTTGCCTTGGGCAACCTTTGATAGTACTTTGTGTACTCTTCGATTATAAGATATGTGTTCTTGATTGCTGTTCGAGACACATGATGCTATGGGCATCCTTTGTTCGTTGCTTTGTGCAACTCTTGATGTTGCTTCGTGCAACTATATGCGGCACTCGTTACCCTTTTGATGGCTTGAATATCTTATACGTCTACTCTACCTTGGGCAATGAAATTAAATAAAATGTAAAGCAATGAATTATAATGCAATATAATCTACATGAATTAAATGGAAATTTGCTAAATTAAGTATAACTTATGAAGTGGATAAATGGTTGAATGACTTGGTATGTTATGATGTGATATGAAATGATGAATTATGTGGACATTGGTCCTTCCGATTATGATATGAAGCATATGAATTGCTTATGAGTCTGATTATGTGAAATTTGGGTAATGACCCTATTCGAATACATGGAATTAAGTAATGATAAGTTCTGATTTTTGGATGATATTTTGAGATCATTCGAATGATATGCTTATGATGAAATTATAATTTCGTTTTGATAAGTTAATAATGCTATGTATGGATTAGCATGAAATTTTGGTTAATTCAATTGTTAAGCATGAGATTGAGTATGCTGAAATTGAATTGAGTTATGATATTGAATGAATTATATGCAAGCATGTGATAAATTATTATGTTATGTTATGTTATGTATTCGAGCATATGCTATGGATGTTGTTATGATATGTATGATGCTATGTGTATGAGTTTTACATGAGCTTAGTTGGGTGCAATTCGATTGTTAATAAACCTAGCTAAGTAAACTCAATGCTTGATCACATTAAAGCTCAAGAATGAATTAGATTTAATATTACCTCGCTAAGTACTATTTGTACTTATTGCTCAGTTGTTTTCTTCTTCCCAACCTTAGCAGGATCGCTGGGACCTTAAAGCTAGCATTCGTTTGGATCAAGTTTACACGTTCTGAAATATGTACGATCTTAGTCTTATCTTTAGACTCCTAGATGGTGGCTTTGAAGTCTGTTTAAGGATTCATTTTGTTTTGTTTGGTCGTAACTTAAGTCTGAAATGGTGTTTGAAGTTAAATGCTTCATGATGCTTGGTTAGGAGGCTAGAATCATGTTTTGTATTTAAGTAGGTAGCCTCATTATTGTGTTGTATAAAAATGTAAGTTGAGCTAGTGGCTGTGCCGATTCTTTTTGTTGTCCATAGCCGATAGCTTGACATGGTTTAGGGGCATATAAATCATGATATTTTGTAATGGTATAAGTAAAGGAAATCGAATGCCATGGTATTGAAATCTATTATGTGTTGCATGAAAATTGATGTAATGAATTATTGGTAAATTGGATTAATTCGAAAATCACCTAGACTATTTAATCAAGGTTTCGAATGGCATGGATTTGAATAGTTTTAAGTATTCGAATTTTTGATCTAATTCTAATAGTAATTTGATAATGACAATAAAGATTTAAATTGGCTTGTAATTTGGTAACAAGATTAAAAGAAATTGTGTCTAAGTTTATGTATGATCATAAGAAGTTAAGAATAAATTTTGTTAGCCCATTTTTCGTGTGCGCAATAATATGAATATCTAATTAAAAATGATATCTTTTTTCCCGAAATGCTTCCGCTATTGTCTGATATGTTCCGTTTCTCCGTTTTTCCTGTTCCGGCAACGCTCCCGACTCCCGGCCCAGGTTGGGGGTGTTACATTTTGTGGCATCAGAGCTTTTTAGGTAACATGTCCTATAAACCTCGAATGTGTTCTGTGTGCATCATTAGTTGAGTCAAGCCACCTAAGGATCATACATATTGTTACTTGTAACTTTGTTCCTAACTTCGATTTTGTTTGATCTGAATTAGAATGAAAGAGACACATTTAGCTCAAGACGATGAAAGTCCTCGAGAATCCTCAAGTGAAGGGGATAATGTCCGTATGAAAAAAAAACCCTCTGGATAAGGAGAACCCTCTTGTGCAAGATAGCACTCGACAACAATCTCTTGTTCAGCCTCGGACGAACACTGACAATCTGACTGTTCAGAATGTTCAAAGAGATTGCCTTATGAGTATGAAAGATATGTTCAATCAGCTTTTGACGAACATGAGACATGAACAACCTGCTTCGGTAGCTGATGCCCCTAGCAGAGCTCCTATTGAAAAGCTTGCTCAGCATCGAGCCTATACTTCCGCTATTGTCCGATATGTTCCGTTTGTCCGTTTTTCCTGTTCCGGTAACGCTCTTGACTCCCGGCCCGGGTTGGGGGTGCAGAAAGCCTTAGAAGATTTTAGAACACTCTGGAAGGTTCTCGAAGGTTCTAGAACATTCTAGAAGGACCTAGAACATCCTGGAAGCATCTAGAACATTCTAGAAGGATCTAGAATGTCAAAGAAGACCCTGGAAGACTCTGGAAAGTTTGGGACTACTCTGGAAGTCTTTGAAACTTTCTAGAAGCTTTTAGATATTTAAGGACATAACTAGATAGTTGTAGACTTATCTAGAAAAGTGTAGGTGTTGTAGATATTTTGGGAGGCAAAATGTCAACCATTGGATCAAATCAATCTCCACCGTCCATTGAGGAGGTTGGAGACTATAAATAAGCTAGCTAGGATCATTTTTAACCCATCCTACAACTTTATAAGTTTAGCTCTCTCTTGTAAAGCTTTCTTAAGAGTTAAATACAAGGTTCCTTTCTTTGTAACTCTCTTGCCTTCTCTATTTTCGTGTGTGTTTAGCCATAGCATTCGCGTGGGAAAGGCTTGCTAATATTGTGTCGAGAGTGTTAGCGCCGTACGGATTGGTTTCAGAGAATAAGTCCGTGACAATGAACAATCTTTTTCATTAACCGAGGCTATCTAACCGAATAAAAAAAGGGTAAATCGTCTGAAAACCTTTAACCGCCATCACTTCGCTATGTTTATCAACAAATTTGAAATTAAGTTTAATATTAAACCATTACAAATTATATCATAATTGATTAATATGCTATTATTAAAAAATATTAATATGTTAGTTTTATTTTACTAATTTTTTTCTTTAAAATAAAAATACTAGCTGTTTCATTTAAATTTTAAATTATGTAATTTTCTTTAAGACTTACATATAATACTTAGAGTTTAAACTAAGTTTAAAATTTTAGATTTTTCACTTACAATTTAAATTCTAATATGTTTTATTAAATTAATTAATTATTTAATTAATAAATTTAAAAAATAAAATTACAATAACATTTTATTGTCACTGTAAATTTTTAATCTTCTCTCGTTGAGTTTTCATTTAATTTTAAGAAAAAGAAAAAAATCATAATACATTTATATAAAATAATTAAAATAATAACTTAATCTTTATAAATTTAACTTAAAACTAAAAAAAGTAAAAATATAAATTATAAACTTAATATTTGTGATAAGTTAAAACTTCAAAAATATGAAAGTTGTATAAAAAGAAATATAGTTGTTAGAAAATTTCTAAAGTTAATCACTTGAATATATGAGACTAACAAAATATAAAGTAACAAAAATAATAAAAATATTCTATTGTCAGAATAAACTCACATCTCTCAAGCTCTTTTAGCGTTTTAACAATTGTCATTTATTATTTTCTACAAGAATCTCAACAATATAAAACACCTCAATTCCTCCAGTTTCAGCCAAGCTTCTCAAATTATTTCATATCATTAATGTTGTGTTATTTATTTTCTTTATTCTCAAATGGTGTTAATGGTAATAAAAATATATTAGTTGTTTTTTTTTGTTATCTTTACAAAGATGACTTTATCTTCTTTTTTGAAAAAAATTAAAACAAAAAAAGATAAATAGTTTAAAAACGCGTACATAAGATAACATACTATCAATTACTAATACCCTCATAAAGTCACTTCGTAAATAGTTTTTTAATAAAAATATATTATTTTTATCGGTTGTGATAAATTTTTTAACGAAGCTCAAATATAAAAGTATTATCAAACTTATTAGTCATAAAAAATATTTGAAAAGCAAAAAATTATTTTTAGTGTATGAATATGTACACACAAATTTGAATATGAACTTGGATGCTAAATATTAATTTTATGAATGTATTTTTTTACATGCATCTTTATTTAAATTAAAGAAATATTATTTTATTTAATTATTTTTTTCTTAAGTAGCTCTCACATGGTTGGAGACCTTCAAAATTCTTAAAGGGTTTCTGTAATGTTAGAGAATATACATACTCGTGATATTGCATATCTTAATTTAAAATAAAAAAAATATTATACTCAATAAAGTAATTATATAATTTATTTTTTCTTTAATTTTTTGTTCGAAACATATTATTCGGTTTGTTTTAATTTTTAAGCATATTTGTAATTTAGTTTTTAGACTTATTTTAATATATGTATTACATCTACATTATTATAACGAGCTAAAATCAATTAAAATTATAAAAATAAATTAGTTACTCAAAATTGTAAACCTTATAAAAGTTATATATAACTTGTATATTTCATTTTTTGTAATTAAGTTTTGATATAATACATTTTTTTATTTGTTTAATCTTGATTATATTTTGTTGTCAGAGCAATATTTTTTTTATCAGACTCAAGTTTTTTTGAATTTTTTAAATTATTTTTTTAACATTTTTTAGCTTTCTCTTTCATTTATCATGTTTTTATCTGATTAATTCGAATATAAAAATAATCTATTTTGTTGAATCAATATGATTATCCTGAAATGCTTTTTGTCACGTAATTGTTTACTGCTAACAACCAAAACAACTAGAAAAGATTTATGTTTATAGTTATATCTATAAATAATAAATTTTGATTAGATAAATTTATTTCTACTAATTCGACTTGTACATATTTATAATTGACATGTGAAAGTATTCAAAAGATGATAATAGAACTATAAAAAAATCATGTAATTTTTTATGAGATTAAATGAATTTTATGCTCATATCATATGCCAAATTATGTTACAAGAACATTTACCTACTGTAACCCCTCGTCCCGGTCTAGCCGGATGACCGGTCCGAGTAGGCCACACGGGGAAAACTGAAACGAAACCCGTTAAGGTTCCCCCTCGGTTAGCAACCCTAAAATTTTCTTTTATTTTAAAACTTCTCTAAAGGCACATTAAAACCTATATGATCACCACAGCGGAAAAGTTTGAAGAAAACAATCATCTGAACACAAACATCAATTAAACAGTTTGATTTTTAATCCATTATGTAACATCCCAAAAATTAGCCTAGAAGAATTAGAGATCTAATTTAATTATTAAGTAAATGATTAGATTAGATTCCTTAATATTCGAATTAAAAATCGGTACTTATGGATCAAATTAAAAATGAGAGCAATTGTATAGGTAGAATTCGGTTAAATTACTTAGTGACCAATCCGAATAAGGATGGAAACTAAGTGCTTGCATGCTAAAATGAAAGTATGAGGATTTCTACTAATTATAAGCTGAAATCATAGTCTAATTGGAGACTTTATATGTGTAAATTGGTGAAATTATCAAGTGATTAACTAGAAGGGTTAGTTGGAGACATGACCCTTGGTCATATCTCATTAAAATTGTCTCCCTTCTCTCTCTTTTCTTTCCTTAACCGGTTACACCAAACCAAAACCACCTAAGTCATTTGTTCATTCACACCAAAATCACAAACACAAAATTTGAGAGAAAATTTGGGAGCTTTCGGTGGTGAGGAAGAAGAGCTTGCATGGCATTGAAATGTTTCTAAAAAATTAAGAAGAAAATTGGAAGTAAGTAGATCCTTCTCTTCTCAATCCGATTATGGTATTTAGTTTAAGAAATCATGTGTTATAAGGTGATTAGAAAATATTAAAGATAATGTTCTTGAGTGTGGTTGCTGGAAATCTGGAAATCTATATGAATTCTTAAGAGTTAAGAGTCATTAAATAATAAGAACATGCATGCAAAGATTGTTGGCAGATTTGCAAAGTTTATAACATGCAACTTTGGAAAATCATAAGAAATTCTATGATGAGAGTCTGAGTCTGAATTTTTGAGATGTTCTACCTTGACATGTCTAAAATGGTAGAAAAATTATAAAAGGGAGTTTTGATGACTGTAGAAAAATCTAGAAATGTAAGATATGGAAGCATGCAAAACTGTCCAGCCTTAATTCGAGCTGGACAGTGAACTTTGAAAATCTGTAGAAAATAATCTACTAAGCGGTTCGATCTGAATTTTTAGTATGTTGAAATTGGATGTATAATCTGTAATTAGAAACAAACGGCACTTAATTTGAAGTTGTATACAAGGAGAACGAAGGGTGTCAAGTTTGGTGGTCAGAAATGAACAAAATTGGAAAAGTGAGAAAATTGGTTTTGAAATCGGTAAAATTGGCCAAATTAAAGCTTAATAGGTATTGTTAAGTCGAACTTTATGTTGAAGGATAAGAAATCTATTAAAATCGAAGGTCAATTTGAAGGTTTTAAGAGTTAATTAAAAGAATTAGAGTAATTAGCAAATTGTCGAATTGGATTAAATAGTTTAGGGACTGTTTCGATTAAATTGAGAAATTCAGCCTTAATTTGCATGAATTGCATTCTGAAATTTTGTTATTGTTTGTATTGAGTGCTCTAGATCTTAGAAGTGAAAGGGTAGAAGAAGAGGCTACTCCGGGATCGAATACGGATCGGGCGAAAGGCGTACGAATTACGAACTAGCTCGGCGATTTGTGAGTGAAACGAACCTTAGAGTTGGAATTAGAGTTCCAACTACTCATTCTGATTTTTGATTATGATAAGCATGAAATTGATTAATTAATTATTGGATTTAGTAATGGGAAGAAGGAAAAATGGAATTCGGACTTTGTGCTTGTGATATGCGATGTTGATGCTTCTGTGATTGAAACTAAATTGGTGATTTCTATACTTGAATCTGAAATTGTTCATTGTAAATTGAGTTGCTATATATATGAACTTGACAATGCTGATTTTTGATTGTTATGAATTATCTTGGTGGATATCATAACATTGAATTATGTAACATGATTATATGATGACAATTCCATGTATGCTTAAGATTGATATGTTCAATTGAGTGTTGAACCATGATATGTGAATCTGATTTTTGTGATATGAACATGGAATTATATGAGTTTTGATTGAAGTATGCGAATTGAGCATGTACCATTGTATATGATTTTGTATGATGACATGTTAATGAAATTGGAATCTTGAATAATTAATCGAAAGGATTAATTAAGAAATTCTGAAATTCGATTGATATTATATCTGATTAAATTAAAGATTTAAATGCAAAGCCCTTGGTGTGTACAGTCTGCTTAGGTAGTACGGCTAGCCTAGAGTCTGAGCTCAATAAGAAAATCGGTACGTTAGTGTACTCGATATTGTGGTACGTAAGTGTACCTACTTGTAAATGTCTGCGGACATTTTAATACGTTACACGTAATACGATTTGGTACGTGGTACCTTAACATGGTGAATTTGATTCACAACCTCTGTTACACGAGACTTGATTACCTATCAAACTATACTATCCAAGGCATTGCGATTTGATTAATTGAAAATCTGAAATTGAGGAAATTAATGAAATTAATTATAGAAGCATTCGAATGACATGCTAAGCTTGGTGATTTTGTTATGTTTGATATGCTATGACTTGATTTATGATAATATGATACTTAGAAGTTAAATTAGGTTTCATGGCTTGTATGTGTTTTGACTTATGAATATTGTATATTTGAGACATGTATTCGAATGGAAGATTATTGAATTTGTGATATATATATGATCAAATGATTAATATTGTTATGGATTATATGGTGACTCATTGTACTTGGTTCATTCGATTGGAATTTGCTTGATTTCTTTGTATACATGTTCGAATGGTTGATGTTGATTATTGATAATATTGTGGCCTAATTGCTTGGCTTATTCGAATGAATTAATGTGCAAAGAGAGATTAAATTTGTTTGATCACTATATTAATTGGAAACCGGTTAGAATAGGGTTTCCTCACTAAGTACAAAATGTACTTACCACTCGAACCCTCCTGCCTTCCCCTAATTTCAGGTTCTAACATCGTCAACCTCAACCCGAGACTTTACCGTACTCAGATTAAGTATGATATTCCTTGTCTTTGTCATACTCATGGTGGGTGGCTTAGCAATTGGCATGTTAGTGCAATTCGGATTGTTGTTTTTGTTTATGAACTACTATTTCGGATCTATGTAGACTTTTAAATGTTTCCCTACATTTTGTTATGTAAATAAGAGGGTAAATATGGGGTATAGATAGCCCTTTTATATGTTAGGGCTCGATTCTTTTTGTCGATAGTCACGTTTTGTTTAGGCAACCATTAGGTTAGCCGTTTTATACCCCGGTTATTTTGTAAAGGGAAACTAAATTATATGGATTGTATGAACCGATTACTATGCTTAAATTATATATAATTATGAAGTATGTTCGGTTATGTATGCTTTGGATTGTATGTTTGTATTCGATTGATTAAATTGGAAAGAATAGCAATTAGAAATTTGTATGAGTTAAATGGCAATGATCATATGATAACCGAATGAAATGGAAATTATAAATTGACCTTAGTTAATTAGTACATCACTTGTGACATAGTTGTATTTAGAATAATTAGTTTATAAGAATGAATATCAACCCGATAGAAAATATGCTAAGCTATCCAAATATGCATAGCTATTGAACTTAGAAGTTAAAGAAATGGTTCACATGTGTAAGTTGATACATGATGTTAAAGATAATTATAATTAGAATGGATTGTGAATTCTTGGATAATGGCCGAATGGTATAAGCCAAACTAAAATGAGTATATGTTATATTGTGATTGAGAATGTTTGTATATGGATTTCGATGTGTATTGTTTGGGTATAAATTAGTTAAGAATACATGATGTATTCGGATGTGTTATAAAAAAAAAATATTACACGATTTTGTTAAACCCTTCCGCTGTGTTAATACGAATCTGTTTAAGTTAATATAACGCTCCTTGCCCCTAATCCGGGTGAGGGGTGTTATATAAAGTGGTAATCAGAGCTTTTTAGGTTAAGTCCTAAAAACTGTAATCGAGTCTGCATACATCTGCATCATTTAGGTTTGCCACCCATGTATTGTATGACAAGATATCTGTTACTGAGCTTTCTGACCTTCTGTGTTTAACTGAATGATAGAATATGACGGACCCAAAGGACCCAAAGAATGGGAGCTCGCACGAATCTTCTAGCGAAGGTGAAAGTGTGAGATTGGGTAATCATTCTCCTACTCGAACTGAAACTCCGAGAAAGGAGAGAAACAAAGAGCCTGCTCAGACTTCCGAGCAAGTTGCTAAAAAGCCTGCTCAAGTCACTGAACCCGTTCAGAACATTGAGCAACCTGATAAAGAACATGTTCAGAACACCGAACAACCTCCACCTGAGAACCCTATGGTTCAGTCTGCTCAAAGAGAATGTCTCCTCAGCATGAAGGAGATGTTCAATCAACTCCTGACAAATCTGAAACAAGAGCAACCTGCTGTTTCTGTCCCTACTGCACCTAGCAGAGCTCCGATAGATAAGCTTTCTCAGCATCGAGCTTATACCTTCACTGGTGCTAATGAAGAAAGACCTGAAGATGCAGAGTACTGGCTTGAAAACACCACTAAGGTGGTAACCAGACAATTACAGTGCTCCGATGACCACAAATTGGAGTGCGCTGTAGCTCTGTTAGCTGACGAAGCTATGAATTGGTGGGAAACCACTATTCTTACTGTTCCGGATGAATTGGTGACATGAGAATTCTTCCTCGAAGAGTTCAAAAAGAAGTACATCAGTGAACAGTACTTAGCTGAAAGAAGAAAGAAGTTCTTGCACCTTAAACAAGCCAACCGTCCTATTGAGCAGTACGTTGCAGACTTTTGCAAGTATTGCAAATACGGTGCAGAGTACATCAAAACTGAAGCTGATAAATGCCGAATGTTCATTGAAGGCATGAATGATGAACTAAGTCCAATCTTCACTGCTTTGGGAATCAATGATTTCCAGAATCTTGTTAATCGGGCTATTGCAACCGAAGCCAGAATGAAAGCTGCTGAAAAGCGAAAAGGGGGCAACAAGCCTGACAAAAAGCAGAAACGAGATGACAAGTCTCAATGGCAGTTCAAGAAGCCCAAATTTCAGAAAGAAGGGTCTTCTAATTTCACTTCTACTCCGAGGAGCAATTACACTTCTAAACCAGCTACAGTGATCAGATCCTCAGTACCTACTATGTCTGTTAATAGTACGGGAAATTCTGAAAAAGATGTCTCCTTGCAAGTTTTGTCAGAAACCACATCGAGGTCAGTGCAGACTTCAAGCAAATCTTTGCTATGCTTGTGGTGGTGATGATCATTACATCAAAGACTGTCCTCAAAAGCTTGGACCTATGCCAGCTCGTAACACTGCAGTTCCTAGTCCGACATCCTCTAATCGGAATAGGAATGCCAAGTCAGCCCAGCCGAGTTATCAGAAGAAAGGCAAGGGTACTCATTCTAATGCTACCACTCATCAGGAATCTCGAGCACCTGCTAGAGTTTACCACATTCGTGGTAGAGATGATGAAGAGTCTCCTGAAGTGATTGCAGGTACTGTTGAGCTAAACTCACATCCTGTTTATGCCTTAATAGATTCGGGATCTACTCATTCATTCACATGTCTATCTGTTGTAAAAAGGTTGAAATTAGAATCTGAAAATGTAAAAACAAGTCTGATAGTCTCAAACCCTTTAGGAGGAACTTCGAACATAAACCTAATATGTAGAAATTGTTCATTGCATATTAGCAATCTGCCATTTCTTATTGATCTTTACATATTACCCTCCTGTGAATTTGATCTAATTCTGGGTTTAGATTGGTTAAGTAAGCATGAGGCTTGGGTAGATTGTCAGAATAAAAGATTGTATCTTCAGGGTTTAGGAAAGGAATCCATACTCCTAATTGATAAAAAGCCCACTTCCATTTTTGCATCCATGGTCTTACGTGATCAAATTGAATTTGGAATGTCTGAAATGCCTGTTGTTTCTGAATTCATTGATGTATTTCCCGAGGAGCTACCTGGTCTTCCTCCGACTAGAGAAGTGGAATTCGGGATTGAAGTACAACCTGGCTCAAATCCGGTGTCTATCACTCCGTATCGGATGGCACCTCTTGAATTAAAAGAATTGCAAAAGCAACTTCAAGAACTTCAAGACAAGGGTTTCATTCGACCCAACACTTCTCCTTGGGGTGCACCTGTTCTTTTTGTAAAGAAGAAAGATGGAGCAATGCGTCTTTGCATTGACTACCGTCAATTGAACAAGATTACAATCAAGAACCGATATCCGCTCCCAAGAATAGAAGATCTGTTTGATCAACTTAGGGATGCTTCGGTATTCTCAAAGATCGACCTGTGATCTGGATATTATCAAATGAGAGTCAAAGAGGAGGATGTGTCCAAGACAGCCTTCCGAACTCGTTATGGCCACTATGAATTTCTGGTCATGCCTTTCGGGTTGACAAATGCCCCGGCAGCATTCATGGATCTCATGAACAGAGTATTCAAGCCCTATCTTGATAAATTTGTCGTCGTCTTCATTGATGACATTTTGATCTATTCTCGCAACAAAGAAGAACATGTTGATCATCTCCGCATTGTCTTGCAAACTCTCCGGGAACGCCAGTTATTCGCAAAATTTTCCAAGTGCGAGTCCTGGTTATCGGAAGTATCTTTTCTTGGTCATGTAATTTCTTCAGAAGGAATTAAAGTTGATCCGAAGAAAATTCAGTCAATCATGGATTGGCGACCTCCCAGAAATGTCAGTGAAATACGAAGTTTCCTTGGTCTTGCTGGTTATTACAGAAGGTTTGTCAAAGGGTTTTCCTCTATAGCCTTACCTTTGACTAAACTCCTTCGTAAAGACCAACCATTTGAGTGGTCTGAAAAGCAACAGAGAAGCTTCGACCAACTTAAAGCAGCCTTGACTCATGCCCCAGTTTTGATCCAACCAGAACCGGGCAAAGATTATACTGTGTACAGTGATGCTTCACATGCGGGTCTTGGATGTGTTCTAATGCAAGGTGATAATGTGATTGCTTATGCTTCACGCCAATTGAAATCTCATGAATTGAACTATCCAACGCATGATCTCGAACTTGCTGCGATTGTGTTTGCTCTCAAAATCTGGAGACACTACTTGTACGGTGAAAAGTGTTATCTGTTCACTGATCACAAGAGCCTAAAGTATCTCCTAACTCAAAAAGATTTGAATTTGAGACAACGCCGATGGATGGAGTTATTGAAAGACTATGATTTAGTCATTGACTATCATCCAGGAAAAGCCAATGTAGTTGCTGACGCCTTGAGTCGAAAACCGACATTGGGTAAAGTCCTTAATCTCTGAATCCTAAAATTTTAAATGTTATAATAAGAATTTGATTAAAAAGTGGTATTTATTCTTGTAGCTCCAACTGCTATCAATGCTCATCTTCGAGTATATCAGAAGCAAGGATTTCTGTCCGAACTTCAAATTCAATCCAGTCTAATATCAAGGATTGAAAATCTTCAGAAAGTTGATCCAGAACTTCAGGATATTATTTCCAAGCTGGATACAAAGTCTGGTGAAGGATTCCGTATTCATACAAACGGTCTCCTTTACTTCAAAGATAGAATCTGTATTCCAAATGATGAAAATCTGAAAAGAGATCTTCTGGAAGAAGCACATCAGAGTTCTTTCTCGGTCCACCCTGGATCGGTTAAGATGTATAAAGATCTCAAATCTTTGTATTGGTGGTCTGGTATGAAAGCGGCTATCAATGATTTCGTATCCAGATGTCTAAACTGTCAGAAAGTCAAAGCTGAACATAGAGTTCCCACCGGACTACTCCAGCCACTTGTACTGCCACAGTGGAAATGGGAACGAATTACTATGGACTTCGTGACTGGTCTTCCTTGTTCTCCTAGAAAATATGATGCTATTTGGGTGATTGTTGATCGATTCACCAAATCGGCACATTTCATTCCTATTCGCATTAACTACAGTTTGGAGACCTTGACCAATCTGTACATTCAGGAAATAATCCGGCTTCATGGAATTCCTATCTCTATTGTCTCTGATCGTGATCCAAGATTTACTTCTAGATTTTGGAGAACATTACAGAGAGCTATGGGAACAAAATTGAATCTAAGTACAGCTTTCCATCCGCAAACTGATGGTCAGTCTGAACGAGTGATTCAGATTCTTGAAGATATGCTTAGAGCTTGCATAATTGACTTTGGGAAGAATTGGGAGAAATCCCTACCCTTAGTTGAATTTGCCTACAACAATAGCTATCAGTCGTCTATTCAGATGGCTCCTTTTGAAGCATTGTATGGCAGAAAATGCAGAACACCTTTGTGTTGGTCCGAACTTGGTGAAAATAAAGTTTTGGGACCCCAATTGCTCAGAGAAACAGAAGAGAAAGTTCAAATCATTTATTCTCGTCTAAAGCAAGCCTTTGATAGACAGAAGGCTTATGCTGATCTGAAACGAAGAGATATTCAGCATAATGTGGGAGATAAAGTCTTTCTTAAAGTCTCTCCATGGAAGAAAGTATTTCGGTTCGGAAAGAGGGGAAAGCTCAGTCCTCGCTTTATTGGACCTTTCGAGATCACTGAAAGAATTGGCCCAGTGGCCTATCGACTTGCACTCCCTAGTGAGTTTGATAAAATCCACAATGTTTTCCATGTGTCAATGCTCAGAAAGTATAGATCCGATCCTTCTCACATCTTAGAGCCGGAAGATGTAGAACTGAATCCTAATTTGTCCTACGAAGAGGAACCGGTTCAGATTCTGGATAGAGAAATTAAGAGACTTCGGAACAAAAATGTTGCACTTGTTAAAGTCTTGTGGAGAAATCACAAGATGGAAGAAGCAACATGGGAACCTGAGGAAACGATGCGAAACCAATACCCTCAATTGTTCGAATCAGGTAAGAATTCGGGGACGAATTCTTTTCTTAAGGGGGGGAGAAATGTAACATCCCAAAAATTAGCCTAGAAGAATTAGAGATCTAATTTAATTATTAAGTAAATGATTAGATTAGATTCCTTAATATTCGAATTGAAAATCGGTACTTATGGATCAAATTAAAAATGAGAGCAATTGTATAGGTAGAATTCGGTTAAATTACTTAGTGACCAATCCGAATAAGGATGGAAACTAAGTGCTTGCATGCTAAAATGAAAGTATGAGGATTTCTACTAATTATAAGCTGAAATCATAGTCTAATTGGAGATTTTATATGTGTAAATTGGTGAAATTATCAAGTGATTAACTAGAAGGGTTAGTTGGAGACATGACCCTTGGTCATATCTCATTAAAATTGTCTCCCTTCTCTCTCTTTTCTTTCCTAAACCGGTTACACCAAACCAAAACCACCTAAGTCATTTGTTCATTCACACCAAAATCACAAACACAAAATTTGAGAGAAAATTTGGGAGCTTTCGGTGGTGAGGAAGAAGAGCTTGCATGGCATTGAAATGTTTCTAAAAAATTAAGAAGAAAATTGGAAGTAAGTAGATCCTTCTCTTCTCAATCCGATTATGGTATTTGGTTTAAGAAATCATGTGTTATAAGGTGATTAGAAAATATTAAAGATAATGTTCTTGAGTGTGGTTGCTGGAAATCTGGAAATCTATATGAATTCTTAAGAGTTAAGAGTCATTAAATAATAAGAACATGCATGCAAAGATTGTTGGCAGATTTGCAAAGTTTATAACATGCAACTTTGGAAAATCATAAGAAATTCTATGATGAGAGTCTGAGTCTGAATTTTTGAGATGTTCTACCTTGACATGTCTAAAATGGTAGAAAAATTATAAAAGGGAGTTTTGATGACTGTAGAAAAATCTGGAAATGTAAGATATGGAAGCATGCAAAACTGTCCAGCCTTAATTCGAGCTGGACAGTGAACTTTGAAAATCTGTAGAAAATAATCTACTAAGCGGTTCGATCTGAATTTTTAGTATGTTGAAATTGGATGTATAATCTGTAATTAGAAACAAACGGCACTTAATTTGGAGTTGTATACAAGGAGAACGAAGGGTGTCAAATTTGGTGGTCAGAAATGAACAAAATTGGAAAAGTGAGAAAATTGGTTTTGAAATCGGTAAAATTGGCCAAATTAAAGCTTAATAGGTATTGTTAAGTAGAACTTTATGTTGAAGGATAAGAAATCTATTAAAATCGAAGGTCAATTTGAAGGTTTTAAGAGTTAATTAAAAGAATTAGAGTAATTAGCAAATTGTCGAATTGGATTAAATAGTTTAGGGACTGTTTCGATTAAATTGAGAAATTCAGCCTTAATTTGCATGAATTGCATTCTGAAATTTTGTTATTGTTTGTATTGAGTGCTCTAGATCTTAGAAGTGAAAGGGTAGAAGAAGAGGCTACTCCGGGATTGAATACGGATCGGGCGAAAGGCGTACGGATTACGAACTAGCTCGGCGATTTGTGAGTGAAACGAACCTTAGAGTTGGAATTAGAGTTCCAACTACTCATTCTGATTTTTGATTATGATAAGCATGAAATTGATTAATTAATTATTGGATTTAGTAATGGGAAGAAGGAAAAATGGAATTCGGACTTTGTGCTTGTGATATGCATGTTGATGCTTCTGTGATTGAAACTAAATTGGTGATTTCTATACTTGAATCTGAAATTGTTCATTGTAAATTGAGTTGCTATATATATGAACTTGGCAATGCTGATTTTTGATTGTTATGAATTATCTTGGTGGATATCATGACATTGAATTATGTAACATGATTATATGATGACAATTCCATGTATGCTTAAGATTGATATGTTCAATTGAGTGTTGAACCATGATATGTGAATCTGATTTTTGTGATATGAACATGGAATTATATGAGTTTTGATTGAAGTATGCGAATTGAGCATGTACCATTGTATATGATCTTGTATGATGACATGTTAATGAAATTGGAATCTTGAATAATTAATCGAAAGGATTAATTAAGAAATTCTGAAATTCGATTGATATTATATCTGATTAAATTAAAGATTTAAATGCAAAGCCCTTGGTGTGTACAGTCTGCTTAGGTAGTACGGCTAGCCTAGAGTCTGAGCTCAATAAGAAAATCGGTACGTTAGTGTACTCGATATTGTGGTACGTAAGTGTACCTACTTGTAAATGTCTGCGGACATTTTAATACGTTACACGTAATACGATTTGGTACGTGGTACCTTAACATGGTGAATTTGATTCACAACCTCTGTTACACGAGACTTGATTACCTATCAAACTATACTATCCAAGGCATTGCGATTTGATTAATTGAAAATCTGAAATTGAGGAAATTAATGAAATTAATTATAGAAGCATTCGAATGACATGCTAAGCTTGGTGATTTTGTTATGTTTGATATGCTATGACTTGATTTATGATAATATGATACTTAGAAGTTAAATTAGGTTTCATGGCTTGTATGTGTTTTGACTTATGAATATTGTATATTTGAGACATGTATTCGAATGGAAGATTATTGAATTTGTGATATATATATGATCAAATGATTAATATTGTTATGGATTATATGGTGACTCATTGTACTTGGTTCATTCGATTGGAATTTGCTTGATTTCTTTGTATACATGTTCGAATGGTTGATGTTGATTATTGATAATATTGTGGCCTAATTGCTTGGCTTATTCGAATGAATTAATGTGCAAAGAGAGATTAAATTTGTTTGATCACTATATTAATTGGAAACCGGTTAGAATAGGGTTTCCTCACTAAGTACAAAATGTACTTACCACTCGAACCCTCCTGCCTTCCCCTAATTTCAGGTTCTAACATCGTCAACCTCAACCCGAGACTTTACCGTACTCAGATTAAGTATGATATTCCTTGTCTTTGTCATACTCATGGTGGGTGGCTTAGCAATTGGCATGTTAGTGCAATTCGGATTGTTGTTTTTGTTTATGAACTACTATTTCGGATCTATGTAGACTTTTAAATGTTTCCCTACATTTTGTTATGTAAATAAGGGGGTAAATATGGGGTATAGATAGCCCTTTTATATGTTAGGGCTCGATTCTTTTTGTCGATAGTCACGTTTTGTTTAGGCAACCATTAGGTTAGCCGTTTTATACCCCGGTTATTTTGTAAAGGGAAACTAAATTATATGGATTGTATGAACCGATTACTATGCTTAAATTATATATAATTATGAAGTATGTTCGGTTATGTATGCTTTGGATTGTATGTTTGTATTCGATTGATTAAATTGGAAAGAATAGCAATTAGAAATTTGTATGAGTTAAATGGCAATGATCATATGATAACCGAATGAAATGGAAATTATAAATTGACCTTAGTTAATTAGTACATCACTTGTGACATAGTTGTATTTAGAATAATTAGTTTATAAGAATGAATATCAACCCGATAGAAAATATGCTAAGCTATCCAAATATGCATAGCTATTGAACTTAGAAGTTAAAGAAATGGTTCACATGTGTAAGTTGATACATGATGTTAAAGATAATTATAATTAGAATGGATTGTGAATTCTTGGATAATGGCCGAATGGTATAAGCCAAACTAAAATGAGTATATGTTATATTGTGATTGAGAATGTTTGTATATGGATTTCGATGTGTATTGTTTGGGTATAAATTAGTTAAGAATACATGATGTATTCAGATGTGTTATAAAAAAAAAATATTACACGATTTTGTTAAACCCTTCCGCTGTGTTAATACGAATCTGTTTAAGTTAATATAACGCTCCTTGCCCCTAATCCGGGTGAGGGGTGTTATACATTATACATGCCGTTTCGAAACACCATTGAGGCGTATCGAAACGCCTTGACCTGGTCAACTGCCCCAAGCCCATACGAGGAGGCCGTATCGGAACGGAGGTCAACCGTTCTGAAACACCCCCAGCGGTCAACTTCTCGTGGTCAACGAGATATTGACCGTTCCAAAACCTTTAGATCCGTTTCGAAACGCTTTCATCTCGACAATTTCTCAAATTTCCAGTAGCCAAAATGTTCCGAAACTCGTATCGAAACAAGGGTTCGCAGTGGCCAAACCGTATCAAAACGAGTTCCGATACGGGGTCCCTTAAGCCTTACCCGTTCCGAAACGTGTTAGCTTGTTTCGAAACACGGGTTGTCTGCAACCTTTGAAAGCCAGATTTAACCATCTCTCAACCACTCTAAAGGTCCTAAACGACCCCAAGAAGCACTCAACACAAGCATACATGAACTAGAGGCATGGATCCTATGTCAAACATGCTCAAACATACAAGGCATAAAATGAAACATCCATTCTTGGCATTTACGCAAAAGGCAACATTACATATAAGGGCATGCTTGAAGGCATTGAAAGCCAAAAGGCACAATTCATCTCAATAAGGTTTACGTGCTATTCAAAAGCAACTTAAACATCCGTAAAGCATGCTATCACATAAGCATTTGACAAGACATAATACGTTCACAATCTAAGTCAATTCATAAACATCAAACACACATATGAGTCGTACATCGCTCATACTTAACACACTCTTGCCACATTGCTAAACTACTACATAATTGTTTAACCGTACTTGAGCAACACAAACTTGGAAAGCCCCTTTTCGCCTTGCTCCGAGCTAACACCACGCTAATGATCTGCATTGTTGAAAATGAGAGCGTAAGCTAGAAGCTTAGTGAGGATGCTCTAAAATCGAAAACATCAACAATGCAGGGCTCAAGCATGCAAATCCTTTACTACGCATACAACATATATAGATAAACAATCAAGACCACCTAGCTAGTCTTCCGAGAGTCATAATATGGCATCTCACATCATACTAAGCTCAAACATCATATATCAACATCATACATCACAATTATAAGAAGAAGTTCAATTGGCCACTGTTAGTTTACCCGAATGTGCAGATTTAATCTCAACAATCACTTTACCTCGGTGGGATTACACTCATCATCGGACCTTGCATGGGCGGGATTCCACTCATCACCACATGCCCTACGGATGGGATTCCACTCATCATCACGTAGAATATATATATAAATTTCTGGTGGAATATTACATCACCGTACTCCTCCTTGATGACTCAACGCCATCAAGGCCACGTACGTTTTGACTCAATTTGTGTGCACAATAATCCTAATGATCGATCATTTACACCCGATAAGATAATTAGTGCCAATTTCATTTACCACATCACGTATCCACCATTCATATCTCATACTCATTACATACATATATCAAGGTACACATATGCAAATCAACCCACATTTCACACGAGCAAATAGGCAAGGCATAAGTAGCATTTAATGTAAATCAAGGAGCTAAGTTACCAATTTAACTCCACATAGGAATGGCCTACCAAGCACATTCCAACACATACGCTACACACACTTGAACCAACTTTAAAACACATTTAAAGTTACTCACCACCCTTCCTTAGCAACCAAAGCAAGCCTCCTATATGCCCAGATTCGATCCCGATGCTTCTCCAATGTCTCCTCTTGTTTCTAGCCAATCAAAACACATCCATTACTTCACAAATCAATGCTAAAACTCAGTCATCAACTCACCCCATAAGTACAAGCCAAACTTCAACAAATTCCAATCCAAATAATCACCCAAAAGTCCATTTTCGTGCTCCCTCAAAACCTAGCTGAAAACCATGTTTTCAAACACCCAAATGACACCCAAATGGTCCTAAAATACCTTCCCAACATCCCTAAACCATCAGCCCTTCAAATTAATCCTAAAACTCACCAAAAACCAAGTTTTAGACACTTCAAACATGGCCATAATGACCGATTTCGGGTTTTCACCCAAACTCACTCATTTCAACATATTATGTGTATTTTAAGGTGACTAAACCAAAACCCAACTCACTTATTGAAAACCAATTGTAAAACCCAATAAAAACTCAAACTTTCTTTAAACCCTAAATTTCCAAAAGTTGATAGTTTCAAATTCTAAAACCATGTAAAGGTAGAGAATGAAGAGGAGAGTCCAAAAATATATTTACCTTTGAGAATGACCTTGAGTTGAAGAAGTAATTTAATGGAATAGTAGATGGGGTTTGAGAGGGGTTTAGGTTTGGGTTTTCACGTTGGGGCAATGGAGGAGAGAAGACCATTTTTTTGTTCTTTTTTTAACTTTCAAAAGTTGTTTACCTTTTAAATTATTTTGGGTTAAATCACTAAATTGGTCCCTCCTTATTATTTAAAACTCAATTAGCTCAAGCCAAGGTCAAATTGATTAAATCTAATTTTACCGACTCGGACCACTAACCTGACTAACTCCTAACCCCAAAATACGGGTGTTACACCTACCATTACTAAGGCTTTTTCCTTAAATCTTTAAAAAATATAAAATAAGTTTTCAATTTCAAAATCTTGTTAATGAACCTTGTTTAGATATTTATTTAATATAACACAATGAAAAATATTTTTAGAATTATTCAAATATTGTAAAAATAATTTAAAGTTCAATAAATTTGAAAATATGTTTTAAAGTTTTAAAACCTCAAAAATATGTGTTATTAATTCATTTATAATTATAAAAAAAATTAAGTTGATTAAAATGTTTTTAAAGTATTTAAAATGGTTTTAAAGCTTTTAAAACATGAAAAACACTATTTGGCGTCGTTTATTAATAGAGTGTACAAGTACACACTATTTACGTACCGATACGATGCATCATTTATGTACCGATACGCACTATTCATGTACCGATACTGAGCTGCCAAAAGTTTAAATTTCATCTTGTAACGACTATATTTTTTTAATTAACTCATTATTATTTTTTGTGTTATACCTTGATCTTGATAAATATGATTTCATCTTATTCTTTGAAAAAATTTAAAACAAAAAGTGATAAAGAGTAAAAAAAAAACGCTTATATAGGATAAAATATTATCAATTACTAATACCCTCATAGAGCCACTTCGTAAAAAGTTTTTTAATGAAGTTTACAACGATTTTTAAAAGTAGTAATGTGACTGTGAAAGTTAAAGAAAATAACCAACACAAAAACTTAAGCAGATTTTGGACTGTAACTATTTATATAAAAAGTATTATCAAACTTATTAACTATGAAAAATATGTGAAAGGCAACAGATTATTTTTAGTCTACAAATATGTACACACACATTTAAATAAGAAATTAGATGCTAAATATTAATTTTATGAATAGATTTTTTTACATTAATCTTTATTTAAATTAAAGAAATATTATTTTATTTAATTATTTTTTTCTCACGTAGCTTTCACATGGTTGGAGACTTTCAAAATTTTTAAGCGGTTTCTCCAATGTTAGAGAATATACATACTAGTAGTCTGCATTATTATAGCGAGCTAAAATCAGTTAAGACTGTAAAAATAAATTAGTTACTCAAAATTGTAATATTTTAAAAGTTATATATAATTTGTATAGTTCATTTTTAATCAAATTTTCATATAAGAATTTTTTTATATTAAATTTTGATCATATTTTGGTATCAGAATAATATTTTTTTGTCATACTCAATTTTTTTTAAGTTGATTGTTTTTTTAATTTTTTAGTTTTCTCTTTCAGTTATCATATCTTTATCTGATAAGTTCGAAAATAAAAATAATCTACTTTATTGAATCAATATGATTATCCTGAAATGTTTTTTGTCACGCAATTGTTTACTGCTAATAACGGGAAAAGATTTATGTTTATAGCTCTATCTATAAAAAATATATTGTTGATTAGATAATTTTGTTTTTATTAAATCGACTTGTACATGTTTACAATAGACATATGAAAATGTTCAAAAGATAATGATATAACTACAAAAAGAACAAATTATATAATTTTTTATGAGATTAGATAAATCTTATGCTCATATCATAGGTCAAATTATGTTAAAAAAAACCTTTACCTACTATTATTAAGGCTTTTTCCTTACCTTTTTAAAAAAATATTAAAGAGGTGTTCGATTTTAAAATCTTGTTAATAAAGCTTGTTTAAATATTTATTTAATATAACTCAATAAAATATAGTTTTAAACTTATTTAAATATTTTAAAATATAATTCAAAGTTCAACAAATTTGAAGAACATGTTTTAAAGTTTTAAAACCTTAAAAATATGTGTTATTAATTAATTTATAATTATAAAATATTTTTAAGTCGATTAAAATATTTTTTTAAAGTGTGTAAAAATAGTTTTAAAACTTTAAAAAATTAAAAACATTATTTGGTGCCGATTATAAATAGAGTGTATAAGTACGCACTATTCACATACCGATACGATGCATTATTCATGTATCGATACACATTATTTACGTACCGATACCGAACTGTCAAAAGTTTAAATTTCAACTTTAAACAATTATATTTTTTAATTAACTCATTATTATTTTTGTGTTGTACCCTGATCTTTACAAAGATAAAATAACCAACACAAAAAAAGTGATAAAGAGTTCAAAAACACTTATATAAGATAAAATACTATCAATTACTAATACCTTCATAGAGTCACTTCGTAAAGGGCTCTTTAGTGAAGTTTAAAACGATTATTAAAGGTGGTAATGTGACTGTAAAAATTATAGAAAATAACCAACACAAAAACTCACGCAGATTATGGACTATAAGTGTTTATATGAATATTTTATTTATCCATATTTTATATAATCTTTTATTATTTTGATCGGCTGAGATAAATATTTTAACTAAGCTCAAAAATAAAAGTATTATCAAACTTATTAGCAATGAAAAATATGTGAAAGGAAACAAATTATTTTTAGTGTACGAATATGTACACACAAATTTGAATAGGAAATTGGATACTAAATATTAATTTTATTAATATATTTTTTACATTATTTAAATTTAAAATAAAAAAGTGATAAAGAGTTCAAAAACACTTATATAAGATAAAATACTATTAATTACTAATACCCTTATAAAGCCACTTCTTAAAGGGCTTTTAGTGAAGATCACAACGATTCTTAACTATGGTAATGTGACTATGAAAGTTAGAGAGAATAATCAACATAAAAACTCACGCAAAATTTGGATTTTAAGTGTTTATATGAATATTTTATTTATTTATATTTTATAACATATTTTATTATTTTAATCGGCTAGGATAATTTTTTTTTTTGATTAATAAGAAGGGGTAACACCACATGCCTCGTTAAAAACCCCCTAAACCTAAATGGGGGAAAAGAGTACATGTGATGTTACGTACATAGCGTTAGCAAGAAACCAAAACAAACAAAGCGAAACTAGTTCGACAAGTTCATATCATCAAGAAACACATCCACAACCTCTAAGGGGGGATGAAGCCAAGTCTTCCCACTAAAATCCCACTCGAATGCTAAAGAAGCCATCCTATTCGCAACCCGATTCGATGCACGAGGGGCATAACGTATTGTCAAATCCCAATCACGCCTCACAATATCCATAATCCGGTGAAATAAATTATGCCCACCACTTGCGTCCACCTTTCCATTAAGCATGTCCGCAACCGTAGTGCTATTCGTCTCAAGATCCACCAACTGACAACCATAATCCCATGCATGTCGAAGAGCCTCATAAGCCGCCCAAAGCTCGCACATAAGTACCGAGCATTGCCCTAAGCACCGGCCGAAGCCAAACACCCATGCACCCGTGTCATCTCGTATAACCCCTCCAATAGTCGCAAGTTGTATAGGCCCTCTAACCGACCCGTCCGCGTTCACCTTGAACCTCCCTTGCACCGGACGACACCAAGCAACCAAGTGAGGCCAGCCCCCAGGCGCGCGACTGCCCCCAGCCGCAAACTCTACCGCTGCTGCAGTGCACTCATCCCTAGTGCGTAGCGCGACCGCCAACAGATCCCGCAGCCCAACAACGTCGTCCCCAAGCACCCTCGTGCAGTGGTTCTTCCATATTAACCAGCAGACAATGGCAAAGAGGCTTGCCCATGCCGGTTCCGACGACCAAGGCCGATGAGCCCCGGTAAGATTACCCCAAAACCAAACATCGAATGGTAAACCAAGGAACTCCCTCAACCGACTCGGATAAACAATCTTATCCCAATGAATCCAAGCACGTGGGCACGATCGGAGGATGTGATCGATATCTTCCACCACGCCATTGCACACACTACAATCCTTGGTTACCGTCAAGTGTCGACGTCCCCGTTCCGCATTCGTCAATAATTTGTCGTGAGCTACCAACCATAAGAAAGTACGGACTCGTTGCGGAACTTGAAGTTTCCAAATGGAAGACCAAGCCCTCAGGTTACTCGTCACCAAACCACTCCCCAAAACCTTGTATGTCGAGGATGCTGAAAACCGACAGTTATGCTCCCATCTCCACGCAGCCGTATCAGACCCAGCCGCAGCGTGTGGCGGCGCAACAGCCCGAATCTGCTGTAACGTGGCTACCGGCAGAACCCCCTCGAGCTTGCCCCAGTCCCAATCTCTATTCGCTCCTATCCAAGCCGCCACAGGTGAGCTTCTGAGCGTAACGCCACTAAGGCACCTTGTCGCCAACACCCCATCACCATCCAACCAACGATCAAACCAAAAATCTGTGCTCCACCCATTATGGATATTCCAACATATACCACTACGAATCGTGTCCCAAACTTGGCTCAACCCCTGCCATAACCGGGAACATCCCAATCGGTGGATACTCTGTGGAAGGGGGCCAACCCACTTGTACTTATGACGAAGAACTTGAACCCACAATTTATGATGATCCGTAATTAGACGATAACCGACCTTCATTAGGAGAGCTTGATTCTGTCGCCCAAGGTGCCGCAAACCAAGGCCCCCTCCTTTGTATCAGTCGCAACAACATTCCAACGAACCAAAGGAATACCCTTGGATCCACTCGGTGAACCCCATATAAATCTCCGAATAATGCGCTCCAACGCGTCACAAATGCCCTTCGGAAGCCAAGCCGTCTGCATAACATATGTGGGAATAGCCTGAAGAACAGCTTTAGCCAAAGTGATCCTGCCGGCTAAAGACAAAGTGCGGGCTGCCCAGCCTGATAAACGACTTTCAACCTTCTCAATAAGAAATATGTACGTAGCAGAAGTGACTCGTTTGTGCAACAACGGAACTCCTAGATACATCCCCAAATCGTCGACAAGTTTAAACCCACCAAAATTGGCTAGCTCCAACCCCCTAGGCTTGCTACAGTTCTTGGAAAAATAGATAGTTGTCTTATCAGAGCTAACCCGATACCCAGAGCAAGCACATAAAATATCAAGGGTCTCTTTGATCACTCGCATCTGACTTAAGTTCGCTTCAGCAAATAGAACCAAATCATCGGCAAAAAAGAGGTGAGATATACCTGGGCCATACTTTGATAGCGCGATACCCTTCCACACCCCCTCATCAACCCTTCGACTAATCGCATGGGAGAGGCGTTCCATACAAAGCACAAAGAGATACGGCGAGAGCGGGTCTCTCTGATGGATCCCACCCGATGGCCGAAAGCTAGATGTAAGATTCCCATTCAAGATAATACGGGTCTGAACAGAGCGCACACAATGCATGATCCAATGAATAAACCGCATTGGCAAGCCAATATCAACGAGCGTGGATTCAATGAAATCCCATTCCAAACGGTCATACGCTTTCTCCAAATCCACCTTAACCGCCATCCAAGCTTTCGCCCCAGTCTTCCTGGCCAGCGAATGCATAATTTCCTGTGCCAGAATGATGTTATCATTAATCTGACGACCAGGGACAAAGCTCACCTGGTTCTGACTCACCAAACTATCAAGTAAGGGCTTAAGCCTATTAACCAAAATTTTCGTAATGACTTTATATAAAACAGTACAAAGGCTGATAGGACGATATTGACTTATCTTGATTGGCACCGGAACCTTTGGGATAAGAACCAGCAGGGTTTGATTTGCATCTTCAGGTAGCACCCCATTTTCAAAGAAATCTTCAACAAACCGGAAAACCGAGTCACCCACAGTTCCCCAATTACGTTGGAAAAAACCCGCTTGAAACCCATCAGCACTCGGGGCCTTCAGGGGGTCCATACTAAACACAACCTCCTGTACCTCCTCAAAAGTAACCTTTCGAACTAACCCATCAAGCTTATCGCTACTCACATCCGGGAAACCATTCGAACAAATCCTGTGGGATTCCCTACACGTTTCTGACGTGAACAAGGAAGAAAAGAACTCCACGGCATGTTCCTGTAAAGCTGTCGGTTCTTCACACCACTCGCCATTATCCAACTTTAGCATTCTAATAGAGTTCTGACGGCGACGTTGTAAAGTTGTCGCATGGAAAAATTTAGTGTTTCGATCCTCCTGCTGTATCCACTTACTACGCAATTTCTGGAACCAAAGGCTTTCCTCCTGTTTGAGAACCTCAGAAAGTTCTCCTTTAAGATTCTTCTCAAGCTCAACAAGAAACGGCGTTGGGTGATTCTCCAAAGCTATCTCCACCCCCCGAATACGGGCCAGAAGCTGTTTTTCCTCTGCCCAATGTGCCCAAAAACCTCTCTATTCCACCGTTTACTGTTATTCTGGAACCTCACTAAATTGTCAAAGACCGCACTCCCCTGATTCCAGCTATCCGATAAAAGATTACCGAACTCCGGATGATCATTCCAGGCCGCAATGAACCTGAACGGCCGCTCACCTTGTCCGTTATTCACACCGTCCGTCGCTAGTAAAATAGGCCGGTGATTCGATCCCAAGCGCTGAAGGTGGTACACCTCCGAGAGAGGAAACATGTTATACCACGCACCCGAACAAATCCATCTATCCAGGCGCTGACTAAGGTCCCCCCCTCTTCCAAGTAAACCGAGGGCCATTAAACCCCATATCATGCAAACCAGACCCAAACATGAAGTCGCTAAAGTTACGGCAAATCCCTGTTCTCCACTGTGAACCCCCCTGTCTATCATCCGAGGAATAAATAGCATTAAAGTCTCCCCCGAGGACCCACGGAAACTCCCTATCAACCTCCAACGCACATAATTGCTCCCACAGCAACCGTCGTCTACTATGATTAGGGCTAGCATACACAAAAGTAATAAAAAAACTGATATTCGAATCAAGCTCCTTGCACCAACCATGCACAAATTGATTAGATAAAGCCAACACATCAAAACGAACTGTATTTCTCCACAGAACCCAAATGCCACCTGATAACCCATTCGCCTCAACTCTATACGAGAAATCATACCCAGCACGACGAATAAAAGTGTCCGCCGCAGTGCCACTTATACGTGGCTCAACAATAACAAAAATATCCGGAGTATACGATCTATCCACCACTCGAAAATATCGGTTAAAATCAAGGCCAAGAGCACCTTGAGCATTCCAGGTAATGAACTTAACCATAAGAACAATAAGTAGGAAAACAAACGAAAAACTTACTGAGGTGTACCAGATGACGACCCCTCAAAAGTAGCATTCCTGATCCACTGAACATCTCCCCGACTAACTCCTCTAGCTTCCGAACCATCATTTGACAAGGTGAGAGAGTGCGATAGGTCATTCGCCCAATCCTTAACCGCTACCTGAGTCAAAACGGAGCTATCAGATTTTCTAGCCTTAGCCCCTTTCAACGCCACACCCTTGGGAGCTAACCGATTTCGACTTTGCCCTTTATGTTCACTTCCCCGGTTACTTCCCACAGTCTGACGCCCATTTGTTTCTTGCAACGGTTTCCGTCCCCCATCATCCATAACTCGTACCGCAGTATGATTTGATGATGGTAGGGTCGACTGTTCCACAACAATCACATCCGCCGACGCAATCGGAACCTCCGGACTACTCTCAATCACAACCCCTTCATGTTCACCGCGACACACCTTCTCCCAGCCCCCACATTCATCGACTCATTCGCTGCTGCCCTTGTGTCATCTGATACACTTTCCTTTGCTTGTCCACTAATTGCCTCCGCACCAACGGACGCAGCACCATCCGCGACACTCCCCGTAGCACCCTTCTTCACCCTTCGCCCATTCACATTAGGCGCAACAGCATGCTTTCCACCGATAACCTCAGTAGCCATTGCGACATCACGATCCTCCCTTTCTAGAACCAGCGGCCTGAAACGCGAACCAGGTTGCGGTTTAGGCGCCGCCTGCATCGGTACCTTCTCCTTCGTCAACGACGCCCGACGTCGACGGCTAGGGGCTTGTATCCATGGCCCAAAACGCTCCGTTTTCTCCGGTACAATATTCTCCGTAACTTTCGCTTTTCCTTTATTTGCCACAGAATCTTCACACATATCTTGTAAATGCCCATACTTTCCGCAAGAGAAGCAGATGTGTGATAAACCCTCATATTCAATCAATTGATGTCGCCCATCAATGATAATTGCCGGTGTCAACGGCTTTTCCAAATCCACGACTACCGCGAGACGAGAAAATTTCCCGTGTGATCCTTCAGTTGTGTTGAAATCCACACGAATAACCTCCCCAAGGACCCCCGCAATGGCTTCAAAAATGCTACGCGAATAATATCTATAAGGCAATCCGGGAAGCCGCAACCATACCAAAAGCTTCCTAGGATGATCGATAGCCGTAGAGAAATCTCGCGACCATGGTTGAACTGTTAGATAACTACCATAAATCACCCACGGTCCCCCAGACAGCACACGCTCATAATCAGATTCCATCGCAAATCTCACAAGAAAATATTCATTATCTAAATCAATAATACTAATCTCACCCACCGGTTTCCACATCATATGAACTCTGTTATGTAACGCACGATAACCAATTGATCGACCCAAAAGTCTTACCACCAATGACTTCGCCAGTTTATCATCGATGATGCGATGAACACGTTCAGAGAATTTGATTTCCGGCACTTCCCCAACGCTGCCTATCACAACATCATCCGCTTTGAGGTCAACATCAAGGTCGCATATAAAATTATCCTTCTGGCTTTCCGAACGCTGTCCGACGACCATGTCGCGAAAAGAAAGTTTTCCCTTTGCCGCATCCAACTGATTTCCTGCCGCCGGCGGTCCAGAACTCGGCACACCCTCCGCGTCGACCATCACCACGTTATCGAGAGGCGAGGACTCAACCTCCATCTGCTGTTCCGTCCCACCGTTGTCATCCCCAAGTGTAACAGCATCGTCATGAACCGGTCCGTCCCCCTCTGCTCCGCCGGCGTCTGCTGATCGGGCGGACGCCCAACCGGCGCTAGTCCGCACACACTTCCTGAAATTTCGGAGCACGCCATGAAACCCTAATTATTAATCAATTCTGGCTAGGATAAATTTTTTAACCAAGCTTAAACATAAAAGTATTATCAAACTTATTATCTATGAAAAATATGTGAAAGGCAACAAATTATTTTTACATGCATCTTCATTTAAATTAAAGAAATATTATTTTATTTAATTACTTTTTCTCACGTAGCTCTTACATGGTTGGAGATCTCAAAATTTTAAAAGGGTTTCTACAATGTTAAAGATTATACATACTCGTGGTATTGCATATTTTAATTTAAAAAAAACATTATACTCAATAAGGTAGTTATATAATTTATTTTTTTTAATTTTTTGTTTCAAATATATTATTAGGTTTTTTTTCATTTTAAGCACATTTGTAGATTAATTTTGAGAATTAGTTTTGATATACGTATTACGTCTATATTATTATAGCGAATTAAAATAAGTTAAAACTGTAAAAATAAATTAGTTACTCAAAATTGTAAACTTTCTAAAAGTTATATAAAACTTGTATAGTTATTTTTTATAATCAAGTATTAATATAATAATTTTTTTTCTATTTATCGAATCTTAATAATATCTTGGTATCAGAGTAATATTTTTTTTATCATACTCAAGTTTTCTTTTTGAGGTTTCTTGTTTTTTTTTTTAAATTTTTTAGTTCTCTTTCTGTTATTATATCTTTATCTGATAAATTTGAAAATAAAAATAATATACTTTGCTGAATCAATCTGATTATCTTGAAATGCTTCTTGTCACGCAATTGTTTACTAATAACAACTTGTTGATAGGATAAACTTTGTTTCTATTAAATCGACTTGTAAATGTTTACAATGGACATTTGAAAGTGTTCAAAAGATAATGATAAAACTGCCAAAATAACAAATTATGTAATTTTTTTATGAGATTAAATGAATTTTATGCTCATATCATAGGTCAAATTATGTTACAAGAGCCTTTACCTAACAACACTAAGTTTTTTTCTTTAGTTTATTTTTTTAAAAATCAAAGTGGTGTTCGATTTTAAAATCTTGTTAATGAAGCTTGTTGAGATATTTATTTAATATAATCCAATGAAAAATATTTTTAAACTTATTCAAATATTGTAAAAATAATTCAAAGTTCAACAAACTTGAAAAATATGTTTTAAAGTTTTAAAACCTCAAAAATATGTGTTATTAATTGGTTTATAATTATAAAATATTTTTAAGTCGATTAAAATATTTTTTAAAGTGTTAAAATGGTTTTAAAGCTTTTAAAACATGAAAAATACTATTTGGCGTCGTTTATAAATAGAGTGTACAAGTAAGCATCATTCACGTACCGATACGATGCATTGTTAATGTACCGATACGTACTATTCACGTACCGATACCGAGTTGCAAAAGTTTAAATTTCAGCTTGTTTAAGGACTATATTTTGAAGGAGTATCGATACCTATTTTCGAGTACCGATACCTACTGGACAAAATTATTTTTTATGGAGGAAAACACCCTCCAATGGCTCCAAACCATCCCAACAGTCATAAACGACTATAGCTCAATCCACACTATAATAGATGACTTGAGACACTTGAAGAACAAGAGGATTAAAATCTAAGCTTAAAGACAAAAAGAGTAGAGTTGTAATGTGTTTATTTATTTTATCTTTTGTAATTAAGTTCAATTCCAGCGAACCAAAATGTGTAAGCACCCACATAAAGAGGTAATTAGTTTACAATGTCAAGGCCTCATTGTTGATGGATAAGTTCTAGTTGATCCTTATAAAAACTAGGGAGAAGGGTTCTATCTTAGTCTATAAAAAGATAAATTGTAAAGGTTGCTCTTTGAGCATGTAAAAAGAAAGAATTTATTGTTAGTTAATTGAGAAATCATTAGTGTGGATGTAGACCTTGGTTAGAAGGTCGAACACTCAAAAATTGATCGTGTTAAATTGTTATTTTTTATTTTTATTTTCTCAATTTTAAAAGAAACCTTTACACCCTTAATCAGAGCTAATTTTAGTTGAAGACTTCGAGTCTTTCAAAACTACTTTTTCTGTGAAAGCAAACTACACTCTTAATCCTAATTCTCGTAAGAGTCGCCCTAAGTATAGCCGTTGTACTTTGCTTGGTCACACTAATAATAAGTGTTACAAATTATATGATTATCTTCTTAGTTATAATTTCAAGCAATAGACCTCAAACAATACTAAAAATTAAGTGTCTCATGCCAACTCAGTCCTAGTTACAAGTATAGAGCACAATAATTCTAGTGTTCATTCTCTCCACAACAATAATACCAAGAATTAAGTGTCACCTTTTTAAACAATGCATTATCCCCTCAACAATGGCAACAAATGATAGCCTTGCTTAACAGTCAGTTGCAGGCTGCTTCTACAACTGCGAAAGTATTGATTTTCAAATGATTGTAACGACGAGAAATAATAGAGACTAATGAAGGTCATGATTTTGAAAAATAAAAAACTAAACTTTAAATTCTTAAAATTTTTAAAATTTTAATTTTAAAAAATTCTTATTAAGCTTTATTTTAAAAAAAAATTAATTAAATTCTCTTAATTTTTAAAAATTCTCTTTAAGTCTCTTAAGATTATTAAAAAATTTATTTAGACCCCTAAATTATTTGAAAAATATAAATTAAATCCTTTCAAAAAATTTAGAAGTTTTAAATTGCCCCAAAATTTTTCGTCAAATTCCATCACTGGTTGGTCTAATAGATGAGACAATATGTCTATTAAGCAAGACCAAATGTTTAAATTTTGACATTGTGAATAGAGTAAACTGAATTAGAAGAGTCGTTCTTATAATAGGCGTTGCAATACCCAATCTAAGTTAATCAACCAACAAATCAAATGTCAGTACTTATAAAAAATAATTAAAAAATATAAAATCCACAAAACAAAGCTATCGAACCGCACACAACAACCAATGGTAGCTTCAATTCCATCATTATCGACCTTTCGGATTCTCCTGGGCTTTACACTTCCCTCCAATATCCGCATATGATCAATGTCATATACCTCAAATACCATACTCGTATCCAATAAGAAACAAAAAAAATATGGCAAATGCAAGGAACACATTAACTCCTAAGTCCTAACCGGTCTTTGCATTAAAGCATCTTAACATATATAGGATTAGTGATTAAAGTGATTTCCTGGATTAGTGCAATCCTTATCCTCAAAAGGCTAGCTTGCAAGGAGTAGATGGATTAGACGAGCCAAACGACAAACCCCCCATTTTTATTTTTGGTTCATCTTGGAGCTACAAGCAAGCCATTTCCATTGGTGCGAGTTAAGGCCTGTATTTTAGTTGAGAATTCTAAACCCACAATCAATGCCATTGCAAGTAAAAGAATCGAAACAAGAAAAGAACATAAAACAGCTGGCAACTATCATTGTTTTAGACATGAAAAGTATCGCATATATAAAGCCACGATGGCCCCTACCGGCTATTCCAATGCCCGTTTTTGGCTAATGGACGCCGAACTATGCGTGGTGTGAATAAATAATTAATCTATTGCTTTTTACTTGGGGGAAAAGTGAAAACCATTAAAACGCTTATGAGTTAGGCTCAATGCACTTTTCAATTGGAGATTTAAAGAGCAACTTAAAGCTATATTATGATTTATGCGTGTGTGTGTGAATGTCCGATACGAATATGTTATCGCAAATCGCAATCATATCATAAAACAAATCCTTTATAGATACATACTTGTCTTCACTCCAGTATGAATTGTCAGCTTTATATAGACGGGAGGATCACATATTTATGAACATATGAAGTACAGACCTTTTTCTTTACTGCAATTTGACCCAAATGCCTTTGCTGGGAATGCCTTGATGGACCACAAACAAAAGATAAAACCCTGCCGGTGCGATATTACCTGAACGTGGTGCCGTGACATCAATGTTATACATTGATTTCTCCGAAGTTGTCACCTTGTCATTTCCGAGTACAAGCAACCTTTGGTTCATAGAGAATGAATGGGTGTTAAAAGGCGGCGCCACCATTGTTACCGAAACCTGGTTTTGAGCTACTTTACCTGATATCACCACTTGAACAGTTAACTTTTGCCCGTATTTGATTCCGGACATTGACTGTGGAGCAATGATTGTCGGTCTTATGTTGTTGAATTTAGCGTCTAAGTATGCTGGAGAGAATGCTTCTAAGCTTAGTTCAGTAGGGAAAAGAACGCCCGTGAAGTTGTAATATATGTGAGGATTGCTTCCTCCGACTAAAACTCTGCCATCGCGAAGTAACGCTGCACTAGAATGGTACATCCGAGGAATCGGTGTGGGGTTTTGTGTCTCAAACCTTGTCCCGATTTTGTTACCAGGCTTGTACATTACCGGATTCAAAACCGGGTTCCGACCAAATTCCCATCCTGCTGTTCCTGAACCTGCTCCATTGATGATCAAGACGTTGCCGTTTGGGAGCAATACCATGTCACCCATAACTCTAGCTAGAGGCATGGTCTCCATTGCCCACTGTGGGTTGGGGTCGGTTATTTTGATCCTTGCGCAAGTGTTCAACGCTCCAATGAAAATTTTCTTAAATTTAGCTTGAAAAAAAGATCCTTTTGGAGCGCCTCCACAAACCAAAACTTCAGCTTCAATGGCTGGCGCTTTCAAGTTCTTCAATGGAAGCAAAACAGCCGAACCAGTGCTGGGATAGCTTCTAGGTTCGCCACCGGGAATCGTTGGATACGTCTTCACAACTTTGTTTTTCATGTAATCAAGCAAAATAGCTCGATTGTTGGCAAAAATAAATAAGTTTCCATCAACGTTAAGGAAAAGAAAAGGGTAGAGATTATTCTCAGCGTTTTTGTCATTTGTCTCCGACAAGAAAGGCAAATTGAACGTGTTGGCGGTAATGGTTTTAGGAACAAACTCGTAGTTAAATTGGTTCCGACCGCCGACAACAATTTGTCTTCCATCGGGCAATATATGGTTGGTTGCATACCATCTTTTGACAGCCAATCCATTCGGCATTTCTTGCCAATCGCAGGTCCTGCATGGGCTAAAAACCCTGACCTTCCGTTCGCCGTCGTTGTATCCACCGGTTTGAACCAAGTTACCATCCGGCACGACAGCTCCTGAAGAGCACCAAACGTCGGTTTGGACCATTAGAGCTCTGAAGTTATTGGTTAAAACATCGTACTCGAGTGAATGAGCAGTGCAATCCAGTTTGAGAGCTGTGTCTCTGGGGTCATAGCGGCATTTTCCATTGGGCAACGGCAGTTTTGATAGTCCAAAATCAGTTCTATCAAACATAACTACACGGTCGTTCCTAAGGAGCTGCATGTGCATGGCTGAGATGCCAATGCTTTTCTGTACAAGTTGCCATTGTCCTTCGGCGGCGGCGGCGAGGATACGCTCACATGGTTGGGCTGCAAAGAGGAGTTGAAAGATTAGGATGACAAATGTTGGGGCTGACATTCTTTTCTGAATTGGAAGGCCTTTTTTGTTGTTGGCTTTATTGCTCAAGGCTGACTGACTGTTGGTCCTATTTATAAATTAAGGACTCCTCAGGATGAGGTGCAAGTTAAGATATAGGGAATTAAGGATGTTTCTGAAAATGTGATTTTATAATAAAAAATAAGTAAAATATATAAATGGCCACTAAATTATAGCCGTTAAACTTTTAAAAGTTATAAAACAGTTATTAATTTTTTGATTCGATTATAAGATTGTCATTAGATTTTTTTTCCAAATGTTATAAAATAGCCATTTAAACTTATCAAATTGTTGCAAATGATCCTTAAATTTATAAAAATTTATCATTAGTATGGACTATCTTGTAACCGAACCAAAAGTTTAATGATCATTATGTAACTTTTAAAAGTTCAGTGATAAAAAATATATAACTTGATTACATTAAATTGTACCATTTAATTTTAGGACTGGTCGGTCCGGTCCATAAATTTTACGTTAGAAGTATGGGTGGGTAAAATTCAACTCGACTCAAAAAAATAAATTTTTCTATCTAACTTGACGCGAAAAAACTTGACTTAGCCTGACTCAAATCACAATTTCGTAAACTCGGCTCGACTCGAAAAATTTCAAATAAAGTTTGAGTTATAAAATGAGAGTTTGAATAACTCGAAATTATTTGTAAGTATTGGATCGATTTTCAAGTTTCAGTCAAGTCTCTAAACTTTGTTTGCTATATGTATACCACATATGAAAAAAAATATGAAGAAATATATATGTATATTATATATGGCTATAGAAAGTCGTTTAAATTGGAACTAATTAGTACTATAACATTATAAATATTTACAATTAAATTTGAATAGAAACTAAAACAACTCGACTCAAATTTCATAAGCTCGACTCAAATAACTATTTACACCCATTGAACCGTCTTCAACTCTTCATGGGGTTGAAAAGCTAAGGGATCCTGCCAATTTCAGGAAGCCTTCAACTCTTAACAAGGCATCGGCGTTGTATTTTTAGTTGATAAACCTACCTAACATGTAATCTGGGTTTTATAATTAGCTTAATTGGATTTCGACTCTGAAATTACTGTGTACATGTTAATTTCACAGAGAGTCTTGGGCTTTTGTTATCAGTAAAAGAATATCCCCACGTGACAGAGAAACGTGACAAAAGCTTGAAATGTGTATGACATGCAACTCAAGTTCGACACCTGTGTTCTTTCTTCATATTTCTCTAACATCATTTTTCCATTCAAATAAGAGACAAACAACAAAGGTGGGATTAGAGTGATTTCAATCTCTAACTTTTCATAAAAAAATAGTTGAATTTATTCTTTGTTTTGAGTGGTTTTAGATATGTAAAAAAGAACGAAAACATAGGGCCACAGAAAAAAAATCTTAAAATAAGTTAAGTTAAATACTTGTAAGTAAAAAATAAAATATTGTTGTATTTCATATAATTTTAATCATATTATACTGATATTTTATTTAAAAGTCAAGCCATGAACTCTTTATTTTTAATTTTTTGAGTAATAAAACGACCAAACTAAATTTTAGCATAACATTGCGTTTTTTTACACATTTGGTCGAACTCTTTATTTATTGATATGTACATTTCATTTCCTTTGTCCGCATCTTACACCACTAAGATATTGATACAACACCATAAACCATAAAATTCAAGGCTTGTAAATTACAAAATATTCTTTCGGTTCTCAGTCCTACGATTTTGCAACAATGAAATAGATGAAAAATAAATAAATAAAGAAACCAAACAATTCACTTTTCCATTAATAAACTTCATACCGGATGAATGAAATTAGTGTACTCATCATAGACATAAGATATTTTTAAATGAGATTTAAAAATTAGTATAAAATATTTGAGATAGGTTAAATAATTCAAATCGACTATTTGAACCCTAAATCCAATTACCAGACTTTTAAAAAAAGAAAAGAAAGAAATAGTTATAGTTGATGATTTTTTTTTTGAAAAAGCGTTATAGTTGATGATTCTAGAAGAAGGGAAAGCAGTCAAAAAAAGTTGTTAAATATAGTCGATCAGATACACGAATCCCAAGTCTCCTACGTAATCGCCAACGTCAACATACGTTCGCGTCTCCAATTAGATTTTTAGTAACTATACTATCCATACTTTTCAATCAAATGTTTAATGTTACCAATTTTAATTTTATTATATCACAGTATTCTATAAACTTAAAATTTATTTTGATTTTTTTTACACTTTTTATAATTTTTGTTTAAAAATATCGGTGGGTCAAATCATGAGTAATAATTATAAAAAACTCTCAATAGTAGTAAAAAATTTAAATAAAATTATAAAATTTAAAAAATCTATAAAAATACGTTTCCTTAAAAAATATAAATTTTTTTATTTTCAAAATTAAAAATGACTAAAACATCGATTTCTTTTAATAAAATTTGGAATTTAAATAAAAATCAAATTGTGGATTTCACTAACCAAAATAAGTATTAAGCGTGTTTTATAGTAGAGTAAACTAAAATGGAGGCCACATTATGGGTAATATTATATTTGGATCACCCAGTTATTAAAAATTATATTTAGGTCATTCAATTATAGATAAGGTTACATTTGTGTCACTCAATTATTAAAGGTTATACTTGAATCACTGAATTATGGATAAGGTTATACTTGGAGGTCACTTAATTATGGGTAATATTATATTTGGGTCACCCAGTTATTAAAAATTATATTTAGGTCACTCAATTATAGGTAAGGTTATATTTGAGTCACCCAATTATTAAAGGTTATACTTGGATCACTGAATTATGGATAAGGTTACATTGGGTTACCCTTCATATTAAAAAACATATATCAATTTGTGTATTAGATTTATTAATAATTTCAAACGAAGTACTTTAGTGTTAACGACTAATGAGGGTATATAAGTGATTCAGAAGAGAAAATAACTAAATTGCTGTATTTTTTAAAACATGAAGGCTAACCAAAATGTAACCTTACCCATAATTGAGTGACCCGAGTGTAACCTTTAATAATTGGGTGACCTAAATATAATTTTACCCATAATTGAGTGACCCAAATATAACTTTTAATATTCGAGTAACCTAAACATAACATTATCTATAATTGAATGATCTCTATTGTAGTTTACCCTTTATATTATGCAAGAGAGCTTACCCGCCGTGATCATGGAGTTTGCTTCAGTAAACGCGTTCTAAATTTTCTTTACCAAGTCGTTCTAATTTTTCTGAATAATTATTTATAATATTCCCCTTCTAGACGTAGACTCAAAATCGAAGCTTTCGAATATAAAAACGAAGAAAACTGCGTTGGGTTTTCCATCGTCAAAGCAAAAAACAACCCCTACATCGTCTGAACCACTCTCTCCATCGTTCCTCCAGCTTGATTTCAATAACCATGGCCGACGAAATTAACAAACCCGAATTCCGATCCTCCGCATCAACCACCGTAGCCAAAAGAAAATCCTCATGGTCGTCCGTTCTCCGCTGGATTCCGACTTCTACCGATCACATCATCGCCGCCGAGAAACGCCTCCTCTCCCTCGTCAAGTATGTAAACCTTCAATTCCGTTTGCTTATCAATTTACTTTGGATTCCCTAAGTTTACGCTTGAAAAAGCAGCAAACTTTGCTTGCACGTTACTTGAATTTCGCATTTTCAAATAATTCTTTTGTTCTTTTTAATTTGGATTATCGTTGGGTTTAGCCGTTATATCACTTTTATTTTATTAGTTTTGGTGAAAACTTGGATTGGAATTCGACAATTATGGATGGATTATTGAAAATTTCAGGACTCCATATGTTCAAGAACAAGTGAATATTGGCTCAGGTCCCCCTGGTTCTAAAGTTAGATGGTTTCGTTCTTCGAGCAGTGAGCCGAGGTTCATAAATACAGTTACCTTTGATAGCAAGGAAGGTGCCCCCACACTTATTTTGATACACGGATATGCTGCTTCTCAGGGTTTCTTTTTCAAAAATTTCGATTATCTCACCAATCATTTCCAGGTCATTGCCATCGATCAGCTTGGGTAAGCACTAAGCTCCTTTTGTCTTATGATGTGTTATTAAGAAGCAGGTGCTGCTCATTTTAATTTCTAAAGGCATGCATTCTGTTTTTTTGAGCTTGATATCACTGTTCCATTATAGTTTCTTACTCTTTCTTCACTTTTCTCTCCAGTTGGGGCGGATCTAGCAGGCCTGATTTTACATGCAAAAGCACTGAAGGTTAGTGAGAGGAATGCTAGGAATCCTTCAGAACCTCATCGTTTTCTAGAAATTCCTAAAGCAATTGCACACCTTTCTCACCTTTTCTCGTATTGATGATGCAGAGACTGAGGCATGGTTTATTGATTCTTTCGAGGAATGGCGTAAAGCAAAAAATCTCAGTAACTTTATATTACTCGGACATTCTTTTGGTGGATATGTTGCTTCGAAATATGCTCTCAAGGTGATTGCTTTTACATGTTAAATGTTTCAATGCAACAAGTAGTTTGATAGTGCATTTTTTGTTCTAATGCCCCTTGCATTTCTTCTGTAGCACCCTGAACATGTTCAACACTTAATTTTAGTGGGACCTGCTGGATTTTCAACAGTAGAATCAGATAGCAAATCTGAGTTGGTAACCCGCTTCAGAGCAACATGGAAAGGGGCAATTTTGAATCATTTGTGGGAGTCTAACTTTACTCCTCAGAAAATTATAAGGTTTGTTATTATGTTATCCAATTTTCTAAGCTCGCAGCCAGAAATCAAGCTCATGTATTAACCATTGCTCTGGGTTGATCTGCGAAAACCATATCATTATAGAGCTATCCACTAAATGCATCTAGTAAGCTTATTCATTATTAGGGACAAAACTCAAAAGGGGTTCCAACTTGATCCTTGGTAATCCATTGCTATAGAATACTAATCTGTTGTTTCTCCAATATACTTCTTATGTTGGTTACTTGTGCCTTAAACTGTTGTTGGAATAATTTTTTTAGGTATCTTTTGTTTATATTGCTGTCAAAGACCTGTTACTCCAATTTCATTATTTCATTTTTGTATTTATTTCCATTCGTTTGCTTGCCATGGATTGCATCTGGAATCAAATGGTGTAATTAATTGCTTTGCATTTTCTGGATGATTCTGTATTCAGAGGTTTAGGTCCTTGGGGTCCAAATCTTGTACGCAAGTATATGGCTGCTAGATTTAGTCCTAAATATTCAGCTGAGGGTGTACTGACAGAGGAGCAGAATATACTTCTAACAGGTATGAATATGATAAGATTTTAAGTTTTCTGTGTATAGCTCATGTCTATGCAATAATCGATATCTAACAGCTATTTTCCCCCCTCGTCTTCATGGATGAAGATTATATGTACCATACTTCAGCTGCCAAAGCAAGTGGAGAGCTGTGCTTAAAATATATATTTGCTTTTGGAGCATTTGCTCGGATGCCCCTTTTAAACAGGTTTGGTTTCCCTGTAAAAGTGTTTATTTACTTATTTGTATACATCAAGATTCCGTTTAGACTTTTGGGAATCTTATTTGTACAAGAGGTTTATGCATGAGTGCAGAACATCTAATAAAAACTAGAACACAAATTCAAGAATTTAAGCTTACCAATATAAGAGCCATATAAAACACTAGGTAGAGTATTCAGTATAGAGCAGTATGACAAGAGAAGACAGTATTGAGGTTTTTTGTTTCTTTGAATAGTGCATCTGAGTGGAAAGTGCCAACGACATTTATATACGGGACTGAAGATTGGATGGACTATAAAGGAGCTCAAGAAGCTCGCAAAAAAATGAAGGTCCCATGTGAAATTATCAGGGTTCCTCAGGTTTGTTCACTTCTACCATTTATAAGAAATTAACTTACCTGCCAAAGACATCTTATTCTTCCATGAAGTTAGCTATTATTTTAGAACCTGAATGCTATATCGTCCGCTCAGACTACTCATCTTGTTTGCATTTCTGTCATATTCAGGCTGGACATTTCGTGTTCCTTGAAAATCCTGATGGATTCCATTCGGCCATGTCGTATGCTTGTAGGAGATTTATTTCCCCTCACCCTGATACTCAACCCTTGGCTGAAGGTTTGGAATCAGCTTAGAAGAAAAGTATGTTGCAATATCATTACACACTTGTTGTATAATGCAAAATCACAGGGTTCCGTTGCTTTGTACGATTCTTTTGGTCAATAAAACATTCTTTGTCTAATCATCACAAACATCATAATGTTTTAATCTCCCCTCCATGTTTGTAATGAACAACGACATTCATTGATTCATTTCTACTTATTTTCCACCTCATAAACGAAATACAAGTAATAATGATTTGTAATGAAAAATGGAAAATTATTAATTGGCCCTATTTAGTAAAGAGAGATTTGAGGTATAATTAGCGTTAATATTGTTGTTTGGTGAACAAGATTGGGGTGAAACTTTGATATTAGAGTTGTAAAGACTCTTTTACTTACCAAAAATCTCAAAATAACCTAAATTAAATATTTTTTCAACCTATTTATAAGCTAATCTTAATTAATATTAATTAGATACAAAATATTGATAACTAATAAACTATTCAAACAAGTATTGAATATAATCATGTCCTTATATGTTATTTTGCTTGTTTAAATAATCCGCTATCAGCTATCCGCTAATTGCCAAACAGAGTCATCGTTATTGCTGAAGCCAAATGGTATCAAACTGGGTTCCTGTCCAGTTTCAAATTTCCTTGAATTATAGTGCCAAAACTACATGTTTGCTATATATAAAAAAGACATTGTAAAGCAATTATGGAAATAGTTTTCGCTTTTCTTTTTCAGTGTTTTTACAAACCAGTTTAATATTTACAGGTCTAAAAGAAAAGAAAAGAGTAAAAACTACTTTACTATTTCACTGTGGATGGAAATGGAACCAGTTGTGCCAAGAAGCACAAGGCAATCCAGTTGGGGCTGTTGGGATCTAAAGCACTGCCCAATTAACAACATCACATGTGCTCTGCAATTATTTCTATAAAATTTAAACGAAATTTATTGTTTTTAAAAAGAAAAATTCTACAACGTGCATCGAACATCATTAAATTAATTAATAAAAATTAAAAAATTTAAAGATTCAATCTGCAATTAATAATTATTTAAAATAAAATTTTAATTAAATTATTTTTTTATATATTATGTTTTTAATCTTTATTTTCAGTTGGTAATTGATCCAATTATTTGAAAATAAAGATTAAAAATATAATATATATGAAAAATAATTTAGTTGAAATTTTATTTTAAATAATCATTAATTGTAGGTTGAGTCTTTAAATTTTTTAATCTTTATTAATTAATTTAATAGTATTCAATAGTGTTGAATATTAGTTGTGTTAATAGTGTTCGACGCATGTGGTAGACTCATCCTTTTTAAAATTTATAACATTATAATTTTAAATATATCGTAATAATTTCAGAAAAATGAATTTTCACATATATATATATTAAAAAATCTATATTTTTGTAATTATTTCTTAGAAATGTAAGTATCAAAAATGAAATTTTAGAGTTAAAGATCTTAGTGTCTTGAGAAGTTGATTCAGGTGAACCAACGACACGATGATTATGTGCTTCAAAATTAAATTGATAGAATTACAAGTAAATTGAGAGTTGAGTTTGTTAATTTTTTTTAAAAATTAAAGCCAAATTGATAAAAATATGTAATTTAGAACTAAAATTACTATTATTATACCAATTAAAATTGAGGGATATCAACAATTCTTTAACATGATCAAAATGATTAATATAGTGATAAAATTAAAAAAGAAATTGGTGACCAAAATAAAAACAGAGATATGGTTAGCCGTCAGTGGCCAACGTGTAGTTTACCCAAAGTTTTAACGACATGGCAGTTGAACGAATCCTAGGTAGCGTCATCGCCAACGTAAACGTATGTTTCCGCGTTGTTTTGAATTTATGTGACTATGGCTTTCTCGGTAGTTCAAGGCCTTCTAGTTTTTTGTTTTTCAAGTGGTCTTCATTTTCATTTTAAACCACTTTCTTCTGAATTATTAATTCGTTATATATTATTCCCCATCTACATCTCCAGATCAAAGCTCTCCATTATTAAAAAGAAACGAAGAAAAAATTCTCGGATTTTCCCTTCGTTGAAAAAGAGTCCATATTGCTATACCCTTTCCTCCGTCGATCCAGCTTGATTTCAACAAAGATGGCCCAAGAAATTAACAAACCCGCGTTTCGATCCTCGGCATCAACCACCGTAGCCAAAAGAAAATCCGCATGGCCGCCCGTTCTCCGCTGGATTCCGACTTCTACCGACCACATCATCGCCGCCGAGAAACGCCTTCTCTCTCTCGTCAAGTATGTACGCCTTCAATTCCCTTTGCTTCTCAATTTATATTGGATTTCTCCAAGTTTATGCTTGAAAAAGCTGGAAACTTGGAAACTTTGATTGCGCGTTACTTGAATTCTCATATTTCAATCACTCTTCCTTTTTAATAAAAAATTGGATTATAATTGTTTTTTTGGTATATCAATTTTATTTATTTTGGTGGGGAATTGGGTAGGAATTCGATGATTATGGATGAACTATTGAAAATTTCAGGACTCCATATGTGCAAGAAAAAGTGAATATAGGTTCAGGTGCGCCGGGTTCTAAAGTTAGGTGGTTTCGTTCTTCGAGCAATGAGCCGAGGTTCATAAATACAGTTACCTTTGATAGCAAAGAAGCTTCCCCTACACTTGTTATGATACATGGATATGCTGCTTCTCAGGGTTTCTTTTTCAAGAATTTCGATTATCTCGCCAATCATTTCCAGGTTATTGCTATTGATATGCTTGGGTAAGCAGTAAGCTCCCTTATGAACTTCAACTCGATCGGTTTTCGGGTTCATTTATGGTTTACGAAACGGAATTCTTATGATGTGTTATTTAAGAAGCGGCTGTTGCTTATTTCAATTGCCAAAGGCACGCATTCTGTATTTTGAGCTTGATATCACTATTCCATTATAGTTTCTTACTCTTTCTTCACATTTCTCTCCAGTTGGGGTGGATCAAGCCGGCCTGACTTTAAATGCAAAAGCACCGAAGGTTAGCGGGTGGAATGCAAATAATCCCTTTGGACCTCTTCATTTTCTACAAGCTCCTAAAGCAATTGCACGCGTTTCTCACCTTTTCTCGTATTGATGACGCAGAGACTGAGGCATGGTTTGTTGATTCTTTGGAGGAATGGCGTAAAGCAAAAAATCTCAGTAACCTTATATTACTTGGACATTCTTTAGGAGGATATATTGCTTCTAAATATGCTCTCAAGGTGATTGCTTTTATATGTTAAATGTTTCAATTCAATAAGTTGTTTGATAGTACAGTTTTTGTTCTGATGCCCCCCTTACATTTGTTCTGTAGCATCCTGAACATGTTCAACACTTAATTTTAGTAGGACCTGCTGGATTTTCATCAGAATCAGATATCAGATTTAAGAGGTTTGCCCGCTTCAGAGAAACATGGAAAGGGTCAATCATGTATCATTTGTGGGAGTCTAATTTTACTCCCCAGAAACTTGTAAGGTTTGTAATTATGTTATCCAGTTTTCTAAGCCCATAACGAGAGGTCAACTCATGTATTAACCATTGCTCTGGGTTGATCTGCAAAAACTATATCATTATAGGGTTATGCTCTAAATGCATCTAGTAAGGTTATTCATTACTAGGGACAAAAGGGGTTCCAACTTGATCCTTGGTAACCCATTACTATAGTGAACTAGTTACATGTTATCTCTTCATGGGTTCTTATTTAGGTTATTTCTTCAATACCTCTTATGTTGATTGCTTATACCTGAAATTGTTGTTGTAATAAGTTCGTTGGTCTCCTTTTTTTATATTGCTTTCAAAGTCCTCTTCGATTTGATTTATTCCATTTTGTATTTATTTTCATTCGTTTGCTTGTCATGGATTGCATCTGAAGTAGTTTGATTAATGGCTTTGCATTTTCTGGATGATTCTGTGCGCAGAGGTTTAGGTCCTTGGGGTCCGAATCTTGTACGCAAGTATACAACTGGTAGGTTTAGTCCTAGATATTCACCTGAGATTGTACTGACAGAGGAGCAGAATAGACTTCTAACAGGTATGATACGATTTTTAGGTTCGATGTGTAGCTTATGTATAAGTAAATAATAGATATCTGATCTAACAACTATTTCCCCCCTCTTCTTCATGGTTGAAGATTATGCATACCATACTTCAGCTGCCAAAGCAAGTGGAGAGCTGTGCTTAAAATATATATTTTCTTTTGGAGCAATGACTCGGAAGCTCCTTTTAAACAGGTTTGGTTTCCCTGCTTCATTGCTATTGGTGCTGTATATTTATATTCATCAATATTCTGTTTAGACCTTTGGGAATCTTATTTGTACCTCTAGAATGCAATTATGTATCTGACTTGAAAACATTCTTTCCATACGAGGAAAAAAACAGAGTGATACACTTGTAATGATCATAAAGCTTCACTCTGGTCTCAAGGGCCAACGAGAAGAGGTTTATGTGAACTTAACAGATTTTAACTTGATTGATATAAGAGGTTTATGCAAAAGTGCATAACATCTAATAAAAACTATAACACACATTCAAGATTTTTTAAGCTGACAGATCTAAGAGCTATACCACATGAACCACTAGCTAGAGTTTAGAGCAGTTATGCAATCTAATCTACTAACAAGAGATGATATCAGATTCTCGGAAGACGGTATTGAGTTTATTTTATTTTTTCTGTGAATAGTGCATCTGAATGGAAAGTGCCGACGACATTTATATACGGGACTGACGATTGGATGAACTATCAAGGAGCCCAAGAAGCTCGGAAAAGAATGATGATCCCATGTGAAATCATCAGGGTTCCCAAGGTTTGTTCACTTCTGTCATCTACAAGAAATTAAGTCAGGCATCATTACCTACCAAAAACATTTTACTCTTCCATGAAAGCTGACTCGAATGCTATATCGTCCTCTCAGACTCCTTATCTTGTTTGCATTTCTGTCATATACAGGCTGGACATTTCGTGTTCCTTGAAAATCCAGATGGATTCCATTCAGCCATGTGGTATGCTTGTAGGAAAGTTCTCTCACCTCATACTGATACAGATACTCCACCCTTACCTGAAGGCTTGGAATTAGCTTAGAAGAAAGTATGTTGTAATTTCTTTACACACTTGTCATATAATACATGATCATAGGGTTCCATTGTTTTGTAACATTCTTTTTGGTCAATACACACACAATGGCCCCTCCCCAATCTTTTTCTGTAATGTTATGTTAGGTCTCTGACAGTTTGAATATTTATCAAGTCTTGCCCCTAATTTTGGGTTTAAATCGGATTGAATGTGGGTTTTTGGAGTTATGAAACCCTGTCCCTGAATGTTGTACTCAGCACTCACTCCATTGTTTTATTTTAATATATAATTATAAAATTTTGTTAATTAAAATATTTAAAATAATTATAGTATCTATAACTAATTTAATGCACACACAAATGTATAGCCCCTATAGCTCAGTGGTAGAGCGTCAGTCTTGTAAACTGAAGGTCTGTAGTTCAATCCTGCATGGGGGCATTTTAAAACTCATTCCATAGTGTGTTTGATGATCACCCTATATGCGAGAAGCTGAAGCTGATACTCGTAATGATTTTATTTTACTAAGCTGAATTTGTTCAGCTCTGGTGTGGATCAAGATATGTCACCCTAAAATTTTATTGTTGAGCAAACTGGTTTGAAACTTGAAAAATATTTTTTCCGCTTGCGAAAAAAAAAAGTATTTCACTGACAATGCATCAAATACTTACTTTTTTAATCGTATTAACTGTTTAAATAAGGAAGACAACTTAGTTTAGAAGAATGAGGTGCTGGGCCAAAAGTACCCAGAAAAGAGACCTTGGAATGGATTGAATTGAAGACCCACCATGAGCTAACGAGACCCAGGAACTGCGGGCACGTTTCAACCTCTTAACCTTGCTGGGTTTACAGACACGTTTTCTAAATCCCTCCGATTCCTCAGGGTCCAATTCACTGAGAAACTACAAAGTAAAGAAATCATAAACTTTCCCCAAATCTTCCTTCCCGACAAACGAAACGTGGATAAGAAATTTGCATACAGTTTTTACAGAGGCTGAAAGAAACAACAACTTTGAAGATGGATGAAGATCAAGGTCACGACGGCTTTCTGGACATGGGAAAAGCTGATAAATCGGTCTGGTTAATGAAGTGTCCCGTGGCGGTGGCCAAGTCATGGAAGAACCAAACTTCTTCTTCTTCTTCTGATTCTCAGCCTCTCGCCAAGGTCGTCTTCTCTCTCGACCCTCTCAAACCCGATGAGCCCCAGGTAACACTAAATAGTTGAGAACAATTACTTTAATTGTCATGAATTGGCCCTGTGTTCTAGTTTTTCAAGTGAAATTATAGTCAAAGGTTTCTTTTTTATTCGTTGTTTAATCTAACAAGCCAAACATTTGATGACGTGCTTGTTATGAGTTAAACATTGTAGTGATAATTCTGTCGTTGTCTCGTTTCTTAGGAGTTTATGAATTGACATTTACAGTTTACTATGGAGATGGTTGGATCCGAGACCGAAAGAATGCCGAAAAGCTACACTTTGAACATGTTCAAAGACTTCGTTCCTATGTGTGTCTTCTCTGAAACAAGTCAAGGTCAGAGTTATGGTTCTTTGCTTCTCAACTATTCAAGTTTATGTGTTTTATCTAATTCCATTGGTTTCTTGTTTAAATTTTATATAGTATTAAAGTCTGTTCCTTCTTTCCTGTTCTGGCATGTATGTGTCTTTTTCTCGTTTACATAAAACATGAATACCATTAATCATGTCATGTTTATTAGTCGTGTAGTTGTATTGTGTTCTAATTTATCTGATGCTTACAGTGACTTGGAGTGGCAATTTACTCCGTAATGGTTTTCTTATAAGAACCCTTTTGATGTTTCTCTTGAGTTCTTTGTCTTAGTTTGTTACTTGAGTTCTGTTTTTGTTATAGGTGCGGTTGCAATGGAAGGAAAGGTTGAGCATAAATTTGACATGAAACCACATGAAGAAAACATTGAGGAATATGGGAGATTGTGTCGAGAAAGGACAAATAAGTCCATGATCAAGAACAGGCAAATACAGGTAGGTCAAGGAGCATGGAAATGGCTTGGGGAAGACACTGTTTTTTCCCCTTTAATGTTACTATGATGCTGATCATCTTACTTATGTGTTTTTGATGCATTTTGAAGGTTATTGATAACGATCGCGGAGTGCATATGAGGCCAATGCCTGGAATGATTGGCCTGATTTCATCCAACCCCAAGGTACTTCGGTACATGGTCTCCAGAGACCGATTTTTACTATTTTTTTTCTCTTAAACATACACAAGTTTGGAGTTGGAATTATAGATTCACACTTCTTATTGTCCATTGTCTCTGAGCAGGATAAGAAGAAAACAATGCCAGTTAAACAATCAGACGTGAAGAGAACCCGAAGGGATCGTGGGGAACTTGAAGATATTATGTTCAAGCTGTTTGAAAGACAACCAAATTGGACTTTAAAGCAACTTGTCCAAGAGACTGATCAGCCTGCTGTAAGCCTCTTACATTTCTTCATCATTACACTACCGGATATGTCTTATGGTTTATAACAGTGATTATGTAATTGTACCCATATCCTAGAAATTGAAATTTGCTTCTTAAAAGGAAAAACCTGTTCCCGGAAAGAATTTCAAACCAGCTATATATTTCACCTCAATAAAAGCACTCTGTACTTTGTCGTTTCTGTGCCATTGTAGCAGTTATCATGTATTTTATGTGTTTGAAAGATTTTGCTTTACTTTCTTTGCAGCAATTCCTGAAAGAGATATTGAACGAGCTCTGTGTGTACAATAAGAGAGGTGCCAATCAAGGAACTTACGAGCTTAAGCCGGAGTATAAAAAATCTGCAGAGGACGCTGCAGATGAATAGGTCAGATACAGCAATATTGTAACTTACATTTCCTTTTTCTCTCAGCTTTTGCTTCAGTTAATGGGAACATGTCTGAAATCACCCTCATGAAGATGATAGATAAATAGATAAAACAGCTATAGGAAGAAGGAAACTTAGCCAAACCTTTTAACTTTGATGTCGACATGTTATAATCTATATATCAGAATAAAATTTCGAAGGAGAATGCGGTATTTATATTAACTGAATTTGCATGTGTTTCTTGCATATGAAGTCCCATCACCTATCTGGGAAAAGGGAAACATGTTTCAAACACAATTTAAACGTTTGTCAACTTTTTGTATTATCCCGAGTTCCTATAATTTGTGTTATTTGTTAACGTTTTGTGTAATTTTCAATTACATAAGATGTTATCAAATTTGTAACAAATTGTGTAATTTTTACCTTAAATTAATTAACTTACCCTAGAACTATCCAAATTAAGTAAAGAATTAAAGATGATGCCTCTTTAATTCTCCTTGGGTTGACTCAAGTAAGATCTCAGGTTTGAGTCTTCTTGATGTAAAAAAGAAACAGTTCTAAAAGAGTTTATTTCCTGTTTAAGAGTTTGATTCATTTTTGTTCCTTATATAATTAGGGTACACATATCTACCGGTTACCTAGAGTGTCAGACTAAAAAAAGATGGTATATCTGTCTGTTCATCAATCCTTTAATAACTCCCTCAAAAAAAAAATCAATCCTTTAATAAGACATACGTACCGTACAAACAAACTGTTCGAACCCAGTTCTTCTAGGGATAATAATATTTTATTTTCCACTAGGATCACCGAAAGGTTCAATGGTGTATAAACTTTTATATACTCGAAAAACAGAGTGGTTTCAAATTTTATTTGACATAAATTGACATTAGATTTCACAACGCCATGCTTTTAAACTCCCCTTCATCCTCCTTATCTTCCTTTATTGCTAAATTGTCATTGTCCATCTCAACAGTGGCCTCCACCCTTGCGGCACTACCTTCCATGCTGTTCTTTCCCTTGTATCGTCGAGCCACCCACAAGTACACCAAGAAATTAGCAGCATTGATTGCTGTCAATATCCAGTAGAAATTATCGAGCCTGCTTTTGTTAAGATCATTTCTTAACCATCCTTCTTGTTGTCCACCAGTTGCTCGCTCGATGATTTTAACTATGGCGCTGCTTAACCAACTCCCTATTCCAATCTCACTTAGAAACATCGCACTGCTTATGCTTCTCGTTCCACCAGTCACTTCGTCGTAAAAGAACTCCAGTTGTCCCACGTAAGTGAAAACCTCAGCGCTGCCTATTAAGAAGAACTGCGGAAGCAGCCAAAACACCGTCAAAGACGATGGGTTAGGGTGGTCTCGGCGTTTCTTCTCAACTAAAGCCGCTGAGAGCATTGCAAAGATGGATACAAATAGGCCAACTCCCATTCTTTGTAACGAGGTAATGCCGCGGGGATGACCGGTACGTTTACGTAAGATCGGGACCAACCATATTTCGTAGATGGGGACAAGTATGAGGGCATTGAGGGCGCTGAAAACAGGGACTGAGCCTGCTGGAGTGGTGAAGTGTGGACCTAGTTTCCGGTCCATGATGGTGGCTTGGCTGATGAAGAAGGTTGAGAGTTGAGCAAATGAGATGGAAAGGGCTATCGTAGATGCCCATACCGGGAGGATTCGAATGAAGGACTTGAATTCTTCCACTTGAGTCACCGTGCAAAGTCTCCATCGGTTTTTAGTGTTAGCTTCGGGATCCATCACAATCGCTGCCTTGTCCAAGAACCTGTACTGCTTGGTTCGAGCGAGTTTTCGAACACCTGAAATATCAGACTCCATTGAATCAACCTCATATAAAACAGCTCCACGTTGTAATTGAACCCCATTAGAATGGTTCCTAGCAGAAGCCACAAGAACCTGAAGAAACCTTGTGAAAGGACTTCCCATTGGTTTTTGGTAACGATATAAAGGTATTCCGGCAGCCAGGATTACAATGGAGCTAACAATAGCCACAGTCGGGACTCCAAAACCCCAACTGAAACCTTTCTTGTCTTGTATATATACCATAAGTGTGATACCCAATAGGGCGCCCATGTTTATGGCAAAGAAGAACCAGTTGAAGAATGAATACTTTTTTTGGGCTTCTTTTTCATCAGCTTCGTCGAACTGGTCAGCTCCAAAGGATGAAACGCATGGCTTGATCCCTCCAGTTCCGAGGGCTATAAGAGCTAGTGCAACAAAGAGGAAACCTGCTTGGTTGTCGGTTGCTTTTATGCATGGCCTGACCGTGCATTTCGGCGGTCGCAGGCTGTCTATGGTGGCTGACAGCGTCAGCAAAACCATTCCCTGAGAAGGAAAAAAGGACATGAGCCTTTACGTTACATGTTCCAACACTAAGAAGATCCAAGATGGGCCAACCAGTGCAAATTCAATGGATAAAAAGCTAACTTACGACTGCATATATGCAAGAGAAGATGATGATGTTCAAGAATCGACCCAAATAAGCATCGGCAAAAAATGCTCCAAGTAGAGTTAGAACATAAGCAGCTCCGATCCAATCGGTCACATGAGTTGCAGCAGACGGAAGCGACTGGTGCATTTCCAAAACCAAATAAGCCACCATGTTCACTGCTATTGCAAAAAAGGCCAATCTCTCGGCAACCTCATTAACTAGAATTCAAAGAAAAACAAACCCATGAATGAGTGACCAAAATCATGTTAGTGCACCAAAAACTGCGATAGGAGCTAGTTCTAGTAACTACCTATGATAAATGGCGATGCCTTCCATCCTCCAGTGGTTCGTTTATCTGCAATTTCTCCCCTAATATCCACGCATCCATTAGTAACCAACGTGGTTGATGGTTCAATTTTCTGCTGCAAAACATTAGCCGAAATGAATTTATGTATGTATGGAATTCACACTCAAATAAGAGTAACATTACCTTCTCATTATTCTGCTTCATCTCCTCATCAAATTTATCCATAGATGGCTGAATAAAGGACTTCTCGAATGGGGTGTCACCAGGTTCCATTCTTTCCACTGTTGAAAGTTGAAACTATTGGGTTGGTTCTGCTTTCAGGAGCAAACTCTATAACATTAATTCTGGTAGGGATATTTGTTTTAATATGGTTTTTCTGTGAACTAATCTTAATATGGGTTCTTATATAAATAAGAGACCAATTTACCAACCCAAAAAACCCCCTTAAACAACTGTGTACTACTTCTCATGTAGTTTGACCGGTTGGGTTGAAGTTATGGGGGGAAATGGAATGAATATTTTTTTCCGCCGGCAATAGGAATAGTGTCTTTTTTATTTGCAGAAATCGTTCAACTTCCAAATGGAGTTGTACTGAATTGCCACAAGCTGAAACGATGCTTAGATAGTGCCAAAGTGACGATGATTTGTTGTTTATCAGACCAAACCGTAGAATCTGGTAATGAATGAGTCATTCAAAGCGGGTGCCACTCCTTTTCTGTCGGGATCCTTGTCTGATCATGACAAACTCGGTCCATCTGAAGTAGGACCTGTTTTCCTTTTAGAAAAATAAAATTCCCATATACGAAACGAACGGTATCTTTCTTTGTTTAATGCCCCATCAGTTTCAAATATGGGTTTTGCTATTTGGGTTTCTAAAAGGACTGCCCATCAAGCTCAAATTCATTAGCAGATAATTCGCACACTTGCTTAGTTGCAATAACATCATTTAACATTCTCTATTTTCCACTATTTTCCACGTGAACGAACAAGGCTCTATTTATGTTCGTTTATTTTATTTTTGAAGGTTGAAGGTGTTTATGTTCGTTTCTTTTAAATTTTTAATATCATATTCATGTTCGTTTATTTATTTTTGAAGGTGTTTATGTTCGTTTGTTTAGCGTTCACAAAAATATTTGTAAACATGTTCCTTCATATGTCCTCAAACATATTCGTTTAACGTTCACAACATGTAACCTTCGTGAACATATTCATTTATAGTTAAAATAGTAAAATTACACCACTAGTCTTTAAGTTCTTTAGGCTTCACAGTTTGAACTCCAACGTTCAAAGCGTGTTCAATTTAATCCCTATCTTCAACAATATTTAAAATGTAAAAAAATAAAAGGAAAATGGGATAAGAGTAAACAAGTTGATAAACGAGCTTGCTCGTGAACATAAACAAACCAAACACACATTTATATGAGTTTGTTCGTTTATTAAATGGATATAAAATTTTTATTCATACTCGTTTATTTAGCTTAATAGACGAAGAAAATATACAAACGTTATCCAAGCAGTTACCAACAATTCATAAACTCTGTTATTTTACGCCCTAGTCCTAAGTTGTGACTTGTGTCAGGATTTATTCTAGGATATACATGGATTTCGACATAGCATTAGGCCGTCTAGAACAGCATGTAACTTGTAAAAGAGTGTGCCATGAAAAACCCAGGAAAAAAACATGTGGTTTTCACGGCTTTTACCTATAAGAGTGTAGACATTCCATGTATCTAAAAGCTTGTTGTATTTAGTTTTACATGCACTATGGGGATTGCAAGGCATCCCAGGCAGTAGCGTCGACAAGATTGGTACCAAGAATTCCTGGAATCATTGCAAAATCCAACGACATAGCAGCTTCTGCCCAAATGGAGTCATCTAAAACAGGCAAGTTCGCACTCATATTCTTCCAAAACCCTCCGCTTTCATCTTCACTTTGCCCAAATTTGGCCCTGTTCCATTGAGAATCAATGTTCTCATTGGGGAAACACATGTCGACTGAGTCATCGCTGATCACCGGAGTTGCATCATTGGTCCGGATAATAACTGGGGTATTTGATGAACTCATAGCAGTATTTAGAGGCTGGTTCCCTATTGGCGCGACCTTAGTATTGGGTGGAGGTGAACACTGAGGGTTTACTCTTACGTGTGGCAAGTTGAGCTTGGCATCGGAGCCGTAGAGTTTACGTGCGGCAGCATCGTAAGTCATTGCAGCTTCAAGAGCGGTGTCAAAAGTTCCGAGCCAAAGACGACCACCGCGGTTGGGTTCACGAATTTCAGCCACCCATTTGCCCCAAGTTCTTTGCCTTACCCCTTTGTAAGTGCACAGAGCATTCTCCGGGCCTCCCTTTCCTCTCATGCACCCTTTTCTGGAGCTCGCTTGTGTAGGTTTTTTCACTTGTTTTCTCTCTCCTGAGCCGCCCATGACCGAAGCTGACATGGTTCGAACGAGAAGCAGGATCCAGTCCAGTGTAAGAAGTATAACAAGGAAAGTGATTGATAAAGGACATCAGTCGTAGTTATAGGGCAAAAGGGAGAGATAAGAGCTGAAATGGGGGTGTGGTTAAGCTTGTGTAGAACGTGTCTTAAGATGATACTCGCGGTCGACAGCGAAGCTCGTTGAAATCTGTGATGGACACACTTGGCCTAGATTATTGTCTCAGGTGCCAAACAGGGAGTTGGGATGACGTATTTGGAGCAACGGGTTAGTCTTAGAGATGAGCACATCCTAAGGAGGACACATCCATGCATCAATTCTCGTTGGGGCCCATTCGGCTGTTTTTTTTTTTACTCTTTCATTCCAAGTCAAACATGAGAATAAAACCGTCAAAAAAATTGATTCTAGTAAGTCGAGTTTCGGGTCGATTAAAATCAACCATTTGCTTTAATCCCATCGAAGAGAAGAAAACAGGGTGCATCTGGGTAGATATATGCATATCCTGGACTGATGTTGCAGCTCTAAAACATGGCAGTGCTGAGCTTTTAAGGAAGTCAACCGTGTATGGGCCAAAACTGTTTCAGGATTCATTGAAAATCTGGAAGTCCGAACATGTTGAATTAGTACATATACAACCGTTACCGTAGTACTCTCTTCATCTCACACTTGATTCTAGTGCTTCCACTTCCTCGGGGAAGCCCTTATCTCTTTCAACATCTCATTTACTTGGATGCCTTTCCTGCTCAATATCCAAACAACTTACCGTCTCATCACTCTTGGACCAAGGAATTAGAGATGCAAAACAACAATATTTAAGAAAAACACTAACACCAACAACAGCAGCTGACCGAGGAAATGCAAATCAAATCAGGTTACATACAAATGCAAGACAAATGGAAAATAATAGGATGTGGTACTTACAACTAACCCAACATCAGCAACAACTCCAAGAATCAACTCCAGGCTGACCAAGAACTAAAACCTGCAAAAAGTAAAAAATGAATTGTTATAGTAAGGGGTAAGTTATCACTTTCGTCTCTCATCACGCTTGAGGTTAAAGACATCAGCTTTTTCCTTCCCTGCTCTGGCATTTCTAACAAGCTAATCTGCCACAAAACAAAGAAACTCAAACCATCCATCAGAACATGACATGACCAGGCCATGCAAAGAACATAAAAGAACGGGTGATCTTCTTGGTATGCTCTTATTTACTGGTAGATACTTTTAACATTTGAAATTCAATGTTAAAGAAGAAAAAACAATGGCTATAAAAGGTATCAGCAGGGTAATATTACAAACCAAGAGGAACAGGGATACGCAAGGCCATCACGCGACTGAGAAGTTAAAACACCCATGGCATCGACATTGTCACCACAATTTGCATTATATCGGCTCTTCTCATGAAGTTCCAATAACGTATCTTTCCTTTCATCAGCATAAATTACTACATCTCAGCCATGACCACCCAATGGAAGGATAAGTTGAAGTGACCCATCGAAATCCCTTTTGTACCAAAGTTTCTTCTTTGACTTCTCTTTATTCTCATGTTTTCCTTGCAGCTCGTTGTTGGCTAGGCAGTGTAAGAACGGCACCGTGACCGCCATCACCCGAACGGACGGTGATGATTACTTGATCAAAATACTTGTGAGGTTCTTTCAGTAATGTCGTGGGGTTTGTGGAAGGCGAATCTTTGGTTTTCGTGAGTCTGTAAGAGCTTGAATCAGTTTGCAGGAAAAGAGCCGTAGAAGTCTATCATTTTTCAGTTTGAATAATTATTTTAGTAGCGTTAGGGGTGAGCGTTCGAGCGAGTCGAGTCGAGTTGAGTAAAAAAAAATTCGAGTTATTCGAGTTCAATCGTCATATTTTACAACTTGAACTTAAATTGAAATTTTTTCGATTCGAGTCGATTCAATTTTTTGGGTTTATGTACAAATTTTAATTGTAACTATTTATATTATTATAGTATGGTTTAGTTTTAATTTAAACATTTTTCTATTTATATCTACATATATATTTCTTCATATTATTTTTCACATGTGTAACAAAAGATTTTGAATTATATCTACATACATATAAATTGACTTATGACTAAACAATACAATGATTCTAAAAGCACAAAAATAAGAACACATTTTTCATCAAACAAGGTAAACCTGTCCAAATTTCAATTGTAACAATCAAACCAACAAAAAGAAAACTCAACCTTCCATTATAAACTACGGGCCTCGTTAAAAACTTTCTTCTTATCTAGGTAACGCCAAGACGAGACCAAAGATAGCGGAAGAAGGAAAAGAGTACCCTAAAATATATTAATAACTAAAGCAAATAACATAGTAGAGTTTAGAAAATCCAAAGTCACATGTCAAAAGATACAAACCAATGAAAACAAAAACATAATAGTTCAAAAAAAAGAATTGTAACAAACTTTTTTCGAGTTCCCGAATTATATTGTCGAATACCTTAGGCTTCTTCTTCTTCTTCCTCGTGCACTGTTGGCCTTTTTGAAAAAGCTTCTTGATTTTCAGGTATTCTAGACAAATCTAGCAAATTTAAAAATATATATGTTACTTAAATTATAAATAACTTTATAACATAAATGAACTAAAAAATTAATTTTATTAATCAAAACAAAATATTACCATCTTCCATATCTTGAAGTTCCGCAACATACTCGTCAAGGTTGATGGTCATGGAATCCTTAGATTTTCGAAGCCAATCCTGAGTGCAAATCAAAGCTTCAACCATGGTTGGAGTTAATGAACTTCGAAAACCATATAGAACACGTCCACCTGTGCTGAATGCACTTTCTGATGCAACTGTTGAGATAAGAATAGAGAAAACATCTCGAGTCATTTGTGCAAAAATAGGGTATCGTGGACTATTCACTTTCCACCACAATAACAAATCAAATGAAGCTGAATCATTTTCTTCTTCATCCTCAGTCAAGTATTTATCCAACTCAGATTTACTTTCGGAACTAACTCGTTGCTTCTTCAAAAGATATTGTTGCACAGCCAAACTTGTCTTTGATTGATGCAATTCCATAGACATGGAAAATTTCGTCGGCACACTTGATTGAGCTTCGTGGACCTTAACTCTCCCAGCAATAGAAGAATATTCATCAAACAAGCAATGCAAATCTCTTTCAATCATCTTCATAACCTCATTAGCAACATTAGGGAAAAGCAAGTTAACCCCAAAGTTTACGTCGCGGATCCAAGATAATTGCCAAATAAATCAGGAAGTTCATATTTGTGGCATCACCCCAGTACTTATTGTACTTGTCCCTCATTTTAGAAGCCATGGAGACTATGTCTAAATCATTACAATTCATCCATTCATCAAGTAACCAATGTACCTCTATCAATGTTTCCTAAAACAAATTAGAGGTGACATGCAACGATCCGGACACTTTCAATGTAATATCATAAAAAGGCTGTAGATTTTTTGAAATTTTTCGAACATTTTTTCAATCATCAAAAGTAGGAACTCCATCTCCAACTGTGAGGTCAAGAAAAAATTATTGTCATCACGAACATATGAATCAAATGCATGCTCATATTTTGCAGCCACATCCAGCATCATATATGTTGAGTTCCACCTAGTAGGCACATATAACTGCAAGCGAGCTTTAGTATCAATCATTTCTTCTTTTGTCCGATCATAAAATTTTTTCATCCGTAATGGTGATGTTCTTATGTACCTCACATCAGCTCTAACTCGATCAACAGAACGAGAAGCATGCTTAACACCTTCTTGTACAATGAGATTAATAACGTGTGCAACACATCTCATATGCATATATTTCCTATTTGCAACACAAGTATTTTGATGATTCAATTTCTTTCTCAAGTACTCAATACCAACACCATTAGCGGATGCATTGTCAACTATAACAGTGAAGAGTCTTTCGATCCCCCAATCTCGAATGCACTTTTCAAGGGCTTGGCCTATGCTTTCACCTCTATGAGCAGATATCGGACAAAAATTTATGATTCTCTTTTGCAACAACCAATCATCGTATATCCAATGTGCTGTTAGAACCATGTAAGATAACCTTTGAAGTGAAGTCCAAGTGTCGGTTGTCAAACACACTCTACTAGTCCCTTTATCAAAAGAATTCTTCAACAACCTTTTCATAGAATTGAATAAATCAAGGTAATCCTTCTAACTGTAAAACGAGATGGGAGATGAAACCTCGGGCATGCAATAGAAAGAAATGACTTAAACCCATCTCCTTCTACAATTCTAAAAGGGAACTCATCAACAACTATCATATTAATCAATGCGTTTCGAATTGCATCTCCATCAAACTTCCAAGTTGAAAAAATTGTCGTTTCACTTTCAGAACTACTCCCAACCTTAGAAAATGCTAATTCTGATTGCTTGAGATCTGAAGTATTACCTTTAGGTTTTTGTAAACACGTCTTCAAGTGGTTATTCAGACTGGTTGTGGAACCCTGATTTTCCATGGTGTAAGTTGTGTCACAATGATTGCATCTTGCCCTATTCTCTCCATCTTCAGTTACATATTTACTGAAATGGTTCCAACAAGGTGCTCTTGGTTGTTGTTTCTTTCGGCCACTTTTTTTTCCCGTTGACGTTGGGTCACTAACTCTAGAAGGAGAAGAACTTTGCGAGCTTTGAGTCCCTTATCCTCTTGATTCACTCATCTATATCAAAATACAACACTTTAATATACACATAACAAACCATAATTTAACCATATAAAAATATATGAAGACACCAACATTAGCCGAATGGAGATTAGCTTTCCATAATACAGAGAAAGGTATGCAAATTTTCATAACCATTGAGAAACAACAACATCATAGAATCATTCAAGTTATTACATAGTATTTTGGGGGGAAAAAAACTCCGACTGTTAAAATTACATAGTATTTTTGTGCACGTATACATGCAAATTAAAATTTGCTAACATTGTCCTTTTATTTTAATTGACTTGCATCAAACTTCATAAATGTAGTTTTTGGGATTTTCAAAATAAAAAACTCCGACTGTTAAAATGTGCTCCTATATGCAGTACACGGTTAGTATAGCATACAAAGCATGAATTTAGCCAACATGTAAACAACAAAAAATGAAATTTCTAATATGCAAAAAAGATTGATATAAACATAAAGGTTAAAAATAAGAAGAAAATTTCCGGTCCCATTTCTGTTTGTTGAATTCCATGGTATCACTGCACGTCAATGAATTATTCCAACAAGTACAACTAATTGTCATGACTCGTGAACTATTAAGAAGGCATAATAACTAATAGCGCACACTTAAAAGTAAATGATAACCTTGCTTAGTGCAAGATTAAAGCAGTTCTTTGCTGAGGTTAAATCTCCCTTCTTCCAAATACAGTTACCCAAACAGAGCCAAGCATCTCCAAGAGATGGATTCAGTTTAACCTGGAGAAGAAAAATATTAGATAAAAAGCATGAGCCTTATTCAGAGTCCAAGCATTACTCGTCAAAGAAATTGGGGGAAATGAAAATCGCAAATTACCTGGTGCAGTGGTGCTAGGGCAGTCGACAGAAATTTGGGGAAATGAAAATCGCAAATTGTCAGGTGTGAAACTGTGAATGCCCTAAGGCCTAAACGCATCGTATAATTAAACAAGGGAAGGGAGGGAATTTTTTTATAAGAAAATAATTATAAAACTAAAACGCACCGTATCAGAATTTTCGATTTTTCGATTTTTCGATTTTTCGAAATTCTAACTTTTCAACTCGACTCGAACTCGAAAATTTTTCAAGTTATTCGATTTGACTCAAATAACTCGAACAAATCGACTCGAATAACTCGAAATTGAAAAAAAAATTAATTTTTCGATTCGAGTCGAGTTTTGCTCACCCCTAGTAGCCGTTAATTATGTTTAATGAAACAATGCGTTTTATTGTTGTCTGAATCTGGGAAAACGCTCTTGTGTTAGTTGGGTTAGGGTTATTTGTTTTGAGCCTTATCCTTTTTTTTCTTTCCAAGAAATGAGATATATGTTTTCTGGTTTTCTGAGTTACGGAAAAAACTTCTGAAGTCTTCTTTTGCTCTCTTTATTTTCCTGTTATTTCCTTTTGATTCGATTCACAGTCTTACAAAGTTATTAGAGCTTCCAGCCTCGAATCTGATCTTGGTGGATGGTGTGGTGACTCGTAGCGTGGCAGCCTTGGCAGCCGCCAACGCAACAACTCAGTTTTCGGCGACGACAACAGTTGAAACTCCTCAAGTGTCTGAGTGGAAGCAAGAGACTAACAAATTGACGGCTAAATTTGGTGTGAAATTGACGAAACTGTGAACTTCAATGATGTCGGACTTACAAAAGTTGCTGAAATTAGCTTTGGGTAAACAAAATTCGGTGGAGCCAAATGTTGCTCAGAAGTCTTATGGGATGGTGAGAGCTCCTCCTGCAAACATTCCTTAAGGAAATTCGTCTTAATCCACTAGAACTTTTCCTCAAACAGTTAATGAACCCCTTGTAGTGGAAGATGACCCAGCTCAAGAAGTTGCGATTGGTAAGTTAGCACAATCTGAAAATCTGGCCTACAAACTAATGTGCCCTAGGTTCGACGGCTTGGACTTCAAGGGATGGTTATCGAAGTTAGATCAATACTTTGAAGCTGAATCTGTGCCTGAGTCTTCCCGAATTTATTTGGTGATGCTTCATTTGAAAGGCAAGGCACTTCAATGGCACCAATTCTTGGCACGAGGCAATAGCGAGAGGAGTCAATAGAGTTTAGATCAGTATTTGGGAAGATTAGGGAACGTTTTGCTCCAGATGGTTTTGAGGATCCGTTTGCAGAATTGTTGGCTCTTAGGAAAATAGAAACAGTAGAGTAATACTATGAGGAGTTCATCAGTCTGGTTAACCAGGTACAACTCCCTAACAAATACATTCTCGATGTTCTTAAGAATCACTTAAGGTTGGAGATAGCCAATATTTGCAGTTGTTAGAACCTCAGACCTTAGTTGCAGCTTATCACATGGCTAAGAAATTAGAGTCATTTTTTCCCAACTCATAAAAGAACTAGGAACAATTCCACTAAATCTGTTCCCTTACCTGTATTGAGTATTCCTCCTCGAGCAGTTGTTAATCGTGTTAGAAGTACATTTACTGCTAGTAATGCCTCTAGTTCCAATTTCACTCATGAGTTTGTTTCTCCTAGTGTTGTGAGCCCCGTCATTAGTAAAACTGTTGGGAGTAATGGAAAGAAGAGATCTGGAAAAATATTGTCTGCTTGTGAAATTGAAGAAAAGAGGAGGAAGGGACTATGTTTTTGGTGTGCTGCCAAATACACACCAGGAAACAAGTGTTCTCGAACTCAATTAATTCAGATTATGGTGGAAGGAGTGGAAGAAAAGGGAGAGCATGATAAATTTGTGGATTGTGAAGAAGTAATTGAGGTCAGTGGACAGAACAATCCTAAGGGGGATAGCCTAATATTATCCCTTCATGCTATGTGGGGGGTGAGTGTATAGACACAATGAAACTGCAAATCCATATTGGGGGCTGAGATGTGTGGCTTTATTGGAGGAAGCACTCACAACTTTATCAATTTGGAAGTGGTAAAGAGAGTGGGACTGGGGTTGAACATACAACATCAATTGAAATTCACAGTAGCAGATGATAATTGTGTGAAACCTATGTTTGATTTTGATATAATTAAATCTTTAAGGATCAATTTGAAAAACTTAAAATTGTTTTATAAGTCCCTTAATAAGTTTTAAATCACCAACACTTTAAAATTGATTTGAAAAACTCAAACTCAAAATATTTTCTAAGTGTTCCAAGGCCAAACTATTGAAAACCGTCCAGGTGTATCGATACACTTCCAGCCGTATCGATACCTTTTTTACAAAGTTGGCCACTGCCAGAACTCGTTTCGATACGCACTTAAACGTATCGAAACACCATGTCGAAACAGATTCAATCTGTATCGATACGCTCCTTTGTAAAAGTCTAAAAGAGTTTGAATGGCGTACCGATACGACTTCACCCGTATCGATATGGTTTTAACGAATTTTAAATTCAAGTCGTTTTAAATATTTCGGCCATTGGTGTCAGTTGTTAGGTAACCAAATTTTAAATTGGTAGTTAACCCGTATCGATACGGTAAACCCTCGTATCGAAACGGAAACTGACAGTGAGCTAAGTCGAGAAAAAGGTATCGATACGATCTTAGCCGTTTCGATACCCCGTATCGATACGCCTACGTGCGTTTCGATACCCCCTATTTATTGTGCATAACGACTCTTTCTTTTCTGAGACAGGTATTGATACGGCTCCCCGTGTACCGATACGGATAGCTGCAGAAGTGCATTTATGGTGGTGAGAGAGGGTTTTAACGGCTATATTCAAGTTCCCAACCACCCAAACGACTAGAATTAATAGAGGAGGTATAAATTGAAGTCCTTTGAAGGTCAGCAACAACTATTCAACCTACAAGCATCATCAAAGCAAAAATCCAAACCCTTGTGCTCTTCAAAGTCAAATTCTTGTACCCAACTCTAGTGTTTTCAATTGTCATTTTGTATTGTGAGTTTGGGGTGATTGAAATTGTAATTGGGTAGACATTTATCCTTTGTGAGGAATTATTTGAGTTTACCAAAACTTCTCTTTGTAAATTGAGTGGATTAAACTTTGGGTAGAAAGCTTAATCGAATTTGTAAGGTTACCTCCTCATCCAAGAAAAGGGGAAGAATTCAAGTAGTGAATTGGTTGAAAATCCTTAGTGGGAACTAAGGTCGTGGATGTAGAGTTCATTTGGAGAACTTGAACCACTCTAACTACTTGTGTCAATTTTTATTTTTCACTCATTCTTCCCACCAAAATTTTTATTGCCAATTCACCCCCTCTTGGCCATTTGCAATTATTTGATCAACTCAACAAATTGTATGAGGACTTTGGGTGTGTGCAAAAGAGTATGCTGAGAGGTACAAAGACACAAATTTGAAACAAATTTTTTTATTCTACTTTTAAATAACTGTGATATAGTCATAAGAGTACAATGGCTTTCTACCTTAGGAGTTATCAAATGGAATTTGTCCCTGTTAGAAATGAGTTTTGAGCATGAAGGGCAAGAAGTGGTTTTGAAGGGATGCAATCTAGAACATGTTTCCTTGGTAGACTTCAAGTCGTATGAAAAGGTACTAAGAGGTAGTTGCAATCCATATAATGCATCTCTGCTCTATTTAAATGCTCAGTTAAAAGTTAAAGAAAACATAGAATTATGGCCTAATGATTTACAATTTGTGTTAAAAAAAATATGTTGGTGTGTTTGAGGAGCCTAAGAAATTATCTTCTGGGAGAGGGCAAGATCACAAGATACCTTTGATGGTCGAAAGAGTAGTCGTAAAAGTAAAGCCTTATAGATTTCCTGCTTCCTAGAAGGATAAGATTGAGAAAATGATCAAGGAATTACTGGATGCTGAGGTGATCAAAGATAGTAATAGTGCTGTAGAACTAAGGTTTTGATATAATATTTGAAAAATGTTTTGGACCAAATTGCAAAGAATTTAAAATGTGTTTTTAGTCAAAAACAACTTGAAAATATGTTTATGGGTTTTACAAGGCCTTGGAATGATTTAAAAGTACATTTAAAGTAGTCAAAACCAAGCTTTTCTCTTACCCGTACCGATATGTTATTGGACCGTACCGATACGCGTTGGGGTTTCAAACTACCAGATTTTTCAGTGGCCAAAACCTGTACCGATACGCCTTGTCGTATCGATACAGTGTGCTTTGAAATAGCCCAACGGCTAGTCGCGTACCGATACGGTTGTATCGCGTACCGATACGCCTAACTACCCCAACGGTCATTTAAATTTGCAGGACCGTATCGATACGCCAGGTAAACGTATCGATACGCATCAACTGAAAAGCCCAACGGCTAATTCCTCATTGAGACTGTATCGATACGGTTTGAAGGGTATCGATACGCCAAGCTGCAGAACTGCATTTATGGTAAGAAATAAAGGCTCCAACGACTCTATTCCAACCCCAACGGTCCTAAACGGCTATAAACTCATTTGGGAGTATAAAAGGGACCTCTAAGCATCAAGAACAAGTTAATGCTTCAATTGTAACAACATTATGATGTCAAAATTTGTCTAGAGCTTAAATTGTTTATTTCTTGCTTAGACAACACTTGTGAGCTTACATTGTTATATTTGCTCAAGTGTTTAGGTTTTAGGTGAGTGCTTAGAATTGCAAACAAACACCTTTTAGAGGGATTTCAAGTTTGCTAAATTTTTCTTTGTAAAAGAGAGTGTTTCCTCAAGCTCTGGGTAGAAAGCTTTGAGGGTTGTAAAGGTTTCCTCCTTAGCCTATAAAAGGGGACGAAATTCTTAGTGAATTTGTTTGGAAATCCTTAGTGGGAGCTAAGGTAGTGGATGTAGGTGATTGTTAGAAGGCCGAACCACTATAAATCATTGTGTCTTTATTATTTTAGCTTCCACACCAAATCCACCCAAAAATCCTATCTTCTCCAAACTTGGCAACCACATCGGCTGAAGTAAATCGAGCCCCTAAAATCTCAACAATTGGTATCAGAGCTTTGCTCAATCGAAGGGGATTCACATCCTATTGAGAAGATCCGGCAAGCTCGATCAACACTTTACTCAACTGGCTCAATGGCACAATCAATCGACAAACCGCCCTTCTTCGACGGAAATTACTATGCTCATTGGAAGACAAAGATGAAATTCTTCATGAAGTCAAAAGACTACAAGTTATGGGACATAGTTGAAGATGGTCCGTTCGAGCTTCCACGAAGCAAAGCGGAATGGAGTGCCGAAGATCGCAAGAAGATGAAGCTTAATTGCAAAGCCTTGTACATCTTGTTTTGTGCATTTGGCCCAACCATTTATGAGAAGATGTCTTCTTGTGAGAGTGCCAAGGAGGTATGGGACAAGCTTGAAGTCACATACGAGGGAACCGATGAAGTTAAGGGAGCCAAGATTGGGCTTCTCACCTTAGAGTATGAGAACTTCAAGATGGATCCGGAAGAGAACATCGATAAGATGTTTGATAGGTTCTCCACCATCACAAATGGTCTTAAAGGTTATGGAGAAGCCATCCCGGGAGAGAAGCTTGTCCGAAAGCTCATCTACTCCCTTCCCGAGTCATGGGACTCAAAGAGGATCGCCATCATCGAAGCCAAGAATCTCAAAACCTTGAAGCTTGATGAACTCATGAGGTCACTTCTCACTCATCAAATAATGAAGAAAAACAAAGAAGATGAGAAGAAGAAGGAAGATATTAGAGCTATGGGGAAGAAGAAGATCATGGAGCTAGGCATAAATGCAAGTGTCGTAGCTCTCAAATCCTCCGCATGCCATCATGTAGATTCAAGTGAGGAGGAAAGTGAAGATAAAGAAATGGACTATCTCTTCAACAAATTTGCCCGGTTCAAGAAGAGCAAAATGGAAAAATCCAAGCATGAATCGATGAAGAAGATGACGGACTCCCACAAATCCAAAAAGAAGGGATCATCTTCAAAACAAGCATATGTGGCCACTTGGAGTGATGAAGACTCCACCGATGATGAGGTAGCCCACCTATGCTTGATGGCCCTCAATGAGGGGGAGGTAACTTCTAACTCATTTATTTCAAATTCATATACATTTGATGAGTTGCAAGATGCCTATGATGATTTGCTTTTGAAATTCAAGGCATCATTTTCCAAGAACAAAAAGTTGATTTCAAAAATAAAAATTGAAAATGATTTTCTTTCCAAAACAAATCTTGAACTTGAAGCAAAATTGAAAGATTTTGAAAAAAAATGTTTTGATTTACAAAATTTGCTTCTTAAAGTTAAAAAAGAAAAGGATTTGATTTCCAATGAACTTGAAAAGAAAAATAGTTATGGAAAATCAAATTTTTATGTAAGACAATCTAGTGCCCCTGAATTTGTGAATGGTAAATGTTTTAGAAGTGTTTGGGTCCCAAAAGGACTAACCACTTCAACTAAAAAGGATGAAATTGAAAAATGGATTCCTAAGGGGACTAAATTTTGTGCAACTAACGTCTATGGATCCAAAGCAATTTGGATACAAAAAATTACTTGATTGTCTTGTTTTAGGTGTGATGGAGAATGATCAACAAGTCCAAATTTGAGGGGGAGCTCCATGCACACAAAGGGAGAACACTTGAAGGAGGAAGGCTTCACATCCTCCCTTGGGGTCAAGTGTTGGTAAAATCTAGTTGTTTTTTATTTTATTTGATTTATTTTCTTTCAACTAGGTTATAATCATATATGTTGAACTAACATTTTTATGATGCTTTGAGTAAGGGGAAGCCAATTTTTAAACCAAATTTTTAAATGTGTCAATTTTATTTTTACCTCCTAAGTTATTTTGAGCTCAATGTCAATTTTAAATTCTTTTTGATGTAACAAAAAGGGGGAGAAATGGTTTGAAAAATTGAATTTTCAAATGAATAAGGGGGAGCTTAATTGTTTTTGAATCTTAAATTCTCTTATTCAATTTTTAAAATATAGAGGGGGAGAGAATCCCAAACAATTTTTCAAGTTGGTTTTATTATATCAAAAAGGGGGAGATTGTAGAACTAAGGTTATGATATAATATTTGAAAAATGTTTTGGACCAAATTGCAAATAATTTAAAATGTGTTTTTAGTCAAAAACAACTTGAAAATATGTTTAAGGGTTTTACAAGGCATTGGAATGATTTAAAAGTACATTTAAAGTAGTCAAAACCAAGCTTTTCTCTTACCCGTACCGATATGTTATTGGACCGTACCGATACGCGTTAGGGTTTCAAACTACCAGATTTTTCAGTGGCCAAAACCTGTACCGATACGCCTTGTCGTATCGATACAGTGTGCTTTGAAATAGCTCAACGGCTAGTCGCGTACCGATACGGTTGTATCGCGTACCGATACGCCTAACTACCCCAACGGTCATTTAAATTTGCAGGACCGTACCGATACGCCAGGTAAGCGTATCGATATGCATCAGCTGAAAAGCCCAATAGCTAATTCCTCATTGAGACCGTATCGATACGGTTTGAAGGGTATCGATACGCCAAGCTGCAGAACTGCATTTATGGTGGGAAATAAAGGCTCCAACGACTCTATTCCAACCCCAACGGTCCTAAACGACTATAAACTCATTTGGAAGTATAAAAGGGACCTCCAAGCATCAAGAACAAGTTAATGCTTCAATTGTAACAACATTATGATGTCACAATTTGTCTAGAGCTTAAATTGTTTATTTCTTGCTTAGACAACACTTGTGAGCTTACATTGTTATATTTGCTCAAGTGTTTAGGTTTTGGGTGAGTGCTTAGAATTGCAAACAAACACCTTTTAGAGGGATTTCAAGTTTTCTAAGTCTTTCTTTGTAAAAGAGAGTGTTTCCTCAAGCTCTGGGTAGAAAGCTTTGAGGGTTGTAAAGGTTTCCTCCTTAGCCTATAAAAGAGGACGAAATTCTTAGTGAATTTGTTTGGAAATCCTTAGTGGGGAGCTAAGGTAGTGGATGTAGGTGCTTGTTAGAAGGTTGAACCACTATAAATCATTGTGTCTTTATTATTTTAGCTTCAACACCAAATCCAACCAAAAATCCTATCTTCTCCAAACTTGACAACCACATCGGTTGAAGTAAATCGAGCCCCTAAAATCTCAACAAGTGTTTTCTCCTCTCCCATAGTAATGGTGAAGAAAAAGGATAGATCTTGGAGAACGTGCGTATGTGCGTTGACTATAAGAAACTTAATCAGATGACAGTGAAAGATAAGTTCTCTATGCCAATCATTGAAGAACTTCTAGATGAGTTAGGGGTGCCAGATTTTTTTCTAAACTGGACCTTAGGTCAGGCTACCACCAGATTAAAATGTGGAAGCCTGATATTCATAAAACTACTTTTAGGACTCCCATGAAAGTCACTATGAGTTTTTAGTTATGCCATTCGGCTTGACTAATGCCCATCCACCTCCCAAGGGTAAATAAACAAAATTTTTAAAAGGCTATTAAAAAGTCAATGTTGATAATTTTTTATGACATTTTAATATATTATGTTGATTGGGAGTCCGATTTGCATCAATTACAAGAGGTTTTGCAAATTTTGAGGGAGAATCAATTATTTGCAAAACTTAGCAAATGTTATTTTGGAGCTACACAAGTTGATTATATGGGATATGTGATAGCTGAAGGATCTATAGTCGTGGACCAGAACAAGGTTAGAAGTATTATGGAGTGGCCTTTCCCAAAAACAGTGAAGAAACTGAAGGGTTTCTTAGGACTCTCAAGGTATTACAGACGATTCAATTAAGAGTATGGTATTGTGGCTAAACCTCTAACTGATTTGCTCAAAAAGGGAGGATAAAAGTGGTTTGAAGAAGAGGAGGCTACTTTCCAAAAACTAAAAACAACAATTTGTTCTGCCCCTGTATTAACCCTTCCTGATTTGAGTGAAGAGTTTATTATTGAAGCAAATGCATCAAAATTGGAAGTTGGAGTTGTTTTGGTTCAGAAAGGGAAACCTTTAGCTTTCTTCAGTAGAGGATTAGGAGTGAGACACCAAGGGTTGTCTATGTATGAAAAAGAAATGCTGGCAATGTTTTTAGCTGTGAAAAAGTGGTTCTCATACTTGATTGGGAGACACTTTAAAATCAAGACCGATCACCAAAGCTTGATGACTAAAAACCAAGCAATTATAGCATCTCAGCAAAAATGGGTCATGAAAATAATAAGGTATGATTTTGAAGTAGGTTATAAGAAGGGAACAAACAATGTGGTTGCTGACAGCTTGTCATGGAGACCTTTGGAGACTTAATGCCTTACACTGACAGTTAGCAAAGTATCCACTAACACTATAAGCAGTGTGGCATCTACTTAGACTAATGATGATAAGCTAAAAAATATAGTTAAAGAATTGGAGAAGGAAACGGGGAAGAACTCTAAGTACAAGTGGGCTATTAGATTTCTTCCATAATAGCGCTATAGAAGGACATTTTGGTTCTCATGTGACTACTAAGAGGATTGCTGACACCTTCTACTAAAAAGGTTTGAGGAAGGATATGAAGAAGAAGGTTAGAGAATGTCAGGGGTACCAAAGGAACAAGGATGAATTGATTTATCCTAGAAAACCTCTAACCTCTTCTTATACCAGGCAGTGTGTGGTCTTTAGTTGAAATGGACTTTATGAAAGGCTTACCAATGTCCAAGAAGAAAGATACAGTACTAGTAGTAGTGGACAGACTGGTCAAATATGGTCACTTCATTGCACTGAGTCATCCCTTTGCTGCAAAAGATGTGGCTTAAGTGCTTTTAGAAAATGTTTTCAAGCTGTATGATCTGCCCAGTAATATCATTTGTGACAGAGACATAATTTTTATGAGCACTTTTTGGCAAGAATTGTTTAAAAATTTGAGAGTGAGTATTAACCCATTCACTGGTTACCACCCTAAAATAGATGGGCAGACAGAGAGATTGAATAAGTGTATAAAAACCTACCTAAGGTGCATGACAAGAGAAAAGCCAAAAGAGTAGATTCAATGGTTGCATTTGACAAAATGATGGCATAACATTTCCTTTCACTCAGTAATTCAATCAACACCATAACAAGCCCTGTATGGTCAGGCTCCTCCTACTCACTTGCCTTATGTAGCTGGAGATTCAAGGATGGCTCATGTTGATAGAACCCTCCAACACAGAGAAGCAGCTTTGAAAATGCTTAAATTTCATTTGATGAAAGCTCAGGAGAGAATTAAACAACAAGCATGCAAAAGAAGGACAAAGTGTGAATTTGAGATTAAGGAGTGGGTATATTTGAAGCTGCAACCCTACATACAACAATCAATGAAACAAAAAAGCTTTCAAAAATTAGCTCCCAAATAATTTAGATCGTTTCTCATTAAGGCTAAGGTGTGAAAAGTGGCTTATGAGTTGCAGTTATCCAGAGAGTCCGAAGTCCATCCTGTTTTTCATGATTCACAATTGAAGAAGCATATTGGTAGTGATCCTTGCCAACAAGATTTGCCTGTAATTGGTCATGATGGTGAAATTAGTAAAGAGCCTGTGAAGATTTTGGACAGAAAAATTGGGAGGAGAGAAAATAGGGTTGTCACTGAAATTTTTGTTGAATGAATAAACTCCTTTTTCTGAAGATGCCACTTGAGAGGTGTTGCACAATCGAAGACCCAATTTCCCGACTTCAATCCTTGAGGTCAAGAATTTTGTTTAAGGGAAAGCATTGTAAAAGCTTGAATCAGTTTGTAGAAAAAGAGCCATTGAAGTCTGTTATTTTTTAATTTAAATAATTATTTTATTAGTTGTTAATGGTGTTTAACGAAACAGTGTGTTTCATTGTAGTCTGAGTCTGAGAAAACGCTGTCGTGTTGGTTGGGTTAGGGCTATTTGTTTTGAGTCTTATCTTTTTTTTCTTTCAAGAAATAAGATATCTGTTTTATGGTTCTCTGAGTTACAGAAAAAACTTCTAAGGTCTACCTTTGCTTGATTTATTTTTTTGTTATTTCCTTTTAGTTCGATTTACAGTCTCACAGAGTAAATTTTATCGTACAAAATCTCTAATTCCCATATTTATTTAAGTCCCAATTATGTCTACAACAGAAAATAGCATATAAGTAATCTCAAAATGTTTATAAAAGAGAGGTAAATTTTATAAGTTTCATATAAAATAAATTAGAAAAGTGAAATTGAACATAAAAAAGTATATCTTGTGCTTGTGGAAATGGGGAGGAGAGAACCAAAGAAGAGTTTGTCAATAGTAAAGCGTGGGGTGAGATAGGACAAAGGCAGCGAAATCAGAGTTAGGGATGTGCAAAACTAGATTCGGTTAACTATTAATAAATTATTTCGATTAACTAGTAAGCTCGGATTATCCAATTTTTGAACATAAATTGTAATCATTCAACCAGTTAATCGTTTATTCGATTAACTGAAAAATTCAGTTTGGTTCGGTTCGTGTTACAGTTTTCTATTTTTTTATTAAAAATATAGATTTTAATAAAATATTAGAAAAATATATATACTTTTAAAAACCGACTGGTGATATTAGTATTTTTTATACTAGCAAGTTAAACACTTAAACTTCATAAAATGAAATTGTGGTTTTAATTTAGGAGAATGAGAAAATAAAATAAAATCTGAGTTTTAATATAAAATATTAAAATGCCATATAATATAATAATATATATTATATAACCGGTCGGTTCGGGTACCCGGTTTGTCTTAAAATCGTAAATCGTAATCGAACCTGTTTTATTTTAAAAAACAAAAATCTGAATCGAAATTGAATTTTTCGATTGGATTAACTATTTTTTATATTTGATTTTTTCAAATTTTAGAATTATTTTCGATTTTTTTGCACACCCCTAACCAGAGTAGCCATTGTCTCAAAGGTAGATAATTTGCATCAGATTTCTGGTGAAAATAAAAAAAATGTTTTTATATAACTTATTGTACATATTGGTAACTGAAGTTAGCAATTTTTTAAAATTAGTAATATTCGTTATGAATATTTATTTTTTGATATTTATTATGATTAGAATTTTATCTACTAAACAAGGGTATGGTGTATTTAAAATTTTATATGATAATTTTTATGCTCATAAATATAAATTTTGGTATATTTACTCTCTCCTCGTCATTCTTCTTTTCCTTTATTTATAACAATATTTATTTTTTAAAAATACTTAATTTTTAATCTGAAATATATTGAATTTAAAAATAAACTTTATCATAGTGGTAATGGTTCTCATATTGACAATATAATTTGATTTTTTTTTCAAATTCAAATACCAATCTGTAGAATATGCTTTCACAAAATTAAGTAGCTTGAGTTTTATTAATTTAATCTTGTTATTTAGAATTAAATATAAATTATTTACTATTCAAGGTATATAATAATAATAATAATAATAATAATATCGTTTAGCCAATAAATATTTAATACGATATGAATACTGTTTATTTATAAATTAATAAACAATAAAGGATAAAAGTATTTTCGTTGGTTTCGTACTTCTATAGATAGTGGTATTTATTTACAATCATCCCGCTTGCCCAACAAGCAATCTCGGAAAAACCCAAAACAAAGCATTCCAAAGCATTCCGAATTTTGTCAGATATCGTGACAATGAGCGACGGAGAAGACGCCATTCGTCGCCGAAATGCAATTGCTGAGTATAGGAAGAAACTCCTTCAACACAAAGAGTACGAATCCAGGGTTCGAGCAGGTTTCCTCCCATCTCATCACTTAATCGCCATCATCTAATCCAATGTCCAACCATTTGAATCATTGTTTCGCTACCTCCCACTTTAGAAAACTTTAGCATTTAGGGTTTTCCTTTTGCCGTTTTGGTTTTCTGTCGGTTCTATCAACTTCTTTTCTTGCTTAAAGCGATTTTCTGATATGCTGCTTTAAGCTTTGAATCCTGCAATAGATAATTACTTTGTTTTCAATTCAAATTATCCTTTGCAATGTATTCTCTACATGGGCTGGAATTGGCTTTGAATGCCGCTTTAAGTTATTTTGTTGGGGCTTTTGAGAAAATAAAAAGAGAAATTTGAAACAAAGAAAAAAATTGCAGTTATTAGTTTAAAGACCAAATCTTTACCTCTCTGAAAAATCTTATGCTTATGTTAGATGGGGTTTTTTCACATGTAGTTATACTCATGAATGTTTAGGTAGGGAGAGTCTGAGAGCTGCTAAGAAGGAATTCAACAAAACAGAAGATGATTTGAAGTCTCTTCAGAGTGTTGGCCAGATCATTGGAGAAGTTCTTAGGCCTCTTGATAATGAACGCTGTAAGCTTGCAACTATACTTCAAACCGCTATAGTTGATGTTTGCTAATTACATTTTAAGTGGATAAGCATCTTCTGAGCTTGCGTTACAGACTTTTAAACTCTGTTTCTGTGTTGGCTCATTTTTTGTGGGGATTGATCAATGATAATAGCTATAAACTTGGATGTTGTATGAATTTTCAGTGATTGTTAAAGCAAGCAGTGGTCCTCGCTATGTTGTTGGTTGCCGCAGCAAAGTTGATAAAGAGAAACTGACCTCAGGAACTAGAGTGGTTCTTGACATGACAACACTTACAATCATGCGGGCTCTTCCTCGTGAAGTACGTAATTAGCGTCCGAATTAATTCATATAAATGCAAGTATTCTTTGGAGATGTTTGATACCATGTTGCATCTTTGGATAACAGGTTGATCCAGTTGTGTACAACATGTTGCATGAAGATCCTGGTAATATTAGCTACTCAGCTGTTGGGGGTTTGTCTGATCAAATTCGAGAGCTGAGGGAATCAATTGAGCTCCCTCTCATGAATCCTGAGCTTTTCCTTAGAGTTGGGATTAAACCTCCAAAGGTGATTATTGTTTCATGTTTCCTCCCTCTCCCAATTCTGGAATTATAAAGGAACGTTCTTACGCGTATGGTGATGGGTGAAGCACGCTGTTGTGAACTGATTTTTGTTATCTCTAAAATATTTTGTCTTCATTGCAGGGCGTCCTCCTTTATGGGCCTCCCGGTACCGGCAAGACGTTGTTAGCTAGAGCAATAGCAAGTAATATTGATGCCAACTTCTTGAAGGTCTGTTTCTTTTATACCAGATCTCTTACCTTTGTGATTTTTCTCTGGCATGTTAACTCATAACTGAATGAATGCATTTCAACCAATACAGGTTGTTTCAAGTGCAATAATTGACAAATATATAGGAGAGAGTGCCAGACTGATACGAGAAATGTTTGGATATGCACGTGATCACCAAGTGAGAGCCTGGAGTTAATGAATGTTTCCTCTGTCCTTTGTATCCCTTAACATCACTTTTTATGTTTGTTTCTTTTTATTCAGCCTTGCATCATCTTTATGGATGAGATTGATGCTATTGGTGGACGCCGTTTCAGTGAGGGAACAAGTGCTGACCGTGAAATACAGAGAACGCTGATGGAGTTACTTAATCAGCTTGATGGATTTGATCAGCTTGGGAAGGTCCATTATCTTGTTCAATAATCAATAATGTAGTTCAAGTTTTTTACTAAAATCAAATCGTCTTGCACTTTCAACCTACATCTCTACATGCCATAGTTAAGTTGTTCACTTTTTATTATTTTCCTCACAAAGGTAGCTTGTTTACCGCTATTGTACTTCTAGGTGCCTTCAATTAAAGCTTTATCCGGTTCAAGACTTTAATTCATTGCTTTTCCTCTGGAACTAAAATTTCTCTCAATGCAATCCTTAATTGTTGCCCCTAGTATGCAGATTTTCTTTACATCCTTTGAAGTGTGGGAAAATCATGAAAAACTTAAATTGTTTCATGTAGGTTAAAATGATCATGGCTACAAACCGACCTGACGTTCTTGACCCTGCACTTCTTCGTCCTGGACGTTTAGACAGAAAGATAGAGATTCCATTGCCAAATGAGCAATCGAGAATGGAAATCCTCAAGATTCACGCTGCTGGCATAGCCAAGCATGGTGAAATTGACTATGAAGCTGTTGTTAAACTTGCTGAGGTAAGTCAAAGGTGGCTTGTTTCTGTTTCATGCTTGTAATCCCCATTGCTAAATATAATCTTATCCCACTGTTGCTTCAGGGCTTTAATGGTGCTGATCTGCGAAATGTTTGCACGGAAGCTGGAATGTCAGCAATTCGTGCTGAACGCGATTATGTCATCCATGAAGATTTCATGAAGGTAGGACATTGAAACTGGAAAGACTTGTTTCTTTTATTTGGCATAGCATTAGAATTGGGGGGAAAAGAAGTTTGGATCACAAGTGATGATGTGCTCACTTCTATCTCTTTCTGATGAAATTGCAGGCAGTAAGAAAATTGAATGAAGCGAAGAAACTGGAATCAAGTGCACACTACAGTGCCGATTTTGGCAAAGAATAGAGCCTTTTCTGTTCTTCCTTAAGCTTTCAAAACAAAAGGGATGAACACAATGCCCAATGGCGATGAGACAATTCTATCAGGGAGCCTTTGCATGTTATAGGAAATTGAATTATGAACTCTAGATCATGGAACAATTTTTTTTTATCACTAGTTGAGGTTGCTAAATTATTTCTGTTTGTCAAAGGTTGGTGTATGTGTTTTTCGTTTCTAACTTTCAACCACCATTGATGGGTCTTAATTTCGATTTTATTATTTGTCAATTGGGGCTCTAATCTTCAACTTTAGTAGCTGCGGATTGTTTCTTTCCATAAATAGCATCCCAGTTTACATAAAAATTTGGGGCCGATTTCACTCTAAATCAAATCTTGCTTTTTAATGTTTTGGGTTTTCTAATCTGCTAATGAATTTCGTGAAGATTTGTGTATAGAAATATTTTCCCTTTTCAAGTTGCAACAATGGAAGAGATAATCTTTCATACTTACTAGAATATGTACTACTCTCTTTGTTTTGGAGAATTATATTAATACATTATCGTTAACAGATAACAATGGAAGAGATCTATTAAAAAAAAACAATGGGAGAGATTATCTCGATAGTACACATAAAGAAGAAAAGTGTAACAATTAAATTTTATTCAAAACAAGTTCTTATTATTTTTTTATTAACCACTCTTGCAACAGATTTCTTCTGAGTATAATGTTGTGATGCCAATTTTTTTTTTGAAAAATTGAAATTATATATTTAAAATTACAATAAAAGTTTACACCTTAGTAAAATAAAACACCTAAATCCAAAACTAGCGTCTCGAGATCAAAAGAGAATCATACAAAAAAAAGCTTTGAACCTAACCCAAAGACTCGAAATAAAAAAAAAGATACAAACATCACCAAAACCGACGATGATAGGTAAAACCATCAACAAACAACATAAAAATGCATATTACAATGGAGGTACGTTGACAATAAGGTCATTATCACAACTCAATCGCGAATAAGGAACGGTAGAAGTAATTGTGTATCCAAATCTAGTTCGATGGTCCGAGACATGAAAATCAGCAGCATAATGAAAGGAGCGCCATTGTGATCAGTCGTGGCGTCGTCAGATCCAACCCTAATAGAAAATTAAAAACAAAAAAAAGCGGGCTAAAAGAAAGAGAAAAACGTATCAAAAGATAAAAGTAAAATCGTGCCACAAGAGCAGAATAATTTATTGAAAACTGAAAAATAAAAAAACGAAAAGATAGATCTTGGCGGTCGACGACCAATATTAAAATTGGTGCTGTTGTCGGTGTTTAAAAGAAAAGAGAAACAAAAAATAAAAAGATCTATAGTTGAGAGAAAAAATTAGTGAGCAGCTGTGATACCAAAAAAATTTAGTATAAAAATTTGTGTTTTCAAATTAGGAAAAAGATTCCGTTCTCTAATTTGATAGTTTTAATTAATGTAATTTAATTATATTGTTTCTATATTATTTGATTTATGATCGAAATTTTAAATTTAAATAATAAATTGATCAAATCAAAGTACATGGACTAAATCCACGACTTATTCGCATATAGGTACTAATCATAGAAATTGACCAATATAGATTGATGTATTTGTTGTCCTTTTTGGGCTTCGGCTGAACCAGTTAGGATAATCTTCAAGGTGTTGAGCCCGTTAATGGCGACAAACCCAATTAACCGGCGGTGTTGTGGAGGAAACATTCTTCTACAATCGTTACCGGGTAATCTCAACTCTCAAGTCTGTTGTCTCTCTAAGTCCTAGCTACTAAGCCGATTTAGCTTGTATTTGAGACTTTGAGTGATTGAATCTTTATTGCTGAAGCCATATATTCTCGAGATGGAGATATGTCAATTATCAGAGCGTTTTTTCTCGGCCATTCCCCTTCAATTCAACAATCGTTTAAGAAAATCAGCTAGAACCCCGAAGTTTTTTGTTTGTTCGAATAGGGTTAGCTGTTTCCAAACGGGAAATTCAGGCCATGATTCTCGGAATCGGATGTTTATTCTTGGCATGGGTTTTGTCGGACAATTCTTTGCTCAGGAGCTCCTGAATGATGGCTGGTAAGATTGCCCAGCTATCCATTTCTTATTAGTTTATTAAATTTATAAAGAATTTTATTGGCATTTGTTCATTTCTGTGCCTTTTTATTGTAGGGTTGTCTCTGGGACTTGCACAAGCATGAAAAAGAGAAACGAACTCGAGCAAAGAGGATTCAATGTCATCCTTTTTGATGCAAACCAGCCCGAGTAAGTTTTAGATTTTATTTATTTTTACCACCAAACTTGTCTGTGTATTGCACATTGAATTGCTTATGTGAACAAATAATGTTCTTGGCAATAAGATTTTAAATGGTTTTTGGTTTGATTCATGTTTTATGCTCTACAGGATGAATACCATGAATTCATTGAAATCCTGTACACATCTTCTGGTCTCAATTCCTCCTGTTATGGGTATTGGTGATCCGGTATGATGAGAATGTTACCCCTTCTTTCAGGTTTCTGTTCCTACTATATTCGATCAGCTTTGGCCGATATGCCCATTTCTTTGAGGTTTTTGATTTGGCATATATCTTCTTTGGTTGATTTTATAGATGCTTCAACATGGAGAACTTCTAAGAAGTACACTGATGGACAGCAATCTTCAGTGGCTCTGTTATCTGTCCTCAACTAGTATGCCTTTCATCATTTATGCCGTTTTACTGAATCTAGCATGCATAAATTCTTGAATACTACAAAGATACTTAGTTTATCTGCAATAGATCTATGTCGTCTTAATGTTCTGCTTCTAGACAGTATTGTGTTCATAAATTATTCTATGACTTGTTAAAAGAGGGGATTCGGGTATCACAACCTCGTTATGTTTACCCAAACTTATATCCGACATGGAAATCCACTTTGATCTTAACAGGTGTCTATGGAGATTGCGGTGGGGCATGTGTGGACGAGGAGTAAGACCAGTACTATACCTATATAGACTAGTGTTTTAGAAATTACTCCCCATCAGGAGTCACTAATTTCCTGCATTACATCATGGCAGTTATCCTGCAAGCCCTACAAATGAAATGGCTAAATTGAGGTTAGCTGCAGAGCAAGGATGGTTGAAGGTAGCCCAGGATGTTGGGATCAAGGCACATGTATTCCGACTTGGAGGTATCTATGGCCCTGGTAGAAGGTTGTGATTGATAATTTTCATAATCAGTTGTTTGATGATTAGAATCACCAGTTAGTAAGGAATTCACATGTTAGTTTCTTAGGTAAATTTTGGCCTTTGTGGTTCATGATTGTATGACCTAGCTATATAAATTAACTCCACCTTTGCATGTTAATGCTATGGCTATCTGCTGATTCATTATATGTTGTTTTAATTCAATTTTTTAGAAGTACCCATGCTAGAACCCATATCTGACATATATTAGGACGTGTTTTATGGGGATCTGACCATCCAAAACTTGGAAGAAAAAAAATCAAACATATCTGCTTCTTTGCTTGCAGTGCCGTTGACACGATAATTAAGCAGGAACCTTTATCAGAATCCCAGAAACGGAGAGTGTCTAAACAATTCACATCCAGAGTTCATGTTGCAGACATTTCTCAGGCTCTTAAGGCCAGCATTCACATACAACTCTCCAGGTATGCTTGATTATCAGCTGCAATTAGGTTTGCTGCTGCATTTTTAACTGAATAAATATCAATTGAAGTTCATTTAATCAACTGTAATCGATTTCATGATTCAGGAGAATTTACAATATCGTAGATGATGATCCAGCATCTCGGAAAGAGGTATTTTCTTATGCATTGGACTTGGTTGAGAAAAGGTGGCCTTCTCTAACTAAGGAAATCACTTCTCATGAGAGAGATGAACCATTTGGTCAGATAGCAAGTTTAAGAGGTGAGAAGCAAGTTTCTAATGCACTTATGAAAAAGGAACTAGCTTTGCAGCTTCTTTATCCGAGTTATAAGTCTGGATTACAGAGCATAATTGACCAAATGGCGAACCCGTTTTAGCTATTCTCACCATTTGGTTAGGAAGAACTTAATGCCTGCAATTCACTAATGTTTGGACCCTTTAAGGTATTTGCGTCCTTTATTGACTCGTTGAGCTTTGGATGCATTTCTATTCTCTATGTGCTATTCACGCTCTCTCATTAATTGATTTAACCAAGTTTGCACTACATCAATAAACAGAATGAATACAATGATTATAGACAAATTTAATAAAAGGTATGCATTCGTCCCAAGACTTTAATTTTTTAAATATTCTGCCTAAACATAATCTCTAAGCAACTTGGTCTACTAGTACAAACATTCAGTTATGTAAAATATTTTTTTAGATTAAGTACAGTTATGTAAATTAAAATCATTGTTATTGTTTTAAACATATGCTTGCATTTTCCCTGTGCTTACGGATGACCAAATTTTCCATTTGCTTCCATGTGTCTTAAAGCATTGTTCAAGGCTGATTCCAAACACAGTAGTGCAGGTTGTGGTCAAACGGTATGCTTGGTTATTGTTGTTGTACTGTAAGATTTAGGATTTCATGCCTTACTGGAGGTGGTACCGAATGACTGAATCTTGCTTCATTGACTATACTAACCAAGCGACTGCTGCCACGGACAAAGAACTAGGTTGAAAGGCAAAGGACAGTGGAATTCTTAGAACTGATTTTCCCTATGTCAACGACCAAAGGTGTTAGTTTGTTCCAGATCAGATGAAATCTACAAAGAAGTAGCTTGCTTGCTTTCTAGAAATCAAGAAAACAACTTCAATTCATAGGACATTGAACTCTGAAAACCCCAGTGCTTAATCAACTAACTCAACCTCAATAGAACAATTGCTATTTGCTTGTCCTCGATATGTCTGCATCAACAACATCAAACACAAATACAAAAAAGTGAATTTACCTGATGGAAGAAGGGTCAATCATAGTTTCATCCATTTGTTCCTGGAAAAGTCAGTGTCTTTTTAATGGTTCTCAATTTCAAAAGGACTCTACTTGATCTGAAAGAGTACCTGAGCAAGAGCCTAATGTCTGTTTTTATCTCCATGCTGACATTGGTACAGTGCCAATCAACTGTATGAAGCTTCATAGCGCAATATATATATATATATATATATATATATTATTTTGCCTTGCATGCTTTTGCATGGAAATGTGACCGGTAACCGAAGAATCTGATGGTCTCACAGCAAATCAACTCTTCCATGATGCCATTGTTTACTTGGGAGAAAAGCTTTCATCGTCGACGCCGAGGATCAAAGTTAACAAGCCCGAACGTGATCAGCGACAATAATCAAGAACTAATCAATCATCAATGTGTTCAAAGGTGTGAAGTCGAAGTGGGCGTTGTTAACTTTGATCATCGACTAGTTCTTGATTCTTGCGCTGATCACTTGCAATCCCTTCTCTTTTTCAGGCTTAACATTGATCCTTGGCATCGACTATGAAAGATTTTCACCCAAGTAAACGATGGCGGCAAGGAAGAGATGATCATCAGTGAGACCGTCGTATTCTTCGATGACAAGCAGGCTGAGAAGATAAAGAGGATGAAATCTTTTGAAGGTGTAGAAAGAGGATGGTTGAAACTTGTTTTTCTGTAGAATAGTCAATTTTCGGGGTTTTAGTTTTAGATGGGTTGGAAAAAAAAAGAGTATTAGTACAGCACTTAAGTAGGCTTGTTTCCTGGCCGCGTAGTGAAATCCAGCATCTTAAATTAAGCAAACGATTTGGAGAATCAAAATGCTAAAAGGAAACCCCGAAATAATTTTCTGAATGATGGGCCCAAAATGTTATACCTTCACTCTGCATCTTTGGTGTTCATGGGCTACCTAAGCATACATCTCATCATCGATCACACTAGATTTTAGTTTTATTATTATTATTCGCCCATTTTTTACAATAATTTATTATTATTTAACATAAAAAAATTAATATTCCATTTTTATACTTAAATTTAAATAAAATATATTTTGATTAATAAACGACTAACATCCACAATTTGAATGAGCGAAAATATTCTATGGAAATGATTTTAAAAAATTATGATGTGACAAAATCTATTTTTTTGATATTTTAACAATTTCATAACTAAAGCAATATGATATGAATTAATGGATCAATGCAATTATGTTTTGTATTTGATATAGATGAATATATATTGATGTCCTCTCTAATCTCATTTTTCTCGTTTGTAAGAAATAAAGTTGAAATAAATAATTATGGAAAATAAACAAAAATAATAATTGGATCATATGATAGCTAGTGAACAGTGAAATAGAAATCGAGGTGACGATTTTTGGTTGGAGACAAGGATATTGTTGTTCCTGTGGATAAATTATAATATGGCTAAAGGGGTACTTTTGCCTCTGAGTTCGACCCAAAAATGCAATTTCGTCCCTCGCCGAAAAGTGCACTCAATGTGGCCCTCCAGTTCATGAAATCGATCAAATTGACCCTTTGACCGACGTTGACTGTTACGGTGCTGACGTGACAGTTAACGGTAATGACGTGGCAATCTATGATGCTGACGTGACGGTCAACGATGCTGACGTGGCAGTAAACGTGGGATGATGACGTGGCGGGAAGGGCTGAATTGATTATTTTAACTAAATTCGAGGGCATAATTGATTTTTTCCCCCTGAGTTTAGGGGCATAATTGATTTTAATTAAAAGTTCGATAAATTATTTAATATTTAAGTTGAAAAATAAGAATTTATGAAATTATTAAAATTTTAAAATATTAAACCTAGATAAATAAATTTATTAAGGGAGAATAATTAAAAAAACAAAGTGAAGACTCTCAAAATATTCTTCAATTTATTCTATAAAAATTCATAAAGTTAATAAAAATAAATAAAATATTTTAAAAGTTACTGAAAATAAAAATTATATAAAAAATTAAAATATATTATGAATTAAAAAAGATAAAATTTAATCTAAAAACTTAATAATTTTTTATATAAATTATTAAAAAATTAAACACTTTTATCGAAAAAAAATTCGACTTCGTCATTTTGAGTATTACTATTCGTTAGATTTTTTTAGTGGAATCAACATTGTACTAGAGTAACAATAGAATTCAATTTTTTCCCGCTTTTTTACATCAAATTGATGCTCATTAATATTTGATGTACATAAATGAAAGAAAATTTTTGCTTTATTAATACTTTAATATAAGGATGTCTCAATTGAAAATATGTTCAAGAAACATTAGTACGCGTAGCATAACGAGAAACAATCGAAAGTTTCTCTAATGGTTTATAAATATTTTTTAATTTTTTATATTTATAACTTTAATGTTTTTACTTATATTTAATTCATTATGGTGTTTTTATTTTTTTAATATTTTATGAATATTTAAATATTAATAGTTTTTATTTTTTAGCTTAGAGATTAAATAACTTATCGAGCTTTTAATTTTGCCCCTAAACCCAAGAAAAAAATCAATTATGCCCTTGAATTCGGTTAAAATAATCAATTCAGCCCCTCCTGCCACGTCATCATCCCAAGTGTACTGCCACGTCAGCATCGTTGACCATCACGTCAGCATCATGGACTGCCACGTCATCACCGTTAACTGCCACATCAGCACCGTAACGGTCAACGTCGGTCAAAGGGTCAATTTGATCGATTTCATGGACTGGAATGTCACATTGAGTGCACTTTTCGATGAGGGGCGAAATTACATTTTTGGGTCGAACTCAGGGGCAAAAGTACCCCTTTAGCCTTATAATATTATATTATGGTGGCAACTTGCACTTTTCACTTTTTCATATTATAATTGCATGACATATCGTTACTGTTACTACTATCACGACATGAAAGCAATTACTGGTCTTTGAATAATAATAATAACAATAGGCCTGCTTTATTCATTAAACATAAATTTCTATATTTATACAATTATAAAAATAGAACCCAGCAGTCGAGTTTCTTTCAACTATTTCTCTCATTTATTTTGAGTGTAACTATTAGCGAAGTTTTTTTGGTTGTCTTTTCTATTTTTAAAGTTTTATTCTGAATAATTTGTATCGATCTACGTGACATATTTAGTTTTGGTGTGAATTTTTTAGCAAAAATTTTCTACATACACAACATTTCAAACTCGAGACATTAGTTAAGTGATACATGTTGGAATAGGAAGAGTCACATCTCACATTGAGTGAGAAAATACCAAGGCAAAGGTATTTATAATGACCATTCTCCCTTTTATTGTTGAGTAATAGAGAACAAAAGGTAATCTTGTGTGCCACTGTTGTCATTGTTTGAGTTTTATAAGATAAAATTTCTACTCTGTTTATATTTTTGGACGATTTTAACCCCATATATAGCCATCTCAGCTTCCCAACTCACTCTCACTCACTCACCAGTTTTCTCTCAAATCTCTCTGAGAATTTGCAAGATCAAAAGAGCAATATTGTCGCAGTTCACTCCGAGTTCGGGTGTATGGATCATCGGAGCGGTCGTGTTAACCCCGGGGGACAATTCGTCTATCGCAGCGATTACACACATCAGACGAATTTGTTTTTAAGGCAGTGATTTTAACCACGACACAATTTCTTTATTTTTATTCGTTGAATTTATTTTTCACAACCAGTACTAACAGTGTGATTTTGCAGTATATTTTCCAACAATACCAAGCTGCTTACCACTTGGACCAACCCTCGTTGGTAAAGTTTTTAGTATTGTGGTTTGATTTTATTTTTATTTTTTTTGCTTTTGATTTTAAATAGTGATCTATTTAATTTGAATTCTTCACACATTTTGTTGTATTTGTTTGTTTGTCTTTGTGACATAATTTTTTATTTAATTTTGTAGTAACTTTTTGGTTGTGTAACAATTACCATGAAGGTCGACGGTGTAGTACAACTACATTTCTTTTTGTAGTTATTTGTCGGTACAATTAGAACTGTTAGTGAAACAATTTGTTAGGTTTAATTTTTTTCTATCTTCACCCCTATATTAATATAAGGTCTAATTGAAAGATAATGATGTAATCAAAGGAAGGTTTAAAACTTTTTTTCTTTATACCTTTTGAGTTTGGATGAATTATTTTTTTCTTCATGAGTTTTCTTAATAAATTTAGTCTCAAGATTTTCTTGGTGGTTTATACTGAGTTGTATTTGTTGTAATTTTTACTTTTATTTTAAATGATTTAATTTTTTTCTTCATAAATTTTCTTGAGGGATTTGGTCATATTAGAGTGAGTTGTACCTATTGCATTTTTTACTTTTAATGGAACTCAAGTTCATATTTTTATTAAAATAAATAACCTACTTTTTCATCTCATTAAATAAATAAATAACAAGGGATTTTCCAATTTCTAATAGGACATTTTCACAAAATTGGAAATTTTACACAAAATAGAAACCCTAAAAATATTTATTTATATAGCTGAAAATGGTACTAACAGGATATATACATTATTAGAGAAAGAGAGAAAAAGATAGAGGGGGAGGGAGAGAGGGGGGAGGGAGAGAGAGATGTTTCGACAAAGTCGCCGACAAAAAAAGAGCTGCTTCAAAAGATCGATTAACAACTATCGAGGACAAGATAGACCGACTCGAGACCGACGTAAAAGAGACGGTAGAGTCCTTCGATGTTGTTAACGACCGTCTCGAAGAGCTAGAAGCCAAATTCGTTTCCAAAGATAAAGTCAAGGAAAAGGTTCAAAATCTTCTCGATTCAGCTTACGAGAAATTGAACTAACAAGATGTTTTCTTTCAAGTTGTGATGGAGGCAATGGGAGGGGAGTTGTTGGGGGAAATTGGAAAGCTCAATGTCGAGCTGTCCCTCTACAAGAATGACGTGTTAATCGGCATGGTGGGAAAAACAATTGATGCCAAGCCCAAGATCGATGTGCCAAAATTGAAGGAGTTAGGAGGGACAAGGGACGCCCAAGAAGTGGACAACTTCGTTTGGGGGTTGGATCAATACTTCCAACTCACGGGCATCAAAGATGAGAGAACAAAGGTAAACACCGCCTCTTTTTACTTGGTTGATGCCGCACTCCTATGGTAGCGACACAAGTGTTCTCAGTCAAGAGATGGAACAATTCCCATCAGAACATGGAAGGAATTCCAATTTGAATTCAAATAGCATTTTTATCCAAAGAATGCTCAAGAAGAAGCCCGGGAGAAGCTTCACCAACTAAAGCACGACAACTCGATTCGAGAGTATGTCAACAAGTTCACGAAACTTAGGCTTCAAATCCAGGGTATGAGCGAAGCTGACGCCCTCTTTACCTTCAAAAACGGTTTACAACGTTGGGAAAAGATGAAATTACATCGAGCCGAGGTCCAAGACCTCTCCAAAGCATTGGACTTGGCCGACTCCCTTCCAGACTTTGAATACAAGAAGTCAGACACCCCAAAACAAAAGCCGAAGCACAAAGGCAATGGCGGGAAAGGCAAAGAGGTGCATAACAAGGATGAGACTAAGAAAGCACCTGGCGGAGAATTCAAACTTCGTAAGTCGTAGGAGAAAAATAATAATTTTAGTTGATTCAATTGCGGGGGCATTCACATGAAAAGGGACTGCCCACAACTCTAGAAGGCGGCAGCCATCCAAGAAGAGGATGACGGAGAAGTTGGAGAAGAAGTTCCCAAACTTGGTTATATTATCAGCTCTATGAAAGTTAAGAAAGGTTCGAAGAAAAAAGGTTTGATGTTCGTGGACATCAATATGGAAGGCCAAAAGATGAGCGCATTGGTAGACACCGGGGCCTCAGACTTGTTTCTGTCAGAACAAGCTGCCAAGAAACTTGGCCTTCGCGCCGAGAAGGCATGCAGGTTTATCAAAACCATAAATTCAAAAGAGACTCCGATTGCCGGGGTAGCAAGAGGAGTAAAACTTAGCATTGGCGACTGGTCCGGTAAGGAAACAATCAAGGTGATTCCCCTTGACGATTTTGATGTAGTAATGGGCATTAGCTTCCTCGATCGGATTAATGCGTCCCTTGTGCCATTCGTAAATTGCTTGTGCATACTCGACACAACCCGTCGATGTATGGTCCCACTGAGCCGACAGTCGGGAGTTAAGGCCAATAAAGTGTCGACCATTCAATTCAACAAAGGAATGCATAAGGAAGAATCAACATTCTTAGCGACATTGGTACATGACGAGCCACCCACAACCAAGAGGGTCCCAACCGAGGTAGGACAAGTCCTAGCCAAATTTCAACATGTAATGCCCCTAGAGTTGCCCAAAACTCTTCCGCCAAAACGTGAAGTCGACCATAAGATCGAACTCATACCAAACGCGGTGCCACCAACTTGAGCCCCTTACCGGATGGCCCCGTCCGAGCTTGAAGAGCTACGCAGACAATTGAAGGAACTCCTTGATGCCGGATATATCCGGCCATCCAAGGCGCCCTACGGAGCACTAGTGCTTTTTCAGAGGAAACATGATGGAACACTTCGAATGTGCATCGACTATCTAGCTTTGAACAAGCTCGCCGTGAAGAACAAGTATCCAATACCCTTAATAGCCGACTTGTTCGATCAACTTGGGGATGCAAGGTGGTTCACCAAGTTAGATTTGCGGTCTGGATACTACCAAGTAAGAATTGTCGAAGGTGACGAGCCAAAGACAACTTGTGTAACACGCTATGGTTCGTATGAATACCTTGTGATGCCTTTCGGCCTCACAAATGCTCCCGCCACATTTTGTACCCTCATGAATAAGGTACTACAACCCTTTCTCGATCAATTCGTTGTGATTTACCTTGATGATATCGTATTCTATAGCAAGACCATTGAGGAGCATGTTGAACACCTGTGAAAAGTATTCGAAGCCTTGCGGCAAAACAAGCTATATATCAAAGAAGAGAAGTGCACATTCACACAAGAGGAAGTCCCGTTCCTCGGCCACATCGTAGGAGGCGGCAAGATCCGAGTGGATAGGGCCAAGATACAAGCGATAGTAGATTGAGAGCCACTAACCAAAGTAACCGAATTGAAATCTATAGCAAGACCATTGGGGAGCATGTTGAACACCTGCGATCAATTCGTTGTGGTTTACCTTGATGATATCGTAATCTATAGCAAGACCATTGGGGAGCATGTTGAACACCTGGGAAAAGTATTCGAAGCCTTGCGGCAAAACAAGCTATATGTCAAAGAAGAGAAGTGCACATTCGCACAAGAGGAACGTTCCTCGGCCACATCGTAGGAGGCGGCAAGATCCGAATGGATAGGGCCAAGATACAAGCGATAGTAGATTAGGAGCCACCAGCCAAAGTAACCGAGTTGAAATCCTTTTTAGGGTTAGCCAATTACTATCGAAGGTTTGTCAAAATTACTCTAAAATCGCCACCCCTTGACTGAGTTACTGAAGAAGGACAAGGCGTGGGATTGGAACCAATGCTGCCAAAAAGCCTTTGAAGAATTAAAACACGCCATGGCAAGTGAGCCGGTGCTGGCATTACCGAACCACGCCAAACCCTTTGAAGTTTATACGGATGCATCAGACACAACCATCGGAGGGGTCCTAATGCAAGATGGACATCCCATCACGTACGAAAGCTGGAAGTTGAATGACACCGACAAGAGATACTCGGTTCATGAAAAAGTGATAACCGTAGTGGTTCATTGCTTGCGCACCTAGCAACACCATATATTAGGGTCTAGGTTTGTGGTCTACACAGATAATGTTGCCAATAGTTATTTCCTGGCCCAGAAAAAGTTATCTCCCAAACAAGCCCATTGGCAAGGGTTTCTCGCTAAGTTTGATTTCGACATGGAGTACGAGCCAGGAAAAGTCAACTTAGTCGCTGACGCCCTAAGCCGGAGGTATAACATAGAGCTTGCTAATTTACCAAAGGGACAGTTGCTAGAACGCATCAAGGAAAGGCTAACACACGACCCAACAGCCAAAATGCTCATCAACTTTTCCGAGGAGGGCAAAACCCGAAGGTTTTGGCTCAAAGAGAACTTGCTTTATACACGGGGACAACGTCTCTACATACCCTAGTTCGAGGAACTACGCAAGGAAATCATGAAGGAGTGCCATGATTCCAAGTGGGCTGGACACCCAAAGAGAAACTGGACCCTGGCCTTGGTTACTGAAAACTACTATTGGCCCCGTATGTGCGAGGATATAGAATCTTATGTGAAAACTTGCCTTGTGTGCCAACAAGACAAGATCGAGACGAAGAAACCCGTTGGGCTGTTACAACCAATGCCCATTCCCGAACGACCATGGGAAAGCATATCCATGGACTTCATAGTTGGTTTTCCCAACACTGACGGCCTGTCCAACATAATGGTAGTTGTTGACAGGTTTTCAAAATACAGAACATTTATTCCAGCATCAAAAGTATGCCCTGCCGATGAGGCAACCCACCTCTTCCTCAAATACGTGGTGAAGTATTGGGGATTGCCGAAGACAATCATCAATGACTGGGACACACGGTTCATAGGCAGATTCTAAACTGAATTATTCGAACTCATGAGATCAAGTTTGAATTTCTCGACAAGCGTCCACCCCCAAACTGATGGACAATCTGAACGGGTGAACGACTTATTGGAGATATATTTGAGACATTACATGAGCATCACACAACGTAATTGGCCAAAGCTACTAGAGGTGGCCCATTTCTCCTACAATTTATAACGAAGTGAGGCGACCAACCAAAGTCCGTTCGAAATCGTGACTGGGCAGCAGCTGCTCACACCCAACACGGTCGTAACCAGGGATGAGGGGCCCAATCCAACAGCACACAAGCTCGCTACGGAGTAGCAAGAACATTATGACTTAGCCCGAGCTTGTCTACACAAGGCGAGAAAACGGACCAAAAAGTGGGCAGATACAAAATGTTCGGATGTAAGCTTCCAAGTTGGAGACTTAGTCCTTGCAAAGCTAACCGGGATCTTGCACAACCCAATAGTGCACAAGGGACTTGTGCGGAGGTACGAGGGACCGTTTAAAGTTGTGAAACGAGTAGGTACAATAACCTACCGATTAGAACTACCAACAACCATCCGAGCTCATTCGATATTCCATGTAAGTTTACTCAAGCCTTTCCATCAAGATGAGTTAGATCCAAAACGAGCCGTGTCACACCAAGCACCAGTCGGAGTGGAAGTCTCCTACGAGAACAAAATTCGGGACATCCAAGCAGAAAGGTCCGTTCGACGACCGGGCCATCGACCGAGACATGAGTATTTTGTCCTGTAGAAAGGACTTCCCGACAGCGAAGGAAGTTGAGAACCAGCCGTAGACCTATGGCAGTTCAAGGATCAAGTGAGCCGATATCACCTTAGCCGAGCGACGAGGGCGTCGCCAGAACCAGTGAGGGAGAATGTCACGAACCGCACCCTAGAGTCCGATCCCGCCACACCCTAGGGGGGCGGCAGCAGCACGCGCCCAGGAACCGAGCAGACCAAGCCTACCGCACCCCAGGGGGTCGACAGTAGCCCACGCACAGAAACCGAGCAGGCTGATCCCGCCACACCTCATAGGCCTGACAGTAGCACGCGCGGAAGGACTGAATGGGTCCAAGCATGGTCCGCACACCACCTTGGGCCTAGCCTCGATGCAAGTCAAGCCTTCATTGGGGTTTAGGGGCCACGAATCTTTTTGGGGCAAGGATTACTAGTCCTTGAAGGAGTAGGATATTAGCTATCCTAGTTAGAGTAGGATTAGGACATATAGGGGGTATTTAAAGAGGCTTACCCTCACCTCATTATTCATTTTTTCTTAGGATTTTCGATTTGTCAGGCTTTGTTAAGCAACAACTTTGTTTTCCCTTCGATTAATAAAAACTCCGGGCGTTTGCTCAAATCTATTTCGCATTCCCTTTTCATCTCGTCATCATTCTGTTTCCGCACAATCTAAGCACCTCAGCTTAGATTGAGAAAGCTTACTTAGGTGCCACAAGCTTCTCGAAGGCTCCTAAGGCCGCACGTCCCGATCCAAGATTCTAAGAACGAGAGGGAGAGAGAGAGAGAGAGTGTGTGTGTGTGTGTGTGTGTGTGTGCAACCCCCTTAGCCCGGCCTAGACGGTTGACCCGAACTACGAAGATTACACGGGGAAAACCAAAGTCAACCCGAAAGTCAACCTTGATTAACGACCCTTTTTTTTCTTTTTAAACTTGTCTAGATGCACATTAACCCTAAGCGTACTCTCAAGGAACACATACGTGTAAAGCACAGCGTTCAAACAATAATAAGGACTCAATTGCACAAATCACAATATTAGGGACCAAAATGTAAATTTTGGTAAATAAAAGGACTTTCAAGATTTTAGTTTTACCAAACCTCAATTAATCATATTCCTCTCTGCCAAATTTCAGCTTAAAAAGACATTTCAAGCTCAAGAAATTGCAATTACAACTTTCAAGACTAAAATGTAAAGCATGCAAAAGCTACCCAATGGTCACCCGTTTCGAAACACTGACACCCGTATAGAAACACCCTTGTCGTACGCCCGTATCGAAACGGTGTTGACCGTTTCGAAGCGCAGGTATGTTCTGAAACTAGTTCAGAAACGGACACCTCCAGTAGTCAAAGTGTTTCGAAACACCTTTAGCCGTTTCGAAACGCCCAGGCCAATTCATGCACCCGTTTCAAAACAGCCAAGGGTGTTTCGATACACTCTGCCCAGAAACAACAGAAAATTCTGGTTTTTCACTTCAAAACACCATCAAACATACTCGGAACCATTCCATAACACATCATCAACAAGATAAGCATTATATCTATCAAATTTCATCAAAGACTAGATACAAATCAAACATTAGACATACCTACTCATTCATCACATCCAACACATGATCTTGCTTAATCAAAGAGCATAGCATATCAACTTATGAAGAAGAAGCTTCAAGTATGGCAAACGATCAACAACAAGGTTCAAACCATAAACCGAACATGGTCAACATACACAATCTCATTACACATCAATATAAAAGACTCTCCCCCATTGCCTTTATTATCTATAGCTATAAACCAAGACATACTTCTCAAGTGGAGCTCTTCTTGAATCCCTCGCTTCTTGCTATCCCAACTTCAAATATCTGCATTGATGGATAAAAAGGAGCGTAAGCACATAATGCTTAGTGAGGAATGCTCAAAACCAAAACACCATCAATGCAACGAATCATAAAACCCTCTTAAATGTAGTTACAATTCAATAAACCAAAGCATTGGTGGAAAACTTCCTTTGAAACAACATTGCTTTAAACCATGCATTGCTCAAAATGAAAACCAACCTTTAACTTTGAAAAGCTAAACAACTCACCCCAAACACATTCTTGCAAATACTATTATTTAAACCTTTCCATGCATGAACACCACATGCAAAGTTAAACTCAAATTCCTTGGAAAACACTTCCACTTCACAACATACTTTCCTCATGCTTGATGATAATTTCAAAGCAAAATACCTTTTGAAAACCATTTGTTCCTTCTAACTATCTCATGCATTCAACAAATGCAAACACATGAACTACAAAAGCAACATTTGCATTACATGCCTTTTCCAACAAGCCTTCACAAGACTTCAATGCACTAAAGAGATTCTAAGCACATATGCACCACTCACAATAGAAGTTATACACTTGCATCATTTCCAAGCATCTCTCACTTCATTGCATTCAAATACATTATGTTGGCTTTCAAGTGATAGTTCACAACCATTTCAACTCAAGACACAATCGGATACGCGGATTACAAGCGTTGTCCCAAACGCTTCATACACACTACCGAACACACAAGGTGGAGTTTACCGGTACAATCACAACCCCTCAACACCCGTGATGGAGTTTAACGGTACAATCACAACCCCTCAACATCATTCATCGGTAGTCGTATAACCCACTAACGAGAGTACGGGACACATAACACAAGATCCACACACGGACTTTTAACCACCGTTGTGACCTTAACAAGATCCACTCACGGACTTTTAACCACCGTTGTGACCTTACCAAAACCCCCACACGGACTTTTAACCACCGTTGTGAGTTTACCAAAATCCTCACACGGACTTTTAACCACCATTGTGAGTTTACCAAGATCCACACACGGACTTTTAACCACCGTTGTGATCTTACCTCTCTCGTTAGGATACTTGGATGGAGTTTACGGTACAATCGCAACCCCTCAACGTCTAAGGCGACTTTATTCACGGTGCACCCAATCCTATAGCCGGCTAACTATATTCGATTTAAGTAACCAAAAACCACTTACATCACTTGCCAATATACATCAAATACCATCATCAATTCACTGTTTTAAAGCATTAAACAAAGCCATTAAACACCATGCATCACCATGCACCACTACCAATTAAACAACATGCCAAAACAAGGATCTCTTACCTTGAGAATCCTTTAACATATAGCTTTCAAAACCAGCATTAAACCATGACTAAATATGCTTAAAACAGTAATTAAAACACAAACACCCCAAGTGCATTTGAAACCAAATCATAGCACAAACCAAGAGAGAAATTCCATTTACTTACTCTTGAGCTTAGCTAAGTTGTTTAGACTTAAACTAAGCTCCCAAAACCTTGTCCAAAATGTTTCAAAGCTGGAAAACTCTTTTCCACTCACCGATAAACAAAACTATGCTAGCCGACAAGCCTTCCAAGCATTCGAAACCTCCAACGCCACCTCTATTGCTTCCGGATCATTCTCCCCTATTTTAAACACATAACAACAGATGATTAATGCATCATCATGCATTAAAATCACCAGCAACACACCTAAACTCGCTGCTTTACATAAATCTAACATTTCGGCTACCAAACACAACCAAAATCACCTCCAAACTCTTCCACAACATAACCCAGCCAAGATCCATCACTTCTAACCATTTTCAAACATCAATTAACATCTAAAATGAACCCAAACTCGTCCTTATACCTCCAGCATTAACAGAACACCAAGATCACCCCAAAAATCACGATTTTCATAAGCAAAAACTTTGGAAAATCAACCTATTCGGGATTGCATTGATTAAACCTCAATTACACATCATTAAACATCCAAAATACATTTAAAATCCATCTCAAAACAGGGCCCAAACAATCACCACGAATTTCTTCAAGATTTCTTCCAAATCTTGAGTTTTAAGCCAAAATCAAGTTCATAACATTAAATCCATTTATAAAACTTCAATTAAGGATTGATAACTTGGGAATTTCAGTAAAGAACTGAGTATTTAGAGGAGAAGAACAACCTTACCTCTAAATGTAGATTTATCCTTGATTAGAGACAATTTTCTTGAAAATCCAATAAGCAAATCAAAAGGATTTGATGTAGAAATGATTAGGAATTAATTGTTGATTGAATCCTCATCAATTGAATTTAAAACCAATGGAAAAGATGTTGGAGAAAAGTGTTTGGATGAGGGAATTTTGAGAGAAAATGAGATGAGAAAGTTTTTAGAAAATTTAGTTATGAAAATCTAAAATATGGTTTTATCTTTTTTCATTTAATTAATTAAATCATTTAAATCTAAGAAAAATCTGGAGAAATCTTTCTTGGGTAAATTAGCTCCTTAAAGATTCAAAGTTTCAATCCTTACAAAACAGTCACCACTGAACTTTTCAAAAATCGCATTTTAGTCACTATTTCGAAATGTTGCACTTCCAAACCTTATTTTGTAAAATTGATTCCACCACTCTCTTATATATATTAAAAGAGGATTTTTAGATATTTTTCCATATTTTAAAGCATCCCGAACTAAGCTTTCCTTAAAACCTCCTTTTATAGTCGAACCGAAAATCAGACCGGTCCGGTTCAGACCCTAAACTTCTAAGCCCAAAATTGGGGTGTTACAGAGAGGGTGAGAGAGGGAGGGAGATATTAAGTGAAGGTGATGGAAGGTTTAATGGTCCCCAAGATTAGATTTTACACACAACATTGATTTGTATTTTGTATTGCATAAAAGGAATAAATAAATAAAGGGAAAACTACACCACTGACCACCAAACAAATTGGGGATACCTATTTGAACCACCGAACTATAAAAAACGTCAATCACATCACCGAACTTATAAAATCAACCTATTTTGATCACCGTTGTTAAAAACATAACAGTGGAGTGACAGAACTGCCACGTGGCAATTGATGGGTATATTTAAAAATTACACATTTGGTCCCTATTATTTACACATTCTTTCAATTTAGTCCTAATTTTCAATTAATAAAATAATAAATAATTTAATTAAGTGGTGACACGTGTCAAGACCTTTGAGGATTTTAATTATTTATATTTAATTTTATTAATTTATTTTCCCCCTCCAATCAGGTGGTGACACGTGTCACCACCAATTTAGAGAAGAAAAATAAATTTTTCTTCACATGCGCTGGGGTGGATTCGAACATGGGTCTCCTAAGGGTAAAGCTAATGGCTTTACCACTGCACCAAGCAAAACTTTGTGTTATAATTCTCCAGATATAATATATCTCTTATTAGTTTCTACATTTATAAGCCAAAAGCTCAAACCCTAAACACTAATTTCACATATATAAATCATAAACCCTAAACTTTCACGCTAAATATTTCAAATTAAACCTCAAACCCTAAAAATTTCAAATTAATTACACGCTAAATATTTCAAATTAAGCCTTAAAAACCATATATATTTCAAATTATTTTCACGCTAAATATTTCAAATTAATTTCACGCTAAATATTTCAAATTAAACCCTAAATATTTAGCATGTAATTAATTTGAAATTAAACCCCCAAACCCTAACCTTAAACCCTAAATTTCAAATTAATTACACGCTAAATATTTAGAGTTTAATTTGAAATATTTAGCATGAAATTAATTTGAAATATTTAAGGTTTATGGTTTAAATTAAAATAGTTAGCGTGTAATTAATTTGAAATTTTTAGGGTTTAAGGTTTGTGGTTTAGGGTTTAGGGTTTAATTTGAAATATTTAGTGTGAAAATAATTTGAAATATATAGGGTTTAGGGTTTAAGGCTTAATTTAAAATATTTAGCGTGTAATTAATTTGAAATTTTTAGGGTTTGAGGTTTAATTTGAAATATTTAGCGTGAAATTAATTTGAAATATTTAGGGTTAGAGTTTAGGGTTTAGGATTTATATATATGAAATTAGTGTTTAGGGTTTGATCTTTTGGCTTATAAATGTAGAAACTAATAAGAGATATATATTATATCTGGAGAATTATAACACAAAGTTGTGCTTGGTGCAGTGGCAAAGCCATTGGCTTTACGCCTAGGATAACCAGGTTTGAATCCACCCCAGCGCATGTGAAGAAAAATTTATTTTTCTCCTCTAAATTGGTGGTGACACGTGTCACCACCTGATTGGAGGGGGAAAATAAATTAATAAAATTAAATATAAATAATTAAAATCCGCCAATAAGGCCTTGACACGTGTCACCACTTAATTAAATAATTTATTATTTTATTAATTGAAAATTAGGACTAAATTAAAAGAATGTGTAAATAATATGGACCAAATGTGTAATTTTTAAATATACCCATCAATTGCTACGTGGCAGTTCTGTCACTCCACCGTTAGGTTTTTAAAAGCGGTGGTCAAAATAGGTTGTTTTTATAAATTCGGTGGTGTGATTGACATTTTTTATAGTTCGGTAGTTTAAATAGGTATCCCCAATTTGTTTGGTGGTCAGTGGTGTAGTTTTCCCATAAATAAATAAAAAGTTTACACATCTGCCATTTGTACGGAAACCAAATATCTTCCTGCAAGCATCAAATGGTTTTTTGCACACCAGTTGACGGCAATGACAAGCAGCGAAACAACAAAAGGGGAAACGATAATGTTGGTAATGCTGACTGATGCTCAACAATAATTACTATAAACAATGAAAAAAGTCCCTCCCTTTTTGTTAGGCTGACTTCATTACAATCAAGCTAATCCTAAATTCCTAATATATATATATACCCATGTTCCAACTCCGGCACACAAATATCTCAAACAGCTAAAACAAAGGAACAACCAATCATACACACATACAAAATAGGAATACCTCACAAGCCACAAAGGTATTTAACCCACTCCAATCCAAAACCATTGCTCCGATCTAAACCGCAATTATAGGCAGACACATAATTTTATGTAAAGAGTGCAAACTATTAAGAAATTATTTAGAAATATATGAAAGTACAAATATTTTAGGGTGTACAAAATTAAATTGCACAGTAAAATATGAAAAAAAATATCTAAACTATAGAGTGGTTTAAAATTTTTAAAGGTTACCGTCCATCCTTGACAGTTGACACAACCCTCCTACTTCGTCCCAATGGGTCCTTTTAGTCAACAATGAGAACCAAATAAACATCACGTTCTTCAAAGGTTATCAAAGCCTTGAATGATTGGACTGAGCATGCAAACAGCTGGTTTTTGCAGTTTTCCAATTTTCTTGGTACTGTGTTCTAATTATATAGGCAAATCATAAGTTTTTCATGGCTTTTCCTTTGAATATACAATGATGAATGAAAGAACACACTTAAGATGCAGATTAGGACAAAAGTAGATGAAAAGCTTTTGACTTTCCTCATAAAAATTTCAAGCTTTTTGGCTGTAAATTCATCGACATTTTAACTAAAATATTAATGTGCTTTCATTTTCGACTTTTAACTCAACCAAGTAAACCTTCTCATGAGGTGACATAAAAATCCATTTCCAATTTCCCCTTTTCGAATGCACTTATTGTATACAACAGTATTATTAACAATGAAAATAACAGTGTAAGTTTCCATGATTAATTGGATATTCATGAAGCAAACAGACACTCTTTTTTGTTGGTTTTTGGCCCCCGATCAGAGTTTAGCAACCCAAAATCTGACTCGAATTTAGGGGTTAAAAAGAGTTTTTGACCCTACCCAACACTAGTATAAAAAATATTTTTACTTTTATTCAGTAAAATAAGAAGTTAATTAAAAAAATATATATAAAGAGATGGATTACATTGTTATTTTAGATAAAAAAAAATCACCAAAAACTTGAGTTTAACTGAACCTGAATTGATTTAGAAAAACAACTTTATAAGATCGAGTGAAGTCAAAATTCGTCAGACTCTTGTCTAATGACCATGTTTTAGAAGAAGAATGTAAAAGGAAATTTAGAGGAACTGAAATTAATGCTTCAGAAGGAAGAAAAAGAAAAAGATAGAGTGATATTCGTACTTTCTTTTGTTCCTGAAAAGGAAACATCAAACATTCCAAATTTCCTGCGAAACCCAACTCGGAATTACGAGCTTTTTTGTCCCTCAGTTCCATGTCTGATCAACTCGTCTTGAAAGAAATAAATATAGATTTAAACTTAATGGTTAAGATGATTACTTGTTATTAAAATTAATATACAAAATTTAAGATTTCCTTTTAACCTAAAGAATAAAGTCGGCTCAAACACATAGATTAACATTACAGTAAATGAAGAAACACGGGGGGACAATAAAACGACAAATAAGATCCCATATACTTATATAAATCATATCATTAATTTAACCAGGGATATATTATTACTGTACATCCCAAATACTAGTTATTAATACTATACGATCCCAAAAACCTAGAAATTCGAAAATTTTGATACATTTTTAACTGACTATACTAAAATATTATCACTTTTCTCCTTGTGTAACGGCAGTGTTTTCTTGCACCAGGATTTTCTTTCTTTCAGCAATGAAACTATCTATACTCAACTGAAACTCTTCGCTGCTCATTTCTTCCATTAATTTCCTCGGCGGTTCTATACCTGAAATCACCAGCTCTCCGCTGCCGATTGCTGTCTTGGATCTCCGAAATTCCATGCGCCTCTGCTCTCGAGATTCCGAAACCATTGATCGACTTCTTCGGTATTCCTTTTCCTTCAATTCAGCTGAAGACACGGCCGGCTTTGTCCTTTTCAGTACTGTACGGTCCAGCGCCGTTGTAACTTGTTTAACTGCTGAGACGGAAATGTTTGTATCAGTATCGACTGTCGTTTCCAGCTGCTTTTCAGGACAAAGAGGACATGAATTTTCTTCAAAGATAATCTGTTTGTCCACCGTGATCTCTTCCGTGGCGGCGACGGATGTGGGTATACTCCGGCGTGAACTGCGGACGTACTCATCGTAGATGTCAGTTCTGCAGGTAGCTTGTTTCTGGGTATGTTTTTGGCTGGATAATATATAAACAACGGCGATAATAAAGTTTACAAGGACGAAAGTAAAAAGAGGTTCGTTAAAAGTTGAGACAAAACGGCGGCAAAAATCTCCGGCGACCTCGAGGGTGGCAGAGATGAAACTGGAGAACCAAGAGCATGAAAACAAAAACAAAGCCAACAGAAACCCGGTCTTCAACTTCTTCTCCATGTTGTATCTCCATAAAGCATCTTCTTTCTCGGCCTTAACGTTATCAAATTCAAAGGAACTCATGCTTGTTTAACAAAATAATGAAGAGGAAGGTTATAGATTGCTTTCAGAATTTACTGAAAACAGAAAAAAGAGAGAGGAAAGTAGAGCAATTACTGGGTTGGGAGGCTGGATGATTTGAATTGATTCGCAGGACATTATATATAGGTGAATTATCCAGTGCTTTTTGCATTAAAAAATTTATACAAGTATATATATGTGTGTATATAAGGAAATGATTATTGAATGAATGCTTAAACCAAAAATAGGTACTTAAAGTATAAATTTTTTGAATTTTAGGTGTCTAAAGTATTATTTTGTAAAATTAAATACTTGAAATTTCAAAAGTTATAATTTTAGGTGTCTGGCCGTTAATGGTTGTTAAAAAATAACTTAACCAAACAATGCTTGACACGTGGCACTAATTTAATTTATTTTAATTTTATTAAAGAAAAACACCTAAAATTGTTAATTTTTTTAAATTCCCAAAGTTGTCAATTTTTATAAAACAATTCCTAAACTCCTATAATCTCTCAAACCTCCAATTGTCGCCGCTTTCGCCGTCAATCGCCGATCCTATGCCTACCACTTTGGTCGTTTCTTCCATAACGGCGTCGTCGGAAACGACGAATAGTGTGACAGCCGGACGTTGATTTCGCGTTCGATGTTCAACGTTCAACTGTCACGTCGTTCATTTTCAGCGACGTTATTATGGGAAAAACGACTGGCTAGGTCCGACAACCAAAGTGGTAGGCTTAGGGGCGACGATTGGCGGTAATTTGGG